>SSNC01000008.1:0-1200000 GCA_029719445.1 Agaricus blazei | reverse complement strand
ATAAAGTTTGATCTTGCCATCAGGTCCCCGTACGACAGTCGACATCCTTTTACGAGTGGAGTTGAACTCGCAAACATTCAGAATTTCGAATTCCTGATTTTGGCCCAGGACCTTGACAAATACTGATTTGGGTTTACGCGTCTAAAATAGTGAGTGTATTTAGCACCGCACGATATCTTTATACTCAGACTTACGTGGAACTGGAATCCGAGAAGCTCTGCGCCAGCTACCAGAGCAGCTTCATCCGGACTACTTGCTTGGTACACCATCTTCTCCTCCCTGACTTCGGGAATGACTGTGTGACAGACCGCGAGAAGGGTCAAAAATTCCATGATAGTCTCCTTTTGTTTTCCTTCATCTGTTCCATCATCCAAAGATGAACCCAAGAACGGATTAGAAGATTCATTCATCAGATTCCTCATCTCCTCAAAGGTCCTCCAACCATCCTTCCCATCCCTCCCTTCACGTTTGGACTCATCCACCACATCAGCATAGGCTACACCGGCAATACTGCAACAACGAAATTCCATTTCATTGCACGTTAACGTTCCCGTCTTGTCGCTGAATACATATTCGATTTGACCAAGTTCTTCAACAAGGGATGACGTTCGACAAAGCGCAGGTGTGTCGGTCTTCGCGTAGTACATATCCAAATCCGAGTTGATCAATTGAGCTTGCTGGAACTTGACAACCTCCATTGTGACGATCAAAGAGATGGGGATGAGGTTGTTATATAGAATCACAAACGTAAGAATGTCTGAGTGACAATTAGCAGTGCGAGAGAAGTATGTATCAAACAGGATAACTCACCCTCGATGAATCCACGAACTGTGCTCGCAATAATCAGCAAATTGGGAATCCACATGAATGTATAGACTCACCTCTATCACCGACTGACACATTCTCCATCAAGTACCATTGCTGTTTAGAGAAAAACCAAGAGCGAATGCTGCTTCCAATAGTAGAGCCGATGGACAGGGCAAGGAGAATGAAAAATAAGAACACAATCTGTACATTCACTTGACGCTCAACAGCCGTTCTCTTGATAGGAGCCGCACTTATGATTGAGTTATAGCCAATGCACTGGTGTAGTCGAGGAAAAAACTTACGTAGCATTCCGCATGAGTTTGGTTTCGTGTCCGGTAAAGACAGTAAGACCATACGCCCATGGAGTATTGCGCAACTGAGCGCCACGCAACAATATCTGGTCAGGCCCAAGGGGTATTTGCTTGGGTACTCCCATCTCAGATAGAAGTTCCAGAGTACCTTCATAGGTATATAGTGAGTTATTCGGGTGTTCGGAGCGAAGAGAGCCGCGTAGTCGGTTGACAAGTTCGGGAGAGGTTAGATGTGAAGTTAGTGGATTGGCTTGTTTGATTTTGAGATTAGTTTCGCTTCAAGTGCTCTTCAGCAACAGTGAGTCAAACAAATTATAAAAGACGTACCCATCAAGATTCGAGGTCTCAATATAACATAGTCCCTCTGGCTCACTCGAGCTGAGTAGAACCATGTCCGCGGGTATAAAATCATTACTCTCTAACCGCACTACATCCCCCACCCGTATATCCTTCCATTTCGTTTCCGTGAATCCAGCATGCTGATTCATGACCTTGGCTTGACTTGAATTAAGCTCGGAATCTGATTGATGTCGTTTCTTCAAACGACCAATGAGAATAAGACAGATTACGCCAAGAAAAAACTCACTAAATCCTCTTGCACCTCTTTAAAAGCGGAAACTAATAGGACTACGCCCAGAGGTACAATAGTAGTATACCGTTGAGTGGGTGATACACCAGGTATCTGTTGTATACATGCTGTGAATAAGAAGAACAAGTTGGCGTATTTTGAGAATTGCTCTACGAAGGTATTCTCAGATGACGCACATGACATAGAGAAAGGAGCACGTACCGAAAAGGAATTTTGGTAAGAAGGTTGCAATATTGTATTTGCTCGTGGCAATGAAGTTGGACACAAAGTCTGCGTTGGCAAGACTGTTATTCAACGCAATGACTCTCTCTCCCGTCAACTCTCTTTCCTTCTGCCATGGCCACTTCCACCTCTTCTGCCTCGGCTGTGATGACGACTTTGGTGGCTGCACAGCAGTAGAGGGAAATTGCGTGTGATTTGAAGGTGTCAGATCTTCATCGTCAAAATTCCACCCTTGCGGCATTCCGTCACCTAGGGTGATCTTAGAGTGACCTGCGGGTGCCGCTGCTGAGCGACTTAGTGGTAGCCCACTCTCCTGCGACTCCATAGCTTTCGAACGTCCAAAGGCTGAATCAGGAACATAGTCGTCGTCGAAGAAAGGATCTAGAAGTTGGGGATCGGATTGGTTGTTGTGGTGACCAGCCGAAGGAGGATACCCAGTCGTTGTGGGCTGGTACTGCCTAGCAGCAGGATTCGCAGAGGATACAAGTCGTAAAAAATCGTCGGTCATAGTAGGCGCATGCGCAAGCTGCGCGGACCGGGTTAGAAGATATTACTGAAGATGGTGTAGACGCGAAACGAATGTGGTGAATCAGCTGCGTAGAAGCCAAGCAGTCCAAAACACATCAAGATCCAGCTGTGTGGCAGTGCAATACGCAACGGGCGGAAGAGACGGAAGAGAATGCTTGGGAAATGTTCACATACACGGATCTGATACGCAGCACCCTGCGAAATCCGATTGAAATGTTAAGGTATATAAATCCTGTATCTAATGCAAAATATGCGAGTCCATAGTAAAACTACAACTTTATACATGGCTTTGATTGTTATTATAGTAATTGGCAGCGTAACCAGTATCATGCGCCTTGTCTGTAGCGTTGCCGAAAGAATGAGGGGCATCGGCATAGGGATACGAATAAGTGGGCTGTGTCAGGCCGCGGTGTTCATCTTTATCAGCCCCCAAAACGGGTGTGTAGGCGGGGCCAGAACGAGAGAACATCTGGTCGTCGGCCTTTTGCTGCGCCAAGCGCCTAGAATAACTGTGTACGACATAGCAGGCATCTATGAATAGATTGGAATTGATAAGAAAAACGTGGAGGGCATGAGAAGAAAGCATGGAGACATACAGGCTATGACCACGATAGGAACCAGGCTGGATACCCAAATAGACCATTCCGGTGTGTTTCTAAAGTCGAGTGCATTGCAGACGTTGATCCTTGTCTGATCGTTCGAACCTCCAATGCAGCGCTGCCTAGCCTCATCATTATGGCGGAATTTATAGAAGGCAATGATTGAGAAAACCCCAGATGCCACTTGGAGAAGCAGGCTGACATAAAGGAGAGCAAGATGTGTCCTGACAAGCCCATTTTTCTTGAAAATAGCACCGAACAATCTTTTGTGGAGAATCTCGTTAGCAAGTTAGGATAGGGAATACACGAATGAGACGCGTACCCAAGAAGACCGATGATGGCGCCGAAAGTGCATATTGATCCGCCGACGATAAAGGCAATTCGCACATTACGACCATTCTCCACCTGTTCGACTGGGCGATCTCAGTAAAAAATTTCGGGGGTGAAAACAAAAATGCTCACGATCCACTTCAGTGTCTATTAGATGAAGGAGGTACCAGAAACCTCCTGCGGCTGCTCCACAGAAGAGGAATTGTAGGAAAGATATTACCATCGCTCCTAAGCGAAGCGGAAGACAACAGCAGAATTTGGGAGCCATGGGGATGGAGTTTGAAGTAAACTTCAAGGAAGAAAAAGATACAAAGAGATAGAGGGCGACGGAATGTTTCTTACATGTAAATCCTGCTTCGTGTTTTATACCATTCTGAAGCACTATTATCATCGCCCGATCACAGCCCCATTTGATAAGAATCCATGCCACGCTGCACCGCCTTTATTTTATATAGCTCAGCCACCGCCCTATGAGAGGCTGCTCCAAAAGCAGGGTCTCCTCAAGTTCACAGCTGTGCTTTCAAGAGATAGCACCAATAGTTCGAATAATAATCAATAAAGCTTAAAGAGCCCGCCCAAGCTAACTTCCAGGAAACTAAGCCAAGTTGAGAAAAACATAGGCCTCCAACTTGAATTGCCAATGAGTTGCCAATTGGTTGCCAAGAATGTATCCAAGTATCCAATTAAATACGTATGTCCATAAGGTAATTACAAAGAGGTCAGATGGGATGGAACGTCATTCAGACAGGCGCAGCTGCACAGCATCATGATGAACAGCGCCCAAAGAAGACTGCGGACTTCAGCCTAAACGACCAACACTTCACTATTGGCCAGCGTATCATCACTACGTCGACCTTCTGTCGCCGGTATCGGGGTACATCTGTTAGTGGGATTTCAGATTCAGACTGAGGGAGTCGTTCGGCTTCGGTCGGCTTGTGGCGGATCAGCACCCTCCGATAATGATATAAAAAATAGAAAGCGACTTGACACGCCGTTCAAATGAGGCATCATCCAGAAAAGATTTAAATCTCACCCGTCTGAGCCGTCGTGTCCAGGATGAAGCTCACCCAAACATCAGGTAGGGGAACGGTATCAAAGTTCATCAAAAGCCCGCATAGTCCGGCCTCCTCAGTACTCGTCGTGTTTGCGTTGCAATCTCTTAAAACTTCGTTCTTTTCCTGATTGAAGCGATAATAGGTGCTAATGTTCCACACCGAGATGGCAATATTGGTCACCCAGACGAATGATTGCGGCTTCATGAAGTTTTTCATGAATCGTTTCCCTGAAATACTCCCATAAAGACTAAGAATACAGAATTAGTATTTGTCTCAGTCATACAGCACTGTTGTTAAATTACCCAACAGCAGCGATGAAGGCTGCATAAAAGTTCCATATCATCACAGCTACCAAACAGCCGTCAAGAGTTAGGAGCGGTTCAACACCTGCGTCTATGCAATGGAATTCAACCAACTAATAGCAAGTGTATCGGCGTACCGTGATCCTCACTCCTCGAAATCCACGACAACAGCAATGACCCATCCACAATATCCACCACGAACTGGATAAACAGCGAGAAAACGACTCCAGGGTGGACAGGAACACAGAACACGACTTTGTGGGTCGCCATTCGGCGACATAGGGTAAGTACTAAGGGTTACTGAGCAAGCCGAGTTAGCCGGCTGCGGCGGGGAAGAGCTGGTGCGCAGAAGACGTAAAACAACGTCATGAGCGTCCCAGTGTGACGGTAGCAGCAGAGAGATAACGCTAGTCAAACCGTCCTATGAACGGCCGCGGTCCTGTTAGCCTGGATGTTGAACTCCCGCGCTATTTTTGGAACAGCAAATACATTGAATAAGTTTGTCATCCCTGGATGCTATCGACCATACGAGTTTCGTGGGGGCTGTCAAAGGGGCGAGATGCAGGAGAGAGGCAGAGGCCAGCAGACCATGAAGATTACACTAGTCGCCGGCAGTACTCCAGTAGATGACTGATCGCAATCAGATCGGTTCAGGTTGCAGGCGGGCTATCACTGATACACAACAAATTCTGCGCTTGACTTCGGCAGAAGAGAGTGCTATGAAAGATGGAGGACAGCTTGCGCAGGTGTAGATCAAAAGCCAGATCAAGGAAGGATGATGAATCTCACAATCCCCTATTTATCATATCGATGCCCATCCGATACCAAATCCATCTTCTTCCAACACATAGCCCCATCCCCGACTTCACATATTCTGCTTCCCTACCCGATGGCTAGACACTCTTTCACCGCTCTCAATTCTAATTTCGTTGTCGATGCCCAATACAGAATGGTCAAAGAGCTCGGCCAGGGCGCATATGGTTGCGTTATAGCCGCAGTTCACAGTAGCACTGGAGAGGGTTGCGCCATCAAGAAAATTACAAACATCAATACAAAGGTCTGAACAGCCAGAACAGTTGTATCCGTACCCAACCAACCGCATCCTTCGTGCAGCGTATCCTTACTAAACGATGCCTACGTGAGATCAAGTATGCTACTGATTTTCAGACACAACTAGGCATGAGCTAATACATGCTATTAGGTTGCTTCGCCATTTCAGGGGCCACAAAAATGTTGGTGTTAAACTACGTTCCGTACATCTTCAGTCGACTGATTCAACCAGATCACTTGTCTGTATGACATGGATATTGTTTTCCGACCGGATGGCAATTTCGATGAAGTCTATCTCTATGTCAGTATCCCTCAGTTCCTTGCACCCGATCGACTATCAATGTAACCATGATTTTTCTAGGAAGAGCTCATGGAGGCCGATCTTCATGCCATCGTAAATCGAGCGTTTATTTGACCAGAGTCCAGATGCTCATTAAATATCTCAGATTCGTTCTGGACAGCCTCTTACTGATGCTCACTTCCAGTCGTTCATCTATCAAACCTTATGTGGACTCAAATATATCCATTCTGCCAACGTTCTCCACCGCGATCTAAAGCCAGGAAATCTGCTCGTCAATGCGGACTGTGAATTGAAGATCTGTGATTTCGGTCTTGCCAGAGGCTACAGCCCAGGAGGTGGAACCTCGAGAGCTGCTGGAAATCAAGGTTTCATGACCGAATATGTGGCGACTCGGTGGTATCGCGCCCCCGAAATCATGCTTAGCTTTGCCAACTACGTAAGTCGCTTATGTTAGTCAAGGGTATTGCCTGAACTTTTCTGAAAGACTACTGCCATCGATGTATGGTCAATCGGCTGTATCCTTGCCGAACTGCTCGGAGGAAAACCCATTTACAAAGGCAGAGAGTTAGTCCGCATCTTGATATCCGGCGATCTTTTACTTACCTTGCTTCAGCTATGTAGACCAATTAAACCAGATTCTACATTACCTCGGGACACCGCCCGAAGAAACACTTCGACGAGTCGGCTCACCTCGTGTATGTTCTTGATCTATGAAAAACATCCACTGACACCATGGCGCAGGCACAAGATTATATTCGATCCTTGCCAATCAAGCCACGCGTACCTTTTTCTACGCTTTACCCCCGAGCCAACCCTCTTGCCATTGACTTACTTGGCCAAATGTTGCATTTTGATCCTATCAAAAGAATCAGCTGTGAACAGGCCCTCAATCACCCTTACTTCGCTGTATGGCATGACCCCGCCGACGAGCCAGTTTGCACCTCTGTGCGTGATTACTGGCATTTCGAACGTTCCTTTACTGATGGCGGTGTACATTTAGACCTTCGATTTCAGCTTTGAAGAGGAAGATACCATCGAAGGAATGAAGAAGCTGATCGTCGAGGAAGTCAGAAGTTTCCGAACTGAAGTTCGAAACCAAGCCAAGGCATCTACCCAAATTCGTCGCCAGGACAGGTAAGAAATCGAGCGCGTGTACGATGCAAGCACCCACTGATTCTCGCTTCTAGTCTCCCTATACCCTCTCGAGAGGAAATTATTAACTCCCCTGTGCAAGAGCATGCACCTCCTCACGGAGCCACCTCCGGTTTCACTATTATTGGTCAAAGACCTGCTAGCCCGGTCTATGATGATCCTAGTGCGGAGCTCGAGCGTGAGCTCGCCAGCACTCATCTCGGAAAGAGATAAATGACAGCCTCGTGTTGCAATTCATTTCGCTGTTTCCGTAATTTCTGTGGTGCTTCCAAATTGTACGCTGCAATGTATATCTAAAAGAGTGCCTGTATATGTTTGTGAAGTTTTATGCTGTAGATTTGTCTTTGGTTCAATATCAGTGTTGGCTTATTGGTTGTGGCGTATGCTCAGTACACCTTAGGTATTTCCTGGCTCCTGAACATAGCCTAGAAGATGTCGCCTTCAAGGTTAGATAATGCTATTGTTTGCGATTTGTTCAGGTGTTATTTAGCGGTATTCGTGTGTTGTTCAGTGTATTTCAGGTATTGTCCGGGCATAGCAATTAAGCGATTCAAACTCCATTAGTATACTGATAATGTCCCCCAATGTATCTAAGTCTCTCGACTACCACGACTAGCTCCTTTGGTATAGCTACACCGTGCTGTAGATATTATTGATTAGTTGCTGAACAACGAATATTAAAAATGTTCATCCATCAACTATCGTTCGTTGAACAGTCAAACACAATCTGATATTCAGATCAGTTTGATATACACCACTTTTTTTATTGGCTCTCTTACCGTCTTTCTCGGGTTTTACAACCGACTCGGAGATTAGTGCATCTTCTACTCCAACGAGTTCCTTATGTTCATCAATCTCGAGGCCCTGATTTGTAGAAAGCGTGAGCTTGAACTTGAAATACATTGTTAGGAAACATACCTGAACAGTTTTGTGTGAAAGGTCTTCGGGAGTAGGAACCGATCGTGCAGGACTCAACAACGGTTTATCCAGCGAAGCGTTAGGATCATCTGTCGAATCACAAATCGCAGAGTACGGTCGTTTCAAACTCGGTGGCTTCGTAACCATAGTGTCATTTGTAGAGTTTGCGGAAATACCTTCCTCCACCCTTTCCTGCCTCTTTGATTGTTTCTTGGCTCGTTCGCTGTCAAGACGGGTCTGGATGACAACACGGAATATTTCTTCAGCTTTCCAGTGGGAGTCACAGTAGGCGACAACGGGATGAATCAATTCCAGATGTTGGAGAGCAGCTCTCCACTCGTTCGGCCTATAATTCTTCCACCACAAGCCCGTCTGATGCTTAGGAGCATTGGGCGGAATGGGAAGATTTGCCATCGAGGACAAAAAATGTATACGCGCCGTAGACTTAATTACTTTAAGGTAATTGACAGTGCTACCGTCCTTGTTCCGAATCGCTGCGCTAAGATTGATGCGGTTGCCTTTGTATGCGTTGGGATCCCTACGGCAATCCTGGAGAGTCCAGAGAACTTCCGGAGAAAAGTCGAGAGGGCGTTCACTGAGACGTTCGACTAGGTAGGGGCCAGCAGGGACCTCTGGATAGTTACCCTCACACCCGCGTTGCGAAGCCGAGTCGCTTGGAGACACCGAACTTTCAGATGGCGATTTTGTGAGTGTATTGGTGGGCCTGTACAAATATGCATTATTAGAAAATAAAAGGGGGTCGTAGGACTTACGGGTAAGGAAAATCTTGCTCCTGTTGTAGTAGTCGAATACTCTCCATCACTTTTACCTTCACTCGTAACTCTGCTAGTTCCGACGTGAGCGACGCATTGGTTGATGCTAAATCCGCTCGAGCCGCGAGAAGTTCATGACGTTCGATGACGAGCTGAAGAACCGTAGCATTGCTCAAGAGAACATTCAGCGGAAGGGTGGCGATGTCCAGGCTTGGATGCACAGGCATAGCCGCGTTTCCTGCTATGATTTGCTCAACCTCAAGAGCGGTGGAGAGTTTGAATACTCAAGATTACGTTAGTGACAACCAGGCTACGTCAGGAGGAGGCACGCATTGAATCAGATACAGACACCGAACCACCATGTTTTGAAGTAAACTTTGATGGCAAGTGGGAGGGAACCGTACAAGTATTGGCATGTTTGGTTACTTTCAAAACATTCTCTCCGAAATGTTCACCACAGTTGAGCGCGAACAGGATGACCATCCATAAACATCTATAGTAAATTACAGACCCAATCAAGAATAACATACAGATTTTCAGCTTGACTTCTAGTCGAGCGATTTTGCGTGAGCAATGAACAGTCTGACCTTCTCCAAGTCCTTCATGTCACCATCCTTAGTCTCGACACCACCACTTACATCAACGGCCCAAGGCTTGACTTGGTTCACAGCCTCCGCGACGTTCTCGGGTGTCAAACCACCGGCGAGAATGATAGGCAAACGCTTGCCGCCGACAGAGTTTGTGGCTGCCGGTGTGTCGAGTCCCAAATATGCTTTCGAACCATTGAGTAAAAATTCACCGCCATCTACGATCTTCTTCGCGAACACCCAGTCTACGACTTTCCCGCTCCCTCCACTCAATCCGTCATCTCGAATACTGTCGAAAAGGATGAAGTTGTTTGCGCCGGAATGAGTGATATTCTCTACTCCGTGGATTTTGCCATCCTTGAACCCAACGTGGAACGCACGGATGACGGGAACTGGGATCTGGTGCGCCCATTCCACTGGCTCTTTACCGTGTAGTTGTACAAGATCTAGCTGCACGTCAGCTACCGTTTCTAGAATTTCTTCTAGGGTATGATTCTGGAATACACCAACGAGAAGTGGGCGAGTGTGTTGCGTAATGTTTGCGAGGCGTTTAGCGTTCACGGAGAACCAGGGTTCATTCGTAGGCGAGACTGAAGCTGCGTTGAAATCAAAGTTGAATCTACGTTCCCTGATAGCTGCAGCGATTTCCTTGGCAACTTGCCGACTTATACAACGCTTCGATTTCTTGACGAACATCAACCCGAGAAGATCAGCACCCGCGTCTGCGATAGCCAGTGCCTGGTCCTTAGTTTTAATGCCACAGATCTTCACCAGGGGTGTCCCTGACTCTTCTTTTTTGGCCTCGACCGGAGGTTCCCCCATCAGCTCCTTGATGAATTCACCCGCGTCTCTTGCCCTCATCAAGCTCTCGCCCACAAGTACTGCACCAACTCCGTGACCTCTGTATCTTTCAACGTCGTTCCTCGAGCTGATACCGCTGAGCGCGCACAGAACGACATCTTTGTCCTTCGTCATGGTACTCAATCTGCTGGTCGTGTTCATATCAACGTTGAAGTCGTGGAGATTGCGATTGTTGACACCAATGACTTTGGCAGATAAGGACAAGGCCACCTCCATTTCCTGGGCATTATTAACTTCAACAAGGGGCTCCATGCCCAGCTCCAGCGCGTAGCTGTAAAGATCTCGGAGGATAGATTCGGAGAGCATACTAGCGATCAAAAGAATGGTATCTGCACCCCAAATCCTCGATTCGAGCACCTGGTACCTGCTCAGAATGAAGTCTTTGCGAAGAATAGCAGGTCGATTAGGAAGATGGGCAACTGCTTGACGAGCATACAGCATGTCGTGAAGTGACCCAAGGAACCATTTAGGTTCCGTCAGGACAGAAATAGTATGGGCTCCTGCTAGAGCATATTTGAGAGCCTGCGCGGCAGGATTGATGTTTATGTCAATAGGACCTTTAGAGGGTGATGCACGCTTGATTTCAGCGAACAGAGCGGGTTGGTCGGGAGAAGCGCCTTGCTTAATGCGCGCGAGAAAGTCGATCTGAGGAGGGCAAACATTCAAAGAGTGGAGAGTCAAAAGGTCCTGAGTAGTAGAACCTGGTGTCGCTTGAGCTTGATCGACGTCGGAAAGTCGCTGTTTGTAGATTTTGTCCAAAATCGAGGGTACTTCCTTTGTGGACCCATTAACGGCCACAGATGCAGGGACATCATTTGAGATTTGGGGTGTAAAGGGTGGTAAGGTCGGATCAAGGACGTGAGCTCCAGGGTTTTGTTCCCAAAGCCCGCCCCGTAAGGACAGGAAGTTCTTGATGAGGTTGTCACCACCTTCACTAAGTATACTTTCTGGGTGATACTGGACAGCTTCGAGAGTGTGTGTACGGTGCCGAACGCCCATGATCACGCCAGATTCTTCTGTCACGGAGGTGATAGCGAGCTCCGCGGGAAGAGTCTCATAGGAAGCACTAAGCGAGTGGTAACGAATTGACTTCAGGCTTTGAGGAACGTCTTTGAAGCATCCACGGTTGTCGTGTCGTATCCGACTGACTTTCCCATGCATGATTTCCCCGGCATACCTTTGAAAAAAAATTGGTTAGTATCAAGCATCAGAGAAGAAACTTTCCGATGGCGGAAAGCAATCATACTGGTGATCGACTTACTGGATCGTTCCCCCGTAAACATCAACGAGGCATTCCAATCCCATACAAACTCCTAGCACAGGGACCTTGCCAGTGAAGTACCGAATTGCATCCTTTGAGATACCAGAGTCTGTGAGAGGGTGACCGGGACCCGGGGAGATGATGAGCGAGTTGATTCTGAGTTCAGGGAATAGGTCTGGGGTTATCGCGTCGTTGCGGATGACGGTGACATTTGCACCCAAGAGACAAAGTTGCTGGTAGAGATTCCACGTGAAAGAGTCGAAGTTGTCGATCATAAGGACATCGAGCTGTCCAGCAAGATGCGAAGGGAGGGAGGAGGTTCCTGGCTGTTCTGACATATTGGATAGACTCGAGAGAGGGATCAGTCGAGCAATTTTCTGGATTGCTTGTTGTTAGAGATTGGGCGTTTTTATACACAAACTGCCGCCCGACGAATTGGCGACAATTCCCATATTGGTAGCACCTTGAGTAGCCGTGGTTCGGCGCAGATCTGGTGCAGATTCTGATTCATCTCAGACGAGCCGGGTGGCCGCCACCACACGCTGCCACTGTCTATCGCCCTATCTGGAGGGATCTCCAAGCGAACTCTACATCCTTGAACTCAACAAATGTCGTATTGACATTCCCAGACTGATGATAGATATATACTACATGGGATTTGGCAGTTGGCACGAAGGATCCGGCACTAAATGTGGGTTGAAGGAACACTTTAATTTACAATGTTGAGACCACTCACCTCACCCTAAAGGACCCTTACCTGACCCCTAGCCTGTTTGTTTTGCCGCGAGACATTCGTGGTTTCCATTACTATAATAGACAAATAGTCTACAAGCCGGCGAAAACCTCTTCATCTATGGAAGCTCAACCTACTGTAATGACAAATCAATATAACGAGTAGTATATGGATAAGTCATTGAAGTCAAATAATTGAACTCTGCATACATTGTGGGGTCAATTATTTGATTTTGATTATCTATATAACACACTTTTTTTTGCTTCCTCGTCCAGTGTCCATGAGCTCTTCTTCCCCGTTATAGAACAGATCGAACTGTTGAGCCGGCGGCCATTCGTCCCGGCAAACTCCGCTCTCGATTACTCTCGGCGAATCAACACATCTGACTCCGGCTTGTATACACTGGGCCAAGATTCAAGAAACAAATAAAACATGTGTGATATGATATAGATAAATTATCAAAGTCAAAAAATGGACTCCACAATATATTCAAAGTTCAATTACTTCTTTTTTGACTTCTATTACTTGTCTATATACTACTTATCGATTTGTCATTGTGGTGAACACTGGACTCCTGTGTCGGAAAACTAAATTCGCCTGATTTTGCCTTGAGCTACCGGATTATGCTCCTCCTAGGGTTGATAGCGTTTAATCCAGTCATATAAAACAGGCAATACAAGGGATCTCGTGGCATAATCAGGTTAACCTCAGTTTTACGATACAGCTCACCTCTGGTTTCACTAAGAACCTACAGTAATAATGGGATGGTCTCCCTCACATGTACACCTTCGACGCTAAACTTATATCACTGAGAGGAGATAGCCTTGAAGTGGCCCAGCCGTACGCTATGAAGAATAATCTGGTGATCTCCGGATACTTAACCGAAATATGCGGCTTTGTTTTAACGATTGCGGTGGCACCGCGCTCTTAATAGCGGCAGCACTGATCCTATAAGTGTTTCGATTACAACTACATACATCACATTCTGATTTATCAAGCCATCAAGACTGATGCATACCACCCCTTTGGGCGTTTAAGTAGAGACAGTGTCTTGATGCCCCAACAGGTAGCTCATTGTGTTAAACGCAGCCCAGGGAACGAATTCTTCGATTCAGAACTTAGCCCCCAGATAAACATCTAAAAAAAAATGTCGCTACTTACGTGGTGTCATGTGGCCGCTGTAGAAGAACTCGACATCTATCACACAGGTTAGTGATAACAAAATATAGAAGGGGATAAGGAATTTACAGGTCAAGCCACGTTCGGTGTGAGTGTGTCCGAACACTCCGAAACCATCAACTGTGAAAGTTTCTGGCACAATAGGTGTCTGGAACCCTTGAGCTCCGTTCCAGGTCATGTTCCTATCATTATGTTAGCCAAGGCTCAAGAGAGATGAGTGCGGTATTCACTGAATAGCAATGCGTGTCCCCTCAGCCACCAGGATAAAGTCCTATTCATAGTTGGAAAATGTAAAAATTTTCATAGGAGCCTCATACGTACTGCGAGACCGTGAACGACAACAGTCCTGACCGACTTTTCAATCACGTTTGGCATGATGGGGCTAAGCATTGATGGTGCGGATTGATCTCGTCCGCCACGTCCCGTTCTAGGATCGATATATACATTCCGGTTTGAACACGACGACCATTCAATATGAGGCGCATGAATGGCGTTTTGAACCTAGTTTGAAATCAGTTCGTGACAACGATTTTGGTAACCACCACCAATCATCACGTACGTCAGTCCTATTTCCACTGGTCAAAAGTTATCTTTCGCAGACTTCATTTGCTCACCTATTGAAATAGATAAATTGTTGTGTCGACCGAGGGAAACCGAGGACGCTCCCTATGGAAATATTAGCTAGATGTAGCTATCTCGCACGAAGCTCACGTACAAAGATTTGGGAATGTATCAGTCACGCTAAGAGCCGAGTTGGACTATCAATCCCCGCAGAGACAGTCCACGATCGAGAAAACTCACCGATAAACATCGAAGACAGGATTTAAGCTTCGAAAAATTGTCAGACGCAGGCCTATGGTGTAACAACAGAAAAAAACTTACACTCCGACTGCACGTTGGATGAGGCTGTGTATTCTGCAGTTACTTCCTGTTCCTACGACTGGCAAAGGGCCATGAGGGGATATGTGACAAATTTGTCCAAATAATCGGTATAACCGCAACTGTCGGAGATTTGCTGCAGCTGGTTCCAGAATGAGCTATTGAAGGGGAATACATTCTTGTTCGCCTGCACCCCAAACCCATTAAGATACTAGAAATCACATCATAACGGCACCGCACCTGTGCAAAGCGAAGAGCAGGTATATCTCCCTGAACAGTACCAGTTGACAAAGAGGGATCTGCAATCCATATCCCTTTCAGGTTTAATGCTAGACCAGGGTGTTCATATATCCAATTGGCGATATAGGGTACATCTACAGATCATGTTTAGATGTCTGTGGATCAGTAGTTCAAGAATTCCTTACAAAACCCTGCATACTAAAATAGAATTGGTAAACAGAACGCTTCAGTTTAGAACATCTAGGCTTACACTTTCGCCGGTCAAATAGAGATTGTTGCCTTTGAGCTCACTGAACACCTCCAGGAATTGTCCGAGGAATCCTGTAAGTTGTTCTGCAAGCTGGTCGTCATTAGAGATATTTGCCGTCCCTTGAGTAAAGCCAGTCTTTCGAAAGTGTTAGATTAGGTTACGACGCTCTTATTCGGGTTTAGCTTACTCCGACTGGTTGTTCGACCCAGAGGACGTGAGCTAGGTTCGTCCACGAGAACGCATTCCTATTACAGCCAGGAGAAAAAATGAATTAATCGAATCGCTCTTGACAGACGAACAATATGACGCACGGAGAGGGTTCGGATTGACCCCAGGACCAGGAAATTGGTCCATTTTCTTGCAAAAATCCTTCAAGTGAAGAGCAACCAGGTCCACCTGTGCGGTATCAGAATCATTCAAAAATAGAATCAACTTGAGTGGCACAAACCGTTGGTCCAGAAAACGAGATCTTTGGTATTGGCAGGGTTATTCGTGGGCCAAAACCAGAAAAAGAGCTTGCGCGTCTCGTTAGGTGCTCCGGAAATGGGCAATAAGCCAGCCCACGATGGACCGGCATCAAAGTTGACATCAGGAATCTTGGTACCGTCGACGAAGAATTGCTGAGCTTTTGGATTGCTGAAGTTGACAGTGGATGGTGGCGCAGCCAGCCTTTGGTTCATAGCATCCATCCGGTCACTCATCATAGTCCGCATGCGTTCGATTTGTTCGCGTTGAATTTGCATTGCTGTTTCCATCCCATCTAAGGCGCTCCCTTGGGCAAGGGCACCTAAGGCCGAGACGAGGGCAACTAGTGACAGTGATAACAGGTTCCGCATTGTAGAAAACGCAGTGCTCTGAGATGATTTGAGTCAATGCTCTTATATCATTTTGGTTGGGTTGAAAGATAAAGTACGATCATGTGTGCACTCACG
Source organism: Agaricus blazei (assembly GCA_029719445.1). Classification (NCBI taxonomy): domain Eukaryota; kingdom Fungi; phylum Basidiomycota; class Agaricomycetes; order Agaricales; family Agaricaceae; genus Agaricus; species Agaricus blazei. The sequence continues at coordinate 1,184,141 of SSNC01000008.1, read as the reverse complement.
AAAAAATCTGAAAATACGCACTTCCCAGGGTATCCAGAATAAGAATGCTGCGGGAAACCTATTCCGCAACTAGGACACAATGCTGGGGGGCCGTGATAAGGAGAGCCATAGGAGAACGTCAAGCGCCATGTAAAACACGATATTGTCTCATGCTTCATTCATGGAACACTCCCGTAGCTTCTCTCAACCTTTTTTTAAGCATCTTAGTGAGCGTCATGTGGCGTCCGCTAGCTGTTAGAGGGATCCGAGAGGCTTCACGATTCCCATGAGGGAGCAGTTGCACATGGCCTGCTGTTCGGGATGGGAATATAATAAAGGCTGTACGATGAGCCTCGTGTATCCTATCCTTCTTTCGCCGATATGAGCGAGCAAGAAAGTGATATGAGAGAAGAAGACATGAATGCAGCATACGGCATTCTGGAAGCAGAATGTGAGGGTCGGATCGGTAGGTCAATGGGCTTCCAACACGCATGCAAGATATTGAGCGGCCCGCTAATTGCACGTTAAGGGTTAAGTCGAGGACAGGGTTGTTGATATCGAGATACTGACATGTCGGCAGGAGCTGTCAATGGATTGACAAAGTTACAAGCTTGACTTACCGCTTTTGGAAGCTTCGGACCTTTCACTTCCCGCCACCGGACTCAAGTCGCATACCGGCCCCCTAGCGCTCCCCGCTAATGGACGACCTATGTTCCAACTGAATCTTTGGATGCTTCACAGACACTCGTTAACGACACTTCGGTCAATCCTTCTCGATCAAGTTCAATACCCCACTCATCCCCATCCTCTCTCTACCCCACACTCTCCCACCCGACTCTCGAAACTTACCTGAGATATGTCTTCGACTACTGACTCTAATCGGTGTTGGAAAGAACGAGCGCAAGCTCCCCTTCACTCTTTCAAAATGGAAAGATCGTCATTCAAGGTGGAATGGAGCCTCATCTTGCTAGTAGTTTGGTCGACTGATTAACTCTTACCTGTTAAACAGCGCACCATGTATGTCTTGTCCAAGCATCCAATGTTCAAATTAAATTGAACTACAAATCTGACTAGGTCGGGTGGATTGTTACTGGTTGCTTCACCATAGTCGCGACTTTCGCATCTTTCTGGCTAATCAATAAACACTTACGATGGTACACAAATGTAAGCTTTCCAAATTTAATGTTTCGTGTTCTGATTCGGTTCTATCTAGAAGAAGGAGCAACGTTGTAGGCCCTGAGACCAGTAGTCGCTTCGGTGGATCTCACCTTCTCATAGATGTTGTTCGGATCCTTTTTATGGTACCCTTGTATGCCATCATCAGCCTCGCCTCTTATTTGTGGTGGGTAAGCAGGATTCACCTCGTGATACCACCATGCGGTAGCTCATGAAATTTTCAGAACCATGCCACACCTTTAATCTTGATTAGAGATTGCTATGAATCAACCGTGCTAACTGCATTCTTCTACCTTCTGCTTATATTTTTGTCACCTGACCCCGATGAACAAAGGCTCATTTTCTTGAAGTACGGTCTCTCACGGCATAATGACACTGAGAGAATAAAGAAAGGAGAATCTGTGCAGAAATGGGTTTTCCCGCTTTGGATTTTGAAATGGAAGCCCTCAGTGATTATCCAGTTTTCTCTCAAAGAATTGCGGTCTCATGAACTTGTCAGGATGGCCTCTATTTCCTACAGCTGATGAAATGGGGGATATTGCAATATTGTGTACTTCGTCCACTGTGGGTAATTATAACTTATAGATTTGCATTACCATCTTACGGTATCCCAGGACCACCTTAATTGCCATAATCCTCGACTATGTAGGTTTATATTGTGAATCTTCCTGGGGATTAGGATGGGGTCACATCTACGTAAGTCTCTTTGGTGCCATTTTATGACATTTAACTTATCTTTTTTACAGATCACCATCGTCGTATCATTATCAGTCACTGTTGCTATGTATTGTTTGGTTCAATTATATGTTTCGGTATCGAAGAAGCTGGTAAAACACAAACCTCTGCTCAAACTCTTTGCAATCAAAGCTGTCGGTTTGTGGTTAGCGTCAACCGCACGAATTGCCACTGATACGATTTCAGTGTTCCTCACCTTTTGGCAAGCAACTTTTCTTTCCGTCTTGACTATGTTCGGCATTGTCAAAGATGTACGTGAGCGTGCACCTGCTAACTTTATGCATTTAAAAATACCTCCTTATCCATAGACCGAGTTTATGACCGCGGAGGATATCAACATAGGCATTGGTGCTTTACTCGAAACACTTGAGATGGCGTACGTAGTATCTTATCTCACGGTCAAGACACCCACCCTTACCGTATATTAAGCCTTTTCGCTTTCTTGCACATCCGTGCTTTTACATACATACCATATAAGCAACCGCATGGACATAGTTCAGATTTCCCTACTCCAAAATGCACTCCGCGCTTGAAGTCGCTAGGCCATGCAATGGATTTCCGCGAGACATCTCGAGAGCTGTGGGCAGGCTGCGTGTATATGTGGCAAAAGTCCCGCGGAAAATCACCGCAGCTGGATCAGGGCGCAGTACGCGTAGCTTACCACGAAACTGCGTTTGGGAAGCGGAGGCCAGCACAGGCAAGGCAAAACTTTGTCGATGACCGCCTTGATGACAGTGCCTATCCCAAAGAGCCCACTTTGCCTGTGGTACAGGTACATGTTGATGAACAGATAGAAGTCGATGTTGCTGGTGAGAAACAATGGTTGGGAGTAGGCGATGATTGTGGCTATGGCCTCAAGTTTCTACGGAAGGAACACAGCGAAAGCTTGGAAAATCAAATCGAGAAGGAGCTCAAGAAGCGAGGATATACTCTTCGTTAGTCTTTTTATTACGGAATTTCCGTCTCATGGATTAACCTTTGCATCGGAAAGGCCACAGGGAAGCGAGTCGTCGCAAACAATCAAAAATTTCCAAGGAGAGATCATGGTGGCGTTCTATCCGAGATCGCTTTTCTACAGCAGGCCAAGAAGAGCCGTTACAAATGCAAGGATATAATTTAAACAATGTCACAGAAGAACGTTCTTGCTTTGAGAGCGGGTTGTTCCAACCTAAACGCTTCCCTGGGGACAATGATGCTCGTCAAGAGTTCCTAGCACATCCGAACGTCAGGGAAAGCACTGGTCTACAAGATCTACCGCCCCCGGGTCATATTCGCACATGCCGACATGACATTTTGCGGACTGTGGACGAATGGAGACAGAGTGTAGACCCATACTATTCTACTGTTGACGTACCAACGACAATTCCTGTCTCTTCGGGCTATATTGACTCCAATCACCCTGGGCGCAGGGATAGAGGACAGTCCGTTGATGCCGCTCGACCTCTGAATTCGAGCCAAATTTCGCTCGAGGACATGCCGAATGGCGTTTTAACTCGTGCGACGCAGCCGGAAAACTCAGTTGATTGCCACTATTCGACCAAACCGACTCTTCCGGTTTTGATCTCCGAGCAATCGGAGGCCCTATTTGAAGGCCAACAGGAAGTAGCGCCTCAACAGCCATCCATTCCTTTTGATGAAGACCCTCATGTACCGCTGATGGCGGATGCCGAAACAATGGATTACGATGTATATGAACATCAGAATTCTGCTATTCCTCTTCATGCTCGTAGTCACAGAAGAGAATCCGCACACCATCACCCCCGATCCCGTGTAGGCCCTTCATCGAACTCTGCATCGCGAACAGCTTGTCGGCAATCCTTCAAACAAAATCGTTGCTTGTCCTCTCCCAAAATTGATACCCCGTGTGCTATTTCTACTCCTATACCCCATCCTTCACCTCCCCGAAGGGGTGAGCTGCGTGAAAATCGGTATCCGGGTCAACGAAATCGAAGAGCTGATAACACATCCGATGAGCCGTATTCGCGCCCGAGGTTACCTTCAATGGATCATAGCTTATATTCCATTATGCATACCTCAACGTCACCGATAAATGAAGGGCTATCTCGATATCCGCCTCACACATAATTGGCAAGATTACGAAAGTTATGATTGTCACGAATTCATGACCACTTATATGATTTATTCCATGTATTGAGTTTTGCTTTCCTAAGTTGTCCTCTGTGCTTTGTATTTTATTAAACTGTCCGGGAATATTTAACTTTGTCCTATTCATCTCGCAATTCAGGATGGAACAACACCACCGATTGCCATATTCCATCCCAATTGTTCGTACGTCCACCCGAACACTGTACCACTAGAAGAGTGATAAGTAAGGAGAGATTTGTGGCTGCCTGGTTCCCGGTGGATCTCATCCAGCGCTTTGAGATCCTCCGCTGAAAGCTCGATAAGCTATAATAGAGTTCAAACGCTTGCTTTGAGAGGGTTTGATCGTCACCTACCGAGAGATTTGCTTTCAATCTTTCTTCATTCTCGCTTTTTGGAATTACAACTGTGTTTCTCTGAATGCCCCAAGCGAGGATGACCTGAGCAACAGTTGTGTTGTATTTCTGGGCGATATTATTCACGACAGGGTGTTCAAAAAAGAAGCCCGATCGACCTTATGATGTTCCATCCAATGAGATAAACAACAGCTATCGAAAAAAAAAGATAGACGTACCAAAAGGAGAATAGGCGGTCAGTAAAATACCCTTTGCCTCACAGAGTGCTTTCAGTTCTTCCTGGGGCAAGCAGGGATGCATTTCGACCTGATTCACCGCAGGTACAATCCTGCATTCAGGAAGAAGGGCGGAGAGTGTTTTGGTAGAGAAGTTGGACACTCCGATTGACTTCACTTTCCCTGTCTCCAATAATTTTTCCATCTCCTTGTAAACCTCGATGAATGTGGGCGATTCATCCGACTCATAGTAACGATTATTTCCTTGCTGGTCTGTAACAATTGTAGCCAGAATTGATATCTCCAGACTGAGGACTCGAACCTTGTATACAGCCTTGGGGCCAGTGCATCAGATACAGGTCAATGTAACCGCAACCCAAGTTTTTGAATGACTGTTCGAACGCTTCTGAAACACAGTGGTGGTCTTTGTTTCTAAATGAATATTAAGAGCAAAAGAATCAGATATTCAGTACCAAGGTTCACCGAATAGATTCCGAAAAAATACGAACGCAAGTTTAGTGGTGACGTAGAGCTCATCTCTCGGGACACCAGAATCTCGGATAGCCTTGCCAACTTGTTCCTCGTTACCTTATGACATTCAGGAGTCCAACGCGGACCTGGAAACTGGCACAATTCAGACTCACCGTAACCAGCTGCCTAAATCGACAGTGTCTCGATAAGTACCATGCAGCAATCATAGACGCGAACTTACAGTGTCAAAGTGCCTATATCCAAGCTAAATGTAGTCAGCCAAAATAGGGAAATTTAAATACAAATTATAGATCTCACTTTCAATGCTTTTTGGCACATATCGTAGGTGCGATGACTGTTATCAGTGACTCCCAACCAACATCTAGAAACTCCTTAGCCTGACCAAGGTTGAATTTCGACAATCTTTTAGAGGCTTACCCCAAGCCTACAGCTGGCATTTTCGTGTCATTGTTGAGTTTGAAATTAGGTACTATAGGGGCCATGTTAGGTCGGTACTTGGCGAGAACGGCGATCTTCGGCAGTGGGAATAATCTCTCTTAGCTCACCAAGATACCTTATAAGGATTGTTAGGTTGCCGAGTACGACTGGAAGTCACTGTCAACAGAATCTAAACGTTAAACGTTTAGTCTTCGCCTCCACTCTTTTACGTTGGCACGATGGATAAATGGTTCTAAGATTAATCCCCGGCGCAGCTATACTTTGAAAAAAAAAAAAAAAAGAGAAAAAAAAAGTCACTGTATAAGTCGCAGACTGAATATAGGAATCAAGATTGCTCTAAAATTCGTATGCCAGTAGAGATTGAATGTACAGCTACGGCTGTGGAACCCGAATCCACTAACGATACACTAAGAGTCCTAATAATACACAATCTGATAACATGCTGATTCAGGCCAGGAGAAGAAATATGAAGCCTAGAGGCGAAACCAAAACAAACAAGAAAGCTGCGAAAGGGATGAAAACAGGATAGCGACAAGTGCTGATAGCGAGGCTACGAGCGGTTCAAGGTTCATGAAAGCTCAAAACACGATAGCGATACATACACTTATAACAATCAATCACGAGAGTCAGAGATGGTAGGGGAAGAGCGAGAGTGTGTAGAAATTCTTTAGTTCTTGGTGGGAAACCTCGTTTTGACGAGCCCAAGCTTCCCTCTTTCGAGACGGACGACGTAGCCTTCCAAGTTCTCGATCTCCATGTTATTGATTGCGTACTCAGAATGTATGACCCGCCTAGCATTGATCTTGTGCAGTACCATCTTGGTCTCCACAGCCTTCTCATTATCTGATCCAGAATCCTCATCGTAGGGCATGAAATACTCGACATCCAGTGTCTTCTCGAGGATACTGGGATCAATGATAGGGGTACTGACGTCAAGAAGGTCATGGGAGAGGCCATTCATCTGCGAAGTGCGCTCATGATCCTCTGGAGTCGTCGGATCAAAAAGCTTGACACAAAAATCGAGCGACTTCTGAAGCTCGTTTTCAGAAAGGCGGGCACCCATTTCGGAAGCACCTTGGATGACTGCCAAAGCAGGTAAATCAGCGGGGGACAGCGAGCAAGATTCGAATGATGCAGACCAGGACGAAGAAATGCGAAAGCACGATCATAATTGTCTTCATCGATGTCGGAAAGAATGCCGTCGGACTGAGATCTGATCTGCTTGTATGCACTGAGAACGACGACTTGGAATCTTGATTCCATCAGTAATGATAGGCTCTATCGTGAGATGTGTCACTGACCTGGTATAGCTTGTTGCCACCCTCTGAGTGTGCCAGGAAGCAGCGAACGCTTCTGAGCAATTATTACGGACGGAGGCGCAAATGGTCGCGGCAGCGGAAAGCGCTGAAGTCATAGCGAGGTGGACACCACTAGAGAAAAACGGATCGATAAATGCTACCAAGAAAAGCCTTAGTACTGGGATGGGTGACAGTGGCCGGTGTTGCCCTCACCTCCTGCATCTCCAACGATTCTATAATTGGGACCGGCATACGCAGGAGCTGAGTAGCTAAAGTCACTGGCAGTTTTGACGCTGCCTTCGACGAGCTTCCCTTCCCCTATGAGGCGCACAACACCCGGGGCGAAACTCAGATTGGACAGGTATCGAGCAGTAAGACTAGACGCATCCGGATTGGGGGCTTGTTCGCCGTCGAATGGCGGTGGCGGAAGAGTACCTGCCTTAGTATTGTAAACCTTTTGATTGACGACAATACCAATGGAGGTTGAGCCGTTGTGGAGGGGTATAAACCACGCCCAACCCGACTCGTCTGGGAAAGGATAGACAGTTGAACATAGACTTAACAACGAGTGACAGGCAGAAATCTTTACCTGTCAACGCTTCAAACCACGGGGCTCCACTCCGCCTTGTTCCTTCGCCGTAATTTTCGACACCCTTCCAGTAGCCCCAGACCGCGATATTCTTCAACGACGCATTGAAGCGTCGGTTGTGCAGATACCGGACAGACAAGAGGCCCGCCCGCCCAGACGCATCTATGACATGCGTAAAGGCCGTGGTGCCCTGGATGGGGCCGCCCACATTCGAAGGCTGTTCAGCGTTGCTGAACCGCCGTAAGAATCTTGAGAAAGTGGACGTCGTTGGCGATGCCGGAGGCGAGGGCAGCCCTGGCGGTGGGGTATGCGTCCACGAAACGGAGACAGGTCTCTCCGGATTCGTCGGGTCGAAATGTATGGCATCTACCTTCGTTTGCTCATATACCGCGGCCCCCGACGCGCGGGCATGGTTGAGCAGAAGCTGATCAAACTCGGAACGTACCTGGGCGCAGGTCAGCTTCGGCGATCTCGTTTTGGAGTTGGTCAGAGTTACTCACAACGTTCCAAGCGTTATTGTTGTGGCCAAGTGCCACAAAATCAGTATCTATGAAGACAGTGAGTTTAGTACAGGAGACTAGCTACAAGCAACTAACATCCTTCGCGTTTAAATTGATTGAATTTGATAGCAGAGCCAGGCTACCTTGCGGTCACAAACGATATTTTCTCTCAATCGCGGTTAGCCACACACCTTACGCACGAATCCGTAGCTCGCAAGCTTGTCTTCGGCCCCAATGAATCTGAGATAGTGCCGTACCGAAGGGATTAAACTCTCTCCGATATGATACCTATTACAAGTGAGTCGGACACTTTGTGTTGGCAGGATAGTCTTACTACCTTGGGAATTTCGATGCTTCCAGAAGGGTGACCTTGATACCTTCACGCGCAAGGGCCGAGGCGGCGTAGGACCCAGCTGGTCCACCGCCGATAATAAGAACTTGGGTATGCTGGGGCGAGGTGAGCAGAGAATGAGGCGAGGCGGGAAGTGTAACGTACTTTGGGAGGGAAGGAAGAGGTAGCCATGAAGGAAGAGAGAAAGGGTGGAGATCGGACGAGAGTGGTGCTGAAATTTATAGGTCATTCCATCCCGACGCTGGGCCGGGCGCCGTCCGAGGCATCTCGTCCTTCTGGCCCTGTAGAACCCTCCAATCTCCATCAACCCCTTCCATTTTTCGATCTGCGCATCCTTGATCAAGCATATACGCCATCTAGCATACTTTCTGGGCACCGCTCTGACGGCTTTATCGACATACATACGCTCCAGAACAGCTCCCTTTCCTCGGATTCCTCCCCATCTGAGACATTACTCGTTTCTCAAGCCGCTCTTCTAGAATTTGTCTTTGTACGTGATCCCGGGTCACAAATACTAACCAGCTTGCGCATCCTCGCATTTCCGGATCCATTTTGCATCCCACGTGGCCTCAGAAATAATCAGTCCCCGTTCGAGAACTCAGAAGGTCCCCTTTTGGGCCTCCCCAAAATGAATTCCACGCGAGAGCACCCCGTCGTTCCGGTCAGATTCGCCTCGCGATTTTTTCGCCGTTATTGTCGAAAAAAATAAGGTCATAAAGCGTAAGTTGAGACACAGTTAAAATCAGCGGCTCGATGAGTGGCTAGGTTTGGGGGGTATATGGCGCTCTAGGCGTCCACCGACAGTCTGGATGTTCTGATGCTAGACAGACCGCCCTGACACTCCGCCCCAAGTACAGAGCACATTACATACATTGTGCCCTTCCGAACTGCGTGATGCACACAGGTAGTCAAGCATGCTTTCTGTCACTGGAGCTCAGGAATGCCTTATCTCAGTTTTTGGAAGTCGAAGCATGGGCCAATGAACAAGCTCCAAGGAAATAAGCCAGACTCCAAGGAGCTCAGAGGAAACTAAAACCCAGAACCCAGAAAACCCAGAAAAGTAACCGGCTGACGACGCGGTGTCTGCCAGGGAGGCCGTACCTTCCCGCAATCCGCGGAGAATCCGAAACTCGACGATACTAAGCAACAACAGCCCACTCGTGTAACGTTGACATTTGGGTAATGTAACCCGGACAGTTTCTGCCACCTAAACGTAGCTAATCGGAGGTCTGAAGGCAAAAATCCAGAGCATGTTCATATGGAGACCAGACAGATGGAGAAAAGCAACAAAGTATCAAGTTTAGAAGAACGGAGAATAAATTTTTTGAGGAGCTTCAATTGCCAGAAGTCGGGGTTTCATACAAAAAAAACATTTCTGAGGATTCGCTCGTTGATAGGACAGTTGCAACGCACGCCACGGATCGGCAACGGCCACGCGGGCAATAGGCTTTGGAGTGGTATTCACAAGGTCCAAAGGCGGAACAATAGGTACGCAATGAAGAGCAAAGGTAGACGGAGTACGGCCTGACTTCGAAGACTTGGCGAAACTTGAGCCTGAGTTGCCCGGGCTCCATCTGGTAGGGAGAATAGGAAGCTTGCTTGTTGATTTGTGAATAAACGGGCGGCATTTCCCCCCATGTGTGCAAATACCTCTACTACAACTCCAAAAAGAACACAGTAGGTAACCAATTCGCCGAGGTATTAACACCTTGCAATAAGCATCATACTGTTTCAGCCGTCCAGTAGAAAATACGACTTTGCATGTCCTTATGGTCAATAACCCAATTCGGAAAAGAAGCGGGGCAGTGATGGTAAGAAGCCCAACAAATGGAATGATTGACAAGGCAGGTCGCAGGGTGGATTCAGAGCATCCCGGCGGAGTGTGTCACGTTCCGTGGAGGGCGTACGGAAGACCGAGCTTGGGAGCCAAATAGTAGAAACATATGTCTACCGGCCCATCGCCCGTGCACAAGTCAACTGTGACGTAACGCGACTGTGACAAACGCGTCCATAATTACTCTATGCCAGACCACCCGGTCCCCCCTTTAATCCCAGATGTAAGCCTGCAGGAACTCAAAGGCGAGTATGACTCCTCATCATCAACATGCTTTTTTAATAATAACCTTCACAGATTATGTTCATCTCAAGGCTGTGCGGGAACCAGCATCCACCACAGTAGACTTTGAAACCGCAAAGGCGGCTTGTCACTACCTCTTCCAGAACTTCGTCACAACACAAGAGGCAGGAGACTTCTCGACAAATGCCATCCCCGACCTCCTTGAAGTTATTCGATATGTCGAGACATACAGATTGAGGATCATCGACCAAGCAGAACTGGCACTCAATCCCTGGCAAGAATATTACAAGAAAGAAGATCCTCAAAATTCACTCTCTGAAGAAGAATCTGCTATAATTGAAGACATCGCCAGGCCAAAAGTGAATTGGAGGGAGGTTTATCTGAAAATAGTGGATAAGCTTGTTGGATTGGTATGCCATATGTATTTTTATTTTCTTCATATCACTCATCATATATCACACTTCACAGGACTTGCATTGTATATCTGTCGCGAAAGACTGGTCCATAGCGGAGTTCATGGTTCGACTGTTCGAATACAGCCCTTCGTTCGGAAGTGTTCAAGAACCCTCCCCCTCAAATTTATCAAGTATCTCTCTGAAGAAGAAAAGTTGTTTATCACAAAAAGGTGCAAAAAGAGCCTCAAGCGAATATCCAGGTTGCACAAGTGGCTTCAAGAAAACCATCCCGAGTACGTCCAACTGTTATCCTCCATTCTGGAACATGACGCTCACTGTACTATAGTAGTTTTGCGGATGTTTTATACTCTCCAGATTTCAGGGAGATGTATCCTCTGCCGGTGAAAACGAGTGTCGTCGAGAACCTCATCCTTTACTACCTCCACCACGTCTCTACAATCTATGATACCCTCACTACGATCCTCCCTACCAAAACCGAAGGTATTGAATGACATCTCCCAAACTTCGTCCGACTGCACTTTTCCCTTGACCAGAGCACAGCGCTAGTGGTTCTTCGCCTTCTTTCTGCAGAATCGAGTGTAATATTATATTTTGTCATCATGCAGCATCCACGTCCCATTGTACTCTATTTGCATATCTCCGAATATCAGAAACAAAATTATCTTGAATCTCATCCCCTACACCAGTTGCCACTTGGAGTATGATCTCATTCAGACCCGTCGAACCTAGAATGTCGACGTGATCACTCGTATTAGCTCCTCCACGGGGTATTGTTGGATTTGGTTTATGAGGTAGCTGCAACGTTGGGGATCCATCAGCTCTGCGAGATACGGAAAGCTTGGAACCCTACCTCCACAGTAGTGACTTTGATACCAGCTGGATTCCATCGCTTTCGTTTCCATCCCTCAACACACATGGCTCCTAGGCTCAACAGACTTACAGTCCCATCACCTTCGCCCATTCTAACTCCGTTAGACACCTGAATAAAATCTGAGTATTATAGAAAACTCCCAGCGAAAATCAACTTACCCTTGGAACTCCCTCAACATTTGAGTATTCTGCATCTATCCAACTTTTCCTCAACAGTTGGAAGTCGAGAGGATTGGAGCGAGGCGGTTGACAATCCTCCGTACTTGGCTCATGGCACTCTTGGTCTAGTCCATCTGCAAGACCATCGCCCTGCTCATAGCCCCCGCGCGTATACCTAAGGTAAGAAGAGTCTCAGCGCTGATGTTGATCTGGACCATAAAGTTCCAGTATTCACCAATACGATCTTTCCGTTTCTTTCCCTGCGCCATACACACAATACATTTTCATTGAAGGTGCTTTTGGGAGCCTAGGACGCGCACAGAAGTCAATGAAATGATAGAAGACAAGAAATGGACTCACTGGACCTCAAGAGGGTTCGACCACTTCCTATGATCATGATTGTTCTTCTCTAATTCCTGTTCGTCCCTCTCAATGCTAAACGAATAATTTGTAGCTACCATTTTCTTTGTAAGGTGCAGGCCAGTAAGCTCTCCTGCCTCATAAAGCACATGAAATCATACCTGAAAAGTCGATGGCATATGTTTTAGAATCCAATCTGACGTCTCATCGGCTGTCATATTCTTGCACGGTGACTCATCAAAGTTCTCAATAGAATTTCGTCTGAAAGCTATGAGCTCTCCATGACTATGGGTAGCGTTGTGGTCATCATCCGGAGCCTGTATCCCGTTACCCCACACAGCGTCCCCACCCTTCAACCACATACTGGCACTACCGGCCCAGCTACGGAAGAGTTTTTGACGTTCTTTACGAGAGAAAAACCGCTCTAACACTACAAAGATTGTACGGATTCGGTGAACAACACTCATTTCCGAGGAGAGATTGGAATCACCATATGCGCCCGCCGGATTCATTTGAACCGTATCCTTCATTTCACCGGACAGAAAAGCCGCTATTGCTTTGGGCTACGCAAGTTATTGAGATTGAACCGTAATAGGCCACTTCCAACTTACTACCCCCTGTAACAGAATCAACAAAGGCACAAAAGATGTATGGACGATAACCCACTAGATGTGTCCCAGCTATCGATATATATGCTTCTATGTGATTCTAGTCATGTTTTGTTAGACACATTGACCTAGAACGGTGATTCCGGCTTACCTCTACCCAGTCGGTTCCACCACCGCCATATTCTGGCGCTTCAACCCACTTCATGCTATGCAAAGTAAGCTATCCATCCGTCCCAAACATAAGCGACTCACAAATACTAAGAACAACCGAACGAAGGTCAACAGTAGTAGAAAACAGAACATAACAGTACGAACTAGGAAAACCTGAGAAGAGAGTCAATATCAGGATGAAAAGTTAGAGCCAAGCATACCGTTGCACCCATAGAATGTGCTGCAACCACAACTTTCCGTTTTTGTCGCCTTCTATGGAATCATTGAATGAATGTATGCGAAAGATATCGAGAACACCGTACTTGAACAACTCAATTGTCGACTTGAGATTCGAAAAATAACCGTCCCTTTCTTCTAAATTGTAATATGATAATCTCCAGTCATATGGAGCTAGATATAGATTATTGGTATCGTAATTTACGACCGCAAGATTCTGTATAATTTTGGACCTAAAGGCGGATGGGTTAGACGAAAGAAAGAAGTTGTCACAAGTATACGTACCATATCCAGTACCCCTGGATGAAAGTGCTGGCTGCATTCATTCCCTCTGCGGCACGAATTTTGGCATCAGGTGGGTCAAGGCCAGTGACGGGGTCCAACATCATTGCAGCTATCCATTTTTCTTTATTAAAAGTGACCTGCGAGATCATGTTAAAGCCGCCCCACATTTTTTGGCGAAAAAATGTGCGGTAATCTGGTGACGTGGACCACGACTCTAACCCCTGGATTCAGCTCAGCTGCCCATAGCTGTCCCGATATTAAGATGAAGGACGCACTGTAGAGATAATGCCAGGAATCAGCACCACGGGGTATTCAGCACTCAAGTTGCGGGCCTTCATGGCCTCTCCTACTTCAAACTCGCGTCCGTCATTGTTGAACTTCCAGACTTCGGGTATACTGCTTCTGAGGCGCTTCCACTCAACCTCAACGCGAGAAAAATCAAAATCCGGAAGGGGAGGGAAGGCAACCCCATAGTCTGCGACGAAAATGGACAACTGTGCATGGATATCCTGGAGGTTTTCCGGCTCGACAAGGGTAAAGCCGAGAAGTATTCCGACTGTGCGCGCAGATGAGCCCGTGTGGCAAATGCAGCAAGGGGCAACTAACCGAGCATGCCGAGGGGGAACAGAAAACGGCCGGTCCTCCACCAGGGACGCCGGATGGCTTGCTGGACCTCTTGGAGGGCCTCCGAGGCGGTGTCCTTGCGTAGCTCATCCGCCGCGTCTTGCAAGGCGCCGCTGGACGGAGAGAGGTCGTCGGCGCCTGTTGGCATTAGGATGATAAGTCTGTGACGTATGGGGCGGATCTGAACGTTGCCGGATCTTGATTGTCTTTTTTTGTGATTCGCGATTTGTCCCACTCTCTCCTAGCCATGCTTCGCTCCAGGTCCCTCCTCTGCCACAGAGCCTTTTCTCGCGCGTATGCCACTCCGGCCTCGCCCCATGCCCTCGTCTTCCTCGAGCACCGCCAGGGCGTCCTCGACTCGGGATCCCTCTCGGCTCTTACCGCCGCCCAGCAGCTCGGGGGCAAAATTTCGGCTCTGGTCGTCGGTGGTCCCGACCAAGTCCCGAGCATCGTGGAGCAAGCTAAAAAGTGCGTGTATTGGCGACACCAGGACAGTCTCACCAACGTGTCGTTAGGTTAAAAGGACTAGACTCTGTCCTGCACTCAACTTCACCGCAGTATTCAACACCAGTACCCGAAGTTCTCTCCCCCCTATTCGAGAAACTTCTAACGGAATCCTCGCCCTTCACACACGTCGTCTCAACAACGTCTTCCGCTGCTAAATCCCTCCTACCCCGTGTCGCCGCGAGACTCAATGTCCCAGCAGTCTCGGACATCACCTCTCTCCTGCACGATGCCGCAGACAACAGCACCACTTTCACTCGTCCCATCTACGCCGGAAACGCCATTGCGACTGTGCGTGCCCCTTCCTCAGTCTCAATCAAATTCTTCACCGTTCGATCAACCGCATTTTCTGCTGCCTCAGTCCAAGAAGGTGCGGATGCAGAGACTCAGGCCGTCGACCCGGTCGACGTTCCCGACTCGCCCACTCAGCATCTTAAAACCACAATTGCCAAATCAGACAGGCCCGATCTTGGGGTGGCTTCCCGTGTCGTATCGGGCGGAAGGGCTCTCAAAGACGCGGATACCTTTGCTTCTACCCTTTACCCACTCGCAGACGTTCTTGGAGCCGCCGTTGGAGCTTCGCGTGCCGCGGTAGATGCTGGCTATGCCGATAATTCGCTTCAGGTTGGGCAGACAGGCAAAGTTGTCGCCCCAGAACTTTACATGGCCCTCGGTATTTCTGGTGCTATTCAGCATCTTGCCGGAATGAAGGATTCTAAACTCATTGTTGCTGTGAATAAAGTCAGTATCGATTCCATTATGCCTGCCTCAAACGTACTGATGTCGATCATAGGATCCCGATGCCCCTATTTTCCAAGTCGCCGACGTTGGTCTGGTTGCAGACCTGTTTGAAGTCGTGCCCCAGCTTATAGAAAAGCTGAAAAATTAGTTAACATTATCTATCTGTCAGTCATTATTATTGACCATTCATTATTATCCTAATAAATGAATTCCGCTTCCTGTGGCACATGTTGTGAGATGTGATCTGTTCGAACAATACTGATGTCCTCTTCCGCTGTGGTAGCAACAATCCAATCTCATCGAAGCATGGATCGCCGGTTCTAATGCCTCGTAGTCTGCCCAAGGATGCTATTAACTTCATACGCAGATCAAGCTCCAATGAACCAGGCGGACAGCGTTCAATGTGAGTAGCCGCAATTTCTCGTATGCTGCAAGTGCTTGTTTTACAGTACCGAATATTGTTTTACTTAAGAGAGCAAGTGGGTCTGTATTTTACCGCATCACGTTCATTGATCTTGCGCTGACCATCTAGTTGAGAGCCTAAGTCGTCTGACTGCCCTGCCCTCGCGCCTCGATGGGGTGCTGATCTATGCACTCAGGAATGTTACAGCCCCAAGGCTTAGACTACGCTCAGTAGTCCACTTACTGCGTCGACCACAGATGCTACCTTCTCAAAGACATAAGTCTTTCTTTCTCAAGCAACAATGCTTCAGATTGGAAATCAACTTTCTGAATCGAGGCTCCCAAATCCCTTTCCATACACCCACCCACGCATCATAATATGATCTAGCCTTCTCGGTCTCTGATGCGAAGGTGACGACATTGACAGTATCACCTTGGGATATGGAGTAGCTGACAGCATGCTGACGGTGCATTCAATAGACGAACCAGCGAGCGAGCTGGATATACCCGACTCTATCCGCAGCACATTAACTCAAAGTTATCCTCGAGGCTACTTAGAACAGAAATCATGACGCGACATACCGGTGGGTCAATATTATATGCTTCTCTCTACGACTTTTGCATTGACTTTTCCGTTTCAATAAGATCACCATACACGATAGTATTAGTACCAACTCAAAATCTCCGTTCCTGTGGGTTTTTCCTCCGTAAATTGCTTTCGGATAATTGACATTGCGCCACGATCATAGGCGACAGGGTCATCACATTCTACGCATCCCTCGGCAAACTGCAGCGAGGTCACTGCTTTCTCGATCGATCGTTCGAAAGTATCACCGAAGTGACCTAGCTCGGGCGGTAGATGATCTACAAAAAAAAAGAAAGAGGTCAAAGAAGGAAGCCCCCTGAAATCGGATGCATTGCAATTCTGCCTGTAAGAATCTTTTAACAGGGGAAATGTCAGATGACGACTTCATGTCTTCAGAAAAAGTTTATCAACGTTCCAGCGACGACCACGGAGAACAACTCAGAAATACGTACATGACATCGGGACTATTCGAAATTTGAAACCCTGCCCTTGGCGCATCTGATCGTTTGTAGTCAAAAGCAACGCCCTTGGCCACGTTCAACCTGATTTGGTCGTGCCCCCCAGCCGTAAAAAAAATGTGTAAAACACGTCTATCGATACGTCCGAGGGTGTACACACAGCCTCCCAGAAACTCTTGACCAAACTTATACGCTCCGGGATTCTCCACCGGAGCATATTATCACCTCCGCTCCAACTCCTTCAACTGTCCGGTAGCCTCATACCCACGCCAACTCTCTGATATCGGAATACCGAAATCGTGTAGCGGTCAGGTATAGACTACTCGTTGGCCCTCTGATGGAACAAAGTTGAACTTCGCTGTCATTCCGTTTTGCATTGAATGGGGACCCGCGAAACGGCAATCTCTTTCTTCAAGCTTCGTTATCTTCGTTGGCAGTCACAAGGCGTAGCCAGCGGAGCATTTATCATAACACATATGTATTCTTATAGTGATGCTTATTGGCTGGGGAAGAATACATACAAGTCCAATTTCAAGGCTAGAGGATTTGCAGAAATTGCCTTGATAGACTCTTTACATACTACATATACACATGAATTAATCTTTGTCAATCATCTTTTGGGGCCTGAGCTAAAGCCAAAAGGTTGAAATGAACACCTCCGTCGATATGTGAGATGGCATCCTTGACAATCCCGAGAGCTTTTGGTAAAAAGTCTTCTCCAGGTGCCAAGGTAACCCCAGTATCGACGGGACCCTTGCGGTCGCCATCCATAAGGTATATTTTGTTGTTCTCCTTGTTGGGAACAAAAGCGATATAATGGTAGTCGACTTCTTCACCGAGTGCTGGAGGGGTAGTGCCACCCTTTAAAGCAGCTACACGATATGCTTCTTCAATTTCCTTGTCATCTTCCAGTGCACGAGTCCTCGCATCTCGGTCAAGTGGGATAGCCTTTCTCAAAAATCTATCAAGGACAGTATTGGGGACTGTAGAGGTTTATGTCAGTCCGTCCCTCTATCCAAGCCGAGCGTAGCTCACGTATATGATCTGCAGCTGGACCATTAGCGACAGAGTGTAGGAGACCATAAAATCCACAAGCATTGTGGATAGTTTGTTCAAACCAAATGACCTCCTCCGAGTCGCCGTAACCGTTATAGATTGGTCGGCTCTTCTCATCTTCTTCCTTCCACTTTACATATTTCTCCGTCACGAGCAGAGTGAAGATGAGTGCGTATACGGGACGAGGAGTCATTGCGATCAAGGCTTCATCGTCCACGGAGAACACATCTTGGATGGTAAGCTCGGACTTTACACCCAGTTCATGGATGAGTTCAGTAAAGACTTCAGGATCGGATTCAAGGGGGATGTAGACTTTGCGAGATGGTACAGACTCGGCAGATACCATTGTGGCAGAAAGACGGAGATCTGATCGTCGCGTCACTCCCGAGTTACTCTCATGACCTTTATCTACCCAACAAAACCACTTCAGTATCCGGGCAAAATACTCATAGCCGTACGCAACATATACATCCGCGAGCCAATTCCTCTTTGACGTCACCTCAACTCAGCCAATCGTCTCAACTGCCAATGTCTCTCAACTCGCTGTCGATCTTATCATAGCCTCTCTGGGGTTAGAACGCGTCGCCACCATCGATCCAACCTACTTCGTCCCTGTCATCGGTGGGAGAGAGAATGGTGAACCCGGAATTACGACAGCCCTAGAACGTATGTCTCTCCACAAGTTCTTCAGACGAAATCAGTTTCATTTCCAACCTTCTAATCTTCAAATCAAAGTATATGGGAAACCAGATATCAATCTCCTTGTCTTACAGCAACGCTCTCCTGTCCTAAAAGTAACCTTCTCCCACTTATACTTTTCCGGAAAATAAGAATTCATTCTTCCCGAAGTCTAGAAAGGAAGATTTCGTAGCAGCGCTACTCGATTTCATCAGCAGTTCTAAATTTGCCTGCGCCTTGTTCCTATCTGGAGTTGACGTTTTGAACAGGACAGACACTCAAATGCTGTAAGTTTTTTTTTCTTATCATGTCCTTATCGTCGGTGCGGACTTTCCTCATGAGGATGAAGGACGCCAACGTATCAGATGTTGCCTACAAACGGCCCTTCCCTTGTGCATACTCCCCTAACCCGCCTATCAACCCTGCCAATTCCGGTTTATACATCACCCAACCGCCAGCATATTCAACCATCCGACCAAGAGAGCAAGGATGATGAGGGAAATATGCCTTTTATTCCAGGTGGAGGTCTAACTCGTCGTGTTCTCGCGTCAATCCCACGAGACTGGAACGTACCGACTGCGTCGCTCCTCCAGTTTGTGATGGAAGGGGATAACCGTACAGATGCGCACCTTCTAGCGGGCGTAGTTGCCAAGGTTTTGAATTTCGATTCACAAATTCAAACATGGAGACAACCGGACAGCTGGAACGAGGGTTTATTCGGGGCTCCACATGATCAAACGCTGTATGGCTAAAGAGTACAAGATCTTGTCAAGAAAACAGCAACTTATGATTACGCATCTTGTAACAGTACGACTACTAAATGTGGAAATGCGTATGTATTGTTTTTAGAACGGTTCATTACCGCTTCGAAGCAATCCCGATTCGCTTGTTACCTTGCTTTCGCTTAGCGGCTTCTGACAGGGATAGGTAAGCGTACGGGTCTAAGCCGTGCTTCTTGACATCGCCCCCTGCCCTCTGAACACAAGTCCATTCTAGTCAGACATAGTTCGCCGTTAACGGGAACTAATAGTTTCACTTACCTTAGCTTTGAACTCATGACCAAGTCTTGGCTCACTCTTGCCTATTTTCTTATTCTTCTTCCTCTCAGCACCAATATTCTCGGCATCTGCCATCCTGACATCCTCGTCATATTCATTTTCCTCTCTTCTTCGCTTCTTTGTGTCTTTGTTAAACTTAATTCGCCCGCCCGCCCCTCGACTAAAACCATCAACCGAAGTCATGCTTTCCTTGTACGCATTTCCAACGATCATTTCGTCTTCTGCGTTGCCATCTTCTTCAACATCCCCCAAATCAGATTCTTTATCGATGATCATTTTTCCTGTTTTCTCATCGGTTTTAAAATGGGAAGCATCTTGTCCTGGTTTACGTCGGCGGCTAGATTTCGCGCCTAATGGATTTTAAGCGGGGTGGCAATCTAACTGTTTCAGATTAAACTCACTGGTAATATGACCTGCAGCGTCTTGCAAAAGATCCATAGGCTCGTCATCATCTAATCTTAATCGAGCACCTTGATTTGCACCCTTTTTCCTGTTATTGGTATTTTTGGTATTCTTATTTGTTGTCGCGGGGGTGGCTTCGTCGTCACTGTCGTCCAGCTCGCTCTCGCTTCCGTACAGTACATCCTCGAATGCATCACCTGCAACAGGTTTTCGACCTTGTGTCTGAATTCATAGTCAGAGAACAAAAAATGAGCGGAAAACAGGAGTATTACCTCATCATCACTCCCTGCCTCTTCTCTAGCGGCACGTTTCCTCTTGGCCCTATCCTTTCTTTTCTTGATATTCAATAAGACCTTACCTGCCTCATCGTTACCGGCCCAACCATAGATTTCTTCCCAGCTGAACCTCCTCAAAAGTCTCTCGAATATGTGCCTCACTTTGACCTTGAAGTGATTATTATGGTCATGTGACCAGTTGAGTAACGAAGGCACAAGGTCGCCAAGATGAGGACGCAGGAGTTCCAAGGGAAGCGTATGGATGACAAGCTTCACAAAACCAAGCACTGACTTCACGATTTCGCGGTTTGCAGAGCTTATGAAGACAAGGAGAGTCAGAAGAATCTCGGTATGCATCTTTGAGGAGATCGAGTCTACCATTCATTAAGTAAAAAACTCATAAATCAGCAGTGATATGAACGTACCTTTGAACTCGAAAACTAGACGTGAGATCGCCGTGACAGTCGCGCTAATCATGTGTGGGCTTGCTCCCGCCAAACCACCGGCGATCATAGTCATGTATTCTTCGATGTTAGCAGTAGCTTATGAAACTAGATAAGCAACGCATCACCGTCAATGAAAGCGAATGGTTACCTTCTCCATCGACATCCTCATCCATCCCGTCTACCATATCTCTCCTCACAATCCCTCCTGCACTCATCTTTCGACCCATCGTCAAGATGAGTTCAAAGGCAGCCCCACGTGCTTTCTCAGACGGTTCTTTTGTACCGAGGACGGCTTCAGGAATTATGGAGGGAATCACATGGAGAGCGGAAGAAGGAAGGTGGCGGATAGCTGCGGACAAAAGGCTAAATCGGTCCTGTATAAAGTGTTAATATCTGAAGAAAAATAATGATATGAATAAATGCACCTTTTTGGCTGCGGACGTTAGCCCTACTGATAATTCATCTAAGGTCTTCAAAGCCGCTATTATGTCTATTTCGACTCTATCTTCTTCAAGGAGTTTGGCAAGAATTTTGTAGCCGCGTTTCTGGACTCCGTTATCCTTGCCGCCGATGACTTCGGAAGTTAGACATAATTTAAAGAGCGCTTGAGCATCAGCTTGCGAAAGGTAGGGAAGTAGTAGGAAGAGAATGTCTTGAGTCATGGCAGTAGCACTTCCAGCCTCAGAACTAGAATTTGCTGTTGTGGGCGCATTTTGTGCTGAAGCGAGATTCGTCCGGAAAAGTGCGATAACTTTTGTATAAGCTCCAGTAATGACCTGTGATAGGACGGTGTTATAACTAACACGAGGCAGGAATATATCATACACACTAACCGATTCATCTGCAATGGATGCCCAGGTCTTTATTACGTCTGCCACCATGGCCCTAGATTCAGGAGCGACACTACCAAAGACATTGAACAAGACTGCCAACCAGCTTTCCGTTTGCGTTTTGAGAAAGGCAAGATTCGTTGCAAGCTCCTCTTGGGTAACTCCAGTAGGCAACTTTTGCGGGTCATCAGTAGACCCCTTATTGGACTCCACAACGACTGTGAGTGCTTTAAGAATTGGCGGGCGGAGCTCACTTTGAGAATAAAGTAGCTGCGAGAGAAGTTGTGCAAAGGAAGGACTGAGCGCCTGAGATAACGGAATCAGTCAACTGTTATGGATAAATATACATGGTTGTATGCACCTCTTTCAGATCGATAGGGGCATGACAATAGCCCACTAACCCCGCCCAAATTTGACCAATGAGTACGCTCCAAACCTTGGCCTCCGATGCACGCCCTTCTGATTCTGCAACTTGTTGGAGGTCGAACATTCTTTCACTGAGGGGGACGAAATAAGAGATAAAATGTCCGAGAGGAGATGGATGCGGCTGGGTTAGAAGGGGAAGGAGATATGCACGTGCTTCTCCGCCAGCTTTCCTGAGGAGAATGAGCTTCATGAACGTATAACAGGATAGGCATACTAACCTTTTCTCCGGCTCGAGGTTGAGGGGTAACACCCGGAGTAAAACCTCGGGACCAAGGACTTGCATCGCAACTCTGAGTGTAGCGTCCGCATCCTCTTTGAATTCGAAGTCTCGCCGGGTACGAAGATCTCCAACTTGGGAGATAAGGGGGAGCATAAGGGTTTCCGCAGCGGTTGGCGTACTTCTTGATGGTCTGTACTTCAGTCCAATAGTAAGACTGGAGATAACGTCCAATAATTCGGGGATCGACCGAGCATACGCAATATTTTCGAGTGCTTGCCTAATCTGGGAAATGATTTTATTAATTGTAGACGGTCCTTTAGGGTCCATGATCGTGGTCGAGATAAGAGAAGTAGGGAAACATTGGCTAATTTTACCAAGAGAATGCGCAGCGCTCTTCCGCGTTGCAGAGTCGTTTGAGTCAATGAAGTTCCATACAGACTTCCAAACCTTGCTTAACTGATGACCACATGCTTCGGTGTCGACGACGTGGTATAACTGCATGGCATCACCTAACACTTGTACCCATGCAGGCGAGACCGTGGAGTCGGTTTTAATTGGTGGGGAAGAGAGAATGACGCGTAACATTTCGGGAAGTTGACTGCTGAACGAGCACTCTTCATCTTCATCGGGTGAGGTAAATAAATCCGACAGTATTGAGTAGGAGGTTTGAGTTAGGTAGGAGTTGCCATAGCGAGGGAGACTGAGGAGGAGGGTCGTAATTTCAGGGACAACCTGATAACAAAATGAGGAAGGACGGTTCCAATTCAATAAGAAACGACATACAGAGGGAGGAAAAAACGGAAGGACAGGCTTGAGAAAAGCAAGTACATGTATTGCATCCTCAGGACGATTGCCGGTTTCTTTGGATTTGCCTTTAGCGAAGGGAGTCGAGGCCAACTCGCCCAACGAGTGTTTTACGAATTCAGCTGTTCGTTCAGCATATGGATGGCGAGCGAGCGGATTCGGAGGGTTGCAGAGCGTAGTTTTGACGACATCCGCAGCCTTTTTGCGAATTTTTGGTCGTGAATCGAGACAGAGATTTAAGATGGAAGCAAATGTCTGACGAAGATTCGGTGTGTCGAGTTGGGATATGTCTAGCGATTGGAACATAACATGATATATTGACAGTTGCGAGCGTAATGGTGCGGTATGAGATGTCACAAATGGGAAGAGTGGAGCCGTCAGGTTGAGTATAGTGCTGAGGTGAGCTCGAACGACGGATTTTGATACGAAAGGAGCAACGAGAGAGATCAGGTACAATTCTGCCGGTAAGACTGCGCCTTCGTCCAGACTTAAATCTTTGCGCTGTAGTGTGCCATCGAGAGTTGTAAGTAACGCTGCAAAGTAGGCGGTGGGAGAACCCTCGGAGTTCTGCTCCTGGAGCGTTGATTCAACAGCTAGAAGTAATGTTGCTGGAGTTTTGTGGATTGGCGCTGTGGAGGATTTGTGGACTCTGATCTTGGCCAGAGTGCCCTCCATGGTTCTGCTGATATCTTGGAATATGGAATCTCATCCAGAAAACTGTGCTTAGTCAGCGCCCTGGCTATTCTTGGCTCAACACCCAAAGCTCCGTAGCCCGACTCGCGCCCCACCATGGCGCGTACAGGCCCGACGACGCCCTGGTCCTTCGTTATCATCAGGTATCTCTTACCCTTACACCTGCTCATCTTACTCACAGTTGACAGGTTCCTCTTTCGCTGCGCTCTCAAGATCTTTTATGGTACGATTGTGGTGGAGAACACCCACTTTATTCCGAAGACAGGACAACCTTGGTGAGATGCGATACTATAGTGCACAAGTTACCTGACCGACTCTCCATACAGTATAGTCTGCCCGAACCATGGTAACAGCCTCACGGATGCCCTGTCTGTGGCATCGTCCATCACTGCTAAAAGTCTCTGACTCTTTTACGAAGGATTCTCACTACAGCAATACCGGCACATGTGAGAGGAATCTTGCTCAATTGTTCTTCTGGTTGTTTATGACTCTTAGCGCCGGAATATGCTGCGTCTTACAGCCAAGGCAACCCAATTCGGTCATCCGACTTTTACGAGCTGGCTAATTGAATCAGTCGGAACTGTGCCCATCAAGAGAAGGAAAGACTACCCGGACCAGGGCGAAGTCGACAACACGGAAGCAATGGCACAGCTCATGGACGTACGTCGGCGCGGGTTAAAAAAAATCGGTCCTACTCCTAACATGACATCACTAGGCTCTGCAACTGGGTGACGCTATCTGCTTATTTCCCGAAGGAGGGAGTCGTTACCATCCTACCATCGCACCTCTTAAGACAGGCACCGCCCGCATTGTCTCTAATGCGCTGACGAGAAATCGTGACGATCCCGACTTTAAAATCAGCATATTGACCTGCTCAATCACCTATATGTTAGGGAGCTACTCATCCATTGATAACGACTAGTTGACTCATTTACTTTAGGCATAGAGAGCACTTCCGATCCGACGTTTTAGTAACGTTTCATGAACCCATGACTTTTACTCCGCAGGTGTGGTGGACACTCCCTTTATGTAAAGTTCGTGCCACTTACTGCTGACTGCCAAATAGGATAATCCCGAACTGCTGGATCCCGTAGATTTTCAAGATATTCGTGACCTCACGAGTCGAGTTCGTCGGCAGATTGCATCTGGAACTTGGGATGCTCCTTCTTGGGATCTAATACGTACAGCGAAGCTGGCTGCAAGTATATACGCTCCATTGGGCACAACAATGGCACTCGGAGAGTTCGTCCGCCTTAGCAAAACATTTCTTGACGTTTTTAAAGCGGCGACTGCCCACGTTGAAAAAGACACTAATGGCGCAACATCCACCGATCAAACCGAATTCCCGGTGTCAGAAGTCAAACAATTGTGTACTGATTTGAAGGTCGGTCAGGGAAGCATTCCCTCATAAGTCTAGACTCAGAACTTAGGAATTCCTGCAGGCCTATCAAGACCAACTATCACAATGGGGAATCAAGGATGACCGCATTAGGCGGCCGCTTCCACGACACACCATTATCTTCCGCTTACTTATCCGGGTGGTCTGGGCAATTTGCCTGTTTACGATTTCCATGCCTGGTCTGTTACTCTGGGCTCCGACATTCGCCACTACTTTCTATGCAGTACGCAATTTTAAGAAGACAGGACCGATATTCGACACTTTTGACGAAATTGCACAATACAAACTAGTTTACGGTCTTCCCCCCGGTATCATTGTTTGGGCACTGGCTGTCATACTGACTTGGCCTCACGTACCGTTTATGGTTTTCCTTGTTCCTTCGTTGATGTGGATGGCTCTTCGGTGGTTCGAAGATGCCGTTTCTGCTTTCCGCGCATTCACGGCTCTTTTTCGCCTATTACAGGTTGGGAAGCCTCAATTGAAAATGATGCACGAGAAACGGAAAGATTTGCACAGTCGGATTCTGAACCTCGCCGTTAACACACTCGAGCTCCCCGATGACCCGGAATATTACTTCAGTGTGGTGGGTGGACGGCAGAAGGGTCGCATTCGAGGAAGTTGGGAAAGTGGGGCAAGGTATTTCTCGATTAGGCGCAGGAGGAAGAGAGACTGGAATGAGACTTTACGACTCTACGATAAGGTGGATTACCCAGAAGACGACTCCCTTTCGGGTTGGCCTTGTGAGTTGATGCTTGCTCCTTTGGTGTATGTTCTTACTAATTGTTTGGATCGGGACTTTTTCCTTTGAAGGAGCTATCCCTCCTCGTGTGAACAGTATATTTAGGTGCTCCTTGTCGTTACATTGATATCAGACTGTATTCCATGTTCGGATAATCGGATGGAGTGGCAAGACGTCCGGAAGTTTAATATGAATGCGACCACTCGAGGTCAGAGAACCGAACCAGTCTGTTAGAATTTGTATGCGAAAGCAGAGATGCTACGGATGATGATGATATGAGCGGTGGGCTCGGAGGTCAGTGCAGTTTTCTGATGGCCCTGTGACTGGTTTTACCGATAACCCGGTGGGGAGGCGGAATTAGAGGCGTCAAGAGGGCCTGGGTAGGCCACTGCTACAACGAGGATATGGACCTCCAGTGCGGTGTCAAAGTGAGGGAAAGATTTAATAGATTTCTATAAATGCCACGACAGTTGTGCTCTTCCAACTTCAGAAATCGTGGCAAAGATTAAAAAGACTAAACGTCGAGGCGTAGCCCTTGGCCCTCGCGGGATGAAGACTCGCGTATGGCGCGACTTTGACCGTGCTTTAGGTGGACTTCTTCGCTCACTAACCCACGTACAAGCCTAAGTCGTTGTGCATTGAGCCCTGAATGAAAGTCAATTAAATTAGGAACTCGAACATCCCGACCAAGCTCCACGATCATGTGTAAGTTCTAAATTTTTTCCTGCCGCTCGGTTTCTTTGCAAGATTCCGACCCATGAGATGAACTTGGAAACTCGGTATGGGAGTTTCCGGACGAGCTCGTTAGACGCGGGTAAACCAATGCGCTATCTATCAGGTATGACAAGAGAATTCCTTCGTGTGACTCAGACGACCCCCCGTCCATTATTAGAGTAGGAATCATTCGAACAGTCGAGGTTTGCAGGGCTCCAAGTACGGAACATGCAAATTTTCATCGAAGTTGATTCTGTTCCTGCTCCGACTCGGGAACTGAACACATTTCCCTACTTGTTTCTGCTCAAAATACCTACGCTGGGATCATCAGGTGGTATAAATCACCTCCTAGCGACTCGACATCACGATAGAGAAGTTCTTCTGGTAATATTCTTGGCAACGACAGCTGGACGGCTATGCAACCGAGGTCATTGCTCAGTTTACCTTTAATTGAATCTCCTGAAAAAACACCCACTTCCTCGTGAGCCAAGCAAAGTGTCAAAAAGAGGGTCAATTCTAACAGAGATCGTTATCCTGTGTTAAGCCCTGAAAAAGGCATAATACAACAACAGCGCCTGTACTATTCTGGGCTCAAGTGAGGTCTAAAAATATCCATGTCAAACCCAGTAAAGCAGGAAGCAATGCGGAATGTGCGTGAAAGTCATCGACCCTCTTGGATTGAAACAAATAAATGTAATTGCATTACCAGATTGCCATTGGCAGTTTAGTCTCTTATTGAAGAATGTTGCATAAGAAAATTGATGAATGTTCCAGTACGACGCGTTGTTCGCATGTCACATTGCATTACTTACGTCCTTCAGGCTTCAGTCTTAGCATACTGTAACACAATGCAACCACGAGCGTACAATGATTTATCCTCGAGTTAGCCTCCAATCCGCCTCGTGTTAGCGTATATAACCCTTTTTTGCTGTTCCCGGTCGTACTTCCTCGCTTCCCCCTTTTTTTTCTTCCTTCACAACAGCACCTATTCAAGGAGACATCTCGCAAAACCCGCAATGAATTTCTTATTATTATCTCTGATCGGTTCTTTGAAGTTCTTTCTCTTCATACGGAGCGTGGCCGGCCATGGCTTTGTCCATTCTGTCAATATAGGGGGGCAGGACCTTCCAGGATGGAATCCCTTTGTCGATTTGTATATACCTTCCATTCTCTAAAATCAACTATTTTTTCTCCTGTTTCTAAATTTCGCATATCCAGATATGCAAGCCCTCAACCGGAGCGTGTGATTCGAAAGGTGAAGAGTGATGGTCCAGGTCAGCCTTTATTTCAGCACGAGGTGCAGCAGTGTGCTATATCTGACTATCACCCATTATCAGTACCAGGAGATAGCAGTGACATGAACTGTAACATCGGGGTGACACCGGAACATCGATGATTGCGGATGTAGCTGCAGGCTCCCCAGTTACCTTCGAATGGGACTACGTGCGTAAAAATCAGAGCATCTTCGTTTTTCCGCGTAGCTTACAGACTTCCTACTCACAGTGGCCCGCGGGTGAGCTAGTGCTAATCTGTTTTTACAACACCGCGATTTCTCATCAGTGGCTTCTTGAAGATCACCAAGGTCCCGTATCGACATATATGGCTTCCTGTGATGGCGATTGTACTAGTTTCTCAGCTAGCAGTGCAAAATGGTTCAAGCTTGATGCTGGTGGATATGATCCGGATAGCAAAAAATGGGCTGCTGACTTGCTCAGAGCTAGTTGAGTCGTTTTCTTTGTTTTTTTTCTCTAGTGCATTCGATGCGATGATCTAGGAACGATTTCATTTCTATTCGGAAATCTCCAGATAATAACACATGGACCTCAAAAATACCATCCCAACTACAACCTGGGCAATACGTGAGTAGAAGTTCCGTTTACGTAAAGATTTAGGGGAGGGTTATCATTAAATGCTCACGAGCCATCTTAGTTGATTCGACACGAGATGTATGTGTTATTTTTGAAATCAATCTATCCCGATCTAAGTAGTGCCACTGGTAATCAGCGTAGCCCTCCACTCCCAGGATCCCCAATTTTATCCTAGCTGCACGTAAGTTTTTTTTTTTTTTCCCCATCATGCCCTAATTTTTCTTTTTTTAAACAATTTCTGATGGCGTATTAGCCAAGTCAATGTGACTGGCTCTGGAACAGGAACGCCATCCGATAGAGACCTTGTTGCCATTCCAGCACTTTATGACGGCATAAAGTGGCCCTTCATCTATGGCGATTTTGGAACATTCACGATCCCCGGCCCGCCACCCGTAACTTTTAGTGGTGACAATACTCCAGCATCAACTTCCTCCTCCTCATATACCCCTATGACCACTACTTCTGGGTCGGGAGGACAACAACCCTCAGAAACGTCAACAGGAGCTCTCCCTGCCACTACGGGCCAATGCCGTCTCAGAAGACGTTTCACAAGAAGCACATTTTAGATGCGGGATATATTTATGACACTCATCCTCCCATGACAACAGGGATGATTGACATTTTCCGAAGACGGAATCTTTAAAACAGCTTCTTCCTCCCTGAACTTCAGTTTTTCCTGAGAAGCCAGTTTGATCACTGGCGGTCAGGTCATTCATTGCCGTCGATCTAAACCTTCATTGGAGATCAGGTGTTTTTTATATATTGTGTTGTATCCATAAGGGTATATGTTATGCGCAGTAGTGGTATTATTATTCCTGTTGAGGAGTCTATACTCGAGTCATTAAGCATTATCGATAAACAGATCTTGTTACGTGAGTGACACCAAGTGTCATTTCTCGACAGTTAAATTTTGAACTAGGAGAGCTTCAATCAATCTTCCTCAGAGATCTCGCGGGCAGCACAAAAAAAAAAAAAAAAACAAAGATTTTCAGGAACACTACAAGTGCAACACAAATTACATCAGGTATAACAGGTCTCCCATCCGAACATAACTTAATAGATACATGGAAAAAGTAGAGGAAAAAAGAGAAACAAGTCGCGAGCAAATCACCGAGTCGGATAAAAATGAGTAGAGAATAAAACCTTGCGATCGCAAACCTGGCCATCGAGAATTGATGAAATAATGACTGGTCATTAATAAATGCTAACTTAAAGAAAGTGAAGGAAATTCTACCGTAATGAGAAGCAAGGTTAAAACGGGTGTAGTCATGTCAATTGCGGGGAATTCAAGGTGGAATGCTGAATTATGTTTAGAAGCCACGGGAAGGCCATTTCCGGGGGTCCAACACATCGTCGCGACGGTGTGGAGAGGAGGAATGATGAGCGCGGACATGGTCTTGAGAAGAAGTGATGTATGCAGTGTCTACAGATGGGTTGGCTGTGCCAAGGCCTCTTGAGGAGCTCTGAGAGGACCCTGCGGTTGCGGCCACGGAGAACGACTGCTGCGGCATGTTACTCGTGTTTGTGGACTGGCGGTTGGTCTGCCGCATTGACTGTCTCTTATTCTGAAACCTGTCGCTTTCTGTCAGCACGCAGTTACTTTTAGTTAGCAATTGATTTTTGATACCATATTTGTACACTCCTTGGCGACATGTCAAGTTGCTTTGCCAGGGCGTTGCGCTCTTCCGTCGAGGGGAATGCCGTTCTGGCGTATACCTCATTGAGAACCTTGAGCTGATTAGCATCGGCGCGCTTGCGCTTCTTTTTTATCGTGGGTTCCTCGGTGGCAGAAGCCGGAGAGATGGGTGGAGGTGTAAAATTGGCGTCCAGCTGACGGTAGGGGGAGGAAGATCGGACCTGGCCCTCGATATCAAGGAAACCGGGAGTCATGTCGAGCTGGTCGGCAGACTGTGGCAAATAAGTATATGCGCCGTTGGCAGAGTAGGCCGCATAAGGTGAAGGATAGGACGCTGTCGGAGACCTGATGCCGGCTGCTTGATAGCTGCTGGAGATCGGGTAGGAGCCTTGCTGCCAGCGTTCGCCGCCAGCGGCTGTAGTAGTGAGGGGGGCAGCCTTCTGGAGTCTGTGGGATTCTGGGGAATCGGGGAAGAGGCTCGAGCAGAAGGGTAAGCGGTATAAGATGGCTGGGTATTATAGCGGTCGTGGGTTTCATAGTTAGAAAATGAAGACTCAGGCAACGGAGGAGCTACGGAAATGAAGGGGCAATGAAGGGTCGGTCAAGTGAGCGGGGAGGAATGAAGGGGATAAAACTTACAGTTGCTGCCCGCATTCCATTGATAGAAGGCAGTTTGATTGAGCATGAACCTGCCTGGAGATGAGCGGGGTTGGGTATATTGAGTGGTATATGCCGAGGGCACTGTGTGCGGTAAGAAATGTTGAGTGGGTTGTGCCTCTAAAGACGATGTGAAGAACAGACCTGGAAAACGTGAGGTTGGAAAAGCAGAAGAAATAGGAGGGAGCACTGTTCGCCCACCCTGTCCCTGAAAGAATACGCTGCTGGTTTCCCCTGGGGAACCCCTACGCGATTTGCCAACACTAGCAGAGGTGTAGTACTGCTCCTTGTTCGAGGTCGACATATTAGTGAACGAATAGTAATAGGGAAGAGGGAGAAGAGAGCGGGGCGAGGAGATTAACGGAACAAAAAGGATGGAAGCTGAATATAAGTATTAAGGACCACGTTGGGTTGGAATGCTGTGGACGGTCGGCTGGGAGGGAAGGATCAGAAGGTGCAACGCGGATGACATGGAGTGGAGGGGCGCACGGGGTGAGGCTGGGGAGCTGGAGGACAGAAAGGGAGTATGAAACGGGGGCAGTGGGGGAGAATCGGGGAAAGGCGAGGAGATGGGAAGGAGTTGAAGAGGAGGAGGGGAAAGGTTATCACCAGTGTTGTTGTTGATTTGCGATGGCGTAAGAATCGACGATTCGAGTTCTTCACGGCGCGGCGCCAATGAGCATGCGTTCTTAGCATTGTCACTGATCAAATGAAAGCCTCGTGCCCTCCACCGTCGCCTCCCGAGCACGCCCGGTTCGAGTCAGCCCAGATCCACGCCAGATTGTCCTGCCGTAACCGCGCGAGCATAAGTGTAATTCGCCGCCAAACTTGGAGCCTCCATGATCAGCCCTTCTTTCGGCCTCCAGAAGCCTCCAGATCTCGATGGCGCCAGCAGTCCCAGTCCCCCTCCTGCGCACAGAACCTAGATCCCGACCGAGCAAGTACGTTTTCTGTCGCCGGGGATGAGGTGAAACCAGACACAGCAGAAGCCCGCGAGCGCCACGAGGCGCGCCTCGACACGTCTGTCCGTCGCTGCGCGTGCTGGCCCCAGGAGACAGCCGAGACTCGTCAGTGCACGACGCACTTTCTTATGTCAATTTTCTGCCCAGGGTCGGAGGTCAGCCTCCCAATGGACGGCTGGGCGAGCGCGGCGACCCGCTGTCACGTGCCCGCGAGGCGTAGCTCTGCGCCCGAGGCACACGACTGGGGCTTCACTGGCTGATCCCGAGGTGCATCGTCGTCGGGCGTTTCGCGACTCAATGGCCACCCACAGGCCCCTGCCAAGGCCGCCCTCTTTGGCCCAGCCCCGGGCCAATCACGCCCCGCCGGCGCTCGACCCCCTTTCGATGAATGACCCCTATTTTGTCCCCCGCCACCCTCCTCCGCCACCGCGGCCAGAAATTCACGATGAGCCGGCGACCAGCACGATACCCACTGGCACCTTTCTGCACAAGGGCTTCTACGATCTACTGGCCATGATACCCACGCCCTCGCCTTCTCGCCTCCTGTGGCCGACCCCAGCAGCCCCCGAGCCGGTGGTCGCAGGCCCGCGTTACGAGGATATCAGGCCCCTCCGGGAGGCGCGGTCAGGGCGTCCCCCAAGAGGGGTCGAAGAATCAGCAAAGACATGGTGTCCAACCCAAAGGGCTTCGTGTACGTCTGCGAGCTGTGATAGCCTTCAGCTCCCGCTTACTATCGGTCGAAGCCATCTCGTTCATGCGTCCGATGCTGACCAACTCGAAGCACTCCTCTCACGATGGGGGCCAGACGGTCTAGGAAAGCTTGGAGGTCGGGCGGACCAGCTCCCATCCTTCTCTCCCTTTTGACTTAGCAATTTCCAGATCCACGCTGGGCACATCCTATCAAAAACCGTGTGCGGGAGAACAACCAGGCGAGGGCTATCAACGAGGTCATGAACGCGCTCAAGAGTTCTCAAGCCGGCAACGGTGACCTGCATGTGGTCAACGGAATCAGCACGAACACATCCTCCTCCCTCCTCACCACTGCTGCTAAAGAGAATTTTATTGCCCCATATAACATCGATGGCCTTCCCGGGGTTTCTGTTGGCCGTGTGGGTGGCCCGCGATCGCATCCCCAAATCCAGGAGAACGAAGTGCTAGGCCAAGTTGATCCAGTTCAAGGTCGACTTGAACTCCCACCCGTCAGACCGATCAACCCGTCACTTTCGACCTTGGAGAAGGCAGTAGCCGCAAGGATCTACTTTGAGAATCTGTACTTTCCCCTTTTGCGTCATCCTCCTTCTAGGGAGCAAAGAAGACTAGCCATGGAAAGGGATATGGCGGAAATGCAGCTGAGTCACGATCAGAAAGAACGCCTACGAGCACGATGGCGACAGAACGAGTCCGATTATTTACGAGAGCGTAGGCAAAAGGTCGATGTAAGCGCATTTATCCAGCTCAAAGTCATCGGACATGGTACGTACAAACCCTGTTCTCCGCTTGGCACACCCACATTCCCATGCAGGCGCCTTTGGTGTTGTCTCCTTGGTACGCGAGAAGTCTACGGGAAACCTTTATGCCATGAAACAAGTATGAAATGAAATATTATGCTCCCCTCGCGACCAACTAAGCTCCTTTCCACACCAGCTGCGAAAAGCTGACATGCTTCGCAAGGGGCAAGAAGGTCATGTGCGCGCTGAGCGCGACGTCCTAAAAGCCGCGTCCCTCGTCCATGCGCCGGGTGGTGCCGAGTGGATCGTCAAATTACACTACAGCTTTCAGGACCGCGATAATCTATATCTGGTGAGCGATATCAAACTTAGATTCGCACAAAGTTGAATGATTTTTCCTCTTTGACCCTGTATCGTTGGCTTAGATACTGGAATATATGGGCGGCGGTGATCTTTTGAATTTACTAATCGAGCGAGATGTCTTCGAGGAAGACTTTACTCGCTTCTACGTCGCAGAAGTAGGTTCTTTTCCAATATTCTAGCAGCAAAGCTTCTTAATGGCAACCGGGGTTAAGATGATATTGGCTATTGAATCATGTCATAAGCATGGCTTCATACATCGGGATATTAAACCAGATGTAAGTCCCACACTTGACATTATCGTAGTTGATCCGGTCTAATTTTTTGCAGAACTTCCTCTTTGATCCAAATGGGCACATCAAATTGAGCGATTTTGGATTGGCGTTAGTAGCTAGAAACAATCTATCCCTTAATTTCAAATTTTCACCGCGCACTACAGGACTGACTTGCACTGGGCCCATGACACATCATGTGGGCATTGTTTTTTTTTTTTCTAATTCATTTTTACCGACGTCATGGCGTTGACTCGATCGCTATCAGATTACGAAAATCAGCGCCTGCAGCTGTTGCACAAACATGGTGTTGACATCGGGGATTCAGTTTCGGACGGCAAGAAAGCAAAGCGGATGACATCGCGTGAAATAGAGCAGCTGATGGGAGGTGGTGATGGTCGAAGTGGTCTCTTCACATGGAGAGACAAGCATCGAAGGAAGGTTGGTCTGAACTTTCCATCGATCGATTTGCTCGAAACATGATTCATTAAAATTTCCGCAAGTTGGCTTACTCAGTGTGAGTTGCTACTAGCTGAGCTCCCCAGTCCAAGTGTGACCCTTATGATCTAGTTGTGGTACGAATTCATATAGTTGAGTCCTTTTTCCCCTACAGTATCTATGATGCTAATCAGGGTCGCTAGTGTCTCCTGAAGTCATTAGAGGACATGGCTATGGCTATTCCTGTGATTGGTGGAGCCTGGGAGTCATCATGTTCGAATGTCTCTATGGGTAATTAGTCATTTTTGTTTTTGTTTTCACGTTTATTCCTATCGCCGGTCATGCTAACTATGCTGACTATATTCAGGTTCCCTCCTTTCGTCAGTAGTTCAGTAAGCTATGCTTGTCGTACATAGCAACTTGCTCGCTCACAAATTTCGCAGCGACACGTCACTCGGCAGAAGATTTTGAACTGGAAACAATCTCTACGTTTCCCTTCCAAACCGCGCGTTTCACATGAAGGTGTTAACCTCATGCAACAGCTCCTTTGCGAACCCGAAGATCGTTTAGGTTCTCAAACGTCTTCCTCTGTGAATAGGCCTGACGCTTTGGTTGCGCACGCACGACGGAGTAGTATTGTCCCTCATGTTGGATCGAGTGGAGGGAACGACGGAGCAGAGTTCATAAAGGTAAAGCATGCCTTATTACTCGCACCGGATATTTTTCAGGCAGTACTCACATTGAAAGCAGAGTCATCCATGGTTCAGGGGTATTGATTGGCAGAATATTCATCGATATCCTGCGCCCTTCAAACCCGAACTACGAACTCCAGAAGACACCAAACATTTTGACTCCGACATCCCTGCAGAGGTGTGTGGTGTGCTTGCCATCGTTTACGAGGCGTGGGCCTGCGGATACCAGAGCTAACATGTTTCAGCCTTTGGCACCTGCAAATGGTGCTCCGCCAGATGCTACCCGCGATCCTCTCCTTCGGAACAACGTTTACGGTGCTGAAGTTTTGAATGTAAGAAAGGCGTTGGCCTTTGCCGGGTTTACTCATAAGAGTCCTCGATTATTGGAGTATACCCATGTTGATCGGGCGTTTGAGGCTTTACCGAATAACACTCGGAATCAAATAGGCACAGTCAGAGGCCGATCCCTCGTGCGAGAGGCACATGCTGGTGGAAAGGGACGCGCGATCTCGATGTGATGTATTGACTATGATTGATCGATCACTTTTTGATAAATTTGCTAAAAGTAGAATCTTGCTTAACATGTAAAATATTCTGTTTGACTGCTTGCCTGTGTGTATGTGTAGGGCTCAATCTTGTGTGTAAACATAGGGAAAAGAAGAACATCTACAGACTGTCTATTTTTAGCACTGAGATGCCGTACGTCGACCATTTATACCGTCCTTAGGTCAGGTGGCACGGAACTAGAGCAGACGGAGTGATGGAAGGTGCTGCACAGCACAGGCGATTACGAGCAAAACGGCCAACGTGTTTGAGGTGAATACAAAAATGCCCCAAAAAAACATGCACCCAGAATTTCCATTGTGTGTGTGAGTTTGTGGTTAAAAAGACACAACATACGTAACTCATTCGCACAGCAAATGAGATTATCACAAAAACGTATCGGTAGCAATATGACAATCAACGATGCCAAATCAATTAGTTGAACTGTTAAGAAAGCGGGCCCGCAGATGACGGGAAAACGACAAAGACAGAAACTCCAAGGCTATGGCCCCGAGCATTTAAACTTCAATTTTAGTTATGTCTAGATGACCTTAAGTATCTCAATTTTCTGACTCTCCCACCCGGCTGGTCCCAGATGGACGTCCACGGCTCCGAGTACTTGAGGTGGAGGCGGTACTGTCCTGCCTGTAGTGCTGGCGGGAATCTGAACTACTTTGCGTGAGTGCCCCCTCTTGAACGGAGGGGTTGGCGGAAGATGACGCAGAGGGTGACGTTGGCGCGCTCGACTCGTCAGCGGGGTCTTCTCCCTCCTGCTCCTTGGAACTGTTCGTGTGAACCCTTGCATGTCTCCTCATGTTGCTAAGAACGCTGAAACTACGTCCGCAATTTGGGTAGGAGCAGATATACGCTGGTAACATGTTAGTCTACTTGGTGGGAAAGGCTTATTTGGTGTTTACTCACGTTTTTCGCCGGTGTGGCTATTGAGATGGATCTGTGTGATTGTTAGTTTGGCGGTACTTCGAGGCGATCTTGTAAAACTTACTCGGAGACTACTGGGTCTATTGAATAACTTGCCACAAACTTTGCATTCATATTTGCCGAGCGGGGCCCCGGATGTATCATCAAGGAATCTTCCTAGAGGGATGGCATGAGAAGCGGAACGCGCCAGCGAGTTCCCATCGAATGGCCGGGCAATAGGTGTCCTTTCGTCATCTTCATAGATCTGTCCCACTTCAAGGTTTGTAGCTATGACCCATGGGGCTGTAGCACGAGTGAGTGGTGGCGGTGACTCCATGCCATGCCGTGGAGCAGATGAAGCTGGATCAGAGCTTGTGGCCACATGAGGCACCCGAGATAAATCCTGGGGTATAGCCCTCTCTGACTAGGGTGAGATTGGCTTGGATATCGTCCTTGACTGGAAGGAACGTTTGGTGGAAAATGTGAATGCTGAGAGGTGGGATAGGATTGTGAGGGATATGTAGGCAAGTTTGGGGGTCGCTGGCCAGGTGGAGCCCCGGACTGAGGAAAAGAATGAGTGGTATAGAAAGGAGAATTTGGGGGCATCCGTGTCGGATGCGGGCTCGCACATCGTGGGGCATCGGAGAGTACGCGCGCCCGGCTGGGGGTTGATGGCGTCGGGGATGACGTTGATTCATGCCCAGACGTCTGTCGTAAAGAAGACAAAATAAGCCACAGTAACATAAGAAACAAAGAGTTATCAAATACCCTGTAGGTGGGGCGAGGAGGAACCGCAGATGTGGTAGACCGGGATGACATTGTATGCGGGGTTTCGCTCCCGTCGTCGTCAACCCTAAGGCGAGCTAGCGTCAATGAGGGAGGTTCTCCAGGAGGGGATTGCAAAAATTCATCTGCCAAAATCAGCTTGGCGAAGGTTAACTGAAACAATGAGACTTTACCTCTGAAAAGATCCCTGATGGGTGGCAGAGTCACTCGCCTACCCGGGTGGCTAGTATCGGATGGGTTGGACATGACGGTAGAAGGAAGATGATCTAAAAAGTATCCAGTTGCAAGCAATGTATATATTGGACAGGCCGTTTTAAACGGCATCCATCCGGGAGTTGCGCAGACACCGGTCGGCTGTCAAGTTGTTTTCCAACTCTCGGCGCTGATGTACCAATAGGCATAGACATCTACTTGTAGCGCCGCGTTCCGGCAACCGTACTGGAAAACGAACCGACTTATACGCTTCCTGGAATGATGACAGGCCGGAGGTTTCGAAGGATTCTCTACAAGATCTGAGATAAATCTGGACCGGCCGCGCGATTGGATTCTCACAATGCAACGCACTGTATCTGATCAGTGAAAGTCAATGGCAGAGAAAAACCCGCATCATATAACTATCATTCATGCAGTAAAAATATGTCGCTTAACAAAAAAAAAAAATAATCAGAAGTCTGAATCGACAAGACAAGTTAGTGGCAGATCATCTCATGCGGAGAGAATGTACAAACCATAGTTATAGCCCTAGTGAGATACCGGTGTACACCATCCAGCAATCAACGCTTCATTGTGAGGTTCGTGCAGCTTCTTCCACTGTCCTAGCCTCAAGCGAGAGTGCATGCAACCCATTCGCGAATTCTTCTGATAGCGCTGTATTGATCATGCGATGTCTCTGAATGGGGCTCTGCAATGTATTGTCGAAGAAGCCAAAAGCCAGAATTAGATTGTGGACGTACTTTTCCTTTGAAGGCATCAGAGACTACCCGAATTGAGAAATCTAACTTGGGGTTACGCAATATAGTGGCTCCAGTTGCTGCATACGCACGAGTTTCTCCGCTACCTCCGTTTTGTGCTCGCATAGCTGCATGATGACGATGTGCAGATGATTGGTTGCTAATTGTTAGGGAGATGGGCTGAAAAAGCGCCGTCAGCTAAATCCGAAGCAGTATATCAGCAACGCTCAAGTGCTCAGGGGAGTCGGGGGACCTTTTCGCGCATGGCATTCTCCACGGAGCCTGGGCTGGACACGGTGCCCGACATGACTGAACGGACCCTGCTCGCAGAGAAGGGAAGAGCGATGCGCAGACGAGTGAGCAACATATTGGGACAGAGGCGTCATGGTTTGGCGTTGCTTGTCAAACGAGCAGAACGCTGATTGCCGCAGAGAAAGGCCGACAGCAACTCGTTCTAGCTGCAGCAATCGAGAGGATATCTGGACGAGGCCGCTGTCTTCTGAACAGTTGTTTTTCGCTCACCAGACGCTTCCATTCTCTCCGTCTGATCGGCTGCGCCCCGACGGCCAATCGAACCCTCCCTTATCATCAAATCATGGTTCTAATGAATAACCCACCTTACTTTGCGCTGTCGTCTTGCCCTCATCCGTGTAACTAATATATCTACTGTATGGTCACTTGACTTTTCCATTATAGCGGCTTTCTTGATCTTCACCGTCCAGATAACAATCCACGCGTTGATAGGCGCGATTGCAACTATGTGCTCGATGTATTTATGCAATCCCCCAGAAGCTGGTCCCGCGGCGGTCGCACCGAAAAAGAACGGAAAATCTGGGACATCCAGTGTTGCTTGATGTTGCATTGTTACTCCCAGTTGGACACTGTAACAAGATCACGTTTGTGACTGCACGCGGTGCAACTCTCCCTCAGCCATGGCCAGCAACGGCAGCCGATACCCATGGGAACTGTCCTCCCTCCAGCGCGGCCTCGTCGATGGCTGCTTCGAAGAAGGCCAGCATGAAACCGCCATCGCCACCCTCGACCAGTTGCGCTCTCCTGACTTCAACCCCCACGCGTGAGTTCATCTTATCGCAGTCTTCTCCAATGCTCATTCTCTCAGCCCCCACGTTCGACAGCTGATATACATCTCCCTTCAGTCCATGCATGAGCCGACGGCCGATTACGACATTGACTCTTCCGTTCAAGCTTCTCCGTCCAAACTTGTCAAACAACGCCAGCAGCAAACTGCGTCAAATCTCATTTCAGCCAAAGCCGTTGTTGACGCGCAACGGCTGCTCATGGCGTACACGCGTACCAACGCGCCCTCCGTGTTATCTCGGGCACTCCCTTGTCGGAGATCCCCGCTAGACTTGTCTGGCCTTAGTGAAGGAGATTCAGCGATTGCGAAACGAGCTGCGGTCATTGCTCAATGCAAAGACTGTTGGCAGTTATTACACAGCGATTTCGTTCTGCATCAGAGTGCCTTACCTTCAACGCCTCGCAAAACAACTAGGCAATCTACTCGACACCGTATCTCTAACGATGGCGACCCGGTCAACCCAACGATTGTCTCCGAAAACGCCTGGCCTTTGTTGTACTGGCTAGTCTCGCTCTATGAACGTGATGAACAGCTGTTCGATGGAGATTTAACAAGTAAGATCTATCGTCCAGATTGAATGCCATAGCATTTGATAAAACAATCAAGCTCGATACTCCTCCCTTCTGATCGAACAAATACTTGACGTCAATGGCAGAACTTACATTGATGCCCCAGTGGCCGTTATCGCGCACTGTCTTGTACAAAATCAGGTTCAAAGGCATCAGTTGGCGGGGCGTCTTTTGTCCCTTGTGAGTTAAGAGATTACTACAGAACTATTATTTGCTCATTAGGAAATCAGCTCGTCAATCTTACCTTGACCGCAGAGTTCGACTCTCACGCGTTACTCACAGCCGTATATACCCGAATTCAGCCTGAACATGTATCCGTACTCGTGGCCCAACTAGACCCATCCACAGCAACTCACGTTCTTAAATTTAAAGTCGGCCTTTGTCAAAAGCTTATCGGTGGCACAGTGCTCCCTACGCCTGGTAACGCAAGGCCGCAACCGAAAAAGAGGATGCGGGCCGGACGGGGGCCCGATGAGCAAGCCTCGACTAGTCTAGATTCTTCTCTGCTGGCTACCAGATCATCAATTCCTACTTTTGTTGAAATCCTGCGTCTTCTCCAAGCTTCAGCTGACACGTCACAAAGTGACATATCCAAACGTATTTGGTGTCGATATCACCTTTTGTTGGCTTACGGCTCCCTGCAAGCACGCTTATCACCCCAGGATCGAGATCCTGATTGGTCCAAAGCACTGATGGGGAACCTCCAGTCAATCATACATGATGTCAACCAACAAGACGGAAAAGAGGCCATGGTATATCAACGTTTACTCGAAATTCAAATTCCACGTTGGCGCAACCAAGTGGGTACCGTTCGATAGTCACTTATCAGTATATATCAAGAACTTTTCGACGACGATCATGGTCCGAGATTATCTATCGAACAGTTTTGTTAACGTCTTGACATCTGGCACAACCAAATGTCCACAATGTCTACTCTTCTTTGTATTATCTCTATTTTGTACTTACAGTGACGAATGGGGCAGACCAATATGATAACTCACCACACAACATGAATGACATCCACTAACCGAAAAGTGGCGGGGACGTCAGAATTTCATGGTCTCTAAGAAGTGAAACATGCTTCCGACCCACTCGATGCACGTACGCCGAAGCGAGCTTGATGTACTTGGCAATCGAAGTACATGGATATCAGTCACTCGCTTGCGTCTTCTTCACTATTCCGCGCCAACCTTTATATTGACCTAGACTTTGGAAGGCCGGGCTGGACTTCCGGGACCATCAAGGTCTCTGGGGTTAGGGAGCAGCCGTAAAAGCTTCTGGCCTGTGTCTCTCCGCAGATGCACGCAGGTAAAAGGTAATCCCGCTCAGACTGATAGTGATAAAATTTGATTAAGTCTATTATGAGGCATTGAGAAATAGAGTTGCGCCGAACGTTAACAACTGTTTTGTGGCTCGGGACATTAATAGTCAAATATAGCAGTTACTACAAACTTTAAATAAAAAAATCACAATTACAATCAAATGCCTCCATGACTATTTCAGTATGAGTCAAACCATTGATAGCACAATGAAACTCTTCTTCTTGACCCACATCGCTTCTGAGTTTCATTCCCCCAGAAATTATGTGACCATCTCTGATAGATCATCTTCAGATACACCGGGTGAACTTGCAAAATCAACATCCACTAGTTCGTCCTCAATAATTCCATCCTTACTCCCTTGCTGCTTCTTCCAGATATCCGCCAAGAATTCGGGTGTGCTTGCTTGCTCAGTAGATTTATCCTTTCGAACTCGCAAGAACCGTGGAAAGCGAAGGCTGAGACCACGAGTTGAAGATGCCAGTCCCTTCGCAGCAACGGAGACCGGGCTCAAAGTGATGCTGAGATAGATTTTTATCAGTCCCAATTATTGACAGCTCGGCTAGACAGCCGAAGCCACCTACTCAGCACCTCGTATTTCCCAAACCTCTTGTGGCCGGAAATATACGTCAGGTGTAAAACCTGAAAGAAGAGTGTGAGATATGCCGGCATTTTATCGAATACTGTCATCTAACCTCCAAACTCGCATTCCCACAATGGTCGAGGTGAACAAACTATATCGGCTCCGTCGCCGGGAGTATATCGGTCTCTCACGTCCTAAATGCCTCTGAGAAAATATGCTCCGAAAAGTGTCCGAAAAGTATATACCTGATAGAAATTGTCTGTGAAACCTAGTACAGGAATGGTTTGACATGGAAAAAATATCACAAAAGAATAAGGCGCACCTGACATGCACTTGCAGACAGCTTCAAACCGACCACTCGTCCGGTCATAGACAGCCATCAATATTGGACTCCACCATTTGACCTTCCTACCATTGCCATACCAAGCACCAATTGGTACCATATCGAGACTGTCTCCAACTCCACTGACATAATCTTTCTTCAACTTCAACCATGCCGCCGTTCGCTTATCTGGTTCATACGTTGCTGGTAAAGGTTTCTTCCTGGTATTACCGTTCTTCTTACCCCCTTCGGGGTCCACCATGACATTGTCGAGTAACTCGTGAGATTGTTCAGACAAAAAACGTTTCAATCAATAACAATACTTACTTTGATCATCAGACCTTCACATTGACTTTCGATTGACTGCCGCCAGAAACTTTCCACGCTGGCTTGGCCCTCCTCGCTATTCATACTTTCAACATGAGCGAAGCGAGCAAATCCTATCTCTTTTGGTGTATAGGATGAGAAAAGATTTTGCAGTAGAGATCTTCGTTCACGAAACGTCTTCCGCAAGAGCGCCTGATAAAATCAAGATAGTGTGCTTCTGCCCGAAGAATAGACTTACTTCTCCGTTTAGATACATCAAGTCGAACGCATATAAACACACAGAAACCTGGATATCCTTGACTTGAACATCTTTTTTTGCTCTATTAGACAACTCTTGGAATGTCTTGATAGCCCCTGTATGAGGATTGACAGCAACTATTTCAGCATCCATCACGAAGGAAGATAACGACGGCGATCGTTCGATGAGCGACTGAACGAGTAATTGGATATCAGGATACTGGAAAATAAATGAGCCAAGTTATAGATATGAAATCTAAAGAGTTCGACCTTGCTTGTCATGTCCTCTAGATGACGTGAAAACATCTTGAACTCCGAAAGACATCCCTCTTTTGTCGTGGCATGAATTTGAGCTCGTTGTCCATCATACTTGAACTCTGCTATAAACGGCTGGTTCTCCAGCCTGTCATAAACTTCGTCCAAGGAACGCATCGGTGAACCCAAGGTCGGATGTAGGGGTATTCCTGCCGAGATATCAGCCTAAGATTTTACAACAGGTAGTAACATTGAACAAACCTATCGTAAGTGGAACTTTCTCCTCTAGACCGTATAGGCCAGTGTCCAAAAGCGCTGCAACGAGGTTACTGTAGTTAGGGTGTTTCACGAATACACCCTTGACTATGGACTCAGCCTTGGAGAAAATTTCATTGAGTTTGCTCCGCGAACAATCAAGCGTCCCTGACTTGGTTTTAACAGGGCTCTTCTGCAGCTTGCGAAGTAGAGAGGGAGATACATGTAAGGTATCTTCATTGTCAGGTGAGCCTGGTGATGCATATGACAAGGCAATGGCTCGAGCCAAGGCAGTCAGCATGGAAGTTCTGACCGCCCCAACGCGCAGATTTTGGCATAGTGTACGGGTCATATAGCGCGTTTCTTCACCGTTCGCTGACAATAGAAGCTTTTCGACAAGCTTTTCCTTTTGTTTGGCTGCTCCTTGGCCTTTGGAGTGAGCAATCATCAGGAGCGAATCATAAACATGAGAGATTGTCAACGGGGGATGTGGTACTAGCGTTCGGAGGTTAGTTTTAGCAGCGACAGCAACATCACCAGGATCTCCCAGAGTGTTGTACAGTCGCTTGAGTGTGGCGGACGTTATTCCAGAAACGTTTTGAAGCGCCCGCGAGATGATAGCAGGACCAAGTCCTAGTTCTATGGGAGCGTATGGAGGGGCAAGAGTGTTAGAAAGAAGATAAAGAGAGGGAAGGAGCGATTCTGAATGTTTGGATATAATTGTACGTAGACAGTTCGTGAGCGTGTTGATAATGAGGATGCGAGAACGCGTAGATGAAAGGGTTGAGAATGTATGCGTCAGAAAC
The DNA here is from genome assembly GCA_029719445.1 of Agaricus blazei. Classification (NCBI taxonomy): domain Eukaryota; kingdom Fungi; phylum Basidiomycota; class Agaricomycetes; order Agaricales; family Agaricaceae; genus Agaricus; species Agaricus blazei. The sequence goes on along the minus strand of SSNC01000008.1, from coordinate 1,140,389 downwards.
GCATAGGGAGCACCATATTCAAGCCAGGGTTGTTCATCTGGCGAGTAAGTTATAGGGTCGACATCCAGAGGTGTGAACTGCAAGGGCTGAACTTTTACGGGACGACCAGGCATCGACATATCTTTTTTCGGAGCTCGCACTGATTGTGAGGCGGCCATTGGCGGTGCCGGTACTTCTTTGACATCCACGTCTTCTGCATCGACGTCGATTATGGGAGGAGACACCAGTGAGCCTCTTTCTCCAGGATTTGTTTTCTGTCTCTCGGTGGCCATCTCCAATGACATCGCCTTTGATTTGTTTGGTGACGTAGTGAAAAATGCCTCCAAACGGGCTTGACTTCCGGTCTTTGCTCGCTTTTTAGATGGAGATCCGGCATTGTTTGTAGAAAGATTCCGTTTCACCATGGTGTGGTGCAGACGTTTGTCTATTCCATTGCGTTGGAAGTGTTCTCACGCCGCTGACAAATATGAACACATTAATAGTCCGAGGACCGACGACCCTTGGCGAGGGGCCAAGATGGATTCAGTAGCATTGCGGCGAATTTCGCTACCGGGATGGAACCTTCAATCCCCATGCTACCCTTTTCAATCAGGAATCAGGCACCGAAGATTTTGCTCTCGGGTCCGCTCTCGAATTATCGTCGTCACGATACTGTGTGGCGCCTGTGTGGCAATATGTCAATGTCACTCGCGTTCATCAGATGTATATATGGCCGTTTTCCTGCTTTTTTGGTCATACATAGTGTCCCTTTAGTGGACGATCCTTCGTATGATAATACAAACCAGATTAATCACCGGACAAGGTCGTTCATTGGTTAATTTGTCTATCCTACTCAAACTTCTGGACGAAATCACTCAAAGTGGGTTTAGTTATATCATAATTGCTCTCTATCTCCAAAAGTCATGCGCTATGGATGGAAGCTGCTTCTGGATTATTACAGCTAGGATAAGCTCTCAATTAAGTTCGCCGTAGCAGCTAGTATCCGGGGGTTTAATCAACGCCGTGGGACATCAGTAATTCATATTGTCTATCGCTCGAGTAAAAACACGTCCCGTTTACCTTCGTACTCGCTATGGTGAGGCCGACTAAAGCTGCTGCGATACTACGAGAACTTACGCCACTCATCAAGGACGCACGAGCATTGAGCATCGCAACTCGTAAGTCTTTCAGAGCTTGGTGTGGGAAGAAGTAGAAATATCTTCGATAACTCATGTACAATTACAGACACCCAAGCCCTTCCAAGTCCTCTTGGGTGCTCAATGGAAGCCCCACGAGGGAACATCACGGTGATCCTGAATGAATTAGACCAACTTGGTACGAACGAAACCAGGTCATATCTATAAATTTAAAACACTAGGGTCCTAGTTGTCCCCATCTGTTCGCATCGAAAGACACCTGAGCTACGGAGCCGTAAATATATATATGCCTATTGTAGACCAGTTCAGGAAGGTAAGTATATGTCTTCCAAGTGATTTAGAAGATCCAAAATGACGCTATGCACGGGCGCTGCCTGATCTCATAGTAACCGCATCACAGTTGTCGGTGTCAAGCGGAGAAGGTGAGGACATTCCAGTCCAAATGTCCCCATATTCCTTTAGAGGAGTAAACCTAAAGATGTCAATGTCAATGCATTAAACAGACGTGAGACAACTCAGAGATAACTTCCCATCACGTAAGGCCTTCATGAACCTAGATTCAATGTCGATTGGTAACGTTGAGCTTGGACTCATATAGGGATATATGTTACAGGGTAGCGCTATGAAATGGTCGAATGCTTGGTATCGTAAGGGTACGCACGGGTAACTCGGTAACTCCGCGCAGTTTCTTGAGGTTCACGGAAATTTTCGCAAATGAGTCTTCAGGTATATCTTCAAGAGGCTTGGGGACAAATGGTTCCTGGCTTTCGGCCGACCTTTTTCCGACTGTTTTCACCCAAGGATGTTATCATACTGCAGGGTCTTGTAGAAGGTTTATAGCAAGGGAAACTCCCCGAGAACCTTGACACTTCGTATCCTGGAAACTTTTCTCAGAAACCCCAGCGGACCAATACGTAAAGTCATTAAATATACTCAATATGATGTAATACATCGATTCAAGAATTGTATGGCTCCAGGATCCCCAAGCTTCTCTGGAATTGCAAAGACAATGTGGCCGGGGTCAAATTTGACTAGTTGATTGATGAACCTAGTCGTATATTTTTGCGCAGGACTGCTTCTTTTTCTGATTCTATTTATGTCACCAGTTCTGAGTGCCAGATTTGAGAGAGGCCATATCTACATACATTTTGCTATTGTTGGATCTTGATTGTTGTTTGGACACAACATCACGGCAGCTGGACCAATTGGGCACAGCCATACAGGCTCATGACCCCTTCCATTTGCATTGAACACCAGGAACGAGTCTCCTGATGCCCCGAAAGGAGTAACACTTGCTCACATTTATCGCCATCCGCCATTGGGCAAAAAAATGTTTCAATATCGTAAGTATCGTAACATGGTTGGGGTTGAAACATGCATAGAGGCACATTTAGCCATGCAACACACGACGAAATGACTAAACAATCAGTGGTTTGAACACCCGGAACTGACTTAATCCTAGATATATCAGTTCCTGAAGTCAACATTTCTGCGTAGATCTCGGCCTACACCCCCAAAGTGCAGATCTCCGATATGGGACCTCGGTCATTTATGCCTTTCTGTATTCGCTCGTCTTGGACAAAATCTCGGCAGCGGACCCTCAAACTAACGTACTTGGGCCATGAATTTGGATACGCGTCATTTGGCCATCGAGCTGTACACGAACAGGGTTCCGACATGTCATACTGGTCACCACTGAATCAGGTACAAGATGGGGTTACTTTGGCAAGCCTAGATTTTAAACGACATTGCGATGAAAACGGATAGCGTATATGCCAGCGTCTCTTCACACCATTTATGAACCAGGCCCGTAGCGTCGGTTGCTATATTTCTTGATACTTGGGCCATGGCTGACCGAGAGCGTCGATCTTACCAGTATTCTGACACTTACTGGAACGGCACGCCACATGCATATTCCTCCCCTTCAGACTATCCCTCCGCTCAATACCCCTCGAACTCGCCCACATCTTATTTAATGAGCTACAGCGATGATGCTCACTCCCCAACATCCAACGGAAACTATTCACACTCATACTATCCTACAAACGGCGCTTCATACAACCACTCAACTCCCTCGCCTACAGGGTATCAATCTTACTCTTCTTTCCCGGGTCAAACCTCGGATGACAGCACCGCAATATATGGTCAACGCCACTCGCATCATAGGCAGATCCATCGACCACAATCAACACATCCCTATCACACTACTTATTCCCAGTCCAGTTTGCAGGATAACGCTCAAAATCTTGCATATCCACAACCGTATTCGCCATCGAGCCCCGGGCACACGCGGGAGAGGTATTACTCCCCACCTCAAACATACATGACCCAGCCGGACAGCCCTACGCACTACGGGAGCAGCCCGCCGCATTATCCCACTCAGATCCCACTGTCTCCGGCGTCGACGACTGCACCTCATCTCTCAGGGTCTCCCACCCGCCCTTTCTTGTGCGACCTCTGCACGTTGTCATTCAACCGCCAACACGATCTCAAGCGGCACCGAGAAACGCACACAGGAGAAAAACCGTACTTCTGTAACGGGGGTTGTGGGAAGACATTCACTAGGAAGGACGCTCTCAAACGGCATCAGGTGAGTATCACCATAACACCCAACTCGCATCGCGTTGACGAATGGTTTATTCTTAAGCTCGTGAAGAACTGTGGGAAGCCAGATGAATAGTGCCATGCTTCAGACCTCAGATCGTTGGTAAGCTCGTCGCTTTGACTGCCACGAAGGCCGTTTACTAATACAAGAGAAGGGTTCTGGCATACGGGTTGATCCATATTGGTGGTCCTTGCTGCAGACTTCGAGTACATTATGACCTTCGCCTTTTAGCGTCGTACTTAATTGTAAGCCAAATCTACTTACAGCGTAATCTCAGGCGCAAAGCCTCGTCTCCTTAAAGAGTCCTCTCAAGTATCCAAGCATCATGAGGTTCTATTTTCTTGTAGTAGCCTTCGTGAATCTGAACTTCTTTGAAACCATGGCGCTCATAGAAACTTTTGGCTCCATCGTTAGAAAGTTGCACATGGAGGTAGATTCTATTGATCTTGGGTTTGGAGCGCGCTTCTGCGGCTTTGATCACCAATTCCAGACTCTGTGACCCCAGGCTTCGTGATCTATACGGCTGAAACACATAGCGTGAGGCATATTCATAACGGGTTGCAATTGACTCACAGCCAAGACTCCCATGGTCATGAGGTACAAGTGGATTTGATTATCCTTGTTTTCTAGACGACAGCAGATAGTTCCAACCTTATCGAAAGAGATGGACAAAAATGTCGACTGCGGGAAAACCCTTAACGTACGGGAATGTCATTGTAATAGACTGATTTAGTCGGTATCAGTCTCTAGCAAGACTTATACATTTAAGTTTCGTACCAAGCTTGCAAAAATCTTCCACTTCGGGTTGGAGGAGACCTTGATAGAATTTCTCGCTGTATTTTATTGGAAATAGTACTGAATTAAGTCTGCGAACTGTCCCAAGGTTGTTGGGAGTAATTGACGCGAAAGAGACGCGAGGGGGCACTTTAGTTGTACTCGAGGACATGGGCGATTTTCTCGAGGATGCGTGGGAGAAAACCCCGTTGATGCCGACTAACCAAGATTGGTATGTACATACATGGTTGATGACTCTTTCCCTCACCATTCCCCAACTTATCTTCTTTGGGTCACCGTCTCTCCGGGTGTACCCCCAAATACCGCAGGGCCAACCCATCACCATTCTGTTTGTCGTCCTCTTGGTCAGCCAAGATGCCGTTTTCGATTTTCTATGCGGAGGACAGCGGTGGGCGTTCTCGATCCTAAACATAGGACTTTTCAATAGAGGCCGCAACTTACCTAGCGACTAAAATCACGGCAAAGCAATCAAAACGTTCAGTCTTTCACTTGGTCTTAATCTTTGCCGGATCTAGTACGCCTCCGGCTGGGAATTTCAAATATGAACCAGGACTATTTCTGTGCAACTGTTTGATGTTGGCAGGTAATGGATACTTGTGACTTCTGGGTATTTCCTGGTGCAATTCTTAGACGTGATGCGATATTACCATCCTTCTGACTGGAATCATTCCAGTACTGATACCATGACCATGCAAAAGCGGAAACGTGGAACTGATGCCAGAGTATAAAGAGGTTCTTATCTTCGCTATCGGCGCACTAGACGCGTCTGAACCAGTCATATGAGTTCAACTACCTGGAAACAGCGTCCCAGTCTTCCCCGAACGACGGCGAACTGCCGTGGGATGGTACCATCACGTCTGTCCTGCATAGGACATAACCGGTGTTGCTGGTTGCTCCAAACCCTACTTCCCTTCCTTCCCTGAAGAGAACGTTCCAGGTTTCTGCGCCCGTCCGAGGCTAAGGTACGTCCATTCACTGTCAATATTACCTTCGGTGGATCTTATTAACAATTGACTGAAATCTCGTCTAACTGCCAGGGAGCTGTGTATGCCGTTAATATTTTGTGCTGCGGAATCTTCGAGCTAGAAGCTCAACGACGGTCCTTTCAAACGAGGGATTCTCCAAAAATATCGTGCGCAACTAGTCGGTGTCCTTGTCACCCGTTAATATCGCCTTGCGCCCCCAGGCACAGGCAGAAACCCTGACATAAATCTGATTTTCAGAATCATGGAGACCTGATATGGGCGTGACAAACTGTCATTGCACGCTTGGGCGTAGCTTGGGTGGCACGTCAACGGGTGTCGATGGCCTCGCAGCTGACACTGGACCGAATAAAACCCTTTACTCCGGAAACGAATATTTGGAATTTATTGAATATGGTATCCATGCGGGGCCCATATGTACCTCTTATTGGTTAGTAATGATTGACATCTACATCAACACTCAAACGGTCTGGCAGTTTCTGAAGTAGTACCCTGAGGACTCCGGCCTCAAAGCGAGTTCCACTTATTTTGGTCGTTGATAATTCCTTATGCTCGACCAGGAGCAGTAAGCCATTGATAAATGAACAGTCAAACTTTGAATTGGCACTAGGTCTTCCTTTGATTGACAGCTGTTATGACGGTCCCTGTGATCCCAAGTGTGTCCGGATACTCAATAGAACAGCAAAAGTCAGCGGCTCTCTCGCGCAGAAGACCGTTTCGTCGGTTGGGGGCCCTGGCACTCTGTAACATCTACTTGTGACCAAATCCTCTTGACAGTTGACTGTATCTCGTCCTTCGTGAGTGAATGAATACCGCGCCTATGCAATGTGTTCATTCAATATTTAATTAAGTGGCCATTTTGGCTAGCCTTCCGCATAATAAAGGAACGCGCTCCGCGCATGAACCTTACTCGGTTTCGTACTCCGCTGGTTAATTCCAAGGGTGCTCCAGTCAATTAAGATCCCCAATTTTTGCATGTCAGGTCGAATGGAAGTCCGTCGGATGAGAGTTACCATTTGTGTCCATCACACTAACCTCGAGACTTATCAAATAACCAAAGCTATTATAGAAGTGTTTTAAAATTCTGAGATTTGCATCGCGAAACCAGATCTTACGCAAAACGCTATACCGTGCATAATTAGACCATGGACCATGCTAACAGCAATCGAAGAGGAGGGAAAGAGGGACCATGCAGGCGAAGTTTCAAGATCCGCTGGTTCTGATTGGCTCCCGGCTTGATGCTTCTATCGTCGGCGCAGCGGCTCATTTGCGCCGAAATGCTTGAGAGCGGTGCTGCACTGTTGCTAGCTTCACTGATGACCCTTCCAGGGCTGTTGAACCCATATCAAACCAAGAAGCAACTAACAACTTTTTTGTTTGTTTGGTTATGAAGACGCCGGAGAGCACTTTTTGCCTTCAAACGTGCTGTAAACGTCAGATTTACTCTCTTTTGCTCGTTTTATTGAATTATCAGTGGTGCATGTAATTGTACAGTAATGCTGTATTGTTTTGTAACAGCAGCTGAAATAATGTGTCATTGAGGCGGGTCACGTAATGTCAGTTGTAAAAAGGGCCCAGTCAAACCTGGCCATTTCGAGGGTACTCCCTGAAGGGGTGACACGCCCACAAGTGGCCGCCACATACTATTACCGACGGGCTCAAACGGGGCTTGAACTTTTCAACTCATGAGGTGACCTTACCCAGCTTAGTAACTGTTACACTGCAAGGGGCAGATTCTGCCACTATCGATATCTAATTTATGTGCTGTAAGCGTGAAGCTTCCGGGGTCGGATGAAGAAAGTGAATTGAGAATGTTAGGTAATGTCTTGAAATTAAAAATTCCCCGCCTTTTTAATATTATCGTGCCATAAGGACCGACTATCTTGGGGAGGTTTTTTTTTCTTTGCTTTTTACATACGATACACATGGCATCACAAATTTTTCTCAAGGGGTCGTCGCATACAAAGGAGGCCCGTGTCTTCGTAAAAGGGTTGGCTTCCCGGGCCGGCCCAGACAGGTAGGCTTGGCCTCTGGAAGTCATGGAGCCGGAAGCGGACGCCGAACCGATCGTTGACCAAGAAATTGCGCATTTGATCAAGAGGTCTATTCTATTCTTACATCACAATCCTCTCATGAATCACGCAGGCAGACGTCGGACCGGGCTGGAGGCTGGCTTTTCGCGTCCTTCGCTACCGATAAATTGGACAAAAACGACATATATACGGTGGCGTGAAAAAAAAACGGACGGACGTTGGGGCCAAATTAGTGCTTCTGTCAGCCGTTGGGGAGCCACAAGTATGTCCTTCTATGATCACTTCAGGGTTCACGGCAGAATATGGATATATTGGCCTTCTTGTTAAGATAGTTCAAAGGGGTGAGTGGCGATTTTTTTTGTTGACGTGTCACGAGTGGGAGATAACAGTAAAACAGAGTCAAGAGCCTACTATATGCGTGAAAATCCCGACGTTCTAGGTGATTAATAGCGTCCGGGCAGAGTTATACAAGAAAGATACACGATAAATACCAATACAAGAATGTATGGGATGGAATATCGGAGGCAGCGTTCAAATGGTCACGATACAATGCATTATGCGGAGGACAAATACGCAACTGGACCCGAAGCAAAAGGGTAAGTGAAGAAGAGGCTCGAAGGTGTTAAGAAACGAGTCCTGACTCTTCTCAAGTGGATTCCTGTCGCTGCAAAAGAGATTTTCGCCACTTTGACTTTTTAGGAGTGCGGATCAACCTTTCCAGGTAAACATCGTCGTAACTGCGAAAGACACAGGTGCCCAGCCTTTCGTCGTATTCCTCCATTCTTGCCCATATGCAATGCCAGCGGGGGTTCTCCTCTGCGAGCTTGAGGGCGACAGCGAGATGCTTTTGATCCCAGCTGGACCGCTTTGAATTGGGGTGTTTACAGTCAAACGCAGCGTCTTGGAGAGTAATAAAGGCGCAGTCTGTTACCTCGAGGTTGATGGACTTCTGAGAGAAGAGCGCGTCGAGATTGCTGTCCATCTCGAGCTGCTTGGGGACGCCGCGGTGGGCGGGGTCGTAGCCGTCGACGAGGACCTGGACGGTGGAGCGGTCGGAGAAATCGAGGGTGAGCGCGGGGTGGGAAGACGAGAGGCGGGCGCGCTGGAGCGTCTTTCCGACGAGCTGGGATGGGTCGATTCTGGAAGCGTGGGTGTGAGAGAGAAGGCTAAATGAAGAGACGGGGGAAGACAGACCCGATGTGGGAGAGGCGCAGCGGGGCGGGGCGCTGGCGGGGGGAGGGCGGCGTGGGGCTTGCGGAGGGCGGGGCGGCGGGGCTGGGGGGCGCGGGGAGCATGGGGACGGGGCTGGTGCGAGGGAGGCTGATTGGTTCCCCATTTGTGGCCCTTGCGACCGAGCAATCACTACTGATCAGTCCCATCTTTCTGTCGACACGCAATGGAGCGCGGCCCCCTCCAGCGACCAGTTGGCCCCCGCGGCCCTCTCAGACCCTCCTCCCCCGCCAGGCCAGAGCCTCTCCGCAGGCCCCCTCGCCCGCCCCTCGAGATCCCCATCCCCCGTCCCAACGGCAGGCCCGCCAAGGGGGGCCTCAAGCTCGATGTCGCTGGCATGCAGCCCCTCCAGTACAGCCAGCCAGGCCCCGATCATGTCATCGACTACTCGTCCCCTGACATCACCGTCCTCCCGCCCCAAATCACGACAACAATCAGAAACCCATCTTCTGGGCCTCTCGAAAACGTCGGCGACCTGATTGAGGAACTCAAACTCATCAACACCCAGACCCCTCCTGTCCAGGACGATGCCGACGACATGCCCACTGAGTGGTCAGACGAGGTGATCGAGGAGCTCCAGAGGCTCGGCGAAGGTGCCGGCGGCGCCGTTCACAAAGTCAAGGATAAGAGATCGGGCAAAATCTTAGCGAGGAAAACCATCACAACCCGCCAGGCAGAACCAAGACAGCTGCTGCGTGAGGTGCTTATTATGACGACCACCCGCCATATCAATATCATCCGTTTTTACGGCGCTTACATCTCCCCGTCTACGAGCGAGTTTAAAATTCTGATGGAGTATGGTGAGGGGGGCAGTCTCGAATCAGTGAGCAAACGCATCAGAGAGAGGGGGGGCGTTGTCGGCGAAAAAATCGCAGGGCGTCTTACGGAAGGAGTAAGTCGCCTTCCAACGCTTATCATAGTCTCAAGCCTAATGTCGACGCTAGATCCTCCAAGGCCTCGCCTATCTCCATTCAAAGAAAACCATACACCGTGATATTAAGCCCTCGAATATCCTCCTCACCAATCAGGGCATAGTCAAGCTATGTGATTTTGGTGTATCCGGTGAGCTCGTGGAATCGATGGCCCTTACCTTCACTGGAACAAGCTTCTATATGGCTGTTAGTCTCCCGCTGCCCATTCCATTCCACCCGCCAATTCACTCCTTTCTTCTCTAGCCCGAAAGGATCACCGGCGAAAGATATACCATCAGGTCTGATGTGTGGTCTACGGGGATCACCATCCTCGAATTAGTCCAGAATCGTTTCCCTTTCCCTAATGATCTCCCACCCATTGATCTCGTCATGTACATCACAAAGAATGAGGTCCGTGCATTTGATCTTTCGACATCATTAGAACTCGTTCGATTCTTTTAATACAGCCTCCCCAACTCGAAGACGAGCCAGGCGTTCATTGGAGTGACGAGATGAAAGATTTCGTCAAACAAGCGTATGATCGTTCTTTTCTTCTCTTCAAGTCGTGCATTTATTAAGTTGCATAGTCTTACCGTCAACCAACAAATGAGACCAACCCCGGAAGACATGCTCTCTCATCCTTGGATTGTCCTCATGATGGAGCGGAAAGCGGACATGGCGGAATTCATCAGCAAAGTATACGGGTGGAAGAGGAGATCCGGCGTGCTGTACGTTGATGGTCTGATAGACGGACGCTCTTCAAACTGACAGTCGATAATGATATAGCTCCCAAACAGGGTCTTCATCCGGCCGAGTTGAATCTTCGATGTCGAACCGTAGCGACTAAGCGTTTATGATCATCACCCCTGGACGTCCTTTTTGCGCATCTGAAAATTTTAGGCCACGGTTAATTCTTTCCTGCTTTCTGTTGTTCGCTTTGCTTCGGATATCTCTCTGCTACATCTACCTTCTGCAACATACCCATACCACGGTGTGAACCATTCTCCGAGATTTTAGGCTTGTACTATCCAGTGTCTTTTAATCTCTACTCCCTTGCCCCACACAACGAGCCTCTATTGTTTGGCTACATCTTCCGGAACACCTAAGAGTTTCCCCCGAGGAAATGGTAAAATTAAGGAGGTGGTAGGTAGTGCCTGCACGGTCACCTGTATAATAAGACATGGCATTTTGATATTGGATGGTACGTATCATGGGTTGATTATGGACCTATCAAGAAACTAATTAGTTACCTCGTGTCCGTGGGCTTGTGTTCAGCAAAGAAGCCCGCGGGAGGGAGATGGTTATGTCCGGTCTAAACCCGGACGTTGTTAATGTAGTGTTGTTTTGAACGTACCTTTTAAAGGAGCCAAATGTTCCGAGGACCACATTCAAACTAACTAAAGATAGGTCTGTTGAGCTGTTTCCCCGTGCTTCCGTGGGCGAAGCGCTTTTAATCTTGATCACGCTGTCTACCAATCAAAATGTACCAGATGTTCAGGGGCCCCCAAACTTAGTTTGAAAAACCGGTTTTGCGGTCTTCGAAGAAATGTTTTCGCTAATCTCATGGTAAAAATATGCCCGAGTTAAGGTGAAGGGGTGAATTAGAGTGACAGGTTGCACATGAAAGCCGGAGAACCAGCACCTCCAGCAAGTGTGCCATATGTGATTCAGGGTTATCCATGTTTATGAACTTCCCACTTCTGTTGTGACCACAAGATACCTCCTCTCCCTTTCAAGCACCGCTTTTCCCAGCGCAACTCAAGCAGTCTCAGTATCAAACACGATCGATGGGAGTGACACAGCCCGTGTTGACAGTCGGGGTTTGATGGTTCGCTAGTGGAGGACATACCTCGAGTTGGCTATTATCGTCTCCCCTGGTGAGAAGCGAACTGTCGAGTTGTTGGGATACTTATCCGTCGACCCTGAAATGTCAGGGGTCAATGTTCCCAAAGATCCGGAGACCCTCAACGCCCGTGCCAGACATTGAGGTAAGACACCCCACTCTGAGAATGAAGACCCACTAGTGATCTTTCCAATACAAAGCCTCCATCCCACATGATCAATGCTGCCTTAGTCCGAGGGTAAACCTGGTAAAAGAGAGGTGGCGTTGAATCCGGGTTTTTGAAATTACGATATGAACATCAAGTTCTTTAGGATTCTGTTGATAAACCGGGATATTCAGGCAAGCATTTGATCAAACAATAGATTAGATCGGAGGAAGGGGCATTGATTTTTGGTCTTATTGTATTGGCCGAAGATCGGCGTACCCGTACTTTTTCATTTCGGGCTACACGTGTCCTTGAACACACGGGAAACTTTGAACGAAAGGAGCGGGGGACGATTTTCTCGCAAACTTTCTTGTGTTATGTGACCGCGGCAAACACATTGGTGAGAAAGAAACCAGAAGGAAAGATGCCGGGGGGGCCAGGGTGGCTTGATTAGTTTGACACAATCAGCGAGGAAATAAAGGAATGTTCACTCCGCGGAAAAGCCAATGTTTCGGCTGGACAGAACTGAACAAAGCCACAAATGGCTATGCCTGGGCGCTTTGGTTACAAACAGATGTAAATTGATTCAGAGGTATGGAGGGTCTGTTAGTCGATGATTGTTACTTGTTAATTACAGATTGCTTGAGAGGGGAGTATTCTAATACACCGGTTTGTACCTGAGGGTAGATACTAACGGTGATCTCGCTGGGGACGGACTTTGCCAGTGTAAGCGAGATCAAAAAAGTGTTAAGCGGGGTTCGCAGAGTAACACAGCCAGGAGCTTGGGAACGGAATTGTAACAAGCGCGACACTGTATCGGTCCGCTTAAGTGGTGGCAGTGTAAATTCATCAGACAAATCGGCTATCTGTGACACTTTGACTTTGGCGAGCAGCTGCCCGGTATTTACACTCTCAACCGAACTCAGTCCTTTCTTCCAAGCGTTCACCATGGTGATTTCGGGGCTGTTGTTTCACTCGAATGAAAAAATCATACTCTGTGATATGTACATAAAACACTAAATGAAATGATTTCGATGCACAACACTCCGAGTACCATGGTCCCTGTAACTACACAACATTGATTCCTTCAAATTCTGTCCTCGAACTCGCCAGACAGTAAACCATCATTCCACGCCCACTAGTCACTTACCTGTCCCTACCAAATACTCAGAAAGGCGAAGCTCCGATTACCCAGGACTTTGATCAGCAAAATACTTTATGTTCTTGTACATTTGGAGAATGATTCTTTATCAGAAAGCCTGATTGCTGACTTTTTAGAAAATGGCCTTACGAAGATGAGCAAATCAACGTATCCGCGCGGGTCCACATTCAAGAATCGGTGGCCCTCCGTTCTCTTTGTATGGTGAGTGGCACAACGTAAACCTGGTGTGGACCGCGATATCCAAGTGACTCTCGGAGGACTTTGACTGCTCTCTGCAATGCATTTTGACGTCACTTGAAACATGAACCAGCCTCGTCTTCATACTTAGGCCATGGATTTGGGCGATCACGCTGGATTGAACATTTGATGGTATTACGTGGTCAGGCCATGGGATCCCACCGTGGTGAAATCCTCGGTGTCGTAACACATTGATATCCTCGGTGAAGCTATCAACGTGTGTATGAAAAGACCTTCCCTATCAATATTGTCAGTTTCAAAATATCACAAATGCCCATGACTTCATACTTGGGGTTTATTGGGAACTTTGTGCCGGCCATCTTTCCGGTGGGTGGCCACGTCATAGGGACCAGTACCTTTTAAAGAGGCCTGAGGGCGTTGAGAAGTAGGAGACCCCTAGTCACTCGACCTAGGCTCCTTTTCGGAGTTAGAGGGAAGGGAAGCAGCGAGAGATTACCCCATAACTAATTCCTGTGCATGAAGTAACAATGATCATCAGTGACTACAAAGTGACAACACGTTTGACCGCTCACGACTTCCGCATGTTCTGGCGTGGGAAAGCTAATTAAACGTTCTGATTTTACTGGATTGCGGAATGTGATGCATGATACATAACAGTCGATAAAAATTGTTGCGATCAAGTTCAAGGCCGTGGAGAGTGCAGCAAGTTACGTCTGTACCCGGACCGCGGCGGTGGAGATAAATTCGACCCTGGGACAGGCCTACGACAGTTTTGTGACCCACTAAATTAGGCACGCAAGAGCTCCAATTGGGACTCGAATTCGCCTGCACGCGGTGTAAGATCCCTGGTAGGGGGAACTGGACCTCGCACTCTGCTACGGTGAACAAAGTACACTTACTCTTGTCTGCTGACAGTGTGCAGCGAGGAGCTTGATGATCGGAACAAGCCGGCCTCTCCGACACAATTTCCCGAATTGGAAACCCACTCGGATTCATTCTTCCGTGGATTTTACAGCCCAGGAGCGTTTTCCCCGATCGCACATTCCAAGAACAGAAATTGAAGACAAGCCTTTTATATCATCTCGACTCAATCTCCTCGCTTCCGGTGGATTTATGCCTTTTGTTTGGCGCCCAGCTGCCATCAGATGAATAGAAGGCCCTATTCAAAGACGAAAAATCAAACGGGATCCCCCCACACATGGCAAATATAGAAACTCCTAGGGATTGGAGTTTAGTTTTACGCACAGTCCGGCGACCCTAGATCTATCTAGTGAACCCGGTGGATTGCCCGATTGGCGACCCGGCGTGACGGCTCAAAAACACTTGGTTCTACTTCCAAACCTTTATAAATGCTACGCGAGCAGGCAAAGGCCAAAGTTACTCCCCCCCTTCTTTCTGTAACCATGGCTGATAGCATGTCCTAGTCGGTATTTTTCTCTTTCCACGTTTGGACACGCATAACCGTATTTCCATGACAGCTCCGCAACCAATCAGTACCTCTCTGCCCAGTACTATCCACCAGCAGCCCATGTTGGGCACAATCACGTTCAACATGTAATGGCCGCACCCCCGCGTCAGGATATCGCTCCGAGAAAACGCCCCAAGTACACTCGTAGTAAAACAGGATGCATGACTTGCCGGGTGAAGAAGATCAAGGTAAGTAGCGCCACATTTCTATAGGTGGCAACATCTGAACAATGATATCCATAGTGCGATGAAACCAAACCTAACTGCATGCGCTGCACTCATGGACAACGAGAGGTATGTGTACGTCTACTGGTAGGGTCGACCGGCACCCATGAAATATTTTTTCCAGTGTACCTGGCCAGAAGGCGTTCCGGCCCGCAAAAAATCAACTGCGCGCAAGGACTCGATCGATGGGCGACCCTCCACTGGCAGCTCCTCCATTTCTGAAAGTTCCAACACTCCCCCTACCAGAGAGCCTTCTCCCCCAAGGCGACAACAGCAAATTGACCTGAACCTCATGCCACTTACGACACAAAGGAGACCGAAGTAAGTATCTCTCTCATATTCGTCCTATGTCATCGCTCATTCCTCTTAAGCGACGCCTACCTACAACTACAGCCTATTCAGACTGACCTACGATCAATGTAAGAGCCACGTTTCACACTTATCGTTCGTGTCGGTGCTCACCGACGTCAGGTCAAACGATCGCTCCCAAGGATATCCTCAGCAACATACCCACACCCCGACTTCCGGTTTACTCTCAATGATGCCTGAGCAAGCTTATCAACCTCGGTACGATCACTATTCGAGTCCGACACAGAGAACAAACATGCAGCAATACCGCTCTATGACGCACGCTTCTCTCGCTCACTGGAGTCCCCCTCCAGATCAGATGGACCCATACGTGAGTCTCATGCTAGATCCGCCCTTATTCCACCTTAACCTTTATTCGTATAGCAATACCCCACACTTCAAGACCGCGCTCTCGTAGCTCACCACACATCTGCGAGCGACTCTCATAGATATCAGTGATACGGTCTATTCGTGGGTTGTTGATCAAAATCTTATGATGGAGCTGTGGAATACCGTCATGAGCTTTGATGAGAACTTGCCAAGGTGTAAAGACCCTGGCTTCACTGGCTTTATAATGATCCCCGCGTTGATCATTGCGCTTGATCGCGTATAGAGACAATAATTACGGAAACTACTTTTGTATTATTCTTTTTTTTCCCCTCTTGTATTGCTGCTGTCGCTGGCATAATAAATTTATATTTCACTGCTACATGTTCCGAGATATGCGAATGTATACTTGGTCGCTTGTCCAACCTCGCCGCTCTGAACAGCTGGACAGCTGAATGGAAGCGGTGTTACGGTCCCATTATGAGGGAAGTTAAAAAACGATATTCTCCACTCGATCGACGAGCTTCTGATCGCGGAACTTTGTTCTGGAAGTAGATCGCCAATTTCCGGTCGATCCTTCGGATTTCGAAGCCATGTGATCCTCAAGACAAAGAAAATTGAAGTGCCACAACGTGTGCTTACAGGTAATGATTCAACAGATTATTTAATACAAAGCTGATTGGACAACCAGCTGAAAACTACGATCCGATTTTCGTAGGTCCGAACGCCACAAACTAGAATGCAAAGTTTGGCCCGAATATCCGTATGTACAGAACCCACTTTACAGCCTCGCTGGTGCAAAACCCATCCTTCTGTTTCCCAAATCCCATATGGTATACCAGTGTTTCATAAGACTGCCACCCACAAGTTCTAGACCATCAAAGGCATTGATGAGGGTCTGACAAATTGTTGGGTCATCAGTGAAGGGCCCAACACTCAGTTCACTGCTAGGGATCGTCAAGTTGAAGGGTCTGCCGTTCTGTGAGGTAAAGGTGATGTCGATCACAGCAGGGAGGGAGGAAATTTGGTTGCAGGGGATTCCATATGCCCCTGGTTCAGTGCGGCTGGGTTTAATATTAGGAGAGATGAGCGCGTAGATTGCCTACATGGAAGACCGTCAGCGTGTTGAGAGTGCGGCACGAACAAATGACTTTACCTCTGTTGTGTTAGTGGAGAACAAGATATTGCTAGTGCCACTGTCGAAAATGATGTTGCGTGGCGTCGATAAAAGTGAAGTGGTCCTTCCGTTCACTGATATACCCGGCGATCTCAGTTCCCAGGTGGAGCCAGCGTTGAGTATTGAAGCAAATATAGGCGTCCCTTTCCATTATATTATCAGCTGAATATTAGGATTTAAATTTAGGAGTTGGGCCATACCGGTGAATTTGGTAGTATCGATGCCTCCAAAAGTCAACTCGGCATTGCCGACTGATCTAGGCGTCACATACAGGCTGAACAAAGCTGGAGTACAAGACATGCTTAGAGTGGAATGACAAAGAATTCAGCAATACGACTTCTTACATGGCAAGCCCTGCTGCTCGAGACCTAAGAAGAGGCCTTGCGCACGAGCACCTAAGCCTTGACATCGTGTTAAAGCTGCCTGTTCACAAGGAACAAAGGAGACTTACCTTGAATGCCGCTATAAGGGTTGCGGTCGAATTTTTCGGTTTGGTTTGTGACGACGAAGAGACCAACATTGGGAACAGAAACCCCGCCAACAGCCACAGTGTCAGTAGCAGTTCGGAGTGTGAGTTGATAATTATTTCCGATGACAGGGTCGACGCCGCCTCCAGTCGCAAAAGTGATGGTTGTTTCTTGACCACCGTCAATGAATGTAGAGCTCTTCCTAGGGTCAAATTGAACTTGATTGGTACATGCCGCACATAATGTGCTTGCAAATTCCAGGGTGGTGCTCCCCGTGTCAAATACAACCTAAGGTTGGGATAAGTCTGAGGTCGAAACATGTGAATAGGAAAACAGTACCCACCGGTAGTGTTTGGGGCGGTGTTCCGACTGCGGGAAGAGAAGTCAGGAATTACTTGAACCTTGTGAAGGAGAGAGTCACCTGTCATGTTTCCAAACCATCTTTCGCAATTCACAGTCAATCATAAGCCTGGTGTACACAGAAACCAACTCACTGCAAATCTGTGCCCGCAAAGTCGTCCGCCAAAGGAATGCTGAACGGGTTAACTGCTCGTTTTCTCAAAGAGTTGCCTTTGCTCGAAGGTACTGCTTGTAGGCGAATTGGTTGGGGGGCCGCTCGGGCGTGGACCAAGGACAGAAGGCCTAAAGTTGCCACGAGAATCCTCAGCATAGTGTCGAGTGAGATGAAATACAATAGGGACGGTAGCGCGCAGCGTTTGAAAAAACAACCAAGAAGCTAAGCCTTTTAAATAGGAAGGGTCGACTTTTCAATCAGTCGGACACTGGAAACAGGGGCAACTAAGCAAGTCGTGAAATCAACGCGCTCCAGTAAGCTGGGAATCGGGGAAGCTTCGCGACGGCTGTCGATGCTAAACTTAGAAAGGAAATCTATTTTGTGGAGGGCTAATAAACCAGCCAGAGCGGGTTTATAGTATTATCAGGCAAACGCGGCTCTCAGCCAATGGTTGAATGTACCAGCATTATTGCAACCAAAGTCAGGATACACTAGAGTTGATTCGGAGAAAGAGCTACTTTCTCGCGAGGACGCACTTGGAAGGTGGGTTTCTGGATATTCTTGGACCGCGGATGCCATAAGGTGCTGTTTGTGTAAATGTTGAAGAGCTAATACCGATGCGTAACTCGTGAGAATTCCTGATACATGGAACCCAACCCAACTCCTTCAAACACAATGTGCACATGCCAGCGTCGACTTCCATCCAGACATGTAACAGCATAGCATATATTTGGTGGTTCTGATCTGCGGTAGATCATGGTGTTGACAGCTTCTTCGGGATACAGTCTTAGCATCAATAGTTCACCTCTAGTGGTTTTGACGACTAGTACTAGGTACAGGTGCGATAGATACAATGTCAGGAGGTCCAAAGGCAGACCAAATGGCACTTTGACCTTGAAATAGTTGCAAGAGATCATAAGCAGCTCCTAAGTCACTCCACAATAGTGTGATATCATTTATTAAGTGGTTCTGTCGTTGCCGTTGGACCAACCCTCTTCTTTGAACATCGCTCTCGCGTTTTACACCAATAATGGGTGAGGGATAACAGCATTTACCCACCAGAATCTACCATTTACCACACTCACACTGCCGCAGCTTCCGCCGAACAAGTTGAATTGAACCACCCCCATGTTCCTTGTACCAACGCTATTAATGTGTTCAATGCTGCCCTTCACACAATCAAGTCCGAAGTTGTCAAATCCCGTCATCATTGGGATAAACATGAACCGAGAATGTGGTCTCGCGCTGCCCACTTGTCTGACCAAGAGCTTGCTCATTTTACCATCGAGAAGGACCTAGTTTTGGTACGACTCATACGTTCTTTTTACTTGGATCCCACTTCATTTTCGGTACTCGGGGCTTCGCTGCATCAAATTAACATTCGACCAAACTTTCTATGGCCTTACATGTAACATGACAGGTTCGAAGTGGGCCAACGTCCTATGGCAATATTGTCTTTGGGAAGATCAGAATCCCTGCGATCAATGACGACGAAGGCGAGGGCTTCATCCACGTCAGGTAAATCAGGATTCTGCTCCTATCAATGGACTCGACCTGCCAGATGACGCCACTGACTACCCCTTTTCTCCCTGTGTCTTCCCTCCGTTCGTTGCACCCTTAACTCCCTGGCCTACTAATCTCTGCTCCCTTTCGACATATCTGCTGCACCTACGTCAATGGGTCATCCGGGTCCGCTTTCTCCAATGACGCAATACAACCCCCGGTTGGGAACCTCTCAATTCTTACCCTGCCAATCCATATTAGAATCCATGATCCACCCAACCGTGTATGTATGACTCTTCTGTCATATAAATACACATCTTACATATCTCATTTGTGTATCACATGAGCTGATGACTTATATAGGGCACCCAAGACGTGATATTCCACTCCCTTCTTACGAAGGAAGGTGGTCGAGATGCCGAAGGCCATCCTACCACATGGCGCGCAATCCAGACCAAAGATACGCCTTTGGAATTCTTCAATGAGTAAAGGAGGATAAGACACATCTTGATTGTAACTCACTGTCATACTTGCTATCTCCTATATATGGATCAATTTCGTTCGAGTCATATCAGGACGTTCTCGCCTGTTCCACAGGGTACAAGTTGGAGCAAAAGGGTATATTAGTTATACAACGCCTAGAAACAGTATTATGGAGAGGTGTCGCTATTCACAAGAGCCCAAAGTCAGATTACCACCAAGGATCTGCCGGAATCGTTTGAATGAGAAATCCCAGTACGAGCCCAATGGAAGCTGTAATGTAATATAGTGATAGATATATTCCATCAGCAGAGTCATGGCCCGAGCGGATTATTAAAAGCAAATCTTGGTTCCTTGGTGATTCCCAAACGAGGCTGTGGCACGTCTACGGTGTGCTCCAATCGATGTGAGGAGAATTTAAAAATAGAGAAAAAAATGGACAGACAAAAAAAAAAAAAAAAAAAAAGGAAAAAGAGAGAGAGAGAGATAAAAGAAAGCACGCATCAACACTCAGTCACCATCAGATTTGTATAACAGGAAAAAGAAAAAGGCAGTCCAAGCAACACAACATAGTTACAGAAAACTAAACAGAACCAAGAAGAGAAAGTAGAAACATGGAATGCATTACATAACTTGACCGACCATCAATTGCACAGGAAGTGTTTGAGGAGGTTCACCTTCCGAAGCCCACGGCGGATTTGATAAAGACACAGTCAAACCGAAGGATTGAAGACACTCATCGCTGGGAGGGCCTAGGGGTCCAATCGGATTTAAGAGAGACATTTCACGATTCTTCAAGAATAAGAGAGGTGATGTCCTGCGTTCTTGCGAATCGCCATTGCTCGAGCACGGCCAGAAATCCATGGCAATTGGAGGCTGGGGCACAGAGTACATTGCCGTTGGCTCATCAATGAAAGTGCTCATCTGTACTGTTCGGTCACCAGATGACGATTCCGTAGATGAAGGAGAGTAGCTAAGGCCTGGGTTGTCGGGACTGGGACTTTGGCAAGTCATATCGACAAATGATGCAGCAATTTGGGCCGAAGTTGAAGCCAACTGGTAATCGTGTCGTTCCTACATCAGAATAAGCATTTAAAAAAAGAACTAAGGTCACGTTGCGTTACCTGAGACTGCTTGAATTGTAGCGGCGATGATGATGTGGTGGGTGTGATTGAGTGGAGATATGATTTTGCATGGCCTTGGATTGAAACATCTGACCGCACCGCAGGCTTTGCGAAAACTTCCGCAGGCATCGTCGAACTTCGTTGCAACGTTCGTTGGGGGTGGACACAGGTTGCCGATGGCCGAGAGTCTTGCCGGACTAAAAATGGCGACCGTGTTGCTGCCGTGTTGAAGACATTGCTCTCACTCTGAGATCGGACAACAGGTCGACTGTTTGAGGGATTAGCGCTTGATCCACTGTTTGGGGAGGGTTGAGCGGGTGTCTTGCCCACCCATAGACGCCATTCTAGAGCCTCGCCGAGTGCACGTTCACACCGCCCTATCTCTCGGGCGGGAAGACCCGAGAGCTTGGCCCAAGCGCGGTTTGAATAGCACTTGTCTTGTGTAAATTTGGATGCTAATATGAGGGAAGCTAGGAATGTGCGCCGAGGGCAGAGGAGAGGAGAAGGAAGGCGGGTAGACAAGGGTACGTGTTCGGAAGAAGGGACAACAGTGGGTTCGGAAGGCAGAGCATCTGCTTCGATGTCTGTTATACGTACTGTTGGAACAGTGTGGTCAACAGATGAGTTGCAAATATCCGAATATTGCAATCCTAAGCAAGACAGAGTCGAGTGGTCAACAGCATCAGGGCTTGCCTCCTCCATTAGGAGATACTGTTCTTCGAGTTTAAGTTCCGCATCAGTGGCCGGCGTGACTCGACAAATGTCTTGTTTGCCAGTCGAGCCCTCACAAATCTGCTCTTGTCGAGCAAGATCCGGGACTCTAGGGCGCACGGCCTCAAGGTAGCAGAGAGCTGTCTGAAGTACGCAACCTGACGTGCGAGAGCGACGTATGACTTCATGTACAAAGCCTTTGATGGGAACATTGATATCAGCGCTAGCGTTGACAAATGCATTGGTATCTGGAGAACCACTAATGGTGGCACCTCCAGTACGGGGGAAGAGGCGGAATGACGGAGGGATGTCTTGAGGGCGCCAGATCTCGCCGAGGGTTTTGACGGCTTGATCTATCCGGTTCGGTCGATAAGTTTGCTTCTTTTTAAGATAAAAATTATGGCGAATTGACTGACCGACTAATCCTATGGCAAACTGTTTCTTTGATGAATCTCGGGAGGAGGAAGTTTCTTTTGGGTTCTGAGTATGCGGGACGGGTTTACTGTTCGAATTCGGTGTGCTGCTTGGCGGAGAAGAAAGAGACGAGGAAGGAGTACTGGAATGAGAAGAAGGAGATTGACTTGAGAGAGAACTAGATGATGTTTGAGACGAGAGGGGGTTGTAAGGCTGCCACCGCATCCGCGGGCGGGTGGCGGAAGGAGCCCGATGGGCGAGAGAGTGAGTGAAGGCGTGCATTGAGAGTTACAATTGAGTTGGGTGTAGCAAAATCGAGTGGAGTTTCAACGAGTCAAAATGGGCAATTTAGATGTGAGATACGGTAGCATCGACAGTGACAAAAGAGGTGGTTTCAAAAAAAGAAGCAGAGGACTCGAGAAGCGGGTAGACGGTGGCGAGAGCGTAAAGCGGAGAGATTCGACAACTATACATTTTGTTCGTTTATAGGCTGGCGGACGTCCTAAGTCAAACGACCTGGACAATCCGATCACAAAGTCTTGCTGAAGTCCAGAAAGACCTTGTGGGGAGGGATCCGGGAGGAGGGGGACGAAGACGGCTTAGACTGGGTCTGGGTGGGTTCTGGGCAGGAGTTGTTCCGGAGGACGGGCTGAGAGATTTAAAGACGGAACGGCGGACGCTGGTTGACTCTGCTGGATGCCTGGGGGAGTCACAGAGGCCCTTGGCTCTAACACGGACAAACATCGCATCCGAGTCATGCTGTGTCCCCGCCTCATCACATTCAATTGCCCTGCCACTGCCAACTCCGCCTCACAGCCCCGCCGTAGTTTATCCGCCCGTTGTCTGCCTATCCCTGCCCCGCCCGTGTGCCCTGCGAGAGGCGGATTCCGGCGTCCGCCTTCGTCAGCTGGCCGCAGCCGGGGTGCGTGGAAAAATCCACGCTGTGATTCACCTCATTCCCACGGTGCGCCATCCACGTGGCCTCCCGTTCTAGTCGCATCGGGCTCCCTGCTTGTTCGGTCTTTCGCCGCTCCCCCAACAGGCATCTTTTATCACACTCGGTTGCGATGCATGCGAAAATTTCCATTCTTTTGATGCCCCCGCCTGGACCGATGCTTTATGACTCGCCGAGTGGCTAGTTCCGGCCTCTGCTGCGGCGTTTGGGGCGCGGGTGCCCGATCCGTCCCAACTCATATTACGCATTACTTGGCTTTCGTTGTTTGATGTCATGGATACCAAACCATGATCGACCAAGTTTGTCAGCCTCGGGCGGTTTCCATAATTGATCAAGGCGGGCTACCCACCCCCTCCTCCGATGGATCAAGGTGTGGGTGGGATGTGAGGCAGCTAGATTAGCCTCATAGTTGATATCGCCCAATGACAGTGAGGGCGTTAAATAACTGCATGCTAGAATGCTACTTGTGGAGTCGACTAGTTCGATGGATATGTTGTGACGAAGCCAGCGACTTAAATTGTTTAAAGGTACTGCAGTCAATAAATACAGGTTCCTCTGAAATCTTCCAGGGTTCCGTCGGCGAAATGATGATTACTCCACAGGTGTTGATTGACCAATAAACGCATATGTGACGGTTGACTCTCATCGTTCCTTCTAACAAAACCTACCTGATTGTTCTTGACAGTGTCAGTCGATGATTTATGCAACCATTCATGACAAGCGTGGTGTGCACGCCGAATTCATATTAAGCGCTCTGGGAACTGAGGCTATAAACTGTGTCTATACTCTGGCAACCAACAAAAAGGCATACGCGGAGTTGGAATCGCGTGTCCAAACAAGAATAATGTCCTAACCTGAACGGGCTACTTGGCCCGACAACTGGTCATTTTTCTTTGGCGATTTTTGTCTTTTTTTTTTTTTTTTTCATCTTTTCCTCTTCCTACCTCGAGGAGTCAGGTCTTAGGTGCCTCAGTTCCCGTCTCTCTTTCTGAATACCACTCCTTTTTTCAACACTGATGAGGCTCCCTACTGCCCTTCTCACACTCTTCTTAACCCTCGTTGTTGCCAATGCTAGCAACCATCGTGACAACTCTTTAGGTGCTCGCCATTCCCGTATTTCGAGTAGGATGCATCCTCTTGAGAAAAAGGCCCCTCGAAAACGATGCAAACAGCGCAATGAGGTGGATTAATGTTCCTTCTGGTTTTTCTTCAAATCGCTGACAATATTCCGTAGAGCTCTACAGCCAAGGCTTCATCTACGACGGCAAAAGGACACACTTCTACTAAGGCCACCCACACCCAGGCGGCTCCTAGCCCTTCTAACAAGGACGATGGAAAGTCTTCTGGAGGTGGCTCTGGTGGTGGTTCGCTCCTGGTCGCCTCGAGTAAATGTGGCGATAGCCACGCCGTCGGTAGGTTGGTGCTTCATATCCACCAAACGGGAACTGAGCCATGCTCTAGCTAAGACAACAAAGACGGCTGGTCCCAACGGCAGCATCGATTTCCTGAACTGTGGTATTGATGGGTCGGGATGGAATCCTCCATCCGTTCATATTGACGATGTCATCGTTAAGAGTTTGTCTGATGCTGTCAAGTCACCATCTTCTCCGTTCCACGCCTGCAAGTCTTACGTTCAACTCTTCAACAAGTACGGAGACAAATACAACATTCCGCCGATCTTTTTGGCTTCATTTGCTATGCAAGAGAGCTCATGCAATCCTAACACTGTTGGTGGTGGTGGCGAAGAAGGTCTTATGCAGATCACCAAGGACAAGTGTGGTGGTGCACCTGGCGGCAACTGTAAAGATCCTGTGAATAATCACTGCACTTTTCTGCCGTTTCCATACTCAACAGTCTTGTTTCGCGGCAGGATTTTAATATCAAGACTGGTGCTAAATACTTTGCCGATACCTTGAAGGATGCTGGAGGAAACGTTTTGAAAGCCATCGGCTATTATATTGGCTGGTATCAAGACATGACTGTGGTGCGTATATAAGGCTGGCTATCTGCTCCTGAAAGTGAAACACTAATTTGAACCATAGGCGAAAGCAACAGCTGCCGCTCACACGAGCTGCTGTCACTGCCAACAGAACTTGGACTAGTGAGTCTTTGCATATACTTGGAACAAGACAAAAGCTAAATTATAATACATACAGTCTGCACCAGTTCCTGAATGGTTGGTGCCAGAACATCAATTCATATGACCAGAAAATAGGAAAATACTTTAATCTCGACGTTTGTTAAGTAAGGACCATTCTGGGGCCTCGCATAAGTGCCGTGTCATTAAGCTCGTTCCCGTCACGCTGTGCAGGGCTGGGCCACCGAGATATCCACGTCACTTCGTTTATGACCTGTTTTGGAGAGGATCACTGCGTGATGCACTTCCGCTTTGTACTGCAGCAGCCATATTTACATCGTTTATCTTCGGCTAATTATTTCGTTAGTACTTAGTATAGTTGATCTATATTCGGTTTATGTTTTATGCAGGCGTGGGAAATACTCTAAGAATTGTAGGCAATCCGCTCGCGATCGGCTTTTCCTCAAGTAATGTCTAGTCCATCCTCATCGCCTGTGTCGTCTCCTTCTCTGGCCGCATCGACGCCCCCTTCGTCGGTCCCGTCACCCCAGATGAACAGCCTGACTTTGACAGAGTCTATTCCAGTATCCGACGAAGACAAGAAAGAGGCTGCACGGATAAAAGCTGAAGCTAACAAAGCATTTACAAGTTATGGGGCTCCTTTCTTAATCCCCAGCCTTCCTTATTATGAAATTTCGATTCCTAGGCCACAACTTTACCGGTGCCGCCAAACTTTATTCTGATGCGATCGAGAAAAATCACAGCGACTCTACACTGTGGTGTAATCGTGCATATGCCAGAATGAAGTTGGAAGAATTTGGATATGCTTTAAATGATGCAAGTGCGGTAAATCGATTACGGTTACTGTGTGGATTCTGAAGCGAGTCGTCATTTTATCTTAGCTCAAGCTATCGGTCTTGACCCTCGATACGTGAAGGCCTATTACCGGTGGGTTTATTCGTGTTGCTTTTTTGGTGGTTTTTTCCTGCGGTCTGATCTCCGAGGACAGTCGAGCGACGTGTTATCTACAGACTCTCAGGCCTCAGCTTGCTGTTGCTGATTTCAAGAAAATTCTTGTCATTGAACCTAAGAATGAAACCGTTCGCCAGCAGATGGTTTCTACACAGAAACTTATCAGGAAAATAGAGTTCGAAAAGGTATTTTAAGTATGGTGCTTTATCCGGTGCATTCTTGAGTGAATATACTTACAGGCAATTGAAATGGAAGAAGAAAAAGATGCCGTCGCCAGATGCCTAGAAATTATTGCTGAGGGTGTGTAGCATTTCCATTTTTCTCTGTCCTTTCTTACAAATAGAGCGTTAGGTGGCTGCGAAATGGATAAAGCATACACAGGTCCTCAGTTACCTTGCGAGGACGGAAAATACCAGATCACCCTCGAGTTTATTAGTAAAATGATTCAGTGGTTCAAGGACGGAAAGACGCTGCCAAAGCGCTATGTCTGGGAAATTGCATTGGGTGCCCACAGTGCTTTCGCTTCTGAAGAAAGTCTAGTCGAGCTATTCATTCCAGATGGTATCACCGTTGATGTCATCGGAGATGTTCACGGTATGTTTCTTTGTACAGCGCTACAGGACTGTGGTGGAAGACTGAAGACTTAAATTAAAGGCCAATTCTATGATGTGCTACATCTGTTCTCTCTCACTGGCGAGCCTAGCGAGAAGCATTATTTGCTTATGAACGGTGATCTCGTGGATAGAGGTTCGTGGTCGATGGAGGTCATATTGGTTGCTTTTGCCTATAAGTGTATGTCAATTCGCAACTTCTATCGTGTCTTGTTAATGTCAGGGCAGGGTTATACCCGAAATATATGTTCATCAACCGTGGCAACCACGAGGCGAAAGAAATGAATCGAACGTATGGCTTCGAGGGTGAAGCCAAGCAAAAACATGGTGAACAGAGTTACAAGGTATAGTTAAACCAACATATACTGTGACATGCTCATGACATTACTACAAGCTATTTGCTCATATTTTCACCACTCGTTTGTCCACGACTCTATTTCCTTGAACCTTGACTCATTGTTTGATAGTACCTTTGGCTACTCTGGTGAGCGCTACGAAGAGTCCGGCGGCCAACGAACGTGCGGGTGCCATACTCTCTCCTGATGGACTTAAGCGGTACTTTGTCGTCCACGGTGGTCTGTTCAGCCAAGATGAGGTAACTTTGGACGATATCCGGAAAATTCCCCGGGTCGGACGTCAGCCTGGTACTGAAGGATTAATGTGTATGTCATTGTATTTCCTCGCCTCCATCTTATGTCCTCAACGGTGACCACAGGCGAGGTACTCGTCTCACGAAGTATATGTTTGTGATTGACGTTGACAGCTTTGAATTGAAAGCTGCTATGGACTGACCCTCAAGAAGCTCCGGGACGTGGACCCAGCAAACGGGTTAGTACCTTCTGACCGAGATATACTTTTTCCAGCTGAAACAAGCACCTAGGGTGTCGGGATTTCATTCGGACCTGACGTGACGAAACGATGGTGTAAGCTGAATAGTGTTTCCGGTATTATAAGAAGCCATGAAGTCCGACAAGGTAGGAATGCACGGTGCTCGCACATTGTGAATGGCGTTCTGACTGTCGATGTCACAGACGGCTATCAAATAGAACACGATGGTCTTTGTACCACGGTGAGTTTAACAGGACCCTTTTGGTACACATGAATGTGACAACATGCTCAGGTATTCTCCGCTCCGAATTATGTTGATCAGGCCGGAAACAAAGGCGCTTTTGTAGGAGCATATCTTTCGATTAGTTGCTCATACATTGATGAACCCGATCATAGATCCGTATTGATGCTACAGGCAAACAAGAATTTTTCCAGTTTGAGGCTAAGCCTCATCCACCTCTGAAACCGATGGCTTATGTCCAAGGTGGTCTCGGTAGCCTGATGATGATGTGAATGGAAAGCTTTACTTTTGTAAGGGTTTGTGGGGTCTTTCTTGTATATCTTAATAGCTCGTGTGAATTCCATGTGAGCTGTGACTTGCAGGTCACTTGCCATCAATTGAGCTTAACTTCCGTTCTTCGACGCCTCACCACTTGTAATAAGTCATCTAGGGTCATGGACAAGACCAAGTCAAAATTAGCGGCCTTTTTTGATGATGATGAGGACTCTTCCTTCCCAGTGCGACGGATAGAGTTATTTCCTACTTGGATCATACTCACCAATTGTTTCCTCGTTCAATTAGCAAAAACACGTTGACGAGGCAAAAATCTCACAGTATACTTCTGGCACTGTTCGTAAATCGAGACGCGAAAAGGAACAGGAGGCTGCTGAGGCCAAGAAACGAGAAGAGGAGGCTTCTGCTGCTAAGGCTTATGCTGAATTCTTGGATGCGTTCCAAGGGGAGGATGCTGCTGGAAAGAAGAAATCAGCATTCGTCAGAGCTGGCTCGGATGGAGCAGCATACAGTCCAGTCAGAGTTAGCGAGATGAGCTCTTCAACCACGAGAATATCTCGTGTAGAGAGGGTATGTAATAAGACTATCTTAATCCATTGCTTTCAACTAATATTTCGCCAGTCGATGTCGCCTCCAATGAGCATGCCGAAACCCAAGGGTAAGAGAGCTATGGACGCGTTCTTGGAAGAGATCAAAAGGTTCGGGTCGTACTTCACTTGCTGTGAATTCAATTAAGTGGTTATGTAGGGATCAGGCAGAGAGAGAAGCTAAATATGCGAAACAATGTATGTTCACCCGTACTTTCCGACTAAAGCACCAAATACTGAACTGCTCTTGCAGCCCAAAGTCATGGTCGTTCAGTAACGGCGCTTGCAGGTGAGTCTGCGACCACTGTTTAGAGCTTCTCTAAGTATGAATCATTTTCGTTGCGTGTAGCCTATGAGGGTCAAAGTGGTAGCAAAGATCGCGGTGATCCACAGGTGACGAGATTTCATTCTATATGCGCCCTGAAACTGATCCTTTTGCTAGACTTCGAACGTTTTTGTCGCTAATTTACCTCAGCATGTCACCGAAGAGTCCCTGGGTAATTTCTTTGCTCGGGCAGGTCCGGTGGGCTCTGTAAGAATATGTTTATTACTTTCCTTGTACTGGGACTCATTCTTCCAAGGTCAAAATCATGTGGCCAAGGTCCGACAACACGGTGGGACCTGGCGCGGATATGACTGCTTCTCGGAGGAGTGGTAAGGCGGGGTTAAGTGGTTTTGTCTCCTTCATGAAACGTCGCGACGCTGAAGAGGCATTGCGCGAGTTTGATGGATACGATTGGGGAGGCTCTGTCCTACGGGTTGGATGGAGTAAAGCTGTACCCCTGGCGGCGAAGCCAAAATACGGTAAGTCATTAAAACAAACGGAAATGACTATTGGTGCCTATTAACTTGCCTGATTCCAGTCGCGGCTTCATACTATCGAGAACACGGCACAAGCCGAAGTCGCAGCCCTTCCAGGGAACGTATGCAGGCTCATCCTCAGGACAAATATCACAAACACTCGCACCGTTCTCGCAGCCGTTCCTATGACAGAGACAGGAATAGAAGTCCACACCAATCTCGTCATAGATCTCGTAGTCGATCAAGGCGCCGTCACTATTCCTCTCGCAGTCGATCCCCACGTCGACGTTATTCCCGTAGCCCACTTAGCAGGGCTCACACTGAAGAGGAAGAGGCAGTCACTGATACTTTCATTCGGGCTGTTGCTTCGGAGGTAAAGGGTCAAGACATGAAATATGAAGAAGTACTCAAGGAGCGTGAGCGCAACAATCCGAAATATGCGTTCCTAATTCATAGAAATGTTGGTTGCCCCTTTTTGGTTACACTTTCCATAGTTGATTGTTTTGTAGCATCGGCGACATGCATTTTATCGTGGTTTGATGGAGTCCGACCGTGTTCTAAAACCGGAATTTGATGATGAGGTCAGTGGAAACTGGGCATTCATGCTGCAAGCATCTGATGATCGCATTTAGGGCTATAATTCTATCTATTCAACTGATTCTGCGGAGGAGTCAGAAAGGGAACGAGGACGTAGAAGCAAACTCGGAAAGTTGGCGCGGAAACGATTCGAAGCGATGCTCCGAGGAATGTCTGGCAAGCGAGGTGAGATCGCGAGGTGCATGGCATTTAGCCTGGAACACGCTGAAGCAGCGCATGAGGTAATCCTCTTTTTTTTTTTCGAAATGTTTACCAGTTTGGCTCACTGCGAAGCAGATTGTGGATGTCATCGTCGCCTCCCTCTTGGTGGATGGCACAGCCGTGCCGAGAAAAGTCGCCCGACTGCATCTCATTTGTGACATCCTCCACAATTCTGCCGCTACTGTTCCGAGTGCTTGGAAATTCAGGCAAGAGTTCCAGTCTCGGCTCGGTATCGTATTCGATCATCTTGCAAATATTTACCATTCCTTCCCTGGTCGTATGACGGCGGAGACATTCAAGAAGCAAATTCTTGCTATTGTAGAGATCTGGGAGGACTGGATTGTATTTCCTCCAGAAGTAACGGCTGAACTACGCCAACGACTCGAGGGTGCTACCGTCCCGTCTGAAACGAAGGTAGAAGACAGGGAACAAAAAGTGGAGGAACAGAAAACGTCATTCAGTTCTCGGTTCAAGCAGAGTTCTTTCAAGCTTGCTACTGATACGAGTGCAATGGATGACGCAGATGGCGAACCAGTGCATGATGTAGATGGGGAGCCTGTAGATGACGTGGATGGGGAACCTGTAGATGACGTGGATGGGGAACCTGTAGATGATGTGGATGGGGAACCTGTAGACGATGTGGATGGAGAACCTGTAGACGACGTGGATGGAGAGCCAGTGAATGATATAGACGGTGCACCTTTGGATGATGTAGATGGGGAACCTGTGGAGGATATTGATGGCATGCCCATGGACGATATCGATGGTGAACCAGCTGACATGGAGATAACGCCTACGTCTGATGCTTAACTACTTGTGATTGACCATAATTCATAAATTCGTGGATATCCAATGAGTTATATACAACCAACTATTCACTAAGCAGTATCATCTAGAGAGTATGATAATTTTAATCACGGCGCGACCGGCCAGTAGCTGGGGTAGAGGCAATTTTGATGATCGCGGCCTTGGCAGCCTCAATATCAGTTTCAGAACCTGCAAAATTCATATTAGCCACAAGTATACTTGTAAATTTACTGCCCTACCAATGATCGTAATAGTCGTGTCCTCGCGGCTAACAGTAATATCGGCACCTGTCTCTTGCCTGAGGCGAGAAACATTTGCGCCCTTGGAACCAACAATTCTAGGGAAAGAAGACCTATCAGGCATAGTGAGATACCCAACATGGCTCATCTGCTCAGCATGCTTAATGGCATCAGCAATGAGCTCTTGCGCTTTGTCCAAGCCCTCCTGGTCACGAGCTTTGAGGGTCCAAACGGATTCGCCCTCTTCTGCGTCTTGGTAATTAGCCTCGACAATCCATTCGACGTTGACGACTGATTCATCATCAACCTCGTCGATGCGGGCCGAGGGGACGGCTTTGGAGGTTGGACCGGTGGGAACAGCAGAGTGGGTAGGTTGCACAGATTGCTCAACACGTACACCAATGGAACGAAGGTTGCGGTAGAATGCGCCTTGTTGGGCAATGGCATGATGATACTTCAACGGCACATTCAATGTCGTCGAAACGCCTTCTGGAGCCGGCGCTCTGATTTGTCCCTATCCAAGATCTAAGCACATGTCTGCCATTTTCCCAACAAGGGAACGTACCTTCAGCTCCGTAACGGCAGCCTCACAAGCAGCGTGAGAGCCAGAAACTTTCACAATATCGGCGGGATCGACCTCAGCAAAATCAGCAGCGTTCTC
The DNA here is from genome assembly GCA_029719445.1 of Agaricus blazei. Classification (NCBI taxonomy): domain Eukaryota; kingdom Fungi; phylum Basidiomycota; class Agaricomycetes; order Agaricales; family Agaricaceae; genus Agaricus; species Agaricus blazei. The sequence goes on along the minus strand of SSNC01000008.1, from coordinate 1,108,741 downwards.
CGCCTCCCCAACCTGATGATAAGAACGAGAACCAGGGAACTGAATCTGGGCGCCCGTCTTCTCCTGGAGTTCAATCAAGTGTTGACCACCCCGACCAATGAGCATACGATGTTGAGCGGATGGAACCTCCACAGCGAGAACGACGCGATCTTCCAGAGCAGAAACAGCTTTCTCCAACTCGACTTGGATTTTATTGACAAGCTTGGGTTCACCGCGAATGCGAACTTCATTAGAAGGCTCTCCTTGACGAGGGCTGCATAAATCGTCGTTAGTGAGTCACCCAAAACAGGAAACAATTTCCTTACAATCTAACCAGACCAGCTTGCGCTTTAGAGTCAGTCGGACCACCACAACGAGTAATGAGTTCCCTAAGGCCTTGTCCACCAGCACCAATCAAGTTGCGATGCCATTTATTATCGATAGTCAAAGTAACAGTCGTTTCTTCCCCGACAGCGTTAGCAATCTCCAAAATCTGAGCCTTGGCGTCGTTGATCGCTTCCTTTGTGCCACGAACGGAAACACTCGTAACGTCAGGATCATCCGACGACTTGTCAATATCAATAATAGCGCCAGTAAGGTCCTTGATTTCGTTGATGCTGGCACCTCCTCTGCCAAGGATACGAGCAACCGCGCGTGTAGGAACCGTGAATTTGTTCACGTGGTTCGATTCCCGTTCGACCTCAAGTGCGTCAAGTAATTCTCCTTTGGCACTAGCGACACCCTTCTTGCCACCCTTGATGAGGACTTCATCAGGTTTAAGTTGCTCACGGGTCTTGCCCTCCGAATCAACGTTTTGGCGGGGGAAAGTGATCTTGACAGCGTATTTTTCCTCTAGACGGATGGCATACTTGCCCTGTTGACCGATAAGAGAAGCATGGAATTGGCTGGGGATTTTGAGAACTTCCGACGTCTCGTCAGCCTAATGAAAAAAGTCAATATTCTCTGCCGTCAACTGGATAGGACCAGTGTACGCACAAGACGCTCGACTTGAGCCAGAATACGCTTCTTTGCTTCCTCGACGTTTTCTTTACGACCAGTGATCTTGACCTTGGATTTTTGAGAAGTACCCTTCTTCTTTTTACCGTTAATTTCTTTATCCTCTTCATCATTAACATCAACCTTGACACCAAGCTGGTCCCTGAGCTTGTTAACTCCGGCACCTTGAGCACCAACGACACGGCCAACAAACTCGCGATCAATTTCAAAGTCGATGGACTACGAAGAGGCATAAGTATCAATGGTCACCCGTGGCCATGCAAAAAAAAAGACCCACATAGCTGTTGACAATTTCATCATTCTTAGCATCCTCAACGATTTGGCGAATTTCCTTGACAGCCCGATCGACATCAGCGCTTACACCACGAACGAGGACAGTTTCCTCAGTCGAGTTTTCCCCGGCGTCTGTGCCGAACTTGACAACAAGCGTCTTGTCTTCTCCGATGATACTATTAAGGGGGTTTTAGAATAATGCGACGAACAAGAAGTCACTGACTTACGCATTCAAAGTCGTACCGTTCTGACCAATAATAGCCTCGTGCCAACGTTTATCCACGGTAATAGTTTCACTCTTCACATCAGCAGCTTCCTTCGCGAGTTTCAAAATCTCCTTCTCCACGTCATCAATGTGACGCTTCTTGTCATCGGGAGAAGGGGATGCGTTAGGCGAGAACGGATCATAAACGAGTAAAACCGATGAAGACTCCTCGGACTCTCGAGGGAAAAAGACCTGAACGTTATGCGCCTCGTGGAACTGCCTGATCCTGTCAAAAAAGGTTAGTATTTTCGTACACGGACACATTCCAGAGAACACACTTTTTGGCATTCTTCCCTGTGATCACGCGGTGAAGAAGCCAGTCTATGTTGACATCCTTGGTTGCACCATAGAGTTTGCCAATTGCCTCCGAAACCTGACGAACAGCAGAATCCACAACGGGTTTATCACCAACAAGATCGATCGTGTACGAGGTCTTGTCCGGGGAGGTGGATGGGAGGAACGCGATGACACCGGGATTTTTCTCCTTCAAAACCTGGTCATAAGAGATATACCTGAAGAATGTGACGAGATTGCGAGCGATGGAAGCGTGACCGGGAATAGGAAACTCGTGAATGTACTTGGAGTTCGCATGTTGCATGACTGCCGTTAGACCACCAGAAAGATCGTTACCCTGACCCCAAATAGTGATCTCATCGCTGGAATCATCAGAATCTGGGACAGCGACAGCACACTTGCTCTCAGCCATGATCTGCTGTACCGCATCTCCAACAAGGAGACGATGTTGACGTTTGGGTACGGCAAGCTTGAGGGAAGTTAAAGTAGTCCTGAGATTTTCGATGTTACTCTTGATGAGCTCAACCAAACGAATGACACCATCACGTTCACCACTCGCAGTGATCTCGCGGTTAGGGGCATTCAGGGCAAGGGTGACACCAGCCTCCTGAGCGGTAGACAAGAACAGGGTCTTGCGAGCAATGATGAAGGGAAGGATATGAGCTGGGATGTCACGAACGCGTTGGGTCGCCTTGGAGATCTTGGACGAGATGACCTGGTTGAGGAGCGCCTGTGCATCTTGGATGAAAGGAGTCGGACCAGTGAGGGTGACTGGCACAGTTGGTTCTTCTTCGTCGATATCCAGGGATGGGGTGACATCACCAGGAGTGCCATTGCCGATATGACCGTTCCCATTGGCCTCCTTTTTGGGAATGTCAATTTTGACACCTGTTTGATCGCGAATTTGCTTCAGAGTGGCACCTGAGGTAAATTATCAGCAAGGTTAAGCTATCCGCCCCACAACCGACTGACCTCGAGGCCCAATGATCGTCGCGATCGTAGAAGCAGGCGCATTAATGACCAAAGTAATCTGCGCAAAACTAGCTCAGCAAATGACCCAAACGCGCCGCTATTCACATGATTACGTACAACCGGGCTAAGCAGAGCAACAAGACTACGTTTGGCTTTTTCGAGATCTTTTTCAGAATCTGCCTTGAGGAAAAACGTGGTTTGGCGTGTCTTTTGATTCGGAGCCGCCTCCAATTTAACCTTATGCTTGGTGGTTACCTGCTTCATGATCTCACCGAGAGTCGTTGGTTTACCATCCCTGCCCATATTCGAGAGGTCTACGGCTGAGAGTGTGATGGAATCGGAGAACACTGGCTGTTTGAGAACAGCAGGCCTGATGCGGGCACCACCCCATGCAGAGGTGGTAGGGGCAGCAGGAGCCGATGCAGATGGAGCAAGGGAGGGAAAAGCAGTTTCCGACTGAGTGTCCAAATCGGCCGTTGCGGCAGCCTTGACCTTTGCCTGGGAAGGGTTAGCTTCTCCAAAGGAGGGGAATGGGTCAGGAGCTCCTTCAAGCTCATGCCTCCTCTGTGTGACACGGTCAAAAAAGCGAACGATGCGAAACGAGTACTACGCACCTGAAGGTCGGCAGCAGTCAGGGCTGGATTAACCATGTTGCTGGTGGGTTGCTAGCCGGTGAAGTTTGACCTTTGACGGTTTGTACCAGGGAGAGAAAATCTGACGACTCAGACCTTCTCCAGAAAATATAGAGTGAGAGAAAGTGGTTGTGGTTAGAGAATGCGAATTCGAAGTGGTCTCATGCCTTCAGGGTCAGATGCGTGGGACTTTCTAGCTTACTTCTTGACGTGGCACGCCCGACTTGCAGACAGTGTGTACCTGGGACGACGGACATCATTTAGAACACGGTTCTAACATATAATCTACAGCTAGCTACCGTCAAGGGGAGCCGTGCCTGATGTACCTTTGTAGACACATTCCCGCTGTTCGGATCCCCTCTATTATGGAGCGCAACATGCGGCGACAGCCGTCGCTCTGTTGGGGCAGAAAGTGTCTTTCTTTCTCATTATTCGGTACCGCTGAGTAGAGGAAAATCGTGATGCAAAGAAAATGACCCCTAGTTTTTCCGCCTGAAATTCCAAGTATATTAGATATGGTCGTACTACCAACACGATACCCAAGCTCAGAGCTAATGTCCCGCCTGACAAGGAGCGAAGGGATAGCGTATCTAAACTATAGATCCTGGCTAATTTTTCCACTGTTCCGTTCAAAAGTCTTGAGAAGCTTCGGAAGCACCTCCACAATACTGCCATCATCCATGTGTACAGTTTGAAGGATTTGTAACAATTCGGCCGTCGGCGGATCCATTCCCTTTCCTTTTTGCACCTGGCTTCCTTGGCTTTTTTTCCGCCGACGGCATCTGCGGCGGTTTCGTCACCCTGGCGATTATAACGGGAGCCATACGCTAGTCTGTGTTAGTTTTTAGCGTTTTTTAAAAAGATTTCTACTGTTTTCTGGCGTTCCTGCCGCTGAGACCATTCATGAGACGTATTCTTGTGATGTAGAGTGCCTCCCAGATAACAGTGTACAATGTAGAAACGTAATATATCGCCATTCGGATCGTCCAGCTGTCGACATCGGAAAGCACGTCAGAGTAATGAATGCGGTGCGTAATCGAACACACGCGGCGAGAGACGGATGCCAGATTTTTGACAACGGGCGCCACAGTATCTCTTGTATGGCGCAAAAACTATTTGAAGTGTTTGCAGAGTCGAGGAGGGGCGAGTCCGTTCAGTCTCCGGCCAGTTCCATACGAGGCATACTCTAGACCACGTCTGATTCGTGTTAATGGGACATTGGATGGCTGTATTGGTCACAGAAAGTGTAAGACGGTCATGCAAAATTAGCCGAGTCCGAGCCGCACGGCGTAAGTGTTTCGGCCGCGCTTCGTATTCCCTCCACAAAAAACTACCGCCTGAGCGACTTGGAGACACCGTAGTGGAGGGTGGGCGTGTCTTGCGGACTATTCGGCAGCGGTGGTGCGGGGGACACCATAGAGGGAATAGTACTGGACAGGACGGATAATAGTGGTCACGTGGAGTCTATTTTAGTGGTGCAGTGCCATCTGCAAGTGTGCAATACTTTGTAGCGACGTGGAAGGTCGCATCGGACCTCTCAGCGGAGTCGCTCTTTTCTCACCGCAACGCCCCCATCTCTCCCTCCCATACCCATGTCATTCCTTCGGCCCCATTACCTCTCACTCCTCGTCTTACTCATCACCGTCGCCGCAACGGCTGAGATATCATTTCTGTCGAATACTTTCCTCAAGAAGGACCAAGTTCAAAATGTCCTGGAACACGAGCCGGCAAAGGTGCCCTCTTGTCAGAACGCTGTTGTGAGTGCTTGAACCACCGTATGATCGCCCGCACCATTGCTTACGTCCTATCTTAGTTGACTGGTCCAATAGAGACCACTCTCTGTGACTACGAGACTGTAGAAAGCGTGAACGACAACCTTCTCAACAACCTCTCAGACCTCGTCCGCATGCCCTTCTTTCGATACTTCCAGGTGGGATACACATATGTCGGTCTTCTCCTTATGATTAATAATTGTTCTCAAGGTCGACCTCTACCGCGAATGTCCGTTCTGGGTGGATCATGGCTCGTGTAGCAACGAAGGCTGCGCAATAACCACCGTCGACGAGGTCCGCCCATGCCCCCTTCTGATAATTTCGAATCTAATTGTTCATCGAACAGAGTGATATACCTGAAAGATGGAGAGCTGCTGCTTTAAGCAAAGTGGACCCTGAATCAATAGACACGGTGAGTCTCAATCATTTTCAAGCGACGAAATCATTGATCCCGCCACCCTTAGCGGCATGAACTACCGGGCTGCTACTACCGTGACTCTGACTACTGTTTCCTGGACGATAACACTGGTACTGTCATGTCATATCCAAGCAAGACCACTTTCCTGATTCAAATCAACAGAGGGGGACTATTTTGACCTCCAATTGGTTCCGGAAAGATATACCGGTTATTCCGGTCACGATGCGCGACGGATATGGAAATCTATCTATGAGGAAAACTGCTTCGGTTTATCCGAACTTGACTCGATAAATGCAAAGTCACTTTTAGCGTCGAAATCCGATTCAGAACAATGTCTTGAAAAGAGAGTGTATTACAAGGTCATATCAGGTATGTTTTTCTCTCCGTCAGGCCACGTAACACGCGGCTCAACGCTCACAAGGTCTCCATACCTCAATATCGACACATATTTGCCACGAGTATCTAAATCAGACGACGGGGGAATGGGTGAGTCCGAATACTTTCAGTCGGATCATTCGTCTTACTATTGACCCAGGGACCAAATCTCAATTGCTTCATATCCCGTGTGGCAGCACATCCAGAACGCTTGAAGCACTTGTATTTTAACATGATCCTGATGTTACGCGCGGTCGCTCGTCTAGAACCATACCTCAGCAGCTTTGACTTTTGTTCAAGTGGCAAACACGAGGACGATGCCGAGACTTTTGAGTGTTTATCCAAGATTCTTGGCATTGCCAAGGATGCCGGAAAGTTTGACGAGAGCGCGCTATTCAGGGGCGAAAATGCGACGGTACATCCCTTGATTTCTTGGTCAACTGACGGGACTGACGCACCGGAGAGCAGATCCTCAAAGAGGAGTTCAAAGCGCACTTTAGAAACGTGAGCCGTATCATGGACTGTGTAGGCTGCGACAAGTGCAGGCTATGGGGCAAGATCCAGACAACGGGGCTTGCCACGGCGCTTAAAATCTTATTTGAGCTCGATGAGAAAGTATTGAAGTGAGTTCTAGACCGTCACGTATTTTTCGTTTGTAACCCGCTCTAAGTCCCAGGACAAATCCGGAATTCCTTCACCGAGCGGAAATGGTGGCACTGTTCAACACTCTATTTCGCTTTAGCGAGAGTCTGCGCGCTGTTGATGATTTCCGCCAGGAGTGGCGGGAACTAGACCAGGTGGAGTCGCAGAAGATAATACGAGAAACAGAGAAGTCTACTAGTGCGAGAGTAGGTGGCATCCATGACGAGTTCTAGCGGCATTAACCAGTCTAACGGGATCACAGCCGAAACCGTCTCCCCACGTTGATGAGAAGCACCGGATGGTTCCGCTGCTGACAATGAGAGTGTGGTTCTCGTCGCTGGTTGAAGCTTGTCAGAAGAGCACGATCGGATGTATGGGGGCGATATGGGGCACAGTTCGGAGCTGGATAGGGCGGACGTTTGCGGGGAACATGGATCTGCAGAAACACGGGGAGCTGTGAGATATGCCACGAGCGTGTAATATATTTTTGGAGTGCGAAGATGACTAAGTGTTACGCTGGTCAGAAAGATGCAGCAACGAGCGAGGCCGCCTTTACTCCACCACTCCCCTTCCCGCACTTCCGCGGGCCCCCTCTTCGTTCTTCCTCCTTGCCAATGTGCCGGTGAGCATGATCGTGGTCAACGACGATCAGGGCAAGCAGGATTCCTACAATGGTCCCACCATCCGTCCCCCGAGCGCGTGGCCCGACGCAGACGTTCTTGGTCCCCTCTCCCCGACTACGAGGCTTCCGAAGCCCAGTACCGCAAGAGCTCCGCCTTCGACGATAAGCTTGCATGGCATCAGTCCCGGATGTGGAGAGTCATCCTATTCGTCCTACTGACGTATACGTTCTTGACGATCGTCGTTGGCGTGCCGATCATCGTGACGGTGAGCCAATTCCTCCCCCCCTAAAAGGCAAACAGTATCTCATTTCTGCTGCAGCAAATACGACGTCGAGGAAATGATGGAGACTACTCATCCACCCCCAACTTACTGTCGAACCAGTTTGCATCGTCTGTCCCCAGTATCACCTATGCCAATGACATGAGTTGCAATACTTGGAACAACACCGCAGTCGACCACGTTCCTCTATCGTACACCGCGACGTGCGTCCCCATTGTTTTCTTTCTCGTTCTCGTGCTGACGCTCTTCCGCAGTCTTGCAATGCAACTACCAGTCACGGGCGACATTTCCATCCGTTCCAACGCCACCCTCGACGACACACCTATCAACAAACTTTCCGGAAATCTTTATGTGGAATACGACCCCAACCTCAATAACGACAATGCTCAAATCTATGTGAGCCTACACACATCTACCCTCGCTCTCCGCGAATCAACACTAGTTTGCTTTTCCGACGATGGTCCTAATCGTGGTGTCTCTATATTTGTACGTCCACTACTACGGCGTTGCTTTAGAAAGACTAACAAAGGACATCCATCTCAGTTCCCCGACACCATGATGGATGAAGATCAAATATCCATGGACATCCGCGTCACTTTCCCCCAAACCATCACCTCCCCTGTCATTCCTAGTTTCAATGTCTTCCTCCCTATGTTCACGCAAGAGTATCAGGATTTGACGGATATAGACTTTGACTCGGTCAGTATTGATGGGTCTTTCAGACCAATCACTGTGACAGTAGGCTTCTCCACTTCGATCGTCTGACACTCACTAACTTTGGACTTAGAATATTCAAGCCCCTCAAGTGACTATCAAGAACATGATAGGAGATATCATTGGGGCGTTCAATGCTTCTGAAGCTCTGGTTCTCAACACTTTACAAGGGTAATCCTAATTTGACAAGTTGAAACGAATGACTCATTTTCCCACTTCACACCAGGGTCGTGTCTGCATCAGTTACCCTTGTCAAACCACTCTACCGTGCATCTCCAACAAAATTCCTCTTGGATACTGGCGACCAGTACGTGAACGCATCAACGTTTTTCTTGGCCCTGTACTCATCTATGTGATTTCCAAACGCATCAATGCTAACGTATCATTCGTCTCACCTCATTCTAACCTCCCACTGTCATCCTCCCCGTATTTCGTCGGCAACGTCAACAACTTCAATGCTCCTATCAATGTCACTTTCATTCAACATGACGCTCCACGTGCAATGCCTGTGTCCATTACCATCCAGAATAGCTTATCTGCGACAGAAGTAGTCATGGACCAGAACTTTGAAGGTTCCTTCAGCGTGGAGTCGAGACTTGGTCGTGTATTAGTTGACCAAGGCAATCAAAACTCGAATAGCGATTCATTTGCGTCAGATAAACCACGGACGATTTCTTACAATGATGGTCAGACAAATTCGAAAACTACTGGATGGATCGGTCGCAGCGAAGCGGCTGGAGATGGTCAGAGTCGTGTATCGATTTACTCGTCTCTGGGACCTATCGACCTTCACCTTGGACCAACATGATTGCGATTATTCTTTTTGCTTTTTTTTTTTTTTTGTTTTCGGTCGTATACCATAGTTTGTATTTATAATGTAGTATACTCTCGTTCATTGATAGAGTCCTCTCCTTTAACCTGCTGTGCTGTAGTTCGTTACACGTTAGTTAATGAACTACAAGATAAGCTCATTAAAAAAATAAAAACAGTTAAAAAAAAAACTCTATTCAACGGTGTTCGTTCGCCGTATCGGAAGATTTGATACCTCCTAAATGTGATTGCGATTGTCTTTTAAAGCCGTTAAGACAGAAGCGAGTGGATATTATTGTATCGCGTACAATATTAAAAACCATCTCTATTCAGATGTGCCATAAATTGATCCCAGTCTTCAAGACTATTTTTGAAAGTTCCAAGTTAGAGATCCCAAATGTTAATCCGATGATCAGTATATCGCTTACTCGAAACTACTCGGGACTTGTGACCAAAGTGCCGTCACCTCCGGATCTGTTTCGTTAGGTTCTAAACCGTGGAATGTGGACGTGTTGGCCAATGGTTGTTGGACGAGGGATGGAGAGATATTTTGGGTACTTTGTTGCTGTGTACGATCCAAATCCATTGAAGCCAATACTTGTTGACCGAAGTTCCATTCCTCCATTGACGGAACCGGCGAATTTTTAGATGAGGTGCCGTTACCACCTTCAAACGACAGTAATAGAGACCCGGAACCGATGTCGTGTGTAGTTGCCTGACTTAGTGCAGGCGGCGAAGTTGACATGGACGAGTTACTGGTACCCTGGTTGCCTTCTTCTATTGAAATGAAAGACGACTTGGATTTGAGCGCCGAGTAAGTTTCGTGAGGTCTCAACGTGGAGGTTGACGCTTCCTTCAGTGCTACTTGCTCTTGTGATGGTTCCTCGGTATCTCTAGGTCGCTTGTTTGACTCGGACGGGATGATAGGAGACCTTTCTCGCCTAATTTGCATGGTCGCTAGATCCGTCAAGACATCGCTTATCGAGGTAGGAATACACGGGTCAGGGTGGATTGTAAGGTTTATCAATACATACGGGTGAAACTCACGCGAATCTTCCGGCCATATGGCTTCTAAAGACAATCTCTCAGTTAAGAAACCAATACTTTCAAAAAAGGAAAACGTACTTAGACCCCATAGCTTTCAGGGAATTTATGCATCGTTGGGCATTCTCCCTTGGTGTCTTGGTGTCTATGTTCGAGTTTGTCCTCATGTTCCCATACATGGTTAAGAGTATCACTACTCCTGATACAAAAGTGGAAAACTGTACCTAAAATGAGTGAGAGTTCTTTTTCGGTGATAAAGACAACTCGTACTACAATACTTGGTAATGGATAAAGCCATCCGGGTCCCTTGGCGTCAACGATACGACTGCACGCTCGAGCTGCATTGGTACAGATGGCTAGAGAGGGGAACGAGAGGGGAGAGGATTTTTGAATGTAAGGTCGGTGAATTTGGATTTGAATGTAATAAAATGTCGTATGAAGCCAGGCGGATTGGTGTAGAAAAGTGGTATTTTCTTGATCAGGATTCCATCGCACTGGGCTCAGAGTCAGTGTTTTAGAATGGTATCACTATAAGTAGAGGCGCACAGTAATCAGGCAAAGAGGCCTTCCACTCATTCATGGCTGAGTCCAAGTCGGCGACTATGTGTTGGTCCCATTGGTCACTAGTAAGTCCTGTCAAAAACCTTGATTTCTTGGTAGAGTATAATGTCCGTAGTGCAAAGGATAGTATTTCACACAACCTCAAGTAAGCATTGAAAGCTGATACCTTGGACGGATCTCCTGGTGGCTGTTTCCACCTTTGTTCTGGGTCAGCACATTCCCAGTATTCATCGTCGCAAGCTAAGGGAGGGTCGGCGTCGAGACTTGTGAGAACGATTAGGGCATAAATGGCATCTCGTAGGTAACCTGACGCACTCCTCATCGTTGATGCCACAAAGGCGCCCCGTGAATGAGCTCGTCAGTCGGTCCAATATAATCAGTGTCCTGGGGATGAGTAAGATAGTTTATCTGACCTAGACTGCGAAACCTCGCACCAGAAACACCGCTTCCATAGTTCCCCTCTGACAGTGGGATTATTGCCTCGGTAACGATGTAGTGCGAGTCCCTGGGCGAATCTCAGCGCGAGGCCTACCAAGTTCCATCCCGCCTGCGGGAAAGACATTGTTAGGAAGAGATTGAGTAGCTAGGTGAACGTAAGACAGCTTGAGGCAAAGAATGCGGGTTTGATAACGTACACAGTAATACTGTAGATCGTACAGACCAGTCTCAACCAGAAGCTTCTTCCTCAGTAAAAGAGTTTGGTGGAAGTATTTGAATCCGCCAGAGATATCGCTTGGAAGTAAGTCTCCTGGGTCGTCAATGCACCGACAGGCCAATGCACACACCATAAGGACTACCTGTGCAAAGCCTAGATCACGTAGATGAAGACCACCGCTCATGTCCCGTTCAAAAGAGGGTCGGTGAAGTAATGGAACATAAATGTTCAATCGTACAAAAAAGAGGTTTATCAATTTATCGAGCTGGTCTTTCTCAGGAAATTCAAAAAGCAGATTTGAGTCGGAGCTGACACAGTCGGCTTTCCCCTGACGATGGTGAGGGGTTGAAACGCCCTCGAGTAAAGGAGCCTTACTGGATGAACATCCCAAGAGGGAGTATAGGAATCCACAGGACTTGTGACTTCCCTCTTGACGCCATTGGCCTCCTGTAAAAGCATAGTCGCGCTGGGCGAAGTCAGTGGACTTGAGTATAATTTCTAGGTACCGTGAAAACAAACCTTGAATCTCCAAAGAAGTTTTTTCCAACTATATCGAGAGGCAAGTCATTGAGATGTTTTGTCAGAACAACGCGGGCCAAATTTTCCTCCTCTGAGACATCCTCCTCGATATCAGACAATGCGTGATTTTCGGCATAATCTGATAAGATCTGCGGAATAGGATACAGCCAATTTGTGGCGAGTGCGGGACTACTCCACGCGCTAGACGGGGAAGCCGAATTGGAAGCACCTTCAACGCGGCTAGGAGAACCAGCAGCAAGTAAGGACCCCTCAAGATCTGCCTCAGGAAGAACCTACGAAAGTGATAGGCGTAAGGGATGTGACAGAAGATAGAAATCAGCCAATTACTTGATGAAACAATTGCTCCATCTTGCCAAGGCGCTCTTCCAATGCTTGGATAGTATTTCTTCGAGTGCAATCGACACTAAACAACTTTGGGATCAAACCAGAAGAACTGTGCCCACCCTTTTTCCTTGCGGTTCTTTGGCTATTGATGGAAGATCATCAGCGAGAGCAGATCACTTAACTTTTCCAACTCGCCTTCACGCTGGGTTGGCGGGGCGCCTTGTGAGTGCATTCAAGTCTATAAGCAGCGCAGTTTGAACACTCGTTGTTGGGCATCTCCGCGCTGTTGCCTAGAGTAGATAAGTTATCTTAAAATTCTGTCCAGAACATCAAAGCGCTACATTTGACTAGGGTGCTTTAGCTAGATGCCAAGGCTGTAGATTTTTAAAAGCACCAACTCTTTTTTCTACGACAGAGGTCGCAGGCACCCCGGAGGCGCCTTCTCTTGTAGTGGTGATGGTGGGTGCTTGGGGCATCTCGGATACCGTCTGAAGCCATGACGAGGAATGAAAGATGTGGGTGATGTAAATCGTATGCGCGCCACTTAAGAGAGAAGCTAGGACCGACCCGGGGCTTGCCTTCGAGTCAAGTTCAACCCCAGGAATCAAAACATGGGGAAGTCGACTTGTCCGAAGGACGCGCAAGGGTTGATTTTGGCCATATCTGATTCGCGCGTAGTCTACTCCTGAGAGAAATGACGTATCAAGGCGTAATTCGTAGACAGTCGAACGATTTGGAGGAAACGATTTTTTCCGCTCTTACCAAGTTGTACAACGTAGTTCCGCATTGGGATACGAGATACACGTGACCGAGCAGGCTCGGAGCTTGCTTAAAAGGTTTTCTCGTAGCGTCGCGAGCTGAAGACCGCTGGTCAGTACCACGGCGGAGATGCTGGCAGCCGCGACACGCACCGCAATTTTCTCTAGTCCTCGTAGACTCCTGGGCTCCAGGCAGCCCTTGTTTCGCTCCCTTATCATCCCATCAGCTCGCCCTTCCGCGCTCTTCGTTCCGGCGGTCCGACAATCGATAAATTCCACCTCTGCCTTTTCTACCTCTGCTTCTCATTCCATGTCTGCCCACCAGGGTGAATCCACTCTCCGTCCAGAGCCCGACAAAGTTATCCAGGACATTGCTAATTATGTCCACGACTACAAAATCGACTCGCAACTCGCTTTCGAGACTGCTCGGCTCTGCCTGATTGATACTATCGGCTGTGGCCTCGAGGGGCTTCGTTTTCCCGAGTGTACCAAGCTTTTGGGCCCTGTTGTAGAGGGCACTATTGTTCCGAATGGTCTGCGTTGTCTTCCAATTCCTTTCGGTCCCCGCCATGCTGATCCGGATTGTCACGACTAGGCACTCGTGTTCCAGGAACCAATTACCAGCTCGACCCTATCCGTGGTGCTTTCAATATTGGCACTCAAATTCGCTGGCTTGATTATAACGATTGTTTCCTAGCTGCCGAATGTTCGTCATTTGTCTCTCTTATCTTATTCACACTAATTTGTGTCCTGTTCCATATAGGGGGTCACCCATCTGACAACCTTGGCGCTATCCTGGCTGTTGCGGACCACCTTGCTCGCCAAGGCCAGTCTCTTAGAGTTCATGATATCCTTGAGGCTATGATCAAAGCCCATGAAATTCAGGGTGGGCTTGCCCTCTTGAATTCCTTCAACCGCGTTGGCCTCGACCACGTCGTTCTCGTCAAAGTTGCTTCCACAGCCGTCGTTTCCAAGCTTCTTGGCCTTAACCGCGACCAAACTGTAGATGCCATCTCGCAAGCATGGGTCGACGGACAGTCACTTCGTACCTACCGCCATGCTCCCAATACGGGTCCTCGCAAATCCTGGGCCGCAGGTGATGCTTGTTCTCGAGCAGTCAATCTTGCGCTTCTCGTGAAGAAGGGTGAAAAAGGTCTTCCGTCGGTTTTGACTGCCAAGACCTGGGGTTTCTATGATGTCCTTTTCAAGGTCTGTCGCTATAACTTTCTGAAATGAACTCTACTGATTGTATGGTCATTTATAATAACTCACAGGGCAAACCGTTCGAATTCCAGCGACCATACGGCTCCTATATCATGGAGAACGTTCTCTTCAAGATTTCCTATCCTGCTGAATTCCACGCCCAAACCGCCGTTGAAGCTGCTCACACCGTCCACAACAAACTCAAAGCTCTCGGAAAGACCTCTGATGATATTAAGAGCGTTAGGATCCGAACTCAGGAAGCCGCCATCCGTATTATCGATAAGCAAGGTCCCCTAGACAACTTTGCTGACCGAGAGTGAGCACCTCCCCTGATTCTTATCATTGAAAACTCGTGTGCTCATGTTCCCTCTAGTCATGCTATCAACTACATGGTTGCCTATCCTCTCATCTTTGGCGAGTTGACTTCTGAAAGCTAGTAAGTGTGCGACTTTTCCAAGCTTAGCCCACGGTTGGCCTTATATATTCTCACAGCACGGATGCCTCTGCCGCTGATCCTCGCATTGATGCCCTACGTGCCAAGATCCACTGTGTTGAGGACAAACGTTTCAGTGTAGACTACCATGACCCGGAGAAGCGTTCTATTGGTAATGCCCTCCTTGTTGAGCTCAATGATGGCACCACCCTCGACGAGGTCGAGGTCGAATACCCTGTTGGCCACAAGAGGCGTCGTGATGAGGGTACTCCTTTGCTCATCAACAAATTTAAGAGGTCTGGTTTCACATGACTTGGTCATGGCAACATACTGACTGGCGTAATCATATTTTTAGGCATATCTCTTATCACTTCGATGATGTTCATCAAAAGACGTACGTTTAATTCTGGTCCATTTGTCTTGAATATTGACTCACCGCATCCCGTAGCATCTTGGAAACTGTCTCTGATGCTCAAAAATTGGCTAATATGCCTGTGGACAAGTTCACTGATCTCTTTGTTAAGGGATAGGTACCCCTCCGCCAACCTGTATACCACACAGATTGGAAATAGCATACACTTAAGTACTGTTTCTAGTCCGATTAAAATAAGAGACGATTTCTACTTTAATTCTCTACTGCGGTCTGCCTTTTGGGATATTTCTTTTTCCTATAAGATTTCTTTGGCTTCGCGTTCTGTCTCTCGATGGTTGTATTGGCTCCGTCTATTGGCCTGTGTGTTGCCGTCGATGAGGTGTTTGGTGCGCTCTCTGAAGTATTACGGGTGACACAGGTGGGAGGCTTACTGTTTTGCTTTCTGTTACCGCTGGATAAACGTGGTGCTCGTTGGCTCTGAACCGAAATCCCTTCCTTTGAAGCTTGTTGTTTCGATGACGAAACTGGTGCTGACGGTTGCATTGAAGGAACTTTGTCAACCCGCAAGAGTGTGGCGTTTTCCGGTTCATGTTCCTCTTCAGCCACCGATGACAGCCTCCGTTGAATGAGACGGGTCAAAGGGATAGAACGAGGTTGTTGTTGTGAGAGGTTTCGCCTAAGATCTGGCGAAACAGGCGATAGAGGTGTTGCCTCATGAATCGAATAAGTACGGTTCTGAGAAACACCGAGAACGGGCTGGACAGTACTGAAGCGCCGTGTCGCCTCAGGTGAGGTTGCCAAACTAACATCAGCTGACCCAGAGGAAGTTGACCGTCGGTGAGTCTCGTCGCGTGGAATGCTGTCGACAACAAAGTAAGCAGCTTCTTGTCCTTTGTACGAGGCCTGTAATTCCTCGGGAGTCCTGGAAATCGATAGACCAACATAATCCCGTCTCTTGTCAAGATGCACTTCCGGCGACATGAAAAGAGGACGACTTTGATGAAAGCGTGGAGACCATTGAGGCGAACCCGTATCTGGGGGCGTCAAGATTCCCGACCGCTGTCCTTGACCACCAGAAGTCTCTGCATCATAGACCGAGAAGCCAAGCGGAGTTGAGTATGTATGATGAGTACCACCGGTCAATTCGAAGTGACGATTTGAGCCGAGAAGGGATTGGGATTCTCCTTGGTCCGCGCGAGAGAATACAGGCTCAGAGAGAGAAACTGAGCTATGCTCGTGGGCGCACTGCCACAGGTCGATACCAAGACCAGTGGTCCATGCTCTGGCTTCAGATTGCGGAACACCGAGGGTGCTAGGATACAGCTGTATAGGAGAATCCCTTCGAACGAATTCGTAGATACCAACTTTCCGGTCGCTAACGTTTTTCAAAGACTCCTCTAAAGTATCCCGATAGGTTCGTGAACGTTGATGCTGATGCGGCACAGAAACAAAATTTTTGGGCAAAGATGTATGGAAATCAGGCCGCGAGAGGTCGATTATATCTTGATCGTGTAGAGAGTAAGCGATATCCTCTTGGTACAAAGTGGATTTATGTTGCGAAGAAGCGACTGGACGGGAGGTCTTTTGTGTGAAAAAAGGAGTAGGCTTGATTGGCATCGCCTGTAGGCCATTGGAGTCCAGACCCCAGATCATATGCGTCAGATCTTCACCCTCAACAACGGTGCCCTCGGCACCACTGAGAACAATTCAAAAACTCCGCAACGTCATAGAAAGGAGTCGACTCACGACGGGCATCTAGCATATGGTAACGACAATGGACCATGCAAGGCAGGAATGGGTTTGGGAGGGGAGCCATTCACCGGAATCCATCCTGCAGTCGACATGTGAGCATATACTACCGCTCGAACAAAGTGCTGAAATACCTCCATTTCTTTCTTCATCCTCAATACTAGACTTGGGACGTAAGAACGTCGGGTGAACTTGAGTATCATTTCCGATAATCATGACTGACTCCGGAGAAGAAGGCGGGAAGGATGTCTCAGGAGACGAAGGATATAATGAACAGTTCGCAAAGGATTCTCTCCTATTAGATTCACCATCCAACGGTGAAGGTGGGCTCAGGTATTCCGAGCGGTCCAGATAATCCTCTGGAAGCGCAGCCGAGTGAGGTAATGTTTTGAGATGCTCTGGCATAGAGACAACCCTAACGGTGGTTTCACGAGCAATCCTGCAAGGAGGGGACGTTTCCGGAAGAGAGACAACTCGGTTGTTAACAATTGGAGACCCCATAGGTTTGCTATAAGCCAATTGTCCGTACTTCGCTGGGCGAGCAGAATTTGTAACAGGCCGTTCGGAAAGGTAACGAGAATCATCAAAGAACGAGATATCAGAGTAGGTATATGCTCCAAAACGACTTAGAGAATGATAGGCAGAAGACGTGTCCGACGATTGCGAGAACTCCAGCGCCTGCAGGTAGCCAGGCGAGTCAGAGTGTGAAAAAATATAAGAAGCCCTAGGGGGGCTTGCGCCGTGAATCGCTTCTGACGGGTCCGTTTGAACAGCTTTGTCGAGGAAAGACTTGTGAGAGTTCATGGGGAAAAGAAGGCGGAAGAAAGTAGCGTGGTAAGAAGAAATGTGCAAGATATATGCGTATAAAAATAAACTCAGACAGCTACACCTTGTCTGCCTTTTTGAAGAACGTCGACAACTTTGCTACTCCATTGATATTCGCCTTTTTCAGTATCTCCACCCCATGTGAGCCCCTTACAGCCTTTCGCTTTTTCCCCTCCGTCGTTGGTTTATTCCCTGTCTTCTTATTCTGTGTAGCAGCGGCCAATGACACTGCCTCGTCTTTCACTCTTTTTAGGAACGTGTCTAATTGGGTAAAGCTATCGCGACGAAAGTCAGAACAATTCGTACAATAATAAATATATACGTACTCATACGATGCATACAGCATATCACGCATGGTTGGCGACAAGTAGTGGCCCACGAGCTCACAAGCAGTTCGGGTCTGTCCGACTAAGGCCCATTAAACACAGATCCAAAGGTACAATAAATGAACCCACTCTTGAGTAACTCCTCGTTCCCGTCCTCCATCAATCCATCTTTGGCTAGGCTTCGGATGATCGTTCTTGATTTTCCAAGCGTTGACGGCGTCGATAGATGATCCACTTTTTTGCGTAAGTAATCCAAAACACGTTCTCGAGAATATCGATATACAGTAATCTCCTCGGTTATTTCTGTGAAATAGTGTAACAAGCAATCAATAACAGGCATTATTTACTGACCCTTAATATCGCATATGCGCTTGAGCGCATTTTTAGCGCATCTTAAACTAGCAAACCGCAGGATATGTTCATTAGATATCTTTCCGTCCTTTCGCGATTGAGATTGCTCTTGGAGTTTAAGCGCGGCTTCTTCGAGCATATCATCAGCAGGCTTGAACTGGCCAGTAGATCCATCGTCCTAAGTGGGGCGTGAATGGTTGGCTCCGAAGAGGTGCATTGCTGGCCTACAGGTTGAATACAGGACAGGATAGGCAAGAGGAGAAATACTGGGTCAACAGGGGTCATCAACAGCAGTTTGCCATCTGCCCTTGACGCAAGATGTATCAGAAAGAGCGTTAATAACATTACAGATCACGCACCAGCAATTACTTCATTTTCCAAAAACCAAGAACGAGACTCGAATGGGTTAATGGCTTGCAATTCCAAGATCTGACTGGTGTCCACATCTCCGCCGCCCTCTACCGGGAGAAAAAGGGAAGGAATGTCTGAGAATGACTTGTTAGCGGCGTCAATTTCGTGAAATTCATCAATACCTGTCCTGGGATGCGGAAGCCGTAGATAAGGCACTTCTACTTCTTCACAAGAGGAAAGTGACTGCACAGCCTCTAGTGGACCTATGATGAATATCTACGTGATTTCGAGCCCATTGATAACTAACCTGTTGGTAGTACACAAAATTGAGCAGGCATTATTTACCTCGTTAGGTCTAAATGAATAGTACAACCGCGACCGCGTTATTTACACTTGTTTGTAAAATATGGGCGACACAGTCTGCGTATAAGGATCGTTTATTATTTAACTAAAACACAAAATCTATCGGGTATCTAAAGCAGTGACTGAGCTTCTAAAAGCAAAAGTATACTGTGAACAATTTCTGGAACGCTTTGCCTGGACACATCGACGGTGATGTCTGCTTTGCTGGGCACCTCATATACATCATCCACACCGCTGAAGCCAACGATTTCACCACGACGAGCCTTGGCATAGAGCCCCCTTCTATCCGTCTTCTCGCAGTACTCTATAGGAGTCGCGACATGAATTAGGAATACATTAGCACCGGCGCCGCCGTTTTGTAGGATGGTTTCACGGGCCGCTTCACGAGAAGCTTCATGCGGGGCAATAGGTGCAGCGATAACAGCTGCACCGGCTCTCGTTAACTCCGCGGCAACAAAGGCGATGCGTTGCAGGTTTTTGTGGCGGTCTTCGCGAGAGTAGCTGAGCTCTGTAATATATGTTTGATCGTGCTGTCTGTTCATGATTCGTATCACATACCTGCCGAAAGCTCTTGACGAACGGTCTCGCCTAGAAGAAGCGATACACTACGTCCGCCTTGTTCATAGAGAGAGACTTGCAACGCTTTCGCGATTTGATCTTTTCCAGAACTGTGAAGACCAGTAAAGAAAAGTACAAAGCCTTGTTTGTTCCTAGGAGGATAACTTTCACGAAGCACTTTCACAACAGCGCTGGTAGGCAGGTTATTTTTTGAGAAGACCACAGAAGAGTTAACACCTACTCATAACTGAACCAATCAGGAATAGGAGCGCCTGTACGCAAGCGTCTCCGAAGCTCCGTTCCGGATATATCAAGGGTTTGAACCCCCTTGGGAACTTCGTCAATGGGTTGGTATTCGTCTGTGGAAGGTAGGTATGTCATTTGCTGGAAAGGGACCATTTCAATCTGTAATTCATCCCGGTACTTCATAACTAGATCTTGGGCGTCATAGGGACCATAAAAGTCCTTTCCATGAGAGTTTTTTCCGGGGCCGGCATGATCCCTGCCAACAATGAAATGCGTTGCTCCAAAGTTTTTCCGGATGATAGCATGCCAAACAGCCTCACGAGGCCCGGCCATACGCATAGCCAGGGGAAGAAGGGCGAGGTGTCCCATTCCATTGGGGTATTTTTGCATGATGGCTTCGTATACACGAACACGGGTATAATGGTCCACATCACCGGGTTTGGTGAGCCCAACAACGGGATGAATGAGAACATTCTGAGAGCCTCGTTAGAAGATTTTAAATCGTAGATGAATTTGATTCTTACAGCTCGATGTTGGCGAGCAGCACGAACCGTTAGCTCACGATGTGCACGGTGCATAGGGTTCCTCGTCTGGAAGGCAACCACACGACGCCAAGCAAGTTTTGTAAAATGAGCACGTAGTTCAGCAGGCGTATCTAATGATATATTAGCACAAAGAAAAAACATGAGCATAACCGCTATACACCTACATCTGAGAGCGACATAGTCAAAATGGATAGGTGCGCGGATAGCTTGGACCTTTCCACCAATATAGAACTCCTTGACATTTTTACGAAGGTAGGCAACGGAAGGATGTGCTGGGTCGTCCGCACCGAAGACCTGAATAGCCTCCCTAACCTGGTCAGGTCTGTAGATGTCATCCACTGATGGGGTTGAGCAGGTCTTCAGGTAGACTTGGAGTCTATATACGTACCGGTAATGATGGCGAGCGCCTCGTCATCACGAGGGTCCCGCAATGTTAGTCGAGATCCAGGTATAATGCCTAAACTTTCAATGTCCGCTGTCGAGACGTCGAGGGTAATAGGCATAGAAAAAAGGATTCCATTGGCGAGGCGCAGATTATCCACCACACTAATGGAAGATCAGCAAAAGAGTACTCTTGACGTACAAACTGACATGCCTAGTATAATCGGCCTCATTCATGAAGCCCTCTAGGGGACTGAAGCCGCCGTTCATTATCAGTTCGAGATCGCATAGTTGACGCTGGAGTGACAACCCATCAGGTAGCTGTCGCCATGATGCCCGTCATTACTGACCTCAGTGAGAATGATACTAGAGAGTGATTGGGATTCCTCCACCAGTACATCAGCAGTGTCAGCATCTCGAGCAAGCAGGTTCTGCAGCAGGTTAGCTTAAGTTCTATGAATAGAGAAATGGCTTGAAATACCTTGAGGACGCCACCGTGAGGGAGGTTGGCCATTTCTGTGGAAAGAGAATGAGAGTGAGGTATACATTTGAGCTTGAAAGGAGCAGAATATAAGGAAGCCGGTCAGAACAAAGATGGTTCACGATCACGCAATTATCGAAAATGCATCCTTATTCATGAGGCATATATATAAGTTATTTTCAAGTGAATCCCACGGCCATTAGTTATTACCGCGCGCTCTTCCATATTGCTGGGGTTCTTGCTCGGTTATCCCGTTGTCTGCTTTATAAACATACGAGGCCACTCAGAAGGTCCAAAGAACATAATTATAGAAAATGAAGTTTACTCGCTTACCAAGCCAGATAACTTGTACCTGGAAGTTGTGACATCCTACGGTACATGACAGTCAAAACTCTGAGGGCTATAAAGATCATAGCCATCGAAGCTGGCAGCAGATTATCTGACGTGATATGTTTCCAGCGGTCCGACCTCGGGTTGCGATTGAAAGGGCTAGCGGTATTAAGAGTACCACAACTAAAAGTCGTCGATATAGGGACCGGCCTTCTAAAAGACGCTGAAGCTTCGCAAAATCCTCGATTATAGCAGGGGAGTTGAATATTAGTCAATCCCGAGACGATGACCTCGGAGGCTCGGGTGAGCCCGCAGGATTACAACTTACCGGTCACCCACCGGCCAAGTTTAAAGTTAATGGGCTAATGTGTGCCGGTGCAGTCGGGGTGCGACGATAGTGGAGCGGAATGATCCCATGTGTTACACATCTCCCTGACTGTCAGAAGAACCGCAAACCCAATGCCTTTCCGATTTAGTAGAGAATCAGGAGATGCCCGTTTTTGGATTCTCAATACATGCATTCTACAGACTGAGTCATACAGTGATAGAATTCCGCACACGCCAGGTGTCACCGTCTTGGACACTCTCCGGAAATGACCTTTTGAAACTTCACACAATGATCGCTTCACTCCTTTCCTCCATCTGTCATGGGCTCAGATAGCGAACAGTTCTCAACGCAGGTCAATCCTCAGGAGCATGTCAAGAGAAGGCGCCTCCATGGTGCTTGCGATATCTGCCGTAGAAGGAAAAGTATGCTCGACCTTTCAATATCTATTGAACTACATTTTGACCCGACACTACAGTCAAATGTATGACATTCAACAAGTACAATATCCCAACGCTCATGGCCTGCAGGCAACAGCGCAGAAATGCCTAACAAAATATGTTCGAATTGTATCGCTGATAAACAGGAGTGCACTCATAACTTTCCCCGTCATACTAGCAAGGTAGGCTTTAAATTAGACGCGATAAAATTGTTAATTTACTCACTTCCTGTTATCTGCAGAAGGAAGCTGAGAAAGGGTCAGAGCCAGCCTCGTCGGGCGCGCTTATTCAACAGTTCTAAGCTTTGCGTTCTAGGTACATTCACGCACTAGAAGAGCGACTAAACAAGATGGAAGAGTTGTTTCATAACGTATGTTACTTTCTTTGTGCCTCCATTTCAACCTGATTTGTGGCATCCGTAGATTCATCCTGAGATTGATACTGAAAAATCCCTCTCGCCAGAGAATTCACCGAGCCCATCCCAATCTCGCAGCACTCCGAGGCCCATCACTGATTTACCATTTCCCTCTCCACAATCTGTACCGAATGCTGCTGCAGTTTCTTCCCCATCTCTGTCTGGCGAAAGGGACTCTTCAGAAGAGGAAGATCTGGCCCATATTGCCCTGGCTGAACATCTGGGTCAGTTGTCTGTCGATACTGTTGGAGGAAGGTTCTTCGGGAATTCGAGGTTCGTTTAATGTGCACCTCAATATATTCGAGCTCCTTATCTCCACACAGCGCATTTATGTTAATGCAACAAGCTCATAGCGTCAAACAGGAAGTCACGGGTCAAGAAACACCCTATGTCGTGAACTTTCGTCGTCCACTGTTTTGGGATTTGCGCCCAGTATGCTTTCCTTTCAACGTTTTTATATATAGCTAGCTGATCGTGATCAGTGGGAGGCCGAATACGTCAACTCTGACAATCCGTCATTCGATTTCCCACCGAAGGACCTTCTCGACCACCTGGTATCACTCTATTTCGAGCGGTTGAACATATATTTTCCACTGTTACATCGACCCACCTTTGAGCAAGACCTGAATAACGAGCTCTACCTATATGACGTAGGATTTGCACAAGTAGTCCTCATGGTGTGTGCCTTGTCTTCCCGGTATACCAATGATCCCCGCGTTTTCTTGCCCAACGACCCAATTGCTCTTTCTGCCGGTTTCAAATACTTCCGACAAACCCGTGTGTTGAGGAACAAGCTTTTAGACAGACCCAGTTTATACGATCTACAATACCTCTGTGTGCGTCATTGAGCTGTATCTCTGCCTCCAATGTCCTTATGTTCGTTTTCATCAGCTGGTCATTTTGTACCTGCTGGCAGTACTTCCCCAGGCAGGATGGAATATAATAGGTCTAGGTTTGAGAATTGCTCAGGAACGCGGGTTACATCGTCGTCGAGGTGAAGGTTCGAGACCAAGTGCTGTAAGCGAGCTGTGGGGGCGCTGTTTCTGGTACGAGTTTCGCAGTCATACCTTCGACATTATTTTAAGTGTCTTCCAGGGTTTTGATTATATTAGACCGGCTGACCGGCTCATTCATTGGCCGCCCTTGCGCCATGCATGATGAGGAGTGCGTTCAGTTGTGTGTAGGATTACATGCTCTGACTTTAAGCCTAGCTTCGATGCGGACTATCCAGTAGAGTGTGACGACGAATACTGGGAATGTGCTAATCCAGAGCAAAATTGGAATCAGCCACCAGGAAAACCATCCAAAATATCTGCTTTTAATACTCATCTCCGGTTATGCGAAATTCTCTCTTTCGCGCTGCGGACACTTTACTCCACCAAAAAGTCAAAACTTTTGACGGGACTTGTTGGGGACCAGTGGGAGCAGCGCGTAGTTGCCGACTTAGATTCGGCTATGAACAATTGGAAGGACTCTTTGCCTGACCACTGTACGTTAGTAGGCTAGAGGTCGACCTTCCGCATAGCTAATGATAAATCTAGTGCGATGGAACCCTCACCAAGAAAATACCACATTCCTACACCAGGCTGCATGTCTTCATACGATATTTTATTACATTCAAATTCAAATCCACCGCCCATTCATTCAGAAAGTGTCTCCACTTTCGTTCCCGTCCCTAGCCATCTGTACCAACGCAGCCAGGGCTTGCAGCCATATTGTGGATGCGAAGGGACCTGGATGGATGTTCCAAGCGCCGAACGTCATCGTTTAAGTCTCTGGCTACTTCTATAACAGGCTTGATCCGTTGACCTTTTTCATAGATTTCTACATTCGCGTCGGGAGTCGTACTAGCCCTGCATCTATACGGTGGGCGCCGAGCGGGCCTGAAGACAGACTCGAGAAATGAAATTAAGGATATTCAGCGTTGCATAAATTCTTTGCATGCTGTAGAAAAACAGTACGCTCTTTCTCATTAGCTCAATGTTTTTACTCAAGAACCTTTGTATGCACCAGTTGGAATATGGCCGGAAGATTCTTGTTAAGCTGTTTTAAGAGGCGCTGCACTACACTGGCTGACTGTAGTCCTTTCTCATTTTTAGTGACATCTTGACAGATCTTGTGGCAATTCAAGATGGGAAGATACCTTCGATAACGAAATCTGTGTCAGACAAGCGACCAAGAGATGCCGATGAGCCAGTACGACTTTCAACAGCACCGGTGGAGACACCGACTATGTCGTTTATGCCTCAGGTACCTTGGTCAGAACCTAGACTGAGACCACGGCCAGTGTTACCCACCGAAGATACAACATCAGGATTCACTCCGCGAAGTGAACCAAGTCATGAATACGTGCAAACACCGTCCTACCCATCGTCGAATTCAGCCGCGCCACATAACCTGAATCCACCACAGCCGATGACTGGGACCTTTAGTGGAGATGTTCACCATCCTTCATTCACCAACCCACCTCCGTCCACAGACTCTGGCCAAGGATGGAATCTCAGCAACCTTTTGCTGGCGCAAATAAACTTTGGTATGCCGTCGCAGGCATCTGGCAGTACACAACCACAATTTCAGGGAGACAATCTCAGCAATCTCTCTAACCCTCATTCTGGCGTGGAAGCACACCTAGCTTCACCTTCTCGTCCTTTACCGAGCTACGACAAGACAAACCAGGATGTGGCAGCACTTTGGTCGGACGTGCCGAGTAGTTTCAAGTGAGTACTCGATCCTTATATGCATGCATGGCTAACCCTGTGAACAGTCTCGACGATTGGAACCACTTTGTAACCAATCTCAGCGGGTCAAACAGCCTCTGGGATCCATCAAACTCAGGGTTTGATGATATCTATTAAGTTATGGTTGTGGGGTCTGATGTGAGCTCTAATGATTCAAGATAGTTTCCGTGTCAAGGAGTTATATAACTAGATGTATAATAATACCAGTACAATGAAGCCACAGATACACCAGATCTCGCAAGAAAAACAGGCAATCTCGTATGACGCTTGAAAAAAAAACTACTCTTCTCCTTCATCTTCGTCTGGGATAGTTGGGTTGAGATGGTCGGAGAGGCCTCGGCTGGCGACTTTGTTGCAAGAACCGGAGAGTGCGCAGCCAGAAATATTTGAGGTATCTTGAGTGGACGAGGCTCCTTCGGCGGTTCCCAATTCAGGGAAATCTCCATAACCGGTGGCAGAATAGGTTGACGAACGACTGCCAGGCACATCTACAGAACCACAAGCCGGAGAGACAACATCGGAAGAGTAATCGACAGGTTCGGTGCACTGACGTGCAGTCTACAAAGAGCTTCGGTCCAGAGAGAGTTAGCGAGCACCGAGAAGAACCTACTAGTTGGGCGTTGGATACTGGAGCCTTTGGGACTGGGAGTGCCGTGCGAGCAGGGGCAGGAGCAGCATTAGTCAAGCAGCCAACGCATTGGCGTGCAGCCTATAGATGCATTCGGTCCACAGAAGGTCAGAGGATGATGTAAAGAACCTACGAGCTCGGCCTCGGACGATGGGAGTGCCGGACGAGCAAGAGCGGCGACGGCCAAGCAACCGAGAGGAACGATGAGCTTCATATATACCATAGTAACGAGTGAAGGGGTTGGATATAGTAGTTGATGTGGGTATAGAAAAACAGGATGGGTATATGCGCTTGGGCGGGCAAGAGTTTATATACAGGGCCTCACATGACGTCAGAGGTGGCTGACCGCTTTTGGAATGCAAGACGATGTTGCAAGGCTGCTTGACGCTCGCTTTGGCCCGGAATCCGAGCCTGTTGACGTCGCTCAATTCACCCGCTCGACGCTAGACGGGGAAAATGCTTCGCTACAGGCTTTTGCAGCCAGGTGGTCTGTCATCTCTGATGACAGGAAGGCTGCTCTCGCTGCCGAATGCAGGTGATATTCAGCGCATATATGCGTCACCACCATTCTAATATACCAATAGCATACATGATCTGAAGGACCAAGTCGAAAAGACATGGAACGACCCTACACTCTCATCATTTCTGCTCAAAGAGCACGGTCGAATGGTCCTTGCGCTTCAACAAGACAAAAACAAATCCAGTAGACCCATTCGCGGTTCGCACCTTCCCGCCCCCGATACACTTTCACCGGAAGCGAGAACGCTTCATGAGAGCATGAATGATATTCAACTTTCGAGTTGGGTGTGAGCCTTGGTCGTTCCAATCTATCGTTCAACACTGCTCACACATTGGACAGCTTTCCCCTGAACACTAGCACTTTTATCCGAACGTCCAGAAACTCGGATCAGAATGCCTTTGAGACGCTTGTAAGCTTTCTCTCATTTGCACTCGACAATTGATCATTAATATAAAATATTTCTCAGAAATTCGATGTGACCAGTCAAGCGGCCAATATCGCTATCGGCGACGCTGTTGTAACTATTACAGTATATAACAGGATTTCCTGGAATACTTCCCAAGTTTCTCGTTTGTCACAACACGCGTTTTTATCGTCCCAGACGTTACAAGATGTCTGTAGAACTATCCCGTGTGTACCCTTCGCGACGTCGGCAGTGTCACAGAACTCGATCCGAAACTACGAGATAGAGGACCATCACGCGTCCCACACTGTCCTCTGTATCGAAGGCCTAGCATACGGGGAAGGCGGAGAGGATGACGGTTCTAGGTACCCAGGTCAAAACACCGATCTTTACTCGCCCTCACTAATAGTTCAGGAAACTTATTGATTATCTCACGACAAAGTCAAATACTTCGATACAGAAAGCATCGAAATCCCTGAGTGAAACCACAATATCGACTCTATCCTTGCGTATCAATGAGCCATATTGGATGTTACACCGGGGAAATTGTGAACATTTCATTGTGGTAGATCAGATACGGTGGGCTGCTATTTTCTTTGTGACACATTATAAATCTCATAGTTTGTAGTACCCCTCACCCTTCGGACCCACGTTCGGGGTATCCAATTACACTGCAACAAACGCCTCAGCAACTGGATATATGTCGAGCTTGCGAAAAGTCTCCTGCCGTATGGTCAATTGTCAATGATGATCGCCTTGGGGAAAGCCCTTCGCTTCTTTGTACGCCGTGTTGGTCGCATATAGGTCTGCCCGACAGTCCAGACAATGAGTCCATTGAGATCATACCGCTGCTCGCGCATTTACCGTAGATTATGTACCTACATACTATGATGTCAGCGGCAGCAGTACAAACACGGCATAGCAGCTTGAAGTTTACTTTCCATTTTTACCATGTCGACAACCACAGCCGAAATAGTCGACTCCCTCGAGCATTGTGACGATATTGTCTCCTGGATAAACGACACCCTCATATTCTCTGACGACTCCGATACCACTGAACTCACGAAGCTTGACCAGCAGATTAGTCAAATCCTTACAACGCTAGATATCGCCTCGGAAGACTCGTCAACTCAGTTGGAACATATTATCGATGATGTATCGCGTGGAATTCCTCGACTTGCTTATGATCTCCACTTCATGAAGGATGGAGCACTGGCACTACAGAGCAACCTTGCTACCATCCTTCACCAAGCACGCGGCACTCTACCATCTAGCACAGATGCGGTCCTCAGACAATTGCACGAGCTGGACCTCATCAAAAGCCGAATGGAGTCGGTTAGGGATGTTTTACGAGAAGCTGAGAGTTGGAGTACGCTGGAGATGGAAGTAACATCTCTCATTGCAGAGAAGACGTATGCCAAAGCAGCGGAGCGACTCTCGGATGCTAGCAAGAGCATGGTAGTCTTCCAAAACACTCCTGAATATGATCCTAGGCGGAATCTTATGATAAATCTACAAAACCAACTTGAAGCTTCCTTGAGTTCTGCTCTGGTATCGGCTATTAATGCTCAAGACGTTGCCAGCTGCAAGGAGTACTTTGCGATCTTCTCCATTATTCAACGCGAATCGGAGTTTCGCAACTACTATTACGCTGCTCGGAGGTCCAATGTTGTCACCTTGTGGCAGTCAACTCGGCTCGCTGAGTGCGGCGAAGTTTCTGAGGAGGAAACACAAGATTACAACATAGCGTTTACTGAATTCCTCCGCAAATTCTACGATGCATTGTCCTCTGTCCTTAACATTGAACGTATTCCGATATGTTCCATTTTCCCAGATCCGCACAACACGCTGTCTTCATTCATCGCGTCCACACTCTCAGCGCTACAACCGACCTATCCCGAGAGGTTGTCTTCTCTTGCAGAAAGAAAGAGCGATATGGTACTCACAGTACTGATTTCAGCACTCCGCCTGACTGAGGACTTTGCTATATCTGTTGGGAAAGTTATGGAGAAAGTCAAATTTGCAGAGGGTGCACCAATGCCCCGACGCCCCAGTGTCTCTGAGAAACCAACTCACGCTCGAAGGCGCTCCAGTCGAATGTCGATATCCTGGCGCCATGGTCAAAGTAAATCAATCTCATCTAGTGGTGTTCAGCCAGCACTGTCACAGGCGAACGAGGTCATGGAATGGGAACAGGAGTTATTTCAACCCTTTCTTGACTTTCAAATGGACTACGGCTCTTTGGAGAAGCGATTTTTGGAGCAATCCCTAGCTGAAATAACGGCTGGTGATGACAGGGACCAAATAGAGGAAGTCGATCGACCAAGACTGTTGCGAGAACGGGCTGTTGATATCTTTGGCCTCGCAGAAGGGAGTATGGGCAGGTGTAATGCATTCACCCACGGGTATGGCGCAGTGGGCCTAATTTGGGCTCTGGACAACCTATTCAAGTCTTTCATGGAGTTGTGGACAACTGAATTACAGGTGGATATGTCGCATACGGCTTCTACAGACAAGTCGGTTGTGGATGATGAGGATCTAGCAGATCTGGATTACACTGCGCAGGATTGGTCCAATATCCAACTATGCCTACATCTACTATCATCTGCGCGTACGATATCCGAGCGATTAGCCGGATTTGAAACCAAGCTAAGGAATTACTTGGTTCAGGTCGCATCGCAGTTTCGTATGGCAAAGGAGGATCCTGTCAACTTTACCATAGGCCCTGTACGGGGAGAAGAGCTGCTTCTCGAGCAGTCGACGCTCAATTCGGCAGAGCTTCGTACGCTCTTGGACACTGTTGAAAGTGACTCGACTCAATCTCGCCCTGGGCAACCTCATCACATTCCTGAGCCATTGCTTTTGAATGCGCGTAGGGCACTATCCCAATTCGCCCAGGCATGCCAAAATGCTCTTCAGAAGACGATCCTTTCACCATTACGCCAACATCTTAGTTCATACTCTTCTTCTATGATATGGTCTGCAGCAGGAGACCTGAGAAAATCAGAAACCGACCTCCAGGTGCCGACTTTCTCGTTACCCCCAGTGAGACCATGCAAAAAGTTGCAGGTGGATTACTCAATCTACCGAGGCTCTTTGAAATCTACGCGGATGATGACGCCCTATCCTTCTCACTTCAAACACTTCCTCATCTAGACCTCGAGATGCTCAAAGGTTTTACAGAATCTTTGGCCATAGAAACACCAACCCCAAGTGGAGGCCATATGCGGCGTGCCTCTGTGTCGTTTACCAGTAAAAGTAGCGTTGCGGACCCGGAAGCTATCTCATCAGCTTGGCTTCTATCCCTTGGCCATACTTTCATCGGATACGTCACTCAAGAAATTCTCCCCGCCATCTCTGTGTTGTCGACTGCCGGCGCAGCCCAACTTGCGTCCGATCTAGAGTACTTGATGAACATTGTACGGGCATTGAATGTGGAGCATGAGGGACTGGAGAAATGGAAAATGTACGTAGAAATGGGAGAGGAAGATATCAGAGCGAAGCTAATAGAAAAGGAGGGTGCGGATTCGATTCTTGCGGACATAGCCAGATTGCGTGGACTGGAGCTAGTCACATAAATAGATTTGATTACATAATTAACCTTACATCTGGCTTTGTGGCTTTGTGAGCGGTGCAGGGGACTCACTTACCACCATGGCCTCAGCTAGTGTGTATGTTTTCCCGCATCTGTGGAATGGATAAACTGAACATGTTTTCTTTCAATAGCCGCTGGAAAACTATCGCGCGAGGAGTTTCGGCGTCAAAAAGACTTGGATGCAGCACGGAAGGCCGGTACTGCGCCAGCTGCTCTCGATGAGGAAGGGAAACCCATTAACCCTCACATTCCCCGTATGTTTCTGTCAGTTTCAGTGTAACTTAACTCTCATGTTGCTTCTCCAGAATATATCTCACAGGCACCATGGTACCTCGATACTGGTGCACCCTCTCTCAGCCATCAGCGTCGACCCGAGCAGGAGTCGTCCAAACTCGACAACTGGTATGAACGAGGTGTTAAAGCAGGACCAGCAGCGAAAAAGTATCGCAAAGGCGCTTGCGAGAATTGTGGTGCGATGACCCATAAGAAAAAGGATTGTCTAGAGCGACCACGGAAGAAGGGCGCAAAATTCACCAACAAGGATATCCAAGCCGACGACGTTATACAGGATATTGCTGCTGGCTATGATGCAAAACGGGATAGATATAATGGATATGACCCGGCGGAGCATTCAAGGGTTTACGAGCAATATGCTGCGATGGAGTCTGCTAGACAGAAACTTAGGGAAGAGGAAATTGACAAACAGACGACCACAGATTTGGCGGTGGTGCGGAAGGTAGCCAAGGCAGGAAAGGCGGAAGGGAAAGAAGGGGCTCCTGATTTTGGTTCGAGTGACGAGGAGGATGCAGACGAAGACAAATATGCTGATGCTGCTGATGCTGTGGGCCAAAAACTGGATACAAAGACTCGTATCACTGTTCGAAATCTACGTATTCGAGAAGACACTGCCAAATACCTTCTCAACTTGGATCCCGAAAGTGCATACTATGACCCCAAAACCCGTTCCATGCGAGATGCTCCAGTCA
The DNA here is from genome assembly GCA_029719445.1 of Agaricus blazei. Taxonomy (NCBI): domain Eukaryota; kingdom Fungi; phylum Basidiomycota; class Agaricomycetes; order Agaricales; family Agaricaceae; genus Agaricus; species Agaricus blazei. The sequence continues at coordinate 1,077,228 of SSNC01000008.1, read as the reverse complement.
AGAATGTCCCCGCGGAAGAGGTAGGTCCTTGGTTACTCCTGGCACGAGGATATACTCACATTCTTTTCCAGGCCAAATTTGCTGGCGAGAATTTCTTCCGCTACTCGGGCGAAGCTCAAGATGTCCAGAATTTACAATTGTTCGCGTGGAATGCGGCCGCACGTGGAAATGATGTACACTTGAATGCAAACCCTACCGCTGGTGAACTTCTACATAAGGAGTTCAAGGAAAAGAAAGCGGAGTTGAAGGATACGACAAAGGTTAGCATCTTGGCCAAGTATGGAGGTGAAGAATTTCTACGGGCCGCACCGTCTGAACTTCGGCAAGGACAAACAGAAGATTATGTCGAGTACTCGCGATCTGGGCAGGTCATCAAGGGGAGGGAAAGAGCAAAGAATAAATCCAAATACCCGGAAGATGGTAATTGTTGTGCCTATTTTCCTCTTTTGAGTTGCCCCTCACCCCTTTCCAGTCTATAGCAATAATCACACTGCAGTGTGGGGCTCTTGGTATGACATCTCGAGTGGAACATGGGGTTATGCATGTTGTCACTCAGTTGTTCACGTGTCGTACTGTACAGGAAAGGCTGGCATTAAGGCTTCAGAGGCGTCTTCTGCGCAAAACCTGCTTGCTACCCCTGCTGCTGCTGCACCGACCGATGTCTCTGTCGCAAAAGATGATCTGGACGCAAAGAAGGTCGAACAGAATTACTCAAAGAAGCGCATTGGAGAAGGAGATGTGATTCTAGACAAGGAGAGACTGGCCATGGCTCTTGCTGACGAGAAGAAGCGAAAAGGAAGGGGAGATGACGAGGATCGGAACGGGAAGCGACGGAAGGCCGTCTTGGAAGCTAGCACTCATGAGGTAACAGAGGAAGAGCTCGGTAAGTGCTTGTGTCACGGAGATTGGGTGTGTTCTTATGCTGTTCACAGAGGCATATCGGATGAACCGACGCATGACAGAGGATCCAATGGCCAATTATGTCGACAAAGAACTCTAATCTTTTTCATTGATGTAATATTATGATTTGGTTGTACGACATGCATTCGACGTAGTTGATTCAGGGAACCTTCTAATTGATTTAGCGCCCAGAAGATGCTCATGCAAGGGCCATAATACGTAGGCATCACGTGAGGAAGGCACTAACTTGAAGAGGTGTCAAGTAAGATGGAAGAACAAAGTGACAACGACCTCAACGACGATTATTATGCGTCTATGATTCTCTCATGACCTCCGTCATACCCACATCTATCCAACCTGCTCCAGCCATTCTCGTCGGTCTGGGTGCGCGCATCCTCCTTGACTTCTTCAACCGCAACGGGGAGACCTCCGAGTCCATCAAGGACTATATCCTGCTCGGGGTCTGGGAAGGCGTCGCACTCCACTATTCTTTCAAAAACCTCAACCTCGGACCCTTACTTCTTATTCCCATTGCTGGCAAACTTTTTTTTGACTTTCACCTAAACCCAGACTTGCCCAGATGTTCAATTACACTCCTTGGCATTGCTCTTGGATACCTCGGGACTGACTTGTTAGCCCAGTTTGTGGATTCTACGCGTACACGTCCTAGCACGCCTCACGATCGCAGGCGAAGAAAGTCCAGCCATTCAACTCCACATAGTATACCTAAACGACAACGACTCGTCCAATTCGAACCAATACCGAAATATCGCCCCGTATCCGATATCACTTCTATCGACTCAAATTCCGACCTCATACGTGCCCAAGAGCACATGACACCACTCGAACGAGAAGTTGCTGCGCTCAGAGCTCGTGCCTCGCTTGCTGATAGTGAACGCCGACGGTACAGAGAAGAGCGTAGATGGGCCATCTCTGAAGGGAACATGGATCGCGCTGCACAGCTTAAGCAGCAAGTCAAACGTTATACCTCGTTGATGCTAAGCTTTCATCGCGAAGCAGACGCGAAGATGTTGTCAGGTTCGAGTTTCTTTCCTTATGATATTTTTACCCTGGCTTATTGTTGTAATTAATTTTAGGTATACAACAACCAACACAACAACCGAACGGTACCGCGAGTCATGCTCAACGGCCAAGCACCATCACTCCCACAGAACAGCAACCGCGAGTGCGGAAAAGCAGTCTGACTAACAGCCAGCCTTTTCCTACTGCTTCAACTTCAAAGCAGACTTCAGCCAGGCGCAATATTACAGTCCCTAAAACCATTCTTCGTGATACTACACGTTGAATATACTCATTCATTATAGACACTCTTGTCCGTCGTAGACAACATCATGTTATGCTTTTTAATCTTTCTCATCTTCTTGCATGTTATGGAATAAAGTGATTTGTGTCCTTGCTAGGTAGCGTCGTAATTGGAATAGTGTGTACAATTTGACTTTATAACGACTAAGTACCACGTAAGATAGAATACAGGCAGTGTATGGAACCGAACGAACACAATCAAATAATTGTTAAAAGGGGGAAAGGGGAGGGGTCGCTCAAAACAAAAAGGGCGAGCAAATGAAGGGCTACATTTTAGGAATTTTATCTATACGATTTTCCATTTGTCCTATGAGAAGAATTTGGAGTAGATGATGAGCCGTTCGTTTTCCCTGCAACTCGTGGCTTTTTAATGACGTTGGAATCCGCAGACTGCACCCGGGGTGTAGACTCTTTCATTACCATTTTGGCATGGATCTCTTCAAGCTTCGAGGCTTTCACCTTCTTAGGCCAGAATAGGGTAACGAATCTAACAGCATGGTCAATCACCGCTGATCGAGTCCCGGAAGCCCTGAAGATGAAACTCACGTCCACAAATGCTTCCTCCATCTCTCCGTATCTTCCCCAGCAGACGCTTTGGTTTGCAATACAGCTTCAATTCGGCGCCCAATGGCAGCTAAAGAATCTTTGAGTATCGCAACTTTGTCTTCTCTTGGCATATCCTCCCCAGACAATTTAAGCTGTTTCTGTGACAGTATTTAGAGTAGGGTAAGCGAGATAGAATGGCGGACACTTACCAACTGCTTCTTCACCGGCCTAAGCTCTTCTTTAGTTGCAGCTTCATCCATAGATGGGCTAGAGAACGAGGCGATCAATCTTGGCTGTCACTCTGTAACGAAAGTGAATGAACAAACCATTCATCCGAAGACTCTGAGTCAGTGAACGTCGGCGTAGGCCTTCTCTTCCTCTTTCTCGAACTTGGGTCATCAATAGTGGCCATGGCTTCGCTCTCCGCACGACGCTTTAGGCTATTTGCATGGGAAGAAGAGGAGGCGAGTGTTGGAGGTGGCGAGGTTGACATTTTCAAATGACCCTTGTTGCGCAACGAGGACTCGTATGAGCGCAGTTTTTCATCATGTTCACGCAGCAAACCGAGTAAGAAATCTCCTCGGCGAACAAGATGGATAGCGTTAGGAATAGGCCGGCTCGCTGCATCCTCACCCTTCTTACCCTCCTCCAAGAAGAATTTGCCTTCAAGCCCAAGCTTAGCATCTTTCTGCATGGCCTCCCAATTTCCGAATCCGTAAAGGAAAGCGCCGACCAGTAGCATGGAATCATCCTGAGGACCCCAGCGACCAGACCAATTGAGTGTGGGCCGAATATTATCAATGGGGATGCTCCATTTGTAAGGATCATCCTGGTCAGACAGAATGGTGTAAAGGATCTGGAGATCGTGATGGCGCGAAAGGACGGTTTCGGCATTGATATTACCGACACCTCGGCAGGTCACCAGGACGGCCTTGCTCTTTTGTGCGTTCGTAAGAGTTTCACCGGCCGCAATCCGACTACGCTTTTGTTCGTCGTTCTCCTTGACGGCTTGAGCACAGATGTCAATGATTTCATCCGCCACATCCAGTAGCATTCCCCGATTCTTATCTTGTAGCTTGGACTCAGTGACCTGGAAAACTCAATGAGGCATCGATCATTGCCGAAGGGCAAGGAACTTACAATAACATCATAACGCTGCCTGATGTCGCCCCACCGTTGCAAACTCCTGATCAGCACGCGAACATCTCGTTCCTTGAGTTCCATCGCCTTCTGGCTGGCACTCTTCCTTTGAATTCCAGGCACCTTTGGCTTCTTCGCAGCACTGTTGGTGGTCGGTTGGTCTACATCCATACCCTCGTATGAAACTTGGGCATGAGTGCGTTTCCTGTCACGAGATTCCTGAGCGGCCAGTTCTTCTGCTTTCTTCTGATCCTCGTCGCTCTCAAACTTCTGCCGCTCCTCTAGAGGAATGATTTCCTCCCAACTCATATCATTCTTCACATCACTGACAGCCGCAAATGATGCAAGGAAGCCTTCGCCACCTAACGATGTGCCTCCATCCGTGGTCATAGTCTCATGAGCCTCTGCCCGATTCAAGATGTCGTCCAAATCCATTTCATCCAACTTCTTGCTCTGTGTACTATCGTCCTTGTCAAACCTATCGCAAAAAGTTAATCTCTACAAAGAAAGAAAATCAAGTAAAATCGTCAACTAACATCTTCTGTGCACCATACTTGAGGACGGCAGTCAACTCCTCTTTGCTCAGGTTGTCGGGCTTGTGAGGATCCTTCCCCTGAGCCTTTGAGCTTAAGTGAGCCTGTGTCGTATCCATTTGATTGATAACTACAGACAAAAAGTACAACGTCAGACGGCCCGAAACCTCGACCTGCAGATAGCTAAAATCACTCACTCGCATATTCGAGGACCATCTTCTTCTTGGCTCGCTCCAGGACGTCTTCTTCCATGGTATCTTTGCTGACGAAGCGGTATACACTGACATGCGACTTCTGTCCTATTCGATGGGCACGGGCCATTGCTTGCAAGTCGTTTTGTGGATTCCAGTCACTCTGTAACTAGACGTTAGTATGACGACCCGACGAAAAAAAAAAAAAAAAAAAGAAACGCACGTCAAATATGATGACAGTGTCAGCAGTCTCCAAGTTGATACCCAACCCACCTGCGCGTGTCGATAGTAGGAACGCAAAATCTGGAGAACCTGGCGCGTTGAAGTGCGCAATAGACTTTTTGCGTTGTTCTGATGACACCATACCATCCAAGCGTTGATGGATATATCCCCGAAGCGACATGTAGTCACTTAGGATATCGAGCATCCTGACCATCTGACTAAAAATAAGCACACGGTGGCCATCCTGACGTAGCTTGGCGAGTAGTTTGTCGAGGAGAACCATTTTCCCGCTGTTCATGACGAGGCCTTTAAGTGTCTCTTCATTACTATCACTGCGCGATTCAGCGCCATCAAAAAGATATGGGTGATTCGCAGCTTTCTTGAGTTCCATGGCAATATTCAACAGACTGATATTGTTATTCCCGTTTGCACTTTTGACCAGGCCAGCAAAATTCTAGTAACCTTTAGTCAAAACTAAACGATATAACCACGCTCTTCGTACCTTTGTCAGGATATTTTTGTAAAAGTGCGTTTGAAGGGCACTCATTTCAACTCGCAGTATTCGCTCACTTTTGGTGGGAAGGGAAGTAAGAACATCACGCTTCAGTCGCCTGAGCATCAGTGACTCCAACTGTTGGTGCAACTCCTTGATTTTTTCCTCGTGGTCGGCATCGTTCAAGTCAAATTCGTTAGTCAGAGCAACTGTAAGACGCGTGAGCGTGATCCCATCAATAGAGATACTAGATCTTACATTTGTCAGGCATGAGGAAATGCATTAATGACAAAAGTTCTACTTGATCGTCAGAGGTGGTCTGGAGTAAGGAGCGATCAGCGTACCTCTGACATTATTTTGAAGCGGAGTCCCAGTAATCAGGAGCTTCGAAGCGGCCGAGAAGCATCTTAAGGCTTCATATAGTTGACTCTCAGAATTTTTCAGACGATGTGCCTATGTAGCGAGATAAACTTTAAGCATATATGCGGAGAAGATGAAACCCCCCACCTCATCCACGGCCAATAACTGCCATTTGAGATCGACAAGTTCCTTGGCATCTCTCAGAGTTAGCTCATAAGTGGTCAGCAGAACGTTCATCTTGAGCTTTTTGTTGGAAGCGCCGAACTCATAAGTACGAATTACTTCGCGTGCTGAGGCCGTGCCGATATAAGTGATGACATTCATATCTGGGGCCCATAGAGCAAATTGGGACTGCCATGCTGTGATGGTGGAGAGCGGAACGATCACTAGGAAAGGACCGAACTGCTGCATCTCATGGAAGAGCCAGGAAATGAAAGCCACCGTTTGCACCGTCTGAGGATTCCTATAAGAGCAAGAGATAGATCGAAAGATTAAGAACTCACCTTGCCGAGACCCATCTCATCCGCAAGGATCCCATTATCGCCATTACTCCAAACATAGGCGAGCCAGTTCAAGCCGGTTAGCTGGAAATCTTTGAGCTCACCACCCGTAGCTTGGATATAATCGGGATCCTGGAGGATCCTCGAAAAATGGGGCCTGTTTGTCCTGGAGTAAGACACACTCTTGTAGGGAAACTTGGCCTCTGCTTCACGTTGTCTGTACGCTTCAATTTGGACCTGTGCAATAGGCTTTACATCCTTGGAGAGTTCCCAGGTACAGTGCTCATAGTTGAGCCCCTGCCATTTACAGAAATACTCCATCTCGCCATCGGCACTCTCTCGGTGAGAAACTATCCTCTCGACGTTGCGGAAATTTTCGAGATCCTCCCTCTCACGTTCCTTGTCCAGTAAAAGTGCCTCGGCGTCCTCGCGGGATAGACCGGGGGCAGCCAGTCGGGATTGCCAGATCTTATATGCTTTGATATAATTGTCGACACGCTTGAGACCCTTGAAACGTTTGAGGAACTCGTAAGTCTCATCTGTATTGTGGAGATGGGAGAAGTTTTTCCATTTGATGTGGAAGCGCTGTGTTGGGCGCGTTATGACAGCTCGGGTCGAACAATATGCGCGACACCCACAATGTTTTCAAACCAAAGATCCTGGGTGTCATTCTCGTGGCCCTCGTCCCTACTATGGCTGAGGACGGCTTCGATCTCGTCTTCCTCTTGGAACTGGATACCATGATCGGCAACATAGCCTGCCTCGCCGGCTTCGTCTTCGTCGAACTTTTCAAAATCTTGGACATCATCGACATAATTGGGTATTCTGCCACCGCGGCTGGAAACGCGAATCTCTTCGGTAGACTGGCGGTGCTTTTTCTTACGCTTATGCACGCGAGAACCATACTCAGAGTCCGAGTCAGATGAAGAGGCCTGGCGGTGGATGCTAGAGTGGGAAGTAAGCGCGTGGAAGAGGCGGGGACAAGAGGCGGCGGCGACGACCAACCTCTTGGTCGGACGACACCAGCAGACGGCATGCGCTGCTTTTTCTTCTTTGCCGGCTTCTTTTTGGCACCATACTCTTCATCGGCATAGGTGCCGTCGTCGTCATCATCGTTGTCGTTGTCATCATCGTCCTGCTGGTCCTCATACCCCTAGTATAAAAAAAGACCATAAATGACTGATGATGATAGGGGCAGACAGGGAAGCATACAGAATCATCAGCAGCGTCCTGGAAGGCAAGGGCGGGAGGTGAGAAAGGGGAGGGAAAAGAAATGAAAAGAAGACGCGGACCGAAGGAGGGTGGGAGCGGGACAAGGAGAGGCGCGCGACGTGGGAGGTGTTGACGGTGGAGGAGTTGACGGTGGAGGAGTTGGCATCGTCGTCGACGGACTCGCCATCGGCATCGAGGTCGGGGGCCCGGCTGTAGACGTCGGGGTCGGTGTCGAGGTGCATGTCGTCGTCGGAGGGTAGTTGATGTCGAGGGAGGGGGGAGGTCGGGCATGGTGGGGGGGAGGGAGGGAGAGGGGTGGTGGTGGGGGGAAGAATGGTGAGGACCTGGGCGCCAGGCATCGCCAACGGACAGATTTCACACGGGCAGCGTCGCTACCCCATCGTCACGGCCAACGCCGGAAGGGCCTTCGTCACCGGCGCTCGTGACGTGGACTCCGAAAGGCTGGGCAGTGGAAGCAGTGTGGTGGTTTAAGGTTGGCGTGTGCTTATTCAATCCGCTAGTCTTACTCGGGCCTCTTCTCAGGCTATGGACGCCTCCTCCCACCTCTCTGTCGTCCTCGACCTGCCCCCGGCCCAATGGCACCGCTCAGCCCGTCACGACCCTCCGCTCGCCCTCCCGGACTTTCTTTCCCACGTCCTCGTCTTCCTCAATGCCCACATTGCCAACAATGCCGAAAACTCCCTCGCCGTCTTCGGCGCCTTTCCCGGCACGAGCCTCCTCCTCTACTCCTCCGCCGACCCCGACCCCGAGCCCGTCCCCGTCGACGCCAACTCGTATCCCTCCTTTGTGCACCTCGACCACGCCGTCGTCCGCCGCGTCCAGGCCCGCATCGACGAGCTCGCCCCCTCCCACTCCTCGGAGCCCTCCGCCCTCGTGGGTGCCATCACCAAGGCCCTCTGCTGTCCGTGGCCCCCATCAATCTCGCCCCTTCCGGCACTCACCTTTCCTTAGATGTCAATCGCCTTGCCATCCCCCCCTCCACCCACTCTGCCACCCCCTCGGCCGCCCCTGCCGAACATGACCCGTCCCTCCTCCCGGACCCCCGTCTTCTCATCCTCTCCGTCTCACCGGACCTCGCCACCTCCTACATCCCCATCATGAACTCGGTCTTTTCGGCCCAGAAGCTTGTACGCGCCCCCTCTTTTCCCTCCTCCCTCCTCCTCACTTTCCCCCCCCCCCAGAAAGTCACCATCGATGTCTGCCAGGTCTTCGGCCCAGACACCGTCTTTCTCCAGCAGGCCGCGCACCTCACCGGTGGCTCTTACATACACCTCGAGCGCCGCGATGCCCTGCTCCAATATCTCATCGTACGTCATTCCCTCCTTTCCCCCCCTTTCCCCGCCATTCACGTGCCCCCAGATGGCCTTTCTCCCACCGCCTACTATCCGCAAGGTACTCGCCGTTCCAACACAGGACAAGGTAGATTTCCGAGCAGCCTGCTTCTGCCACAAAAATATAGTCGACATTGGCTTCGTCTGTTCCGTCTGTCTCTCCAGTAGGCCCTATATCTTTTCCATCATTCCCCCGCCCCCCTTCTGATCTATCTAGTTTTCTGTCAACCCGTTCCCGTATGCTCCACATGCAGGTAATCGCCTATTACGGTGGCCGGGGCGACGCTAACACGTGTTGTCAGGACCAAATTCCCGATCAAAACTCTCCAACGCTTGAACCAATCACGCCCGCCGCTCCCATCCACCCCAGGATCGGCCTCTCCAAGAAGTAGTCCCGGCACCCCTCGTACAGGATCTACAAACGGCACAAACATGGCCCGCAGCATCTCCACCCCCAACGAACTACCTCACTCATCTGCCATAGGCTCAAGGATCTCCAATGGCACATCTGGACGGAGCCACAGCATGGGAGGATCTGTCACGAACCCGGGTCCCAACGGGTCACCAAGATGATCTGCGCCCCAGAAATCGTCGTTATCTCCTCGGTCTCAGAGCCTGAACGCAGTGATGTACACCTGTGGACTGGCACTTGCTTTCATGTGTGGCCCTTCTGGGCGCCGCAGTATGTACGCCTCGTAACAAATATCAATCTTCTGTGTTGATCTTCGTACTGTTACCTACCTTTGGTTGTGGTTCTCGGGTCGATGCGAATCCAATCGCCATGCTAGGTGTCGTGAACCCGCACCATACTCGCACATCTTCGTTGCGTTAGCCATCATTTATGTCAGATATGCTCAGCTTACCAGATTCATGACTATCGTCACTTGTCTCTCGGGTCATCATCAAGACACCGGCCGCTGGTTTACTGACTCCCCTCTCTTTGGCCTGTTCTGAGAGCACCGGTGAGTATCACGCGGGCGAACCAAAATGAAGTATGCCCTCACTCCAAAAGTGATCTATGAGCACTTTTTCTAAAACCTCGTGCGGATTTAAGTCAGGTGTATAAGTTTCGCCGATCAAGCGCGCCAGATGGCAACGGACGATGTCTTCTCCAGTGCCTGAGATGCTACAGGAGATTCCATCCAGACTACCCGGGCAATGTTTGGCCCAACATCCGGCCCCGAAGACCGCCGCCTGAAACGATGTCAAATTGGTTTTTTGACGCGATCTTTTCTCTTACCTCGCCTACCCTTCCCGGGTGTTTCAATAAGAGACCTCCACTAATAGTCCCCGTTTTACTTAGCATACAAGTTTTGAGATAAGATATGATTGACTTGCCTTGAAACTCCTGAAGTAAATCCACCACTGGAGTGCCAGCCAACTGCGCCAACTGTATCTTGAATAATATTTTCTTCTTCTATGTCCACGTTATCTTCAGAGTCCTCAAGCCTACTTTTCCATTTGTTCCATGTTTCGTTTGCTGTAGTAGATATCATGCTTTCTGGTGGAACAATTGAAACTCCTGGTGCGTGTTTTTGAACAAATTTGACAGCGCCATGCGATACGAGTGTCCTAAAATGGGTTTTTTAAAACACTTCCATAAAAAAAGTGTTGGTTTCTCTGACATTGGTGGGACTCGCCCGATTTTATCTTCCTTCTGTGAATATTCCAACACACTCCGAGCGGCAGAGATAGGATTCTTGACCCCTAAGTATCGTCATAAATCGGTCTCGAGACAAGGGGAGAGCGAAAAGTTTCTCAGATACCAGAAACAGCACCGATACTACCAAAAAGTCCACTTGACGTATTTCCAGCAGTAAAGATAGCAGCGTCGCATTCTACAGTCCCATCTAAACACAGATTCGATCCGTAGCCCGCATTCAGATGTGGATCATCTTCGAGGGAGATAACGGCTTGTTCGACTAGAGACAGAGACTTATTACTGTCGATGTTTCTTCTTGAAGAATCATTTTCAAGGGATAGATTTTGGAGAGCCTTTGTGCACGCTCTGAATGGAAGTGGTTGTAGTTTTGCTCTTACCCGAAGGGGCGGGAGACGTACGCTCGAAGAGCTTTTTTCGTCCTATGGTCATGGTTAGGATGGTGATATCCAGCTCCTCCGTGAACAGCAATAAAACAGTCGTTGCCAGACATCCGGAAACCGAATACGAGGTAGTGGTAGTTAAGGTTAAAATCTACATACAACTCAGTTAATCAGGTAACTATATGAAATGTTTATATGGCAGGATCTATACCGTTCTCGGGAAATACCTCCATCAACCGGTATTAGGTTCGGAAAGCTATATAATCATGCTTAAAGAGTGTGCAGTTTTCAAAATCGACTGCATATATACAGAAATTGTATCCGAACAAACTTCAGACGATAGATGAGAGGTCAAACTCCGTCGCACCCTCAGCTTTAACAGCAACGCCCTTTTCCGTAACAATAGCCGTGATAAGTTCAGCAGGAGTAACATCAAAGCTTGGATTGTAAATGCCTTCCAATCCTTTTGGTGTGATCATGACTTGGGTCTGCTTGACTTCATCCTCGTTTTCGCTTGGGTATAAAGCACCTCGGACGAGACATGCCTCTATAAGAGGTCGGTGCTCGATGGGAATTCTATAAATCGTTGTCAGGAAAAAAAAGAATTTATTATGGCAGAGGGTAGTTACTTTGATCCGTCGGAGATGTCGAGGTCGACAGTGCTAATAGGGCTACGACAATGAATGGAATTTTGTGGCGGGCGGCTATCACAGCCGCATTATACGTTCCAATCTGAAGATTGTTGATTAATTTCGTTCAACGCTGTGCTAGGATTGTGGCGCCTACCTTGTTTGCGGTATCACCGTTCTTGGCGATTCTATCCGCGCCAACAGCTATATTAATGATAAGATCCGTATCTAGAGAAGAGAAGAAGTTTTCATAACTCACCGACGGCATGAATTTTGTGATGTTGGAATAAAGAGCCAACCATCGTATCGCAGATCATAACGGAAGGAATTTTCAATGTCTGAAGCTCGTATGCGGTGAGTCTAACACTTGATGAGTCTTGACTCTCGAACAACGGGGCAAAAGTTATACCTCGAGCCTTGATGATAAGGAGCGGTCTGAGTGAAATAAGCTTTCCCCAGTTTTCTCGTTTCATAAAGATAAGTAATCAATCCAAGTGCAGTACCATATCCCTGAGGAAGAAGAATAAGGAGATCAGAACAACACGGTGTAAGAAATATCGGACTTACCGATGTAGCAAGTGATCCTGTATTGCACACAGTCAATACATTAATACCTTCACCGGGTTCACCACTCTTCTTGACCAAATCCACGAGCCAATCACCACCCCACTTAGCCATAGCTTTATTTCTCCCAACATCCTCATCAGCGACAAGTTTGCCCTCCACAATCAAATCTTGCACAATAGTCGGGACATTTTTACCCGCAGCGATGCCATCATTCAAAACTTGCGTCAATCGCCGAGTTGCTGCTCCGAGATTCACAGCCGTAGGTCGAGATTTGTATAAATAACCCAAGATCTCTTCGATATGTGTCTTGAAGAGTGCTGATGAGGCAAGAAATTGAGGCTGAGGATTTGCACGGAGAGCACGTATGAGATGTTGAGAAACAGACAAGGCTGCCAGTGACGCAATAGCTGGAGCCCCACGAATCTATAAGTCCTCCCAGGATATAACTGTCAGTCCCATTTTTGTATCTCATCCCGAATTGATGAAAAGCGCGTACTTTCATAGATCTGATCGCATCGAAAGCGTCTTCAGTTGAATTGATCTCGACATATTCGGTGACGTGGGGAAGTAAGAGTTGGTTGACGATTTCTATCTTATCGTCATCGACTTTGATCGAAGTTAATTCTGGCGTGGAAGGCATGGAGGGAGGAAGGCAAAAGATTTTAAGTTAGCCCCTAAAAAATGACCATATGCTCGGGTTGGGGCCTATTATGTAATCAATACTGAGCTATTAACATGACGGCCGACGAGCCAGATATGAGGCTGAAACAAAGCCTATGAGTAAAACCGAGTCTGGACTCTCAAAATGGAATGATAATGAGTGGCCGTAGGCGGCTGCAGGGCGCATCGCCTTAGGGCGTCCAAGGGACGTTCAAAAATAGAATTCATAAAGAATCACATGCGTCATTCTACCTGACCATCCCAAAGCACGCCCGTTTCCTCTTCGACCTCACTCTCCTCTTACCACCTCGTTCACATCCTGACATCCTCCTTTCATGATTGATCATATATTCGGACGACCAAGCCCATCCTGGAAACGCAATCAAGTCAGTCCACTCTTCATCTATACCTTCACTACACAAAGTTTTAAGACAATTAATCTACCTAGGTCTTCCTTGTGCTGTTCTTTTGGATATGGCGCATAATCAAAGCTAAAGAGGGGCCACCTCAGATACTCTGGCTACCCAGGTTGAACAGGAGGCTAAGTACGTTTTATGATGGTGTCCCCCCCGCCAACTGGCATTGTGATGGTATTGATGGCCATTGATATTATTAGAGCGTTTCACACCATGGCAATTAATCCTCAGTACACTCACATCCGTATACGTTTTGCGCAATCTAGACAAGATGCTCGGCCTAGACGGTAGACTTTCTCGTTTCGAACAGGATCTAGCTGCTACTAAATCTCATCTCAGCTCCGGAACCACTTAGAAATCTTGTAAGCCGATTTCGGGCTTCGGATTGATACCATCAGTTCTGATATATTGTGGCAGTATACTCCAGATTATTTTAGAGCCACTTGGATCGTTACAGGTCTCGATGCCGGGTTCGCCACCGCTATGACAATTCGGCCCAAGTGGCTTAGAGATATCTGTTCACTGCTGTTCGCTGCTTATTATATCCTCTTTCCGTCTGCCGCGGATGAAAAGGTGCTTATCTTGTTATTATTATCATGTTGTGTACTCGTTCTGATTCGAGAAAATCTCAAGTTGCGGCGTTTTCGCGCAGTACCGACGGTGGAACTTCTCCGTGCAACATGGAACAAAACCTCGAACCCTTATGTACGTCTCTTTCTGATCTCGAAAATCAACATGCTAATTTGATCCATAGCTGCGTATGATACAGAGTGTTCCAAAGATCTCAATCCGTCGCAAGATCCTTCTACCTCGTCCCAAAAGCTCTTCTTACGACCGGCCCATCACGGGTTATCTGTATTTTGCTCCCCCTGAGCATGAGCTTCGAAAAGCTACTGAACTTATTTTGGACTTTCCGGGGGTGGATTTGTGGCCATGTCGCCGGAACATCATGAAGAACGATTGAGATACTGGGCAGTCACTTCCGGTAGACCCATTCTTTCTATTGATTATGGTAAAGCGCCGGAATGTAAGTATCTGCCTTTGGTTTTTGTGCGACGTAGGTTTCATTGTTACGGCTTAGATCCGTATCCATTTGCCATTGACGAGCTCTTTGACGTGTATCGCCTTCTCGTTGAATCTGGTGAGCCGCACTTGCCCATGAATGAACGTCGGTTAACGATGCCCAGCCGGCCAGATCATCGGCATGTCGGGCAAGTCGCTTTCTGTTATTCTTAGCGGTGATTCAGCGTGCGTAAAATAGCATTACTACACCAACACGAGCTCACACTTGTCCGGATTAGAGGTGGCGCTCTTGTTATCAGCCTGACGGTCAAAATCGTCGAGTTGAGGAATGGAATATTAAAAATCCGGGAGTGGAAAAACTACCGCTGCCAACGGGTCTGGTGCTCACCTACCCGGTAGCCGACTTCAACTTTGCGTCTTGGATGTCGTCGGATCAGCTGCGTGTTCTGCGAGCGGAACAATCATCATCGAATAATATTCCTGGTATGCGAGAGTTTGCCGAACATAAGGATCATCTGCATCGAGTGTCTCCTCTGAGCATGGTGCCGGATCGTAAACCGAGAAAGCCGATGAAGAGGCGTTCGAGTTGGAAAGATACGCTACGAGGATTTACCAGCGGTGGCGAGGATAGTACCCAGAGCCCTATACGGAAGCTGCCGAGGAGTCGCACCGATGATGGGTCGCTAGCCGATGCAGAAGGCGACGATGAGGAATATGCGGGGTATAAGGAAGAGGACAAGCCCATTGAGGCACGAGTGAAGTACAGGTATGAAAACTTCAAGACCAAGGATCAGTTTTTGAGGACGCATTCGGCACTGGAACGGAAACAGGAAGAAATGGCGGCCGCTTTGAGGGAAGCTGATAACAAGGCCATCCAAGCCTTTGGAGGGAAGGAAAAGCGGACGGTGCCTATCGGGACGCGTTTGACGATGTCAAGCAGAGCGGGATACTTTCAGGATCGGATTATATCTCCTAGCATGGTAAGAAGGGTGTGCTGCCGGTCAAGTGAGCGTTAGCTAAATCTGTAACAGATGCGGGCCATGGCCATCCTGTATATAGGTCCCCACCAGAATCCCGACTTTGCGACGGACTACCATATATCTCCGATTTTAACACCAGGACATATCTTGGCACAGTTCCCACCACTGATGATTCAGTGCGGTGAGAAAGATCCATTTGTGGATGACAGTGTCCTGTTTGCTGGGCGTGTGCGCGAGGCGAAACGGGCCCGAAAGATTGAGCTGGAGCTTGCGTTGTCGGGTAAAAGTGCCCGGTTTGGGGAAGACGGGCAGCCGCAAGACGGTGATATGAAGAGGCGGCCGACTCCGGAGATGGAGAGAGAGAGGGACAGGCTGACGAGCGAAAGCGAATACGACTGGGTGCAGCTGGTGCTGTTGGCTGATTGGAGCCATGGGTACCTGCAAATGCCAACGCTGTTGCCGAGGGCGAAAGTGGTAAGCCATCAGGCCGATGAGTGCGTCATGGAAGCTAAGCAGCTACGCAGGTGATTGATGATCTTGCAGAGTGGATGGTTAGTACGTTCCAGAAGTACCGGAAGATGCCGGCCGCGAATGATGAAGGGGTGTCAGAAACCGAGACGTCTGATACAGGGATCACGTTCGCAACCAGGAGGCAAGGGTCGTCGGGGTCTGATGGGGCGGGGCGGAGGGGAGCGGGGGGCGGGGGGGCTGCGAGGGGACGAGGGGCAGAAGGCGAGCCGGATTGCGGGGCACACGATCACAGAGATGGAGCTGGTGCGGAGGCGACGGCTGCAGGACGCGCATCTGTTTGACAGCCCTCAGGAGTCTATATGAATGTGGCTAATAATAATATATACACTGCACAGCAGAAGGGGCAATTGCACAGCTTGGGCATGGTGGCGGGTGTCTGATGCTGGAATCGGTATAAGCTTCCGGTGCTGTGCAGCACTGCCACCAGGCCGGGCGGGCAGCTGGGGCGGCGCCGCGCGGTGCAGCGGGTGCAGGGCCGGGGCTGGGCTGGCGGCGGGGCTGGCGGGGCCGGGGGCGCCGTCTGGCCGGGCTCGGGCGCGGGGGAGGGCTGCTGCACGGAGAGGGGGCCACCGCCGCGGGGCTGTGCCGCGGGCCCGATAAGGCAGGTGTCTGAGTTTGCACACCCGCGTAAATGGACGAGAGAGCTGTCTCCCACTCCTTCCTCTCTGCCACCACCCCATGTACGCCGTCCACCCTCCTCCCGCCTCCATCCCCACCGCCGGCCCCGTCTCCCACCCCGACGGCCCTCCCCGCGACTCCTTCCCCTATCCCATCTCCTACCCGCCCTCCGAGCCCGGAGAGAGCCAGCAGCTGCCCCCGCCCCTCCCGCCCCCGCTCCCCCAGATCGCCCAGTCGCTCCTCCCCGATCGCCGCCAGAGCCCCCGTCCAGACGCCATCTTCGCCCCCCACGCCCACGAGCTCTACAGTTCCACCAAGGGCCTCCATGCCCTGCCTCCGCCTCCGCCCCCTCCCCCCGTGGACGGTGTAGACCCCCCCTCTGGCGCTGGCGCCAACCACTACCCCTCATCCCAGGGTGTCCCCAGGCTCCCTCCGATCCTGCAGGTCGAGAAGCAGCAGGTCACCACCTCGGCCACACAACTCGCCAGTGCCAGTCGCCGCAGAAACGAGGCCCACTTTGTCTGTCCAGTGCCTGGGTGCGGAAGCACCTTCACTCGCCGGTTCAACTTGCGGGGTATGCTCCAACCAGCATGTCGTCTGCGATCGTTCTTCTGATGTCACTACGCAGGTCACCTTCGATCACACACTGAAGAGCGCCCTTATGTTTGTGACTGGCCCGGATGCAAAAAAGGCTTTGCCCGGCAGCACGATTGCAAGTATGTCTGGTCCCTCTTGCTGCCCTTGTCTGTCACTGATCGCCTCTAGGCGCCACCAAGCGCTGCACAAGGCTAAATCACAAACGAATATATGCCAAGGCTGCAAAAAGACCTTTAGTCGTCTCGACGCTCTCAATGTGTGTCATTCTGCCCCTATCTGAGTCCTTTGTGTTTCTTAACAGCCTCTTTCCTCCAGCGTCATCGTTCGTACCGAGCTCCTCTTGGCCCCGTCTCGGATTTGACTAACCTGCTTCTAGTGCGATCCGATGGTGGCGCTGAATGTAGGCTTATGAGCCCGAAATATCAGAACCAGGGAGAAAACAACGAGCAGCGGACGGCGTCGAATGGGCCCGTTGCTTCCACAGCTAAACAGGAGCAAGTTCAGCCAGGCATGACCCCCTTCAGACTCAATCGCGTTAGCCTGCATAATGATGCGAGACACCTTTTCGTTTTTCTTTTCACGATCTGCCAAACTGATTATGGCTTGTAAGAGGATACAATTTAATCTCACTAGCGGCATAGTGTAATGTCTGCCTTGTAATTAATCGCAATATACAGTAATCTCTCAAAAACACGTGAGAATGCACTTTGATCGCTTCGGTAGTGGGGCTCTCAGGCCCCGGATCCAGACAACTAAAAAAACCTAAGTATGCAAAGTGAGATAGACACTGTGTTGCCCGTTGGTGGAATATTCCAGAGCCAGATTGGAGTGAACAGACGCTGTGCTCTGAGACGCCGGCGGTGATCTCGGGCTGCTATTAAATACCCGCCGCTTACTTGGGACTGTGAGCCGCACGTGAAATGGGCTTGTCTTATCCCCGCTACCATGTCTCTGCCTATGCTCTTTGCTGGGGGCGCGGAATGCGGTCCATCTAATCCTTTGCAGAACCTATCAAAGCGTTTCGAGAACGACAGGGGTGTGCAACAGGTCGGTAGATCTAATCTCTCGTGCAACGACTGATTCACATTTTGTACAGGACCATTTCGGCGCGTCCAGAGCCGGTTCCTCGAGAGATGTATGTTTGAAAACGTTACACAGCAGGATACGTATCTCATAAATGTGCCTAGGCATTCCGCACACCAGCTGGGCCTGTTAATCCAGATGCAGATGCAGCCAAGTTCTTCTCTCCGACTCTCACCAATTCTGTACCTCAGTTCAATGCGGCTTTTGACGTTTCGGCCATGCGAGCAGCTCTTCCGCTACCTACAGTACAATCTCCTCAGCTACATTCTCCTGAACCGATGGCTACTGCAGCCGCTGGATGGGCTACTGATTTCATGACTATGCACATGGACCCAGGCGCCGTTCAGAAACAAGCAATGGGCTCGAATGGTTCCGGTGGTCTTGCACAGATGCAATCGAGCCATGCAGCTAATGAGCATCTTCATTCGCCATCACCGCTTATGCAAAGTATGAGCATATCCATCAAAATTTATATATCTCCAAAAGTGACATTTTTGTGTAGATTGGAGTCCTATGCGATTCGGAACTCCTGGATACATGTCCCACACTCCTGTTCAACCACAGCAACAGCAACCGGTGATGTCTACCCGATTTAGTGACGGTAGGTGCCAGAGTCGAACGGTTTTAACAGGTTGAAACTCATATACTGGTAGAAATATCATGGGATAAGGAGTTTACTGCACAAGAAATGCAACTAGCGAATTCTATGGCTCCTGAAGTCCAGGAGGCAACACACAAAGCTGAATTTAATGGTGACGAGCTTGCGCGCACAGCAGCAAAGCTCATTGAGAACCTGAAACACGAGACGAACCCCAAATTCCAAAACAGCCAGTTTATGGGTTTGATGAGGCAACTTCGAGATGGTGAAGTTGTCGTGGAGGGAGATAAGGTGGTCGAGAATGATGGTCGATTGAGGAATTCTTCTCAGATTGAGATTGCTAATGATGTGAAGGGGAAGGGAAAGGAGAGAGCACCAATCTCTTCGGATGATTCGTCGTCGATCGTGAGTCGGGATAATGCGATAGCCTGTGGATTCCTCCCGACGTTCAATTCACATTTGTATCAGTTTTATCAGCAATCACTTTTACAACAACAACAACAGCAAAGGCAACAGCAGTCTCAAGGAGTTGAAGAAAATGAATTAGATGCTTATTTGCGACAAGAAAATGCTGATTATACAAAATTTTGGCGGGACTTTGGTCAGTGGACGGTACCGGAGAACACGACCTACACGGCACAGGGGAAGGAATGGGAGTCGTTGCAGGAGGATTGGGATCGGTTTGAGGCCACTAGTGCGGGTATCAAGCCACTCAACAATTATCAATTCCAGCAGAACAACCCGTACTTGCTGGGAAATTCTTCAAGAACAAGACATCATGATGGAATGTTGTCTACATTAGAGGTATGTATCTCTCTAAAAACAAGTACGTTGACCTCACGGGTTTTTAGAGTGTATTAGAGCTCGAAGCTGCTGTTCAAAAGGATATGACCAATGCGAGAGCTTGGTATGACCTTGGCGTCAAACAGCAAGAGAACGAGCGCGAACACAGGGCACTTCAAGCTCTTCAGCGTGCGGTTGAGCTTGATCCTACGCATCTCCCCTCTTGGCTAGCACTGGCTATTTCATATACCAACGACAATAACCGCCAGGGAACTTATGATGCAGTAGGGGAGTGGGTTAAGAGGAACGAACGTTATACAAATGGCCAGCGTATCGCCGACTCTACACCATCAAGTGGCCAAGAGAACTATACGCAATTGGTGAATCAATTAATAAGTATGGCTCGGGATGACACGAGCGGGGAGATTGACGCGGATATACAAATTGCATTGGCGGTGCTGTTGAGCGCTAATGAGGTGCGTGAACACTTCCGTTGGATTTGTTGCGATGCTTTATTTAATGGTCAACGTAGGATTATGACAAGGCGCAAGATTGTCTCAGAACAGCCTTGGCAGTTCGTCCAGATGTATGTTTTAGTGCTTACTATTAATCGTTTTTTTTTCTGACGAGTTTTTTTTGTAGGACTGGATCTTGTACAATCGAGTGGGAGCCACTATGGCGAATAGCGGACATGCTGAAGATGCCCTCCAGTACTATTACAAAGCTTTGGAATTGAATCCCGGTTACATTCGTGCTCGGTATGTCTTCATCACATTGTCCATCTTACTCTCGATAACAATCATCCTTAGTTTTAACCTCGGTATTGCTTGTATCAATCTCCGCGTGAGTTATATATTAACACCGCGCATACACGTTCCTGTAACTGATGTACCTGTATAGCGATACGACGAAGCGGCGCAATATATATTGGATGCGCTTATATTGCAGGACAGTGATGGTGATGCCGGAGGTCGTGGTATTACATCAACGGCGTTATGGGATAGCTTGAGGACGGCGTGTTTGCATCTCCGACGTTCTGATTTGGCGACTCGTTGTGAAGCCAGGGACCTCGAAGGTAGGTTTACATGTTTTTTTTTTTGGTTGTCAACCTCGTGATTGATGGAATGTTTGTTACAGGATTTCGAACGCTCTTTCAGCGTCAGGAGTGAGACGATTTAGGAGGTGGACGGTGGATTTAGATTTGCTTTTGTGTAGTTCAGCTTTTGCTTGAAGTTCCTATAAAATATAATCATCAAATTTGCGTACTAGTCTGAGTTATTAGATGGGCACTTACCCGTACCGAGACCTAACCGCTTCGCCTTGTCCTCCTGTTTTTTCTCCTTTTGCTTTGTAACCATCACCTTGTTCAGGTATTCAAGCATTTGTGGGTCTCCTTTGAGAAGCTCAGGACTTTGAGAGAACTGTTTGATTTTGCGCAAGAGTTCTTCCTGCTTTTCGCGCTCTGCCTTTTGTTTGTTGTATGCATCTCTGATGTCCTGGACCTCGAGATCGCTTATGGGAATGAGAGTCGGGTTCCTTCGTATCATGCGTGTCCGCTGCGATAAGGGTGCTGCGGTGTCAAAGAGAGCTGCGGGGAGTGAGGGAAGAGTAGGAGGATGTAAACAAAGCGCCAAATAAGGAGGGACTGCGCCGCGGTTAGCGCAAAGTGTACTTTAGCCCAGAGCACAGCAAGCAGCGCACCCACACATTCACACTCCTTCCCCCCCTTGTACGACTAGCTCATTGCTATATATCTACTATGGAACACGCCGTACGCATATTCGACAAGCTCAAATCCCTTCGGGTCGGTTGTTTACGGGACACTTGGCGGTCATGATGTGAGGCTCATACACCCCTTTAACAGGAGACTAGACTCTCGGGATTGAGGGCCCCCGTTGAATTTTTCGACTATCAACGAATATCGAGACCTGCAGATGTCAATGCTGCTACTTCTGTGCGTTCGCTTCATTGCGTTACCATGCCCAGAGTTTCCTAATTTATCCCGTCATTTTTTTTCCAGCGGATATCATACAACACGCGCTACTTTTCAGGTGAATTTAACGACCCCGTGGTTGATAAGAGAATCTTCCTGGTGCATTGTGTTGACTTTCTGTCTTCCAGGAAACTATGGCCTCATCATGGCAATCCTCGCGGTGTATGCCATGTACGTTAAATCATCTTATGTTCATAGGACACTCATATCCTGAGACTCTTCATTCGCGAATAGCCTAACAAATTACCTTCTTCTCATCGCGATGGCTTTCCTCGTCGGTGGATTCGCCCTAATCAATAAATTTGGTATGTCGAATATTGTTTTCCATGTTTCACTGCCTCCATATTACGTGTCATGATCAACGTCTTGCGCGCTTGACTTGCCTTTCCCGTCATAACGGTTTAATTTTAACCTACTATTTGGCCGCACAACAATTTCCACACTGACACTGACTTCTTATCATCATCCACAGCACCCGATGCCACTCAATTCGGTGAACACACAGTTACACAAAAACATCTCTATCTAGGTCTTTTCGTGATCGGCCTACCACTTCTTTGGCTTGCATCACCCATCGGTACTATCTTCTGGATTGTCGGTGCCTCAGCCGTTCTTATTCTGGGACATGCATGCCTCATGGAACCGGGTGTCGAGAGTGAATATGCCGCCATCGATGGAGAGACTGTCTAAAGTCGCTGGCGACACAGGACCTAAATAGACACACCTTCCCCCTCATTCATTTCGCCCTTTGTGTGTTCAGATCAGGACTTTTCTTTGTCTTCCCCTTCTTTTCTTTTTTTTATACTTCACCTACCAATCCCTTCTTGTATCCCATACCAGATAATCTACTTTATGCGTGTTTATGCGGGAAATCCGGATCAAGAGGGGGTCAGATGAAAAAGACCTCGGAAGCTGCTGACTACATACGGCTCATCGATTACTCCGAAGAGACCTATTATAACCTGCTTATTTCCAAGAATCGTGTAATCAGACGGGTACTTCGTAGCGAAGAGCCGTGTGTGAGCGTTGACTTTCTTTGGTTTCATATAACCCACGGCTTTTCGGATCGTCGGCCAGCGTAAATTTTGCGGTTGCTCTTTTTTCATATGAAATGGAGGAACAGGTCACATCGCCGGAACACACGATCAAGTGGAAGATGACATAGGGGTTTCTGGTGCCTTGTGGTTTTTTTTTTTTTCCGCTATGACGTCTCAGATATGCGTAATCATTTCCATGGAACGTGGGCCATTCTCTGGGCTTTGAGCAGATTGAGCACTTCATATGATGTCGAGCCCTAGATAAGAAAAAAAAAGTAGTCCTCTAATGCCTTTTTTTTTTTTATTCGTGGTGTCGTAACACCAGAGAACAGGCGGTACGATATGCAGAGTAATGAATAATGGTTACAAAGTAATACATCTGACGAATGGATCAAAAAGGGCGAGACTGAATAGAAAGCACTAAAGAAACACCGTACCGGAAAGAGACATAAACCAAGCGACAGTCTTTGGAGGATATATATGTCCACAGACGTGGACGTAGAAAAAACCGGCCGACACTGATCGGAAGAGGTAATCCCGGTCCTAGATGGAAGGCTGGTATCGTCACTATAGGTGAACGTTTAGAAAACAATGCAATGGATGAAGTAGAATAGCCGGCTAAATATTATGGAAACCAAGCCCCCTACGTAAGGCGTTTTTGTTGGAGTCGGCGTGATAAATGGAAAAATGCTAAAAAATGAGAATGCGGTAGATGCCAAAAAGAAAGAGATGACATATTAGAGTCATGAATAACGTAATTCAGGTCCTTAAGCTCCAAGTTCAAAGTAAAGGTAACCACTGGCCTACAACACAGTTAATTCCAAGATACTGGCGATGAAACAGCAGTCCCTCACCGATTACCATACTAGGTAGATCAAACAAATCTCGCTTTATGGAGAAGCAAAAAGTGGTGGGCACTGGGGCTCCAGAGGGTTTCAGGAGTACACAATGCGAATAAAGCGAGCGAGTAGTATTTTCAAATGCATGACTTGCAAAATTTTCCCAATACTCAACGACAGATTGGTTTTCAAAGAGCTGGGAGGACAGTTGAGAGGCTGGCACTGGATGATAATAAAGACAGCTTAAACACACTTCATAAATAAATTTCTTTTTGCCGACAAGATCCTCCATGGGCCATTCTGTCAGCATACAGAATTCCGCTGCAACGAGGCATATTTCCCCTGTGCGCCGCCATACTACTGTTGGCGTGCCACTGAAAGATATCAGCTTTTCAAGCTCCTATAGAAATAACATCAATAAACTCTTTAGGCGCTTGATCGTCAGGTACTCACCAAGAGGGACCGCTGGAAGCATTTCTCGACGAAAATCTCATCATCAAGCGACAGCGGCATCTGAAGTGCAATAAGTGACGGGCGGTATATTGCTAACGCCCGCACAATCCGGAGGATATCATTCTTCTCAAATCTATTTTTGAGTCGATAGCGGCCACGTTCGTGTGAAGGACGAGATGGAAGGAGAGCAAAGCCGTAAATAAAACACACCAAGGAGGAGCGCATCAGTTGCGAACTTGTATGTATGATGTTCATATGAGGTCACATACCGCGTAGGCAGATGTTTCATGAGAAAGTGATAGCCTTCGGTGTAATCGTAAGGTGTGGTTACACGATCAATGATGTTCTGGATCTGCGAATCGCGAGGCGGAGGTTGGAGCGGGTCGGTTGCGTTAGAGGGGACCGCTATTGAGTGCGGTGATGCAGAAGAATTCGTGGACGATAATAGAGAGTCGTAGCCGAGAGCAGCGAGTATAGGAGACTTGGGCCGGGAATCTAAAGGATACCGCGGTTGAAGAGGATGAAGAGGATATGACAGCTCAGACGACTCCTCAGGTCGCTGTGACGGCGTGTAGGGATACGCGAGAAAATTGGTGGAGTTACTGAAGATGGCTAAGTCAGTATTGGTGAAAGCCCCAGCTGACGACATAACTCACGTTGAACTAAATGAAGTATGAGCCGCATCTAGTCGAGGAGAGGTCAAAAGGTCAATAGTGTCCGTGGCAGACGACCAAGAGGGATATGAGGACGGGGGCGGAGGGGGCGACATTGTCGATTCCGGTGGGCTGGGATTCCCCAAAATGGCCGAAAGAATTGAATACTCGAGGTTAGCGGCCTCTGAGCCGAAAGAAAAACTCGGGTCAAAGGGAGACGCCAACAGCGAATCCGCCGGTGGAAATGTATCTGCAGGGGTAGCTGTGATGGTATTAGATAAGATGATGGATGATGTACGTTAGAAATGAGAACGACGACAACTAACCTGAGGGAGCAGGTGCCGTAGATTCAGGTTTACTGTCCGGAGAGCTTCTTGTAGTTTTATTTCGCTTGAGAGCCTCTGTGCAGACCACGTGATCAGACGGATCGAAGAAGCTTGATGATGGAGTGAAGATGACAAAAACGCACCGAGCTCATCGTCATCCAAGAGGTATTTGGCCTTCTTGCGGTGACCTTCGGTGCAATTGTTACCAATGCCACGTTTGACACAGCGCTGGCAGGGCCGGGCTAGAGAGACGGAACGAGCTAAGCGGTGGGACCTCAGCTGTATGTGAAGAGTACTTGCAGTCATCGCACGTCAAATGTGCTTTCTGGCAATGAAAGCAGGCACGATTGGCTTTCTTTTTCTTTGGTCCGTCCCGAGCTTTTCGAGGCTGGTGGCCAGGGGAATCTGCAGCAGTATCCTCGGGAGTATCTGTGCGCCGGCGCTTTGAGGGGGGTGCAGCATCTGAGCCGTTCTTTTTGGCAGGAGAAGACTGCGACGAAGGGCCGGCCTGAGCAGCCTGCATCTGCGCAGGATTGACGTAGGCGGGGGACGACGAAAGAGGTACCGCGAGGGTCGCGGGCCTAGGAGCGACGGCGTAGACAGTAGACATGAAGGGGCGGCGGCTGCGGCGGGCGAGTAGCCAGAGTTGTGGCTGGTGGTGAGGCACGGTGGCGAGGGAGGGCCAGAGGTGGGCAGACCAAGAAATTGACGGGCCCAGGCAAATAGACAGCGAGAAATCAGCTCGGCCGCACTTTTATTTCTTTGCTTTTTCCCGCATTTTTCCAAATCGAGTATTTCGGCCTGAGACTGTCACACCCGGAGGCTGTCACGCCGCCCCTTATGCTCGCCAGCCTTACCACACACCTGGGCAAGCGGCAGGCTGCGCTCGAGTGGAAATGGATGAGGCGCGCCGCCCCCGACCCCGCCGCCCTTCCCGACATGGTCCGCCGCCGTTGTCGCGGCGAGCCCCTCCAGTACATCCTTGGTGCGTCTCCCGCTCCCCGCCCTCGCTGCCTCTTCTCATCCGTCGTCCGAACAGGAACCCAGCCATTTGGCCCGCTTAATCTCCTGGTCCGCCCCCCTGTCCTCATCCCTCGTCCTGAGACCGAAAACTGGGTCATTAGGCTCTCAGAAACACTCCGCCCGACCGCTCAAACGCCCCTTTCGCTGCTGGACCTTGGCACTGGCACTGGCTGCATCCCCCTCCTCCTCTGTCACCTCTGGCCACAAGGTAGCTTACACGCCCATGGCATTGACATCTCGACGCATGCAATCCGCCTAGCGAAGGACAACGCGCTACTCTCAGGTATCCGTCAGCCTCTGACGGGGCACATCCACAGAACACTTTTCAGACAACGCTCGCAAATTTGCTGTCCCCAAACTTTGTCCAGGACATATCCCCCATCAAACCCCCTTTCAATATCATCACATCCAACCCACCATATATACCATGGAACGACTTCGTAAAATTACCCCGTTCCGTATCCGATTTCGAGGACCCTAGAGCTCTTTTTGGCGGCCCTTCCGGCCTCGAGTTCTATGAGGCAATAGCCCGCCTTATCGCGCGCGAAGGGTTTCTCAGTCCCGATGGGGTCGTAGCGCTTGAGGTTGGACGCGGGCAGTCTAAGGCTGTTGAGGCATTGATCCGGACCACCGGGAGGGTACGACACACCCAAATTTGGACCGACCCCTGGGGCGTCGAACGAGCCATTTTCGGTCGCCTGTGAATTGGTCTGCACGCGCCACGTCCGTTGCCCAAATCATATGCCTGCTCTCAGTGCCCGGACCGACTGGCACACCGCCAGAGTGGTATCTCAAAGGGCGGGTGTGATCAGCTCGTTGGTCCCTACGTCATTCCAGCTTATCCTTCCTTATCGTCTAGGCACTGACATGTTGCATACTCGTTGTTCGTAAACTTCCAGCTTGAGTCTCCACTGTGATCTCGCTTCTGGTGGATCTCCTGGTAATTAACGTTAAGCCGAGACCCTCTTACGTGCTTCGCTCAGCAGTCGATTCCATTGACTACATGTTGCATGCCAAATTGTTCGCTTTACGTACCGAAATTTTTCCCCTCTACCGCACCGCGCAATGATTGCAAACTTACCGGCGACCAAAGGGCAGCATATAGGTTGCCCAGCTCATCATTATTCCTTTTTCACGTTTCGTATCCACGGTCATGGACCATTACTCCCCCCTCAGCAATCTACCTGTCGAAATTCTGCAGGAAATCTTTTTCCAATGCCTACCCAACCCGTCCAGCATTCACGCACTCCCTGGTTTCTGGTGCCAAGAGTTGTTTGCTAGCCCCAAAAACGCTCCTTTACTACTTTGCAATGTTTGCAAACAGTGGCGCACTGTCGCAATCTCTTCACCCCATCTTTGGGCGACCATGTCCGTGATCGTCCGCTTAGGTGTCGCGGTCCCTGCACCGGATCTGGTTTCATTATGGTTATACCGATCCGGAGCCCTTCCCCTGAATCTCGCATTGTATCAACAAAACGAATGTCCTGCAAACTGCGTCGTAACAGGTCATATTCTTCGCCTTTTTAAACGACATATTTCGCGGTGGGGTGACATTCACTTGGAGATTCACGGCTACAGCGACCACCAATCGTTCGCCTTAGATGAACAAGCTGGCCTTCAACTCCATAAATTCCGGTTACACGCGTCACAACTATACCCAGAACAGGAAAAAGACTTGTTCACCGTTCTGCACCATGCACCACGACTAGAAAGTCTTCATGTGTCGCGTATCCCAGACCTTGACCTTTTTGGTGGTAGTCCCATTCCAATTCCATGGCCGCAGCTTGTTCACCTCTGCTTGGACTATGTCCCTGCCGTTGGAACAGCTCTCCATATCCTGAATATGTCTCCTGGTCTCGAGATGTGCCACATGAAAGTTGACGCAGCTCGGGGCTCGCTCCTATGCCACCCATCAGGCCTTTCGAAACTGCGCACCCTTTCAATCAACCTTGCTTCTGAATCTCTCGCTTGTTTCTTTGAGCAACTTACTCTTCCACAACTCGTGGACCTCACTATCTTTGTGAGGGGTCCGCTTGAGCAATATGGTTGGGCCCAGGAACAGTTTGATGCTTTCCTCATTCGGTCAAGCTGCCGCATCCGCCGGCTGGAGATTCATGACACCGGCATGAACAGCTTGGAATTTTTGGCTTGTATACAGCACGTGGGCTTGCAGGCTCTCGCTGAGCTCATTGTGGACGATACCAGAGATTGGACATGGGATCCTTTTGTGACCCAGGAGGCTCTCCGTCTGTTGACTTTTCCGGTCCTGCGAGGCCAAACTTGTGCGTTCGGAGCCACCTCATCTGGTCAATTCTACACGAGTGGCGTTCCGCACCAGTTTTATTCATTGCCTTTCCTTGACAAGTTGACGATCAGGGGGAATTGCCTTTTATCGCCGGATGGTACAGTTGCTGATATGGTTGAATCACGTTGGGACCGTCATAATGGGAAGGTTGCGCGCCTGAAACTCGTGGAGGTCGAGCTACCGGCGGACCATGTGGAAGATATGAGGCGATTGAAGGAATTACAGGGTGAGGGGTTAGAAGTTATCTTGCCGCAGCATTATTGATGACAGTGCCGTGAACTATCAAATGTCAAGAGCCAAAGATAATAGTTCTCGGCACTCAACCTGCATCACGGCTTTTTGATTGGGTTCTGATGATTAGCACCGGCAGCATGAGGTGAAGTAGGTTAAAGGGCCGAGTTATTAGATGGTATTAATTGGATGATAAAATGTAATTCAGGGTAATTTAGCATAGATAGTCGCTATACTCAGTGTTGTACCTGTGTTTCATCTTTGCCACCATCGCTAAGGTAGACGAGGCGACACGCTAATGACTTGTATATCCACTGGAGAAATCTCAGTACTTTTGACCCGACGAAATTGGACCATGGATAGCTTAATGGAACTTTCTTCGGAGATATTGCGATACCGGTAGATTTTTTGAACATAGTGTATGTGTACAACTACCCTTGGACCCGGGCGCGCGATAGCTAGTTTGCACTCCAACAAACATTCCAGGCTACAGGCTTTCTAGTCGGCACCCCTCTATTCACTTCGCTCTCACTCGGACATGGAGATAACGGACCAGAGTCAAGAGTAGATCATTGGTTGGAGTGTTGATGGAGGGTCTTACAATTACTGAGTTGTTATCAGACAGTCAAAGTACACACGAGTGCAATACATAAAAACACGATGTCAAGTACTCAGATGATCATTGGCTGCTTCCTGAGCGCCTACTGTACACACACATATGCCCACCGGCGGAAGTGACTTACAAACCAGATACACTACATTTGTCTGACAGGTAGTAGACAATTCCATCAGCCTTTTCGCGAATATCTCAGGATTGTTCTATAAAAAAACTTGGAATATGCGTAGCCCCCTATTTATGTCTTGTGGACCTGTACAATCGGGGGTCCAAATGGCGAAAACAATCATGAGGAGAGTAATTTATACCTTTATAATTTATGGCCCGGCCGGCGCTGTGACATACCAGCACCGAGCCATCCCCGGCGGCTCCAATTGGATTAAGTATTATTATAAAACAGTCGGTGATTGGGTGTCTCTCGTACAGGAACATTCAATCCGTCGCAGCCACCAGGCAGCCACCCAAATGAATACCTCTCAACCATGTCCAATCCAGGTAGCGGCTTTAATTGATCCGTCCGCTTGGCATTAGCCTGTAGCAATAGTCATAGTGGTATCACCTGTTACTCTCACTACGTTATATCGGTCCGAGGGGGGAAAACCTAGCAATAGGCCATGTGATGTCCCGTGAAAACGGGTCCTTTGAATCGTGGCAAGGTGGGACGGAACATTGAGTGTCCTATATCAAGCGTTATTTACATGCACAACTGCGTGGCATTACTCCAGCACAATGGAAACGAGGTGCTCTCAAGTTGCGCACATCTGACATCTGCATACCTTTCCATTTTGTGATATCGACGAATTGTGGTGCAAGTACGCTTCTGACGCCCTGCTGACCTGCAGTCAACAATATCCCGCGAGATGCGAGGCTGTGATTATGTAAGATCTAATCGGAAGGGTAGGGCCGGGGCGAGGGATCGAGGAGAATCGGCTTCTAGTACATTACATCGCCACGTGTGGGGGACTCATAAGTTATAGAGGGCCTCTTTAGGGCCACTCGGGTTATTGGTAACCTCTTGGTTCTTGCTACCGAGCCGGAAGACAACTTGCAATCGCAGGCTACTTCACAGACATCTCCTCATGATCCCCAAACCTATTTCCCTCGACCAGTTTTCTAAGATCCTCTCATCCACGACAGGTGAGAAGGTCCTCCGTTTGCGCCCATCCACTCGTGTGACCTGACACATGGTAAAGAGCTTTCGAGCGTCGCCCTTGGTGGTCGTATCGTCGCTGTTTCCGATGAGTTCTTCGCTGAAGCTTTCCATCTGCTGTTAGTCGAGGTATGTACCAGTTTAGTTTTAGCGGACTGCGCTCACAGATTTGATACGATTAGCCTGCTCCTAGCATGAAAGGGCAGTTTGGACCGAACGGTGCACTGTACAGCGGCTGGGAAACTCGCCGTCACAATCAGAATTATGATTGGTAAGTGATCATTTGCAAGTCCTCAGCGTCCGTGGCCGAACCCCGTCACGTAGGTGCATTATTGAGTTAGGTGCTCCTGGCACCGTCGTAGGTTTCGATATCGATACATCAAACTTCAACGGTAGGTGTTCTCGACCTACACCACCTGTTCGGCTCAGGGTTTGACTCGTGTGATCAGGAAACGAGGCCCCAGAAGTTTCCGTAGAAGCATTGTATGCTGCAGATGGCGATCCACAACATAAAGATTCTCGTGTAGGTGCTTCTGCGTTCAATTCGCTGCACACGTAGCTCACGGACCTCCTAGTGGGATGAGATTCTTCCTAGGACACCCCTAGGACCTAGTTCTCGCCACCTTTTCTCTATCACGCAGACGAAGAGAGTCAATTATGTGAAATTAAATATGTACCCTGACGGAGGTATTGTGAGTTGGTACAATATACTCAACAGGTGTTAGACTCAACGTTTGACTCCAGGCTCGCTTCCGTGTCTACGGTCATGTAACGGCTGTGCACCCATCGGATAAGTCCTTTGATTTGGCACATGTATTTGCAGGCGGCCGCGTGGAATTTGTGTCTGACCAGCATTTCGGAGTTGGTGCTAACCTCATTCTTCCAGGGCGCGGAAAGAATATGGGTGATGGTTGGGAGACAAAGCGCACCAGAGCCAAAGGCCACAAGGACTGGGTGATTATCAAATTGTGTGTGCCAGTGATTCATCAGTTTAAGCGTGTATTCATGACCATTTATTTGCAGGGGGGCAGCGGGCTATCTTGAGCACGTAGAAATCGATACAGCACATTTCAAGGGCAACTTCCCGGAAAGCTGTGAACTACATGCATTATTTAGCGATCATGATATTGATTGGAAGGCGCAACAGGATGAGGAATTGAAGTGGATACTGATCCTACCCAGAACTAAGCTGGGTCCTCACAGGCAGCACTACTTCCAGCTAGAAAATGTGGAAGACAGGAAGTTTACTCATGTGAGGGTTACAATACACCCCGATGGGGGACTGAAGCGCGTACGAATCACTGGGCGGCAAACTGACACATCAGCAGCAACGGTTGAACCACCCGTAGGAGCTATAAACGCCAACCTATCGGCCGCTCTCGAAGCTTTGCATTCGCCGCGGCTAAAATCAACCGAGATAGCTACGCTTCCTGTACTCCCATTGACTCCAGAAGCTTTCGCATCATTTGGCCAGGTCCTTCAGGCTTACGGTGACCACAATGCGAAGCCGAAAGGTACGCAAATTACGTCTGCTAACGACGGCACGGCAAGCAAGTTCCACAAGCTATCGCTGTTGTCTTCATCGTACCCGGCAGATGCTGGGGCAACAGCTGGGATATCCGTATATCGTTGCAAGCCACTGGAAGAGATCGGGGCGGATGGGACTGTGAATCTCACGGCGCTGGAACGCCACCCATATACAAAGCAAGCCTTCATTCCCATGGGCCACGGGCCCGGAGAAGGCCTGAGTGAGACAGCAGACAAGTATATGGTAGTGGTAGCGAAGAACGGGGAGGATGATCGACCCGACTTGAGTACAGTGCGGGCGTTTTTGGCTACAACAGCACAGGGAGTGGTGTACAACACTGCCATTTGGCGTGAGTGGCTGCATTGTAAGCGGTGTATGATTGTGACTTCTGACAAGCTGTGATATAACAGACCAACCGATGACGGTGCTAGGAAAGGTGCGTAGATGCGATTCGCGGGGAATAGTAGACTCACAGACGACCCAGAGCCTGGATTTCGCATGCGTAGAGACGCAGATCGGGGACGGGAGCAAACTGGACTGTGAAATAGAGCGGGTGGAGGGGGTTAGACTACAAATAGAGTGACTGCCCAATTAGGACGGGCTGTGAAATTGGTCATCCGCGAGTTGGAACTGTTTGGCCACCTTGCTCTCCTCCCTGTACCTTCTACAACAAATGCACTTAGATTCTCGCAAGAGACCGCATATAGACGACGAGGACGACATACCGTCCAACAAGAAGCGTGCTACAGTCAGTGCCAATGGCACTCCCCAGCCCAACGGTGTTGCCGACGATGAGCCCAGTCTTGACAACCTAGAGGTAATACGCGACCCCTTTCTTCACATCCTCTGCGCTGGCTCAATGCATATCTTACCAGCTCTTCAGGAAAGAGGCAATATTTCGCCGGATGCGCCACTATTCACGCGAGAACGAACGGAGTCAGACCCGTATCGCAGAGCTCGAGCATCGCAAAAATACATGTGAGGCTGGCTACGCTGCCATCGTTGCATGTTGGTCTCAGGCAAGTCTTTTTTTACTCCATTGTAATAATTTTAGTCTCATTCTTCGCCTGCCATAGCTCATCGAGACAATCCACCTCCTCGTCAAACCTGAAGACTTACCACAGGTCAACTTCAATACAGAAGGTCTTCTTCCATCTTTGCTTCACGATCTGCGTATTCGCTAACTTTTTCTGAAGAACTTTTTGATCTTGCGAGACACCTACCAGAGCATTCTTCGGAAGACCTCATAGCGGCGCTCGAGGATAAAGTGAATGCTACACGGACGCTCGTCAGCAGTTTTGTCCGTCTCGGAGAACAATCACCCTTTCGTCTTTTCGATAATAATAACTATCTCGAGGCTCAAAGGACAGCTACAACGGTAATTTCACTCTCCGACATTTGCCTGAGAACCTGTCAAGTGACTTGTTTTGTTAGGTTGCTGCCCTTCGATCTGAAGTAGCCCACCTTAGCTCTCAGCTCCAAGAGACTCGTAACGAACGAGAAGCTTATCACAAGAAACTCCTGCTTGCAGAAAATCGATACGAGCGTGCACACAGCAAAACCATACAAGCGTTGGAGGCCCGCAAGGCAAAGAGTGCTCAGAGAGATGGGACAGAGGAGCTGCAGCAAAAGCCGTCCTCTCCTTCTGTGAGTGGTTCGGTATTCTGGTGGGAGTTCTTGACCAATTTATTCACGCTTCTCTTCTGATTTATGCTCAGCACTCATCTACGCCCTCACCAACCCCGGTTAATGGTGTTCATGATATGTATGATGCTACAGTTTTAGAGCAACAAATTAAGCACCGCGAACATAAAATTACGGAGCTAGAAAAGCAGGTCACCTCATATCACGATCGATGCGTGATGCTTGAAGCAGAGGTAATAATTCGTTTCTTTTTTCACCTTTTACGAATGGCTTACGATTTTTCGACCAATCATAGATGCGTTTAAAAGAAAGTGGGGAGAATGTGTTTGAAAGTAATGCGTATAAGGATGTTGTATCATTCGCCCTCAAACTGGATGCCGATGTAGGGGAAAAGTATAAGCAAACCATGGTGCTCGAGGAGGAGGTGGCCCGCTTAACAGCAAATATGGAGCGACATGATGAAGAACTTTTGGTATATACCTTAATTCCTCTACATCGTTTGTTTCTGACATGGATGCAGGCCGGAACAACAAAACAACTCCAAGAACTACAAACAATGCTTCAAAAACGTGACGCAGACAATGCTCGACTCCGCGAGCAGCGAGATCAGCAAAATGCCGAGTTGCTGGAGAGGCGTCATAAAGATTCCGTCAAAACAGCGTCTTTCGAACAACTGAAGCTTCTGGCCGAAAGCCGTGCAGCAAGTAGCTTTCTCTGTTCCTTAATGCAATAATGCTGAATCGGATCAGGAGCGCATATCACAACTGGAGTTGGAGATCAATCAGTGTAAAGCTCATCTTGCTGCGCACACTGGAGACAAGCGGCTACTGTTGACGTATTTGCATGGAGACGATCACGCCAAGGAACGATACCAAATCGCTCAAGAACAGCTGAAGTGTGTAACGGCATTTGTGTCCGGTTTCGTTCTCATTCAGATTTAGGCAAGCGGAGTATCGAGTCACAGCGTTGGAACAGACGATATCTTCCTATGGAGATGATATGCAGAAGCATGCGGAGTATCAGGCGGCGTCCTATCAGAAGATACTTGAATTGACGGAAGAACTGGAGGCATATCGTGCATTAATTGGAAGTTCGTCGCCAGAATTATCTGATCTGATGCGAGTGTTACGGGAGAAGGAGGAGGAAGCGGAGAAATTACGGTTACTCGAGATGCAGCGTGGTGAAGTGAGCTGGATGGTTTAACTGTGATGTCTGACGATACTGACACCATTCAACTCCCATAAGGCAGAGAAGTCGCTATATTCAGAATTAGAGAAACTATCCAGTGCTTGGGAAGCTCTCGACCGCCAAGTGAAAAGCAAAGTGTTTGATCTTTCTGCGATGGAGGAACGTTTATCGAAGAATGCTATGGATGTAGGTGATGGTCGGTGTCTCATGTATAAGTTCCTGACATGATATTTGCAGAAAGCTAAAGCGGAAAACAAATATTATGCGGCAATGCGAGATAAGGAAGCGATGGAGATCGAGAAGAAGAGTTTCATGAGGATGTTAGAGAAGCAAGGAAAAGCTGTCGAAAAGTTGGTTGATACTGAGGGGAGTCTCCAAGCTCAAATTGTGAGTTTGTATGCGCCTGGCGTTTTGAGCTGTGCTAACGTGTGGATGGTAGAACCTTCTGGAGAAAGAGATTGCTACGCAGAAGAAGATCATCGAATCCATGAAGGAGACACACCGAGTGCAAGAAAAGTCACTTGCCGAACTGTACTCGAGAGTAGAGGTGGATAAACATCGAACCGAACATGTAGGTTGATCTTGGATTATTCACGTTCTGTCTCATTGACTTGGTTACAGTTGCGGAACGCATATAAGACTGTCCAACAGGAGCATGAGGCCAAGAGAACGGAGCTACGGCAACTGGAGGATGAGCTGATTCGGTCGAAGAGGGACTTGGAAAGACAAATGGCGAGGGCCAAGGAGGCTCCTACAACAGCGGAGAGTTCAGAAGCCGAAAATTTGAAGGTGCGCATCCTCATCGCTCGTTATTAAAGAATAATGCTCAAGACTACACGCCAGACGATATTGAAATGTTCGACATGTCGGATAAATTTCCGTTCAACGGTCATCACGAAGTGTATGCACAGTGCGTATAGTGTAAACATGTTAATTCATGGACATCTGCTAATACGTTTTAAAGCTTTTTGCAAGGACTGCGTGGATAAGCGCATCCAAACACGACAGCGAAAGTGCCCAGCATGTAATGTGTCGTTTGCTCAGTCGGAGGTGCAGCAAATCTGGTTCCAGTAATCGCATTGAATTTTGTGGGTTTTTGGGGCACCATCGTCGAGTCATTCCAGTTTATCTTTATTGTCAGTACATATATTCCTGTTTTGGCATTACGAGGACCTATGTGTGAAGTGTTAATTGTTACTGTGGTCATATTCTTTAATATATCTCTCATCTGTAGATGTAAAAAAAAATAAGTATTATTGTAAGATGCGATAGACCATAAGTAATAATAAGAGAAGCCGACAAGGGCTCTAACGCTTGACCCAGGTATACTATAGAAGATGTGAGGAGAGCGGCGGACAATGAGACTCAAGGAACGTACCCTCTTGCGAGCCTTGGCCATTCCAGTCTTCTTCCTCTCGACCATACGGGGATCGCGTCTCGTAAGCTTGGCTGTGGCAAGACGATGAGCGGTGAGCGGGCTACGAGTAATTATGGACTTACCTCTCCTGAAAATAGTCTCGAATTTGGGATTGTGTGCCACAAGACCCTTGGCAATACCATGACCAAGTGCATCCGATTGGCCGGTCGTTCCTCCACCACGTACGAGTGCGAAAACATTGTAGGCACCCAAAGCCCCGGCGACTTTGAGTGGACGAGTCACGCGTTCACGGTCTGCGGGAATAGGGAAGTATTCGTTGAGGGGAATGTTATTGACAAGAATTGTGGCTGGTGTGACTGTCGGTTTCCTGGGTAGGTCATCCAGACCTAAAAGAACCTCGGGCGAGTCCTGAGGGAGTTGTTCGCGAGGTTGCTGGATGGGAATCATCCAGACACGCGCTGCACTGGTCTTGCGCTTTCCAACTGTGTAAGACCTTCCATACTGGTCCAATGCGACTTTTTTTCTTTTTCCGCGGGCTAACATGGCGGCTTTGTTGCCGCTTTCGAATAACTCGATGATTTTGTAAATGCCGGTTGCGAGCGTCGGGTGACCGGCGGTATTGGCTATTCGATGATAGTCATTGAGCTGGTTCAAAAGTCTAGTTACTCGGCGGTAACGGGTTGTCGTGAGTTTGTCCTGGAAGTCACTAGCCATCTCTTGTTGATTCTTCCATACCGGATGGAGGGGAGGAAGACTCTGGCGGGCAAAGTCGGGCAGAGGAAGTAGGTGGAGATTTTTTAGAGAAGTACGCGTGGTTGCGATGGCTTTTTCAAGGGAGGCGACTTGGTCATAGTAGACGGGTCGGGCGGTGTAAAAGTTGGTCGACTCGGGTGCGGGCTTTGGGGGACGGAACCGTCGGGGGGGCTCTGACTGGGCGGCGGCGAGCTGGGAGGGGGGCACGAAGACAGACCTGGCGAAGACGCGGGGCGAGCGCAGGGACTGGCGGAGGAGGCTGAGGTTCATTGCGCCGCCAAAGCCTGCTGCACGCGAAGGCCAGGAAGTAGACGTCACGTGCCCACCCCCCGTCTGCTGCACTGCGCCTCTTCTGCGTCTCCTCCATGTCTCACGAATCGAATTTCTCCGGTGCCTTGGCAACATGGCGAGGTCTGTCGCGTCTCCCAGAAACTCGTGGTATTGCTCAACTCGTATTTAGAAATAAATCTCTCCGAGTTGCAGAGGACACTTGATGCCCAGGGCATCGAGGTCGTTGACAACCAGAAGGAAAGCGTCATCGGACGCAAGGCCCTCGCAGACAAAACGAAAGGTGCAGCCGTCGTGTGCGTACGTACAATGAATGTGCTAATGCGTTATCCAAGAATTCAGGAAGATTCCTGATGCGGAGAAGCTGAATGCATTCAAAGGACTGCTCAAGGGTACTATCTCCGTTTCGATTGCTGTCAATCCGCCATCTCATTCCTACTCAGCATACCAGGCTGAAATAGACAATCTCACAAAACGGTCAAAAGCATCTGAGAATGCCTTCTTGCACGTCTACAAAATACTCGCCGAAGCGCCGGACCCTTATCCTCTTCTTGAGACCGCCGTCGTGCGTCTGTATTACCTCAGTGTTCGTGTGACATCTGCTAATAGCCAGTATAGGACCAAGCCGTAAAGGTTGCTGAAGCCTTGGAACAAGAATCCGAGCTGAAACGCCTCCGCGAGGAAAACGCTGAGCTCAAGAAACGCGTCGATGATTTTTCTTCTGCAGAATCAGCAAAGAAGAAACTGGAGAGTAAAGTCGAGTCCCTGGAGCTCAAGGTACGTTGACTTTTTCCGCCAGCATCCCAGGACGTCGTTAATGCGCACTCCAGATGGAGGACATGATCCAGGAGAAAGTTGTCCAGAAGGCCAACGAACTAAACGCAACGTATGACGAGAAACTACGAAATTACGAAGAACGGTAAGGAGTCGGACAAGCTACCTCTAGGTCTCCTTTGTATTCATGATACCCCTCGCCAGCGAGCAGGACTTGCAACGTCAGCTAACCTTAACGAGGAACCAACTGAAAGATCTCCGCATGTCTAATGAGACAAACCAGGCGAAGCTATTGGATCACAGTCAAAGGCAGGGTACGTCAAGGCGTTCGAAATAGCGCATTTTTTTGGTATTGACTTGATCACAGACCAAGAAGTTGTGGCAAAACTAGCCGAGCTGGACATGACGGTGGCGGAATTAGAGGCTGCCACGAGCAGAGTTGCCACAGTCGAACGTAGAAATGTTTGTCCTGCTGTCGTATTGGCATTTGAATGTGTGATAACTTGGTTTGAAGGAATTACTGCGAGCAGAAATAGAAGCCATGAAGAGTGATAGTGATTCGTCGGACCGGTAAGTACTGCTTCGCCGATGAACCCTCTTCAGCGATTGAATCCCCTTCGTAGTGTACGGGGCTTGAAACACAAATTTCCGACCTAGAAGCCGAGACCGGACGGCTGTCTCGTGCCCTTGAACAACAGCGCTCTGCGTCAGCTGAACTAGAAGCTACCACCAACAAAAGGGTTGAAGAGTCTAGCCGCGAACTTCAGAAGAAGGTGGGCTTTTCCGTTATCAGTGCAGGGCCTCTGAGTAGTGACATTCCTGATAGATATCAGACGTCGATCAGCTCAGGCAGAAACTCAGAAACTTCCATGATTACGATGAGATTAAGCGGGAACTAGAAATTATGAAGGCATGTATTTCCTTTTTCTCCCTTCTTAGCTCGGGAGACTGAATGGCACGCTTTGCGGCAGTATGTTGAATTTGCTGCCCTTGAAGACGCGTCAGAGGAGAGTGCCGAAGAAGAGGATGATGACGACCTCCGCCTGCCTAATCCTAACGCCGAGAAGGCAAACTCTAAACATGGAAAATCACTGGAAGTCCTCCTCGCGACGAAGAACAAACGTATTCTTGAAGAATTAACAAGGTTCCGTGTATGTCGATTATTGGGCTGCCAAGACAACCGCCACTGATCACGTCCGTGTCTTTCGCTCCGGCATATAGATCCTCCATGGCGAGCTCGAAGCTTCCCTTGAAGCTTCTCAAACACAGCTAGAAAGTGCGACTTCGGAATTGCAAAAACAGAAACTCCTTAATGAGAAACTTGAGAACGATCTCTTGTCCATGGGCTCTAGCGATCGAAAAGTTAACGGTGATAGTACTCATATGTCTGCCGAAGATGTTTTGGCGGGCCTGGAAATCGCCAAGAAACCTACGGTGGGTGCCATTTCGTCATGTTAATTAACACGGCCTAGCGTTTTCTCTGCGAATGTTTCCATGTTCCTTGATGTTAATCAAGATCGGTTTCAGGGGCCCAATTCAAGCTCGGCAAGGTCGACGCCTATCCCATTCACACCATCTGCCGATACTTCGATTCTCCCCATTGTTACTAGCCAACGCGACAGATTCAGACAGCGAAATGCAGAATTGGAAGAGGTGAGTCAAACCTTACGTCCCTGTGTTTTATCTTTTTCTTTTTGCCGCATTTCTCCCTTTGGCTTCGTTTTTTTTTTTTTTGTATTCTGTTCTGGTCAACACATGGTTAAAGATATCGGTATTCAACTAAATCTGAATCCTATAGGAATTACGGAAGCAGTATCAGATCACATCAGAACTTCGTTCAGAAATTAAAAGCTTGCAAGACGACAATCTGAAACTGTATGAAAAGGTTCGATATATGCAAAGCTATCGGGAAGAGGCCGGATCGCGTCCACCTGTATCCCAACTCGATCCTCTCCCTGCACCATCCGGTCGGGATGACATGAGTGCGTACAGGGCAAGATATGAAGAAGCTATGAATCCCTTTGCGGCATTCAGAGGAAGGGTAAGTGTTTTTGTATCGGACTACTTTAGTGAAATCGGAAATCTCGTATTTTTTGGAAATTCCAAAAAATCCAATAAATTTAGGGGTATGAATTCACCCAGACGCGGTTTCCTCCGCGGGTTCTCTCTAAAGCGCTTTTGAACCACAACTAAAATTAAATTTTTTCTATAATTACCCTTGCCTAAACTCTTTCGCTTACATATCCAACAGGAAGCAACTCGGGCATACCAGAACCTGAATCCTATCGAAAGAGGAGTTCTTGTATTCACCAGATCGATCTTGGGGAATCGCCGGGCAAGAACCTTTTTTGTGTTGTATGCCTTCTCGTTGCATTTGTTAGTCATGTACACTATGTATGAGTGTACGGGTTCGCCGGATTCACGGTTGCAGAAATCGCCGAGGCCATATGGTTCGTAGAGGTCTGATCGGTTTATTCGCTTTCGTCTTTCTTTGCATCATTTTTGTGCCCTTTTTTTTTTTTAATTATATGATGAACATGTAATATTTATGCTATACAATTAATGGGATCATAGTGACAGATGCTGCATGGTATAAAGGTCTATGAACGTGTGCGAGGACCAGAAACGTTGGAGTGCGAACTACAACTTAAGGAGGGGCTGCCGAAAGAGAGAGAGAAACAAGTGTCAATGTAAAAAAAAAAATGCCAACGTGAAGGCCCGCATCATCTTCGGGCAGGAGGAGGCTGGAGCTTCTTGCTGCGGTGGAATTGTAAGGCATGATCCACCGCGTTGAGTAAAGGTCTCATGGCCTAGGTACCGAAAGGCATTCATCCATTAATAAACAAGCGGATGGACTACGGTAAAACGCCCTTACCTGTTCAACTCGAGATCCATCGACGCCATGTTGCTGGGCCATTCGCACCAGTGCCTCAACCTTTTCAGACGTTTTCGCCAAGTAACCGATCATTTTAGCTGCTTTGGCAGCCCGTTGTGTTGGAGTAGCGATTGAAAGAATTGATGAATCCACCGGTGGAGGATAAGTCGCTGACCAAAATTGTCGGAGGAATTCATTAGCTGCCGTCTGGCATGTTGTCATCTGTCTGAAGAAGCCATCAGGAATGTCATCTAAATAGAAAAGGGTCAGTGATTTGCCATAACGGAAGCGATTTTTGACATTGTGAAGTGAAGATGTGAAGGAGTGAATAGATTGTGTTCATGCTCTCACTTTTTCGTGATCTGACGTTGAGTAACGCCGCAACGTTCTGTGTCATCCCCATCAACGCACTGTCACCAGCTTTACGTTCGATTTTTAGCTGGACATCGAGTGGGGTTCATTGAGCCGACCAGAAGCAGATAATTATGGCAGAAGGCTTACTTGTGTCAAGTTGACGCCCCAACTTTGGATATTGGCTTTTATTTCACGTAGGATAGCATCGTAATCTAAGCTCTGATGAAGTCGTGTCAGCTTATAGAAGTTGTAGAAGGACCGAATAAGAACCCGCATTTTTTATTGCTGCATCTTCTGCCGTTTGGCCAGCTGTCCGGCCTTCGAAATAACGTTGACGGTCTTTCATTTCCAACAGGATCCCGGCGGTTGCCTCAGAATCATTTAGATCATCTAGTTCGATCGGTGCATAACGATCCTAGATAAATGCGTTAGTAAAGCCTCTTACAGTTTGCCTACGTTAACTCACCTCTCCCGGATCAAGCCGCCGTCGTTTGGCAGGAGGGATTTCACCCCTGTAATGAAACATACATAAGAATGGTCAGGATAAAAGTGCAGCCGCGTACAAAGCAGAATTCAGGAGACGTTCCGAATGCTCGTTGAACTTCCGTATCAGAGGGAGAGCACCTCGTTGTCGCCCAGCTTGCATTGTTATATCTTTCTCGTTGCCAGTCTAAGCGTGGGATGTTAAAGGACTGACAAGGCGAGAGAATTTATCAAATCAGACCTCTCCGTGGTCTTCTAGAGTGGCGGCCAGGTCAATCAATGCTTCAACGGGATCTGCTCTCTGCCGTCGAGGCTCCATTTCTGTCAAAACCAATTGGTCAACAGATGATTTGATAAATTAGTGACATGAATTTTACCGTCATCATCTTTCTCTAGGTATTTATCAAAAATGTCGTCGTCTTTGACAACATGCTGAGTAGCCGAGGATCGGATAGATGCTCGATGTACGTTGAATAACTTGGACTGGAAATACCGCTTCCAAAATTGTTCTTCAGTCAGCTATCAAATATAGTCAGCATTAAAAGCATTCCTTCTGAAACTCGGTATTACATTGCTGGGAACATTCTCGCTATATGCTTTGGCCACCACAGGATACTCGTCAAAGATATCATGAACAAGTTGCGGGGTAATTCGAATCTTGATTTCTCCACCATCGACTGTCTCTGGTCGCGGATCGACTAATTGACCTGGCTTACCCTTCCGTTGGCTGTCCGTCGCGGATTGAGCGAGTAATAGATGCTATTATTGCATATGTAACTACCGAATAGATAAGAACGAAAGAAGGAAAAATTACCTCTCTCCCGTCCCAGAATTCAGCTTCTGTAATTTGCCCACCGATGACGAGGTCCTTGTGAAGTGCCGCGAGGTCAGTATCGCCTAATAAGACCTTTTTCCGGAGCTTGAAATCATTAACAGGGTCGTTGCCGATAATTGTTGGAGTAGATCCTCGTTGTTCACTCGCGACAGACGCGGCCCGAGACACAGGGATAGTGGGAACGCCACCTGAAGGTCGGGGCGTTGAGGCACTGGAAACAGGTGCAGAAAGCTTATGCGTAGGCGTAGAAGGTAAAGCAGCGATAGGTGCAGGCGTGGTTACTATGGGTTTTCGACCT
Organism: Agaricus blazei; assembly: GCA_029719445.1. Lineage (NCBI taxonomy): Eukaryota > Fungi > Basidiomycota > Agaricomycetes > Agaricales > Agaricaceae > Agaricus > Agaricus blazei. The sequence continues at coordinate 1,034,904 of SSNC01000008.1, read as the reverse complement.
CCAGCATCGGCAATGGCCTTGTTAGTTCCGACGATTTGTGTCAACTCTTTTTTGAACTTGTCGCGTTCATGACGAGCATTAGACGAGACAAACGTGAAATTGTGACCATTCTCGTCTGTAAAGAGGGCAATCTTAAGTCTGACTTGGGGTGCGCCCTCTTTACTGCAGAACAATGCTAGAGCACGGTCAAAGCCAGAAAGTGCGTCATCAGCCTGGCACTCACAAGAGAGTTCGGGGCGGGGAAGACGGATTGAAGGGCCCTTTGCACCTTCCTGAGTCCATTGGAGGTGGGAGTCGGTGAGCTCGAGCAAGCCAGGGAGTTTCTTGCAGGATACTTTTGCCGTACACACTATGGTAGGCATAGAATCCGCATCACCGCATCTCCCATCCAAGTCACGCAAATGAAACCCCGTGATTATGTAAGCACATCCGAAAAAAATCTACCTCATTATGACACGGACACCGCCAGTGCGAATTGCTGTTCTTTTGACTCGGCCCAACCACTAGCTTCCACGTATCGGAACCGACGTTGATGCTACAGCCCCCTGCCAGAGCACTAGTCATGCAGGGTGCGACGTTCGATCAGAGATCCCATCAGCTCTATTTTTATGCGCCTGCCCGATCGCGCCCCATCAAAGATTTTAAGTGCTCTGCTTCAACACCAGCAACATCTTCCTGCTTTCTACATCTACACCATGTCCGTGCAGCAACAACTGATCGTGTTTGATTTTGACTGGTTTGTTGCTTAAACACTATACATCAACTCTTAACCGATATACACAGGTCGATGGCAGACCAGGACACTGATAGATGGATATTCGAAATTCTAGCTCCCGATCTTCGTCGTAAAATGAAAACACTCGAGAACGAAATCCAATGGACAGATCTAGTGTACGTAAATCACAACCTACCACTGACTCCGATTCACACTTTCCGACGACAGTGCTCAAACTCTTCGCGAACTCCATGGACGTGGAATCACCCGAGAACAAATCGAGCACGCCCTCCGTATAATGCCTTACGTCCGTATCACCAAAAAACCACGCATAAAAACCTTTTTTTTCTAATAAATCATTCATGACATACAGCACCCAGCCATGGTCCGCGGTGTAACCCGCCTCAAAAACGCAGGAAAAACAACTTTCCTCTGCCTCTCCAACGCCAACTCGATCTTCATCTCAACTATCCTCAAACACAAAGGTCTAGAAAACCTCTTCACCGAAATAATAACCAACCCCGCCGAATGGGAAGACCAACTCCTCAACCTCCGTCGTCGCATCGACCCCTCCGGCCCTCAACACCAATGTAAAGTCGGGTGTAGTCCCAACATGTGCAAAGGTTAGACTCAATTTCTTTTTTTAAACTCTCGTCCAGTCACATCACGAACGTGCCTGACGCACACTCTCCCTCTTTTTTCATCTTGTTATCTAGGTGAAGAATTGGATGCATTCCTTCAACGCCACGGTAAACAATTCGACAGAATCATCTACGTCGGTGATGGCTCAAACGACTTTTGTCCCATCCTCCACCTCCGAAGGTTCGTCTCATAACTCACTCTCATCTCTTGACCACTCAAGAATCCTAAATCTCCGAAAAAAAAAACGTTTTCCAGCCAAGATTTCGTCTACTGCAGAACCAATCGCGGCCTCCAAAGGCGTATTCAACAAGAAGCCGAGAAAGAAGGTCTCAAATGTCAAGTTCGATATTGGGGTGGTGCTTGGGAGGTCGAGGAAATGTTCAATGCACTTTAAAAGAGTTTTTCTTAGGGATGTGGGGTCAAAATTAATATCAAAGGAATTAAGGAAAATAAACATTGTTGTCCCTCCGTTGGTTCACTGCCAGAGGAACAAAAAAAAGAGAAAAAAAAAGAGAAAAAGAGTGATTATTGCGAGGGCCATCTGCGAGACCGACTAATGAGACAAGGACATTCCAGACTAGGAGAGTTGAAAATAAAAGAACGCGAAACTCATCAATGTCATGAGGGCAACTGTGCAACTAATTAGAAGTAGTGAGAGCCGACATACAAAGAAGACAGATGGAAAACAATAACACATGGGCGCATTTATATATGGAGTTTCGGCGCAAAACGATGAAAGAACACCAGCCTAAACCGGCAGTCAAGAAAGGAACAGGAAACAACAGATTGAGGGGAACTATCGTCCATTTCTAGGAAAAATTCATCCGACATAGTGGAACGATCATCTAGGCCATGCATCCATCCCGTTGCCTCTCCGTACATCAGGTTTCCCCATCCCTCCCATTCCAACCCCATTGTCCGGAATTGGCATCGACGCAAACGGATTCCTTTGTTGTTGTGATCCTTGCTGATTCTGTTGTACCTGGCCTTGTTGTCCTTGTTGCGGGTGAGATTGCGGGACGCCACTTGGTACAACACCAGCCCCGTAGAATGAAGGTGGTACCGCTTGTTGGGGTGGTGCAACCATATGCCGAGGAGCAGCTTGAGGGCCGGAGTTACCAGAGCCAGCATATTGATGTTGGTGTTGCTGCTGGTGATAGTTGTCCGGTTGCATAGGGACATACATGTTCCCCATATCGCCTCTTCTGTCGATTGAATCAAACGAAGCAGTTCCACCTCCACTGGACACCCCGCCATTGACCTGATGCTGTTGTTGTGGCTGGGAAGGGGGAGGCTGTGGACCTCCGTATGTCGCCGCGTAACGATTCCCTGTAACACCCATATTGCTACCGTAAGCTTGCGGTGGACTTGATATCGTATTGGGACTCAAAACCGAAAAAGCCGCACCTCCACCTCCAGGACCGTACATGCCCCCACTTTGTGGCGGGGGCGGGGGTACCTGCTGTGATCCGCCAATTGGGACGGTCGATAATGCCGATTGCTGTTGTTGTCCTTGTTGATTTGGAGGTCCATTGTCCCCTCTTGCTGCAGTCCTCACATTTGAAATTATCGCGTCTCGCCTTGAGCTTTCATCGTCGACCAGTAGGGTTTGTGGATGATAGGATTGGGAGAGTTTGCTAGGAGGAGGTGGATAACGGTGATTATGCGCATGAGGATGCATACCCAAAGCGGCTGCGGCTGCGACATTGGCGCCCCATCCACTTAAACTGCCCGCAGCTGCCATCTCGGCCTGTTGCTGTAGAAATTCCAGTTGTGGATAGGGTTGCACCTGAGCAGGTTTTCCTCCTTGTTGTCTCCTCTCCCACTCTTTCATGGCATCATCTCTGTTCAAGACGGGAGTCAACGCGTTCCTTCCACCAATAACATCTTGATTCATGTGCTGTAACCGTGCCAACGCAGGAGGCACAGCATCCATTTGGTTTATTGTATTGGCTCGCGCACGTGAATTAGGATAGTAATTGGCAGTTCCGGGGCCACCACTAGACCCAGAAGACGGGTTCAGATGCGATTGGTTGACGCCTCCACCTCCACTATGGACAGGAGGAGCATAAGGGCCGGCAGCAGAACCAGGTGTAGGACCAGCACTACTGGCCAGCTGCCCAGCGGAATTTTGATGTGAGAGTCCCCTATTTGCGCTTTGTCCTGCATACGAATGGGCGTGGTGTTGTTGCTGTTGATAAGGTACGACATTGACATCCGGTGAATTTTGATATGAGGATGAAGCGGCTTGTCCTGACCCTTGTTGAGGAGGGTGAGCGACTATATAAGGATTTCGAGTAACATTTGCAGCTTGACTTGCGACCTGCGCTGTGTAAGCTTGGTGCTGAGCCAGTTGATGATTATAAGCCGCAGCGTCAAAAATAGGTCTCTGCCCCTTTGGTGCGGGAGGTACCAATCCACCGTACGGTCTCTTCGAATCTGACACCGACGGCGAGATATGTGACACCATGACAGGGTTATCAGGCTTGTAATAGTTAGCAATAGCAATACGAGACAGCTTGGTGACATACGACGAATGGTTTTGTAAACTTTTCTCCCGTGATGAACGGGTGCATCCTAGCCTGTTGAGGTGTCCAGCGGGTAACAGGATTCAACGTCAGAAGACCTTGACAAAAATCGATGAACGCGGCACGGTTCGCCATTTCTGCGGGTAATTTACGTAAGTACGTATAGAAAAAGGCCGAAGGAGGTGAACAAAAAACGGTACCTTTCTCTACCTCGTTGCCCGAATTCCTCGATGATTTGACTTGGGGTATGGGAGCCGTGTTGATGATATCCTGCAATGTCGTTGCCTTGAAGTATTGTTTCCCGGGTTGCTCATTAGTACCATGTTCCCTCGAATATTGTTCCATAGACTTCATTTTGTATTTTCGTTCGTTTTGACTAGTATGTGCGTTCCAGACCTCATAAGAGTCGAAGAACTGGCCGACTTGTTTGCCAGTGTTCAGCATGCTTAGAGGAGGCATCCTAACCATTTTGATTTGAGTAATCCAGAAGCAGGATAGACTAAAGGAATACATACCCAAGCATTTCGATGATCCTAGTCAATTGGTTGTACTCACTTGTCCCCGGAAACAATGGTAGTCCAAGGAATAGCTCCACAGCAATGCAACCCAGTGACCACATGTCAATGGAGGACGTATACGACATCCCTAACAGGACCTCTGGTGATCGATAGAACCGCGACTGAATGTAGGTGTAGACCGTCTGCCGTTCGTGGCACGCGGAACCGAAGTCAATGATTTTTATTTGAGGCGACTGCAGACTGCCAACGAATATTGGACAGGAGAACAGGGAGGGGGAAAATGACTCACGATTTCAGAAGGATGTTTTCGGGTTTGAGATCACAATGAATTAGCCGAGCATCCTTGAGGATAGTCAATGCGTCCAATAATTGGGCCATGAATACTTTGACAAGCTGAGTGCTTAGGCCCTGGAACTGGTTCTGCTTAATCAGTTCGTAAAGATTTGAGGACAAGAGTTCAAAAACAAGACAGAGATGGTTTCTGTGGATGAAAGAGTCCCGTAATCGCAAGATATGATGTTCATCACCAGGGTCAAAGTTCTTGTTGAGCTAGTGGCAGAAGGGTAAGATCGAAAGGGGGTATGGAAGGGTAAGCGGAACTACGCACAAGCTCCAAAATAGTAACTTCCATCATACTCTGATTGAAGTAGGCGGGCTTGTTTTTGACCACTTTGACGGCGACGATCTCGTGTGTTTTCATATTTTGGCACTTGACCACCTGCCCGAAAGTGCCTTGGCCGAGAATATCAAGAATCAAGTATCTGGAAAGCAGTATTATGAAACAGCCGAGCATGATGATACCAGCCAGGGACTCACTTGTGGCCTTCCTCAGTACCTAGCCAGTCGTTGACGTACAAAACGTAGTCATAGTCCTCGTTGTCGTATCCATCGTTATGTGCGGGCTTACTTGGCTTTGTAAGGACACGCCTTGGGTTGTGGGCGGATTCGTATCTGAACTGGGGGTTGCAGATGTGATAAGTCTCGACGAGATTGGTAGTCAGCTGCCGTAAAGGCTGTAAAATAGATGAGAGGGGGATTCGTGCGGAAAGGGACAATGGGGACGCACTGAGAGATAGATACCATCGGCGGTCACTCGTCGGCCAGCCGAGTTGTTCTCGACACGAGGCTGGAGATCATGGGCAGTGCGGACACGACGGAAACCGGATGCTCTGCGTTTTGGAGGCGGATCGACGACCATTTGCGATTCCGGAGCGTAGTACTGCGTGTTCGGTGTGTGTGGGCCGTGAACGTAGGAGATGGGTGTGGATGGGTTGGAATGCGAATGAGCCCGGGTCGAGGGTTGTGCGGCAAGGTGCGACTGGGCCTGGGGGGGTGGGTGGGGGCTGCTTGTGTCCATGGCAAAAGGGGGGACGTAGGAGGCAGAAGCGGGAGCGTAGGAGGAGCCTGGGTGTGCAGAGGGCGGGGAAGCATACGACTGGGGAGGGGGGGCGTGAGGGGCTCGTGCTTGGGGTGGGAGATGCTGCGATTGTGGGCAAACTGCTGCTGGGCCTGGGCGGGATACTGGTACTGGGTGCCGGGCGAGTACTGGGCCTGCTGTTGGGCGTAGGGATCGAGGAGCGGGGTGGTCTGCATGCGCATGGGAGATCGGGACGCGGCGGGCTCGATGCGTTTTGGATAGTAGATGTCGGGGAAGGACTCTGCGGGGGCGGAGTTGGGGGGCGGGTGGGTGTGGAACTGGGGCGGAGGAGGATAAAAGGCAGATTGGGGCTGCATGGTGTGTGAATCTGAGTCAGCGGTGAGGAACGAGTGGCGGCGGTTGCGCTGGGACGAGGAGGCGCCGGCAAAGGAGGCGCTGCGGGCGAGGCCGGCGTGCTGCTCGGCGGCGGGGACGAGGAGGGCGGGCGAGTTGGCGGTGTGCCAGCGCGGAAGGTCGAACTGGTCGTTGGCGTCTGGCATTAAGTATGGTAGTGCTCCTGGTCCCTATTTACTCCCCACTAGGCCTACTATCCCCCTCTCCGCCGCCATCATCCTCTCCTCCATCACTCCAACGTCAATAGACACCGTGATCGCCTTGCGCAGCCGTTTCGCTACCCTGTCTTAGCCCAATCCAGCCCCCAGCTGATCGACTTACCGAGCCGCCGAGCCATCGATAGCCCAGCATCCGAGCCTTCTGATCGGAAGAGCCATGTGCCCACTCCCATCTCCTCGCCCTGCACCCCCCGCCGTCAGCGACTCTCGCCCCCGCGCTCGCACTCGACACGCACCTCTCGCGGCGGCATCGCGTACGCCCAGTCCTTGCACAGACGGCCCTGGAGGGACGCCGCCTCCACAGTCTCGGCAGACTCTGCCACTCCGACCCATACCATGTACGAATCTACCAGCTCGATCACTTCCACCGCCATCCCCGGCATAGATGGCTCCTGCGGAGCCAAGTACTCTGTCTTGACTGAAACGGACATTCCTGCTGGTCTCAGAGATTGGCCCATTACATAAGATCTCATCGATAGACAACCGTTCTCTTCTAGGCTCTTCTATCTATCTGCGGAGGCAAGCCCCGCACCGCAAAGATCTGCGTTGCGTTCTCCGACGGTACCCATACTATCGCAACCCTCTGCATGCTTTGTTTTTTTTTGGGTTCTTGCGCCAACCATTTCCCCATATAGTAATAGGTTCGGTTAACACTCAACGCCATGGTCCTACAGCGAGTTTCTCCCTACGACGAGGATGGCAGGCTCGTTTGCCACCTTCACAATGTCCCGGCAGTTCTCAGGACCTCTCGTACAGTGAGCAATCCGAATAGGTACACACCGCTGCCGTCTCGGTTGAACCTGCTAAGAGTTTAGACTGACGTTGGCCCAGAGACTTCTACACCTGTCCCCGTCGTGAACAAGAAGGCCCCGAAAATTGTGGCTTCTTCCGTATGTTTTCTCGCACTTGCAACTTAGTCAATCTCACATTTCGCAGACTGGGTTGACCAACTACCCCCACCACCAGAGACCAAGGATGATATTCCCCCCGAAGCGCCCAATCTACCCATTGGGACGCCAACCAATCCACACAGACACGCTACCTCTCAGTCTCCTTTCCTTCCCTCTCCCACTTCCCCCACTAAGCGCAGCGCTCCGTTCAAAGCCGAGGAAGTGAGGCTGAAGCGCCCCAAAACTACCAAAGACGAGATCACCTCTCCTGGCGAGTCTGTTGGCGTGGAAACAGGCGCCCAAGCCAATCCTGCCATGTCTGCGCGAGCTCAGAGAATTTCCAGATCTATCGCAGAGGCCTTGAGGACTCCCAAGTCATCTTATCGTTGCTTCCCCGACAAGGGCCAAAGCATGTCGACACCTCCACCGACCAAGTCTTTCCCTAGGACTTATAAGTTATCAGACCTCGACCTGGATTTTGATGGCACCCACCCGGTTATAAACGGCGAGGTTGAAGATGACGAAGTAAATTTCTCTCCGTCCTCGAGTGCGGAAAAGATTGCCAGGAGTCTTTTCTCTCCGTCCTCGAGTGCGGAAAAGGTTGCCAGGAGTCTTTTGAGATCCTCTGATAATAATACCCAGACTCAAGGTAAACGACGAGCTGTCGAATTTGATTTCGACGACGACGACGACGCTCAGTTCTGGCAGGTATGTCTTGCACTCATCTGCGAACATCCATACCCTTGACTAACCCTTTCCTTCAAGGGTAGCTCTACCGACACCATTTCACAGAGCAACCTCTTTCGGCAGGCTTCACCCAGCCCGCCAATCGATGACGCACTACTGGTCACGGAGGTTGAACTATCTGGAGACAATATCGAACACATCGTCGTCTCTACTGTGAACAATCTGTCAGGTATCCCGGATTACGTTCGCATGCTTGAGCGTAAGGTCATGGCCATGGAAAAGTCAAATGAGCTCAAGGTCAAGAGGATAAGACAGTTGGAGGTTGAAAATCAAAAGTAAGTATTCGGCTTTCTTGACTTGTCCAACGATTATTGAGGAATTCGGGTCTAGGCTCAAATCGCATCCAGGAAGGTGGTCATCGAGCAGATGACCAATGCTATCCACTCCAATTGAAGCGGATATTCAATTATCTTGCAGAATTTCCTTCCTTATTTGTCTATCCACCGCCTCATCGACTTCCATTGCTCTTTTTTTTTTTTTTCCTTCCCGTTGTTTTCGTGCTACTAAACCTATACGTTTGCTCTCGGATCCCTAGATCCGGTTACGAAGCTCCTATGCTGTCATCTAACTCGCTCGGCCGAATTCTCTACTGGATGACTGGGGTTTTGCCATGATTGTCAAAGGTCCGCGTCATTCCCAATCAGGATGAGGTGGATAAATTATTGGACCGATAGTCACTGTTGGCACGGTCATCGGTCTCGCAGGTCGCGCCTTCTTTTCTTCATATCAAACACCCTATCCCACGAAACATCACTACTGCCATGTTGCTCCTGAATAAGAAATTGTATCATAGTTCTTTACGGAACCTTTGACAGATCACACGGCTATAATGGATTTAGGTTGCATCTTTCTTTGTGCTTCTATGCTCGTGGTCAAGAGCCAATTGATAAGATGTGATAATGTATAAGGGTACCATATGGATTGGCTGAGCGGCTGAGCGTCGAGTTCTTTCGGGAGAACGTTTATAAATATCTTCTGACCTCTCCCCTCCTTCTACTCCCAGGTATGGTGCAATATGTTCCGTCCGCGTTCTCGGACACGCCAAGGCCTGGGACAACCCGACTCCATCACCATGCTAAATATGTTTTTTCATGATGATGCTTCTCGCTTATCAACGTAAGGCACGGCATGACCTGTTTTATTTTTCTTTCCCTTCTGAAAATGTATTGGTAACGTTCAACTCAATCTAAGGGGGGTGTGGGGGGGAAGGAATTCTGAATTAACGTCATTCCTAAATCCGAAAAAGCGCGATCACACTCGAATCATCCCTCTGGCGTACCGGCGGCGGGCCGTCTAATAAACGAGGGTATATTTGCGGAAACAAAAAAAAAATTGAGGCTATTTTTCGAGCATACGGTTGCTCTTGATTGCCAAACGAGAGACAATACTACTAGTCAACTGCGATCTGTCATAGGAATTGTTTCGGTCTGCCGCCTCAATTTAATTTCATTTTATTAAGGTTTCCGCGGCCGTGCTTGATTGATGACCCATACTTCGCCCCCCCCCCCCTCATCACAGCTGTTCAAGCAGCCCCACTTTTAAATAATAAAAATAATAATAACAAGTTTGCTTCTGATCTTGCGCGGCCATTTGAATTGACCAGATCGGGCGGATTTCTAGGTCAAGGGCTCCTGGAGGAGGAGCATTGTCGAAGGGAATCAATAATTGAAAGATGTCCGACCTGTCGCGCCGCCTCTCTATGATGAAAAAGATTACTCGTTGTCTCTTACCCACCGTCAACTTTGAAGTTCCCACCGATAAACTTTAACTGTCAATGCCCCTCCTTCTTTTCCCTCCGTGGGGCTGGCTGGCCGATAGGTTGGCCCAATTGTAGAAAGCTAGGTAAATTCAACGGATCTGGAATTCAACAAAAAACCCCCAAGATAGAAAAATAAAGAAAAGTTAAACATCGAGTTTCGGTGTTTGCTTCGAAGACTTCTCAAGCGGGCCCTTCAATTGAAACGTTCCTTGAATGTATTACAAGCTTAAAACCTCCGACAGCTTCCTACGCACAGCGAGAACAAACATCGGGTAGAAGAGGTGTTTAATTTGTATTGCAGACAGTTCAACATGGGAAACTTGTGTGGATAACGCTTTTGGTGGCTTGACGATGAGAACTCGGAAGATATGGGAGGAGGGGTAAATCAGGTTCATGGCGGGAAGATTCCCTTTATCGACTGAACAGCGCCCGGATACTATACTGTCATCCTGAGGACGAGTTCGGTTTCGCCGTTTCACACAAGCTACTATCCTATTTTATGCCAAGACAGGCCGAACCTGGATATTGTTCGGGTCGACTTGCCTAACTTGGAATTGGCATGATTGTAGTCGTTGAAACGAGATTTCACGAACGTTGCATCACGATGATGTTAATATGAACATAGTTACCCGCTTTTCTGTATTGAACTTGTAATCTATCAACTCACTGCTAAAGCCTATTATAAAATACACACTTTGCAGATAGGAATCTCATATCATATTAGCTATACAATATATGAGTTGACAGCTTCTAACGTTTGATTCACACTTTACTTGCTGATCATGAGTTCAATGGTGCCATTCGGAAGATGCCGTCATTTGATTGAATTGATAGTACATGCCAGCGTCTTGCACAGACGACGTGCTATATTCAGCCTTCAAAGCCTAGGCTACATCATATCGGAAAAAAAATTTCGAAGAACGGCCCTTTAGCTAACCTCAAATTCTCAGTGGAGTAGACCAAAATTCTTGGTTTGTTGAACTATATTCTTCCTCGACCAGCCAATAATAGCTGCTAGCTACTCAACCGCCCGCGGCCCGGCTACGTGGAGTTCCCACTGATTCATACCTATTAATCCGGATGCCTGAAGAGTTTGACAGACTCGATGCAGATAAACGCAGTTAATAGCGTTTCTCTTACCTAGTATCAAGATTCAAGATCGAATACTTACAATCTAGGGTACATGTATTCTCGGTTCCGATAAGAGTTACTCACAGCGTAGTAATTCGACGATACGTCTAGGTTAGATACAAGTATAGAAGAGCTTCACACTATATCATGGTCTCACGGTATTACGTTTCTATACAATGTCTACGTCGCTATCATCACGCCTGAAACCCGTTAAAATTGGTTCAATTTCGCCGCTGGTACCGCGGCTTGTGAGAACCTGCGATAACTCTAGGCTACAACAGGTAATAAACAACGGTGCACTGGCTGTTGTCGACAATGCCGACGAATGAATCGCTGCGGTAGTCCTGGTAAGCGGCAGTTCTGCACCTGGCGCGCATTACCGCAAGGGTATCTTACCATGCGATTAATAGTTATTGATATGTTGTACTTATCAGTAAAACCGAAAGTAACGGAGTCATCTTCTGTTGTTCCGCCAGAGTAGATACCGTAAGCTCCGTGCTTACAGGCCCAGTTTTAAAAAAATCACAATCAGAATGAGACGAGAGATCTAGAAGAAACTTAGCGTAGTTAAAAGACTCATGGGAAGTCACGACTATTATTAGTGTCAGACATTAACACAAGCTACTTAACAATCACTTTCGGTACACCTTTGATCCACCACCTTTCAAGAAGCGCGCACGAATCCTCTCATCTCCACCCAAAACCTTGCTATTTCCACGGCTGTGCGCCTCCTGTGATGTCAATGCGATTGAATCTCGAACAAACCGTGTTCAGAAACACCACAGGGGAACAGGGGTTCCCAGTTCAACCGCCTGGCGCCTCCTTAGTTTATCTCCACCCGCTCTCCACTTCTCTTTTGCTGAACACAGTTAGGCACCCATCTTCATTTTGTCATATATTTCGGCATCCAGATTTCTCGATCGTTTCTGAACCATAAAAATTCAAATTTTATGGTCTTATTTCACTGTACCTGCCCCTATTGTGCAACATAGAGAAATGTGTCAGTTGTTAAGGTCACCAGTTGTCCAAGTTAAACCTACGTAAATCTGGATTCGGACATCACTATGTCCTCCAAGGATTCTAGTCTTGCTTACCGAAAAAAAAATTCGTTCTAGGGCTTTTCTTCGTCTTCTCGAAAGTAATAGAGCTGTCTGTACAATAAGCGATGGAGTAGAAACGGCGGTCAGTGCGACAGTTCTCTGAGGTTCAGTAGGAACACGTCCAGGGCCTGGATTTTGTCTAGTGTTAACACAATTGACAGCATTCAGAAGGAACAGGTGCTGTAGGTAGCAACCATGTCCCCTCGCCCATTTATTGAACTGAATAGTCACTTCCTTGTCGCCCGTTTCGCCGCACTAGGGCTAACCTTGAACCTTGTGTAGATCCCTGGCTAACAGTCAATTAGACTTCGGGGTGTTGTTGAGTCGTCAATATAAATGAATTTATTAACTTGGGAGGTCAGGGGATAGACCGGGTTTCCATCTATGCAGCATGTGCCACTCAATCATCGCAACGTTATTGACGCTTCAAGTGCTTCATCAAGAATCAGAATGCTTGGATTCGTATGATATATTATACCGTTTTTGGACCGACGGCGCGCCAGACTTGGTACCGGATTCAATATTCCCTCTTTTTTTCAGATTGCTATTGAATAGATCGAATCCGAATCCAACTTTAATCAATCATCTGTAAAGGAAGTTAGGGAAGGTTTCCTAGGGGAATGTCTGAAAATTTGAAAAAGCTTGATCGCATTGAAGCCACGTGTGACGTGTCAGTGCTGATCCCATAGGAGAAATGTGTGCTAGTAAGTAATTAGCAACGAGGTTGCTTTAGCCTTCAGGAGGCATACATTGCGGGCATGTTTGTAGGCTCTGAGAACCAGAAATCACCGCTGACTAATCAAGTCGACAGCCAGCGTGATCATCACCTGGCCGTCGGCTATTCCTAGCTCAAAGTGTCATTCTATTTAGGTCCCGCAGTCTTTGACGCTTCAACTCAGAAACACTTGATCAGCGAATCAATCTGTTGTCCATCTTTCTGCTACATTTGAACAGGAAGTTGTTGGGATCTCAATTGTTATATCGGCGGAAATGGCAGCTGCCTTATAGCTCCAACATCATTTAAAGGAGAGATACTTCTCGTCTTGACTGATGGAATATGATCTGAGCTGTCGGTCAACGGGGAGCCACTGACCCAGTGGATTGAAACGACCGTGTCGATGAGTCCTCGACGATGCGCTCCTGGATACTTGAGGTGGGGGTCCCCGGCCAGATATTGCTCCGCTTATCTCCGTCATTGTCATTATACTGCGAAGCGAGGCCGCCAAAATTCAGAGGGGATTACGAAGTACTTCGCTTAACGTGCAAAAGTCGGCGATGGTCACCGATTGTCAGGTCCAGCAGCATCAGATTTTCCGTCAAAAGATATCACAAGGTGAAGAAAAGATTTCGCTGATAAGTATGTAGTACGACAGTATCCTTCATTCATCACCAAGTAAGACCGCGTCTCGGCCAACTATGAAAGAAATTCCATCAGAGCCCTGACTCGACCGAGCTTTTACCTCCGTTAGGCACAGAGAAGGAGGAGAGTGGTTTCGCTGAAACGCCAACGTATGCCCTGCTTCATAAGCTCATACAATATTTTTAACCACTGGAACAAAAAGAAGCATTCGGCAGCTATTCCTTTCAAGGTGGATTGCAGCCTCTATCATTACGAAGCCGCCAAAAAAATATGTTCTATCATTCTGGCAATTTGCAGAGATAAAAATATGAACCAATCGTTTAAATCTTCGAAAACAGTGAGCGCCACCTTTTCCGTCGGGTAAGGATCTGGGCACACTTAAGATCACTAACTGGTGTAATTTATTATCACTCAGCACTAACATCGATATGCGTGTACCCTAGTAGACTATAGTAGTCGTACCATCCTTCTACATTATTTATTTTATCATGATTGATCAGCAACCAAGGGGGTATTACTCATAAACCCGTATCCGCGGGTCCTGTTCCACTGCCTTCTCAGAGGCAAGGGTCATGAGAAGTGAATTTCGCCACACCACGTGGTTGGTGGCTCCCATTTTTCGATGCATTTAGCAAGACGATCATAGGAAGAAAGAATAACTTCCATAGTGACATTTATTACGCAGTCATAATGCCTAAAGCCCGAGTCCCCCAAAAAGAAAATATCACCGGAAGGTTTATCTAAGTCGTTCCTCGTGCACAGCGGCCTTAAACCTGCCCTTGACTGCTGTGCAGTAAATATGTACGTATATATGTCCATTCATTCCAGATTTATATCTGAGATGCCGTTAAAAGCGCTATTATCGAGCTGCATCGTTAAGTCGCTGCTAATAAAACGCCATTTGAGAGACACAGGCCATACTCTACATGACACGGAGTACTGCATGGGGAATTCCGAAGAAAACAGACTTTCTTCGAATCCTAATATACAGTCACAAGATGGTCGACACCATGAGCTGTTGGTTAATCAAATTTAGAAGCAGTATTGAAAGTTGGCTCGGAGCGGGGCCGTCAATTATTGTCTACAGCTTATTGCACCCGAAGATATGGAAGAGAGAGGTGGCCAATTTAATACATAAGTGGGAGGAGTATCAGCTATTTTTCTTGGCATCGAATTTCCGAAATTAGTGCAATTGAGTTGGAACTATATTACGTTTTTTCTTGAGCACGAGTTGAAGTTCTATGTTGATGAGATCTTCGCATGGAAGGGGACCCTTTATTACAGCGGCTCTCCGTAATGTGGTAAAATAAGAAAAAGTTGGCAGGATTAGGTTGTGGGGTATTTTAGTAAGTGGTGCATCCGATCCTGGTGATCTGGGGTTGCAACAAATGTCATCCGGACATGGATTGATTGATCTTGCACCCAATGATGGTGCCTAAAAGGATTCAGCCCCCCATTCCGTCATCGAGGATCTGAGCGTGACATGTCTTCGATATACGTCCTGTATGTGCCCGTCACTAGAAGTTGGTCGAGAAGAGCACGCGATTTTCATACATAGACTGGTGACGAATTTAGCAACTGGCTGCTTCTCTGTGCACTTGTTTCGAGATGTACTTGCAAACCACACCAGTAATTTATCAAAGGAGGTCGGTTGCTACTGATCGTACTAGATACTACACGTCAACACCAGGATGACTCTATAGAAAAGATGGGAAGACATGGCGACTGAAATAGTATAATCTGTAGCCTAGGTACTGTCCGTTATAAAGAAAATATCTGTTATGGGATGGGATAATGGGATAAATCCAATGGTGCGACAGCAGAAGATAACAATCAGCAGAATATCTGCTTCCACCAATGGACAAAATTTGTCCACCAACTTCCATTCCAGCCATCACTACGTTGTTTCGAGCTTAACCACATTGAACCTGTTCCATAGCGGATGCGCGCTCTTGAACTAGCATCTTCTCCTCCTTCAATGTCGGCAGGACGTGCGGCAGGGCCCTGAAAACGAGGGAGGATACGACGGGAGACAAACGAGGGGAATAAGCCCAGCAGCTGGAGAACCTCTGGATTTGAGAGATCTGGCGACGTCCAAATTCGCATGTACTCTTCTTCCATGTCCTGTTCGTTATCATTGATCGGTAACACTTTGCTGATATCGTATCCCGTCGCAGTGGTCGGAGTCAAGGGTTCTTCTGAGAGTTTGACTGCCCTTGTGGCCAATGAAGTGACAGCGACAGACCGCAAGGGTAAGGGTGGAGGAGTGTCCGAGAAAGGGTCATGCGGGGCGCGGGCCTGTTTGCCTGAATCGGATAACGGAAGGGGTTCAGAGTTGGTGGGAGGTTGAGGCTGAGCATCAGGGTATTGCGGTGGGGGGGTGGAACTGTAACCCGTTCCGAAATGTTTGCTTGAAGGTTGTTCTTCAAATGCTAAAACCTAGTAAAGAAAGTAAGTTGCTGTCATGAAAGAACTGACGGACGATCTGACCCCTTTCAAAAGCTCGATCGCTTCAAGCATGAAATCCTTCCCTCTGAAATGCAGGTCAAAAAACCGTAGACATACATGACCGCTGGTTGCAACGTACGCTGACTCCTTCAAGACTGCGTCATCAAACTCCCATTCAATCCTATTACGTCCCGCTCCTCCAAGAGTATCGGGAATTACCTGGAGCCGCAGAACAGCCCATAGACTAAGGCGGTTGATTAATACCAAATCTATAGCATTTCATTATGACGGCGACCTACGCTTCGAAAAAAGGCTTAGTTCCTGGTATGCCTGTGGTGCACCAACTGTCGATGAAACGTTGCATGTGATCGTAACGTTCTGCAGATATAATAAAGATATACCCGTATCCCTAGGAATAGAACAGTGATCGCTTACCTTTCTGTGCCTCCTTGCTACGGGGATTCGGCCTCAGGTGAGCAGAAAGCGAGGCACCGGGTTGAATGAAGGACAAGTGGGCTTGAAGCTCGGCGTGTCTGCGTGCTGCAACGGAGCGATGGTAGGCTTCACGAATAGAGGATTGAACTCGGGCGAAAGGGGCTTGGTGATAAGGAGGAAGCGACGAGAGCGTCTGTGCAACCAGCTGCCCAGCTCGTTCGTCCTGTTTGTAGAACCTGACATGGTTCAGAAAAAGACAAAGGGGAGGTCGGGATGGCCATACCATGCAGTGCACTGTTCGGCGAACTTCTCTAGATCCCGCAAAGCGATGGGGGCCTGCGAACGACTGCGTGCATTCGGAGGGGGGGTCGGACGACCACTCTTGATGAGTTGAGAGTGTCGGGCAGAGGTTGGTGACGTAGGGGTTCGAGGAGATTTGGGACTTATCGGGGGCGAGGCCACAGAGGAAGGAAGGTCGTAAAGGAGAGTGATAGAGTCACGGTTGGTGCTGATGGTGGATGTCGGGCGGAATTTGCTGTCAAAGGTGAGGGGCGGCGGGGGCTGCCTGGGGCGGGGGGCCTGCAGACGATAGGACGGACCTGCCATGGGATGGAAAGATGAAGCAGAGATCGGAAGGCGGGACCGAGTAGGGACTGGCTGGGGTCGGCAGGAAACTGGCCGGGCTGCTCTCCGCTGCTCCAGAGGTCGCGAGGACAGAGGACACTCGGACGATCTCAGCGGCAGCCAGCACGGTCAACTCTGCCTGTCACTGTCACACTCCTGCTGCTGCACAGCTTCACGCGTCTCTCTCGCCTGCCTGCCGAGCGTCAAGCGGCGGCGCGACTGGCCATCTACTGCACTCGGCCGACACGGCATTCCGCTCCACCCCCTACTCAAATCCCCGTCCATGATGCCAACCCTCCCTGCGGCAACTCTAACCCCTTTGTGCGAGCCACATACGAGCCACATGGATGTTGGGACAAGTGACAGGCCTATAATTAACCAGCAGGTTCCACAAGGTGAACGGTATATTGCACGTATATTATAGCCGCCCACCTTGAACCACAGGCGCAGCTGCGTGCGGTGGCCCCGGTGCGTGTTCATGTATATGATCGAATCCGCCGCAACCCGGAAGACGCTGCTGAAATGCAATGAAATTCAAGAGGGGCGGATTTCCGGATAGAGTAATGCTAATAAGGAATCTCAGGTTCAAAACAAGGCCGTCGTTTTGAAATCCGGGTATCCAGAAGATCAAGGCCGTCAGACAAATCAGACCAGTTACTGTATGAGTTCGGGCCTTACGCAGCACAACACGTAACTGCTACTTGCAGGCGGGAATCCTGGCTCTGGATAAGTAGGACGATGCTGTACTTACTGCCCAGGATCGTGATGGCCCGTTCAATCTAGATGCTGAATAGACGAGTGTCTAAACTTGGAGGAGACATAGGTACATCTTGGGGCCCCGGAAGATACCGATTGAGATCGTTGATGGGATCGAACTGAGAAATCTAATTCCGCCGACCCACTGGCCGCAACGTGCAGAAGACACCCTAGAGGTTGACCAATCCGGCAGTCAGGCGAGCATCTCAGAACGTAGAGTTCGAAACATCTCAGGATACCGATAGGCTGAGGAAGCAGCGAATCACGAGAAACCCGCAGGAGATGAGCAAAATCAATTGAGGATTTCATGTTGTCTCCAATCGAGATAGCAACGGCATAGTTCAATCTCTAATCTAGGTGTAATCGGAATCCGCGGCCTCAGGACAACAGATCTCAACGAAATAAAGTTCAAAATCTGATATAAGACCTTTGTCGCGTTCTGTTCAAAAGTTCGAAGCCCACCTTGCCTGTTGGCCGACACTGTGTACATCACTCCACCACCCTTGTACATCGAGCTGCAACGCTCCGTGTAGACAACCGCGACAGGTGGGTTCACCCGTGCATTTGTTTCGCCTACTGACTTACCGTAACTTGCACGGGCTAGGAGTGTGCAAAGGTATGCAAACACCTCATCATATCGCTGCAGTACCGTTGACCACCATTACTTTGCAGAGTCGAAATCTCCCTCACCCCTCAAAGTCGTTTTCGCAGTCGAGCGCTACGGAAACCTAACCCAGCTGAAGCATCAATCCTAAGGGCTATACTTGCCTTGTGTTTGTCGGCTGCGGGAAAAACCGAAAGCCGATCAGATTCTGAACATTGACAACACCAATCATTCATCCCCGTTGCAGCCCCAGTCTTATTACTGCCCCACCAAGCCACCCGCAGGGGTCTTCCCGACGCACTGAACCCTTTTCCCCTCGTCACCGTCACGACTGTAAGATGTCTTTAGACTTTGCTCCGAAAGTCCCGCAGTCTCATCATGGCCTCTATGGCCAGTCCGACCTGGACCAATCTTTCAATTTGCCCAATTCAGAGAGTGTGGGTGCTTTCCCTCTCAGCTTTCCCTTGTCATGAGTGCTCATAATCAACCCCAGAACGACTCCATGGACACGGAACATACAAACTACGAGCTTTTCCCCAATTCCGTCTCCAATGGCTCCCTCTCTTCTCAGGCCTACCGAACAAATGCGTCTTCGTCTTCGTCTTTAGGCCACAACTACGGTATAAATTCCGACAATCTTTATAGCCATGCCCCATTCAACGATTCAGTCCCCTCTTTCGCTGGTTCTAATGGAAACAATCCCTACGATCTTATGGGCGGCCTGCCGTCATCCTACAACAGCAACAGTAGCGGAAAGGTCTCGCCATTGACACCCAACGACTCTGTGAGCGGCTTTAATGGTCCCCACGATTTCCCCCCTTCACTCGCTGTGAAGGATTTTCAGCCCAACTACCAAGATATTGAGCGCCGTCTTCCAGGCGCTGGCTACTCCACGACGGGCTTCGATGACTATGCCATAAGTAACATCAACCCCATCACCTACCCAGCGAACAACCTACCCTCTTACCAGGAGCGTCTTGGCCGATTTCCCTCTGATCACCGGTACAACCACTCAGGCGCTGTGCCCAATGTACCCCACATGCCACCTGGTGTCCCTCCACACGCGACACACGGCGTACCCTTCGATGGCATGCCATCACACTACCATTCAGACCAAACAGACCTATCTCTCCGGATGTCCGAAGAGACGCTTGCTCGCGTGCGCCTTCATCCAATGGGCCAATCAAATGACCTCCAGACGTTCATTCGGTAAATTCATATCCGCATTGCTGTCGACTTATGCTCATACCTTGCGATAGGCCTTATCTCGACCAATACGTCCGCACGGTCAATCGGCTGGCCTTCGGTGAAAGGACTATCATTGTTATGTCTAGCAAGGTAGCGCAAAAGTCATATGGCACTGAAAAACGGTATTTTCCAATTGTTGTGCTCTGCCAAGCCATTGCTGACTTTTTTTCCCCTCTTCAGGTTCCTTTGCCCGCCGCCGACAGCGATCATGATCGGGAATTCCTGGTGGACTGATGTTATTCGGCGGGGCGAAGACCCGAAACCTTGTCCTCCTCGGGTTGTCATTTCCATCTCCGGTGAGCCCGTCCCTCAGGAAGGCTCAATCGAGTGGACAGGGTCATCGGGGAAGGCATTTGATGTCAGTGATCCCCCCAATGGCACAACGTACATTGGTCGTTGCGTTGGAAAGCAACTTTTCATTTCGGACGTCGATGAGAAAAAGAAGAAAGTTGAGGCACTTGTCAAAGTTACTGCTCCCGCTTCGGACGAAGAGCCAGAAAAGGTCATTGGCATTTTCCCCAGTCGACCTATAAAAGTTATAAGTAAGCCAAGCAAGAAAAGGCAAAGTGCAAAAAATCTTGAATGTAAGTTCAAACGTC
Organism: Agaricus blazei; assembly: GCA_029719445.1. NCBI lineage: Eukaryota > Fungi > Basidiomycota > Agaricomycetes > Agaricales > Agaricaceae > Agaricus > Agaricus blazei. Next base: position 1,014,811 of record SSNC01000008.1, on the reverse strand, counting down.
AACAATCGCCTAACTTGATGCTGATGATTCTATACAGTATGCATCAACCACGGTTCAACTATCTCCCTCTTCCATAGACTGCGGTCACAAACTGTATCTACAAAGTATCTCTGCGTATCAGGATCTGGGTCATCATTCAAAGGATCTGATGGGGCTCCTTTGATGGGTCTTGACCACCGGTCCCGTTCAACTACACCCTCCTTCATTGCTAGGACTGCGAGTTGGGGTAAGTCGCCGGTTGCTGATATCTCAATTCCGACTCTGACGGCGCAAAATGATAGATCCTTTTGTCATGTACATTGTGGACGTCAACAAGCCAGCAGGAAGTATCGATGCGCCACCTCCCCCACCGCCCCAGCCCGATTATCCCTCGCCTCCTCCCAATGCGATAGCTTTCACCAACAATGGTTCTCAGATCCCTATCTATTATAATCAGACTGTCGTGTTGCAATGCCTTACATCCGGCGTTGTTAGCCCAGTTCTCATCATCCGAAAGGTGGATCATCAAACTACTGTTGTCGGGGAGGTCTCCAAGAAGGCGCCAAGGGCGTTCCGGATCACTACTGTGCTCCTGGAGAGGTGTGCGGTGATCCTGTTTCGCAGCTTCATAAAATTGCCTTTGAAGTTTATGACTCTGCGAAGACTATGCCTGAGCCGGGCACGCCCGGCGCAACCGGGGCATTCCTTTCGTGCATGGGAGAAAAGGTTAACACTTATCGTCCGATCGATGGCCGCCAATGGAACAACACACCGAACAACGGCTCAGGCTCACCCCTTCCGAGCTCTCCTGTCACTTCGACACCCAAATCAAACAGTGGCGAATACTTCGGTCACCAGAACGTAGATAGTGCCCCTGCCTCACCCTCTGGCACTGAGTTCCCAGCTCATGCCTCTAATGACGGTGGTCGAGTCAAGAAACCCAGGTCCTCTTCTAGCGCAGGCGGTGTGCCCAAGACTATGGCTAAAGGCCGTCGCCGTCCGAGCTCGGCGGGATCGGTCTCGAGTCGCCGAGGATCAGGTAGCGATACCGGCGCCTGTTCTGGTGCCCTCTGGCAAGTGGATATCGGTGAGACAAGCGTGTGGACGATTGTTGGTACTGGTAAGTGGAATGTCGTATCGTTCTACCTTGGGGTTTTAACGAATTTCTGTTTAGATCAAGTCCGCTACAACTTCTACGTCCCTCCTGTTTTGTTTGATAACCAGCATGCGCCTCAGACGGGATCCTTCCCTATACCCTCAAAACCTGTGACTCCCTTCCCTGGCGTTGTTAAATACCTACCTCCCGACCGTGCGGCAGAAGCCCCGAAATCAAACTGCGCATCGGCACGAGCTGTTCTAGCAAAACCTAATCCCCATGCTTCGAAGATGCTAACTGTCTATGGGGAGAACTTCTCTAAGACTGAGCCTGTTACTGTGTTCTTTGGATCTGACCCCTCGCCGTACATTGAAGTACGATGCACGGAGGTATTGGGTTGCCTCCCGCCGGAAACCCAGGTACCGAAGCGTCGTCCCATCGTCCTCGTTCGTGGAGATGGTGTTGCCTTCCCTTCCAATGTGATGTATCCTTAATCAATTCGAATTGCTATATATCTTTGTTTTTACCCATTTTGCTTATTTCCTACTCTTCGAAATTTCGTGTTCGCTGTCATTTTGTACTTTTCTATGTTCTTATATGTTCTATAACTCTGGGTCTCTTTTGTGGAACATCAGGCTACCTTTGCGGATTGAGTCCGTTACTATACTAACTGACGAGCTGTACTATGGTAGAAAATCTCGTGAAAATCGGCTTTTGTGAGTTATGTACTTGATAAGCGGGGCTGCCATGCAATAACACCACAATTTGAAATGTCTTGGCGAGGGACGAAAACAAAAGGGTATGTATATCAAATTGTCATTTGGAGATAACAAAAAAGTGCGTTTTGAGCGGCATAGGATGGAGCCACGCTTCCCTTGCAGAGCTGTGATTGCTTTGACGACACTGAAGATGTCAGGGAGTATCCTCGCTGAAACGTCATGTGATCGCGGCACCAGGCGAGAGAAGCAAGATGGCTGTTGAGATTCCCCCCTGGTCCATCCTTTCGAATGTGCCATTGGAACCTACTCGGATGACCTGAACCCGATCTCTCCGTAAAACATGATGAATATCATATCCCACCTTTCCTCATTCGCCTCTCGGGTCGCCTCTACTCCGCCTTCTGCTGTTCCTGGTATTGTCTTCCGTGGCTACACCACATATCTCTGCAACTATGAGCAGGACTCGTGGGTGGCCAAGATAGCTTCTTCCTACCGGCTTCTGTCACTCGTCGTAGCCCTCCCGGTTGTTATACTTGCGCTATTGGTAAGTCCCTATCTCGGCCTCCCATTAACATCCTGACGGCATGGGTCTTGATTGTTTTGGATCCAGGATATTGTATCATACGGGATTGCTAGAACCCTTGGGATCGTTGACGTTGTTGAAGCGTCTACAAGTGATCAACCGGCCAACACTGCATCAGGAGTCGGTGTTCCTCTGATCCACATAAACGGGGAGAGTCCCGTCTCCGACAGCCGTGATGCTTCCAGTCATGATCTCGCGACGGAGCATATCCGCGCTCAACAACGCGATGCGGCGTCCAACCTTACTGTCTCTCAGCCAGAAGCCTTTTACGCTTCAGAATCGGATGGTTTGAAGCTTGCTGGCGCGGACATTTTTTCTCCCGCTGTATCTGCACCATCGTCCCCAACTATGTCACGCAAGCCTACTTTATTCGGGGGAGATTCGGACGAGCATTATAACGAGATGGTAGAAGGTCTACGACGGCGCCTTGCGCAAGGTGTCAAACAAGGACATTAGAGACAGCGCTATTTCAATAATAATGTACACCCAAGCAGAAATATAGTTTACAACACAATAACAAATTGATACATAGACGAAAACGATCTACATTACCACCCAAAGCGCAGCTGTTCTCGAGTAAACACGGGAGGCTTCCATCTGAGTAGCTCCGGGTGAATTCGTCGTCGTCGTTTGGCCACGGCTTTCTGGTGTTTCTCAAGAACAGCATTATTTAGGCATATCATATGTTGGCCTTTGTAGTGTTTAAACAGCTGCAGTGTTGTACATCTATAGCAGAGATGAGTACCGTAAGGGCTCGTGGATACAGCAAAAGTGACATACGTATTCATGACATCGGCATGTGTGATTGCTGTCTTCTGGGCTATCTCATCAATGCTAAGCTCACCCTCCGGCGTATTCAAGAGAAGATCGACGATCGTTTCTGCCCAATAAGCTCGATAGGAAAGCAAACCCAGATCGCTGAGGGGCTTCTCAGGACTCCCAAGTTTATTTTCTTTTTTGCTGAGCTCGTAGGAGAACTCGATTAGAAGTTTGCCGTAACCATGGCGCTGATGGTGCGGAAGCGTCAAGATACAAGCGACGTTGTAGTTCTCGGCCGATTCCTTCTCCTTTGAGAAGTAACCAATGACGTGACATCCTGAAGAGTCGCGTATCGCCTACAATGGACGGTCAGCAGGATATTCAGAATGTGTACGACGAGATATCATACCATGACATAGTACATGAATGGAGTAACATCGTAGTAAAGGGTCTTGCTGAGTAAGAGAAGTCAGAAACCAGTGGGTGATGTTTGAAGCCGAACCACTCACTGATCTAGGAAGCATTTGGAAAGTAAGCTTAGATTTCGACACCATGTAAGCTGACGTTTGCCGTCGATCTCATAGAAAGAAATATCCTCATGCCGGTATATCTCGTTCCCCGGAGGATGGAGCATCGTACAGCGTTTTCGGTGGCGAGAAAACATGAACTGCGAAGGGAAGAATGATAGACAATATTCACAGATGAACAGGATCGGCAGGTGGGCGTATTCTTTTGGATACGGGCTGAAGTACCATGCATCCACCTCGTGTTTTCCTATCTGCAAGCGGTTGAGATTTTTGACTCGTGTAATCTCTGAGATGGATTGAGTCATGGATCCCGATGTCCGTAACTTTTCTATTTCCTGTTCTTTGCTAAACTGCGCCAGTGGCGGAGCCTCTGGAATCACGTCCTGCATACTGATATCAAAAGTTTGAACTTCTCCATCGGCGTCGATATCCATCTCTCCCTCTGCGTCCTCTTCGCCTTCAGCATCTTCCTCCTCTTCCTCCTCCTCTTCATCGTGAGGAACTTTCCTTTTCAGAGAAGTCGGTAAAGGCGATGGTGATGAAGGGTATTCGCCACCTAGGTTGGGTGTGGAGGGTGCAGGTGTAGGGGAGGTTGTTTTGGCAGCATTAGACGTTGCTCTCTTCAGCAAATTTTGGCCGCGGGATACTTTACTAGGTGCAGGGGTGTTTTTCTTGCCCACGGGCACTTTTGGTCTTGGCCATTCAAGGTCGCGACTGAGGACCAGCCGTGAACCGGCCACCCAGTCATCCAAGCGTTTGTTGAAGTGCTCCCAATGGACAAAAAATTCCAGATTGTCTTCTGGCTTCTCATTACCATCGCCATTAGCAGCTTGTGAGCGAGCATATGGATTCTGGGGCTTCTCGCGTATTGATAGGATTTCGGCAAGGCGTTCTTCTGACTGGCCATCTGGACCGGGGCGGCGGATATAGACTTTGCACCCAACCGAAACGGTCTGATCAAAGCACGTGAGTCATAGTATCTCCACGGTCGAATTGAGCAGCAGCAGCCTAAATCACCTGTAAGCTGTACGTGCCGCCCGCAGAGACCGGCGGTGGTGGCGCGTCTGGAGTAGGCGTCGGCTGAGAGACCATTTCTTCGTATCAAAAGAGCGGGCGATGACAGAATGCGGGCAGGCGGGCGGATAATTGCGCCACGTCACAATAGGGGCGACAGATTCGAGCCTCGAGCAAGGGCGCAAAAGGGCTCTGTGTTAAATAGGTGGAACCGAGAAACCAGAGGGTCAGGTAGTCGGTGTTGAGGCCCAAGCGTCTGGCGGCGGCTCCTGCTGTTTGCCCTCGCCGCTGTCTTCAGGTTTTTGCAGCATTCCCCGATTTGCTTACAAAGCTTTTGGAGGCCTGTGACTATGTGACCAAGAGTGTATTCGTGTTATGTCACTGACGTCACATGAATTTTCTAAATCTGCTCTAAAAACATGGACGACGATATTGTGCTCAATATCGACCTGGGTTCAAGTACCCCGTTGAAAAAAAAGCCTCAGAAAGGTGGAAGATGGGTAGATAGGTTTTGCGTCTTGTTTGGTCGCATGAAGCTCTGGGGTCTGATCGAATTTGTACTATTAGGCTAAAAGTCAAGCGCTCAGTCAAACGCAAAGCGCAGGCACCTGCTGAAACCGTCGAATCAACCTCTCAAATAGACAATAGACCCACGAAACGGCCCAGGAAAGAGGGTTCCGGCCCTTCTAAATCTTCAGAACTGAATTCAGCTCCTCCACCTTCCGGAGCTACTCGATCCACCCAATTTATCTCATCTTTGTTCACCTCCAACCCTAAGATCGACGTACCAAAACCCGAAAAATCAACACATATATCACTTCTTAAACCCAGTAATGCTCCTCTCGGCACTTCAAGTTTCTCAGGTCTTGGTCTCAATCCCCTCCTCGTTTCGCATTTATCAAGCAAGATGAACATCTCGAAACCTACTGCCATCCAAAAATCAGCCCTCCCATCTCTACTTTCACAGTCAGACAATAGCGAAGAACGCGATGCGTTTATTCAATGTCAGACTGGGTCTGGAAAAACATTGGCCTATCTACTTCCTATAATCCATGACCTTCTTCCACTCGGCTCCCTCTCATATATCGACCGCTCCATTGGAACACTGGCCGTTATCATCGCTCCAACCCGTGAACTTGCAAAGCAAATATCTGACGTTCTTGAATCACTACTTAAGCTACGACTCCGTGCTGAAGATGAGTCGGCTGACGATCCAAATCCCGTCAACAGACTTACTCGGTGGCTGGTATCTGGCCTCCTGATAGGAGGAGAGAATCGCACACATGAGAAAGCGCGACTGAGAAAAGGTCTACCCATCCTGGTTACTACCCCCGGTCGGTTATTGGACCATTTACAAAATACATCATCTTTCAACGTCGGTAAATGTCGGTGGTTAGTTCTCGATGAGGCCGATCGTCTCATGGAGTTGGGCTTCGAAGAAACAATCAGCAACATCCTTAAAGGGCTGGAAGGTCGAAATCGTTTAGCCAAGAAGGCCGTCGAAGAGGGTAAGAGCATGGAAGTTGGCGGTTGGGACTGGGAAAGAAGGAGAAGAACGATTCTGTGTTCCGCTACCATGCCCGAAAACGTACAGAAGTTGGCTGGAACGGCTCTCGTGAATCCTCTCATGATCAAGGCGGTTGACACTGGCAAGGATCCGGAGGCATTGACGAGTAATCAAAAAGCTCAGCCTGCGGAGAAATTCACTCCCCCATCACAACTAACTCAGAAATACGTCATCGCGCCTCTCAAGTTGCGCTTAGTAACGCTAGTAGCGCTTCTCCGGTCCCTTGTTGGTCAGAGGCATGGTCAGAACACAAGGATTATTGTTTTCTTTAGCTCAACGGATTCAGTGGATTTCCATTGGAATTTGTTGGCAGGCGCATCAATGGGTGGAGAGAGGCGGTCGGCTGATGGCGGTGGCGCAGACCAGGAGGATAGTTCAGAGAGCGAAGATGATCAGAAACGTAAAAATCCCCAAAATCAATTAAACGGAGCGGAATGCCCTCTCCTTCCCGACACTTCCATTTACCGACTTCATGGATCCCTATCCACACAGGCCCGCCTCTCCATCGTCAAGAACTTTGCCGAAGTCACCTCAACCACCGACGCAGCGTCTAAATTTGCATCTATCCTACTGTGTACTTCGGTCGCTTCACGTGGTCTAGATCTACCACTTGTGCGAGCGGTAGTGCAGTATGACCTTCCAACCGAAGGCGGTGTCACGGAGTATGTTCACCGAGTTGGTCGCACTGCACGTGCCGGTAAAGGCGGCGAAGCCTGGAGCATTGTCGCTCCCAGTGAGACCCTTTGGGTACAATGGATGCAAGAGAAAATGGAAGATAGTGTAAAATCAGATGGCCGCCAGGGAGGCGTTTCTCTCACACCCGTTGGGATCGATGAAATCTTACGATCGGGTTTCGGAGGCAAAGGACAGGAATACGAGGATCGGGCTACTGAGGTACAACTGGCTTTTGAGCGGTGGGTTCTCTGTGAGAAGGAGGTAAGTGCCTGTGACCCGCCGATCGTTTGCGAACCTCGTGCTCATTAGGATGAACTGTTTTTCTTCTTCGATATCTTAAGAATTCGGAAATTGCCCGCAAAGCATATTTGTCGCACATGAGAGCGTATGCCACACACCCTTTGAGCGAGAAACACATATTCCATATTCGTCACTTACACCTCGGTCACCTGGCAAAGGCTTTTGCGTTACGTGAGGCTCCGAAATCCATCACAGGGACCGCAGCAATAGGACGTAAGGTGCAGAAGAAGAAGGATGTTCACTCGGGCTCTACTACCAATAAAAGGCCGGTTAAAACTCAGCAACAACCACGTATAGAGGATACCGGTAATACAAGAAATACAGAAAGACGAATGCAAGATATCGTCAGGGCTCAAGGGCGCCTTAGCAAGAAGGGCGGTGTCATGATGAGCAGTGGAGTATCGGAATTTCAAATTGCAGGAAGAGATGCACTGGAAAAACTTGTTCACGGATCTTAATTCACTCCAATTATTTTGCAGCTTCTTTTTGGGATTGTGACATATCTTATTCATGATTTCTTCGATTCACTGTGACTGCCGTGTGCTGGACGCCAAAGTTTAGATATGTTAAACGAATCGGATAAATTATTCTTCATCAGAACATCGAGAAGCATCCACGGATGAATTTCTTACAAACAATTGACGCTGCTGGAGAGTTGAGGCTATGATTCTGTCGTAAGACAATTCTTCGGAAGTACGCCGCAAAAACAATCTTCTCATGTTGAACACTCGAGCAACGCGGACTCAGGCCAACTTGGGATAATTATTTCCATGGTGGCGTTCACCCACCGATTCGTGCAAACCCGTCAAAGATTCTGCCTAGTACCCTGGCAAACGACTTACCGTTTCTGCGTTCAAGCTTACTTGGTAGAGGACTCTGTACGGCTGCGGGACCGACTCGGACTCGTAAGCTGACTGAGTCCCAATTCAGTTTTTCCCTCCACGTGAGAGCGATCAGAGGAGGACCCTTGTCGCCACGTCTAACATCTAAACACGACACGAATCCTTTCCTTTCCTTAAACCACCACTAAAGATGTTCGGCCGTGTCGTTTTTGCATTCATCGTGGTATCCGTGGCCACCTTCTTCTGCGCGCAGTCCGTAGAAGCCGCCAAAGGCCCCAAAATCACCCACAAGGTGTACTTCGACATGAAACAGGGCGATGACAATCTCGGAAGAAGTGCGTGTCTTCTCTTGCTCACATTGAGATCCTCAGACTGACCGCTGCATTCTTTTTCAGTTGTTATGGGTCTCTACGGTGGCGTACGTGTTGCAAAAAGGAACAAATTTGTATTAGATTCTGATGACGTTATTCACTCTACAGACCGTACCAAAAACAGTTGAGAACTTCCGAGCTCTCGCATCTAACACAAAGAAGGACGGTACCGAACTCGGCTACGGCTACAAAGGCTCGAAATTCCACCGTGTCATTAAGGACTTTATGTGCGTGCGCTGTCGTTATTACCGAGGGTTAGCATCACCTGACGATAAATGCCCTTGCCTAGGATTCAGGGTGGTGACTTCAGTAAGTGTGCCTTGTTTGATGGCACCCTGGTTTTCGTTGACCTGAATACGTAGCGCGCGGGGACGGTACTGGTGGAACTGTGAGCGCGGTTCTAAGTTCAATTCTTTTAACAGTACTAATATTTTACAGTCCATCTACGGAAACAGCTTCGCCGATGAGAACTTGTAAGCTACCATTACTGTTTTTGCCTTTCTCTGGTCTAATGGAACACCTTTAGTAAACTCAAGCACACTGGCCCCGGCATTCTTTCGATGGCTAACTCAGGAAAGGACACCAATGGTAAGGTCTTTTCCCTCTGTCATTCTTAATTCCTCATTGCTGAACGTTTATTTGTCCTTGTTCGATAGGTTCTCAATTCGTAAGCCCATCCCTTTTCACAAAGCTACTTCGCGTAGTTTGCTCATGTATCTTTGTAGTTCATCACTACTGTTGTTACCAGCTGGCTGAATAACCGTCACGTATGTTACCCATCTTATCTTTGACCTTGAGAGGCAAGACTGAGGTGACTGTCTTTAGGTCGTTTTTGGCAAGGTTATTGAGGGCATGGACGTCGTCCGCATAATCGGTAGAGTTCTAGAACTTGACGTCTCAGAGTAACATTGCTGAATGATAATCGCTCAAAACAGAGGCTACCAAGACTGGAAGCCAAGATCGTCCTTTGGTAGATATCGTCATTGCTGACTGTGGCGAGGTATGTCAGGCTTGTAGTAATTTCTCGTGTTTGTTGGTTGATAGTTTTCCTCTTTTCACCTTCATAGCTCCCTGTTGAGACTGTCTACGACGAGGACGGAAAAGAGGTACCCCTCCGCGCTGAGCTTTAATTGCTCTCTATCGCTTAAAATGATTCCCGTACCAATATAAGCATATTTGTTATTAACAGGACTCTAATGTCGATGGTACACCTACCCCCGTAAATGAAATCGTTGAGGGTGATATCACATCCCCGAAGACAGAGCCTACATCGAATGTTGCCATTGACGAGACGAAGGTGACGGAGGCCGAGACCATGCTGCCAAACTCGGTGGACTGGAAGACGTTGGCTTCTGGAATCATCTTCGTCGGCGTCATTGTTGCTTTCTTCTTGTGGTTTGGAGGTGAGCGGTGCCTGAGACGACTATTGAAAGGCAAGGATGCCAAGTACGGACCCATTCGAGGGTCTGATGACCTGTGAGATTTCCCCTGTCGTCGTATTGTCCTGTACAAACTGTTTGGTTGTATCAGAAAACGTATGGCGTAAAGCAACAACAGGATTTTATTGAAGCACTATATACCCTACATACAAGTGGCGATCCAAAAATAAATCTCAATAAAGATAGCAGGGGTGGGTATCGCGCCATCAGGCGTACAATGATAGACAGAATGTAGTCAAACAGTATAAGACAAGACTGAGCAGGAATGAGTGACGAATAGAGAAGGAACGGTAGGTTTTGTTGGTAGTTGTGTCGGGCCTTTATATATATTAGCGTTGAGCCAAAACTGAGCGGGACGAATGTGCATACGGGATTCCGTTCTGGTCAGAATAGGAAGGGCAGGTATCATTAGGACTTCCCTGGATAAAGAGGTTCATATAGAGCATTGAGAAGAAGATTGTAGGGGCATACAGTGGGATTAGAAGGGCAGCAGACACTGGTGCCCAAGTTTGCTACACTGCCGAGAGCAGCCGCGTTTTGTGATCCAGGCCAGCCTGGATCGCAAGGAACGACTGCGTAGGTGATATTCCAGACACCGAAATCCTGGAAGCACATCAGCACACAGGGTAGGCGTAATTAAAGATTGTCGAGAAACCTTGTAGCCGTATAAAGATTCGTCTGATGGAAAAAAGTCATCGGGGATAGCTTTGGAGGGGTAAGCAAGATCGAAATTAAGGTATGCGCCCGCACTAAAGGCCCTTGAGACGAGGGTAGCAGAGATGCAACGCGGAATGGACGCACGAGTTTGGCTTGTCGGCGGTAGCGCCGCACCAGCCGTCCGGGGTAAATGGGCACAAATCCGTGATTTTGACGGTGATGGATTTTGGGGCGGGATGGAAGGGAGGGTTCGCTATCACCGGATTCTGGAGCGTCAGTCTGAAGCACTGGCCGCATGCCGGGCCTAAGAGCAAGATGAGACGAGCCAGGCTGAGAGAGAGGGGCACTGACCGTAGGCGGTGCTACTGCCAAAGGCCATCTGGGAGAGGGCGGCGGTGGGGTAGTGGGTGCTGGCGGGGGTGCAGCCGCAGGCGGCGACATAGTCGGTGGGGAGGGAGTAGTGGGTGAGAGTCGCTGGGCCGGAGGGGGGGTAGGCGATCCAGGACATGGGCCATATCAGAGCCTGTGACGAACCATGAAGAGGGCCTACCCCGCCTCGTCCAACCCCCGCGCTCTCGACTCTATCCAGGCCTCCCTCAAGATCGCCCGCCATTCCGCGTGCTCCTCGTGCTCCGACTGCCAGGGCCTTCGCCCCCGCTCGGCATCGACGTCGTTCCCGACGACTCTTCCCTCAACTCCCTCTTCTCAAGCCTCGACCAGTACGGCTCAGACGACGACGAGGGCACTCCCCCTTATCTCGAGTTCTGCGAGTGTGGCCACGATGTCATCTATCATGGCGCCAACGAGGCCGAGCTTGGCAAAACAGAGTTTGACCGTCGTGCCCGTGTAGCTGTCCGGATAGACGAGCTCCTCCAGGTAGGCTTCTATTGACCCACCATTCCTTTGCTTAACTTTGTGATCAACCAGGTATGCCCCAACCATCCGTTTGTGATCCTGTCCTTACCTATTCGGCTAGGACGAGGGATACCTTCTCGACTTTGACTATGTCAACGATCATATTACTTCCTTGCGCAGGCAAATGACTCTGCGGCCACAACCTCTGGTGAACACTACGTCTTCTCCAGGTCTGTCCTCTGTTGTAGCCCTTAGTACCTCGGCTTAACAACCTGGCCCACTCCAGACACTCAACTGAGCAATGCTTTATCCCCTGCCTCTTCTATCCTCAGCGATCCTTCGCCTTCATCTCCCCGTGTACCCAAAAAACCTAGGCTGTCATCATCCTCGTCATTAAGTGATGCAGACGATGATGACGACGAGCAGCCTTTGGCCTCGAGGGTATTACCGGCGAAATCACGACCCGTCCGTAGAAGCGGAAAGTCTCAAAAGGGCGGCAAGAAGAACCCAGCTCTGCTGAAAAAGGCGCATACTGCGCCAACCTCTCTCGCTCCACCTACCGGAGACGAGCAAGCCCGCATGAATAGACAACCCAACGGTGTCAACGGGTACGACATGAAAATCAAAGTGGAGGATAGGATGGACGAAGGCCAGTTGAACCGTCTTGCCGCTGGAATACCCGTGGATGCGACGAGAGAAACCACTGTACGCATTTTCTTCGCTTAGACACAGTCTCTACGTAATTGACGTGCATCCAGATAGCGGTCAAGGCTGAAAAACCTGCCATTATAGAGATGCGCAAAGGTGTCATTCAAATAGTTCCTATTGAGAATGATGGCCAGCCACGCTCGTGGGTCATTCTGACAGGGCTCAAAACCCTCTTTCAGCGGCAACTACCCAAAATGCCTCGAGAATATATCGCACGGCTGGTATATGACTGCAATTCCAAATGCCTGGCCATCATCAAGCGGGGCTATAAAGTTGTCGGAGGCATCTGTTATCGACCTTTTGATCATCGAGGATTTGCTGAAATAGTCTTTTTCGCCACCAACTCAGCTGACCAAGAGAAGGTGAGCTACGCTATAAAACTCACGCACATTTCTAAGTGGCGGATTTTAGGGTTATGGTGGAATGCTTATGGATCACTTCAAAGCCCACATTCGCAAGGCATACCCAAATATGATGCATTTCCTGACATACGCCGACAATTATGCTGTTGGCTATTTCGAAAAGCAAGGGTTTTCGAAAGATATCTCGCTAGATCGCTCTCTTTGGGCAGGTTACATCAAAGATTACGAGGGCGGCACCATCATGCAGTGTAAACTCTTGCGGAAAGTGGACTATCTGAACAAACCAGCCTTATTGGTGAAACAGAAGGAGGCAATCTTAGCCAGAATCAAGCAAATATCCAGGTCACATATCGTATATCCTGGCTTGCCTCAATTTCAGCTCGGTCAACCTGGAGGAACTTACGTGGATCCAAAGGATGTACCTGGACTTCGTAAGTTCTCTCGGATATCTTGTCGTCCGGCATTCGATGGTGAACGGCTTTACAGGGGAATCTGGTTGGTCGAGCAGCATGGTACCCGAGTGCGTGCCCCACCTTTCTTGTTCGATTCGCATATACTGAACTTCACTCAGTGTCAGTCTTTCACCGCCTAAGAACGCCGATCGTCTCTTCATGGAAACAACTCTAAACGATCTATTACGAAACAATAGATCCTGGCCGTTTCGACATCCAGTAGACGCTAATGATGTGCCAGATTACTACGATGTGATCAAGAACCCAATGGGTGACGTGTTTTTTTATTATTGTCATTGTTCTTGCAACCGTTGACGCCCTTGTCTATCAATTTTTTTTTTCTTATAGACCTTGGAACAATGGAGAAAAAACTGAAAGCAGATAAATACAACACGGTAGCTTCGTTTGTGGAAGATATGCATCTTATCATCAATAACTGCAAGAGCTATAACCCAGAAACAACGATCTACTATAAAAATGCGGAGAAGATGGAGGAGTTGTTCAATGAAGCCATGGCGAAGCGGCTAAAAAAATCGTGACATCTCGGTTGCTTTTTCTCACTCAATCGGTCATGGGCTTGCGATCGTTCTCGTGTTGTATATTTGAAAGATACCTTACTGTAATTCTTTGTTGTAAACCTTGTATTCCACATAATTTCATGCATTTCGCGTGTCAGAAGATATATATAATACATTCGCGATAAATCAATGACATCGTAGGAAAGTATTTAACGTTGACCGTCTATTAAAATCAGTAAGTGATCAAATTTGGTTGGAGGAAATAAGATTGGTACTCACAAGCCTTGGTCTCGTACTTGCCCAAACCGACGATAACGTTTTGCGCTTCCTGGGGCGTGTTGTTGAAGTAGTTTTCCAAGATGCTCTTGACACCAGCAGCGTAACGAGCCTGGGCGTCGAGAGTGGTACCAGAGTAGTGAGGAACCATTCCATTTCCAGCGTTCAACGGGTTCTTCATCGTACGCCAGACGTGGTCTTTTGGTGCCGGTTGAACGTTCCAAACATCACCAGCATATCCGTTCAATTGACCACTCTTGATCGCCGCCGCGACAGCATCTGCGTCACAAATGGCACCACGAGCTGTGTTGACTAGCCAAGCGCCCTTCTTGAAGCTCTTGAGTAATTCGGTGTTGACAAGTCCACGAGTTCCCTCGTGGAGAGGGCAGTTGACTGTGATCACATCACATTGTGAGACGAACTCCTTGAGGTCGTCAACCTTGCGTGCGTTCACAGATTTGGCAGCTGCTTCGGGAAGAGGGGCATAGTCGTAGTAGAGAAGCTCCTTGCAGTTGAAGGGAAGCAGACGTTGAAGGACACGGTAACCAATGCGACCAGCACCAATGGTTCCGACAACCTTACCCTCAAGATCGTATGCGTTCCTGGCAATATCAGATACTTGCCAGTCTCCACGCTCGACCATCTATTACAGAATGGAGATAAATCACGGAGGCCGGGAGGAAACGGATTACACAAAAGCGTACCTCGTGGGCCGGAATGAAATTCCTCACGAGAAGGAGGATACTCATGATAACATGTTCCGCAACAGAAACTACGTTGGAGCCCGAAACCTAGAAGCAATATCAAAAAAAGGCTAAGTAACATGACCCTCACTCGTGACTGGGCGGCATACCTCCAACACCTGAATACGGTGATCAACCGCAGCATTCAAATCGATATGGTCCGATCCAACACCAGCGGTGATACATAACTTGAGGTTCTTTGCCTAATTAGGTGAGACACATGCGCGATCAGCCGTCAAGAAACGGAAGAGCAAATGACCGTATGAATAAAATAATGAGTAAGACACTAAAGTCATATGGACAGGTACAGCACCTTTTCAACCAGGTCGCGAGTCAGATATCTGCGGCGTGAGTAAACAGTATCATAAGATCTTCTTTCTCCGCGTTATCTCATGTCAGCGGCTCACCCAGGGTGGAAAGGTGTTGTGATGAGGACTTCAGCCTATAATGAAATTCAAATAAGGGTTTGATTTGATTACACGAAGTTAAATCTTGGGACTCACGTCCACGATGTGCTTCTGGAAGTCAGAGTTGGCACCTTCTTTGCTACTTGAAACCTGGGAGTAAAAGTTCAGATGGGGAGCAGCAGAAACAGTACACAAGCAATTATTCATACTGTGGTAACACCAAATGTCAACAGGGGTCATATGTGTGAAGGTTTCTGAAACTCACCAATGTATTCATGACCCAAGGACTTTAGCCAGGATCCGATGGCAAGCTACACGTCGCTAGTGTCAAAATACATCCTGAAATGGGCACCATGGTGCTTGCGTACCGCGTTCTCAGTCGTTCCGAGCAGGCGGCTTTCCTGCCTAGCGGCCTCTCCGCCGTCGTAGAGAATAGCGAGAACCTAGTGTCATTACAAACGTCAGTAAGACCCAAGCACGTGAAGTAACATCACTAACCTTCATGCTGGAAAGAGTTACAAGTGGTGAGTGATAATGAGAAAGGGAGGTGAGGAATGAGCAGTCGCGCGCAACAAGGCGGCTTTTATGCTCAGAAATCTCTCGGATAGTGGAGAAGTCTTGGTATACTGATCATATGATGTATGAGGACTCCGAAATACCCCTGTAAATGTTGGATGTACTACCGGAGACATTTTGGACCATTCGGCGGGCAGCCCGGCAAAAAACGTAGGATGCGGAATGCCATACGCCGGTTGTAGGAAAACCCCAAAATGGCGTTGGACAGAAAACGCCAATTCGTGATCCCACAACGTAGGGATATTCCGGGGTCCCGATGTGAGTTCCCTTTTTTTATATTTTGCTTCTTACCGAATACTGCAGTTATTGATGAGACTTGTAGGGGCCTACTACGATTTCTGTTCCTAGACAAGTTTGATCTCTGTTTGATCTCTTTCACACTTCTTCCTGATTTGGCCTCGATGACCTGGCTGGGTGTCATCGCCACTTTGGGGGGATCGCTTGCAGCTTGACGATTCGTGTTTAAGTATCTTTGTAGCACTTGGAGGATATAACAGCCATCTTCTTCGGAGCCTAGCTGTGAGAATCAAGGCAAATGCGACCTCTGCTATTTGTCGCGCCATAGCACGTGGGACTCCTAAACATTATTGTAACCACAACGCCTTCAGGAAGACAACCGTGAGGGTATTTGAGCAGTCAAGCCGAATGTATTGCCCCTAAGGGCTAAACTTAACGAAAACTAATGTGGATATGACAGAAGAGTGCGGGAACCTACGGGTAGAAGGTAGTCAGCAAGAACTATCAAGCGCGCGCTGGGAAACAGAATCCTTACGGCGTAATCTATGAGTCTATCATTGGTCTATCGATGGTCATGCGTGAAAAAGTTATTGACTTTCGGAACTCGTAGGAGCCATTTCATAGTGAGCACCCGTACCATCCGGTCTAGCGCGCCAGCTAGTCTCTCCATTTTGGACTTTCTTTATCAGCTCCCACTCTACACGAAGGAAGACCCATAGCCATCGCCTCAAAATCTCAGCTACTTCTAGCCAAAAGATACCAGCGCCTCCGTCGGTCACTGAGTACAGGTGGCTCGATAGCTTGATTGACCATGTCATCCTTAAAACTAAGTTAAAGAAAACAAGTAGCGGGTAAACGGGCAAGGGGAACAGAAGAACAGAACGCAAGCCCCACGGGTGGGGCCGTGCTCCAGTGCCTGTCGCCTGATTGGATTGGCGTTGCCCTTCTGTTAGTATGTCTGGAACTTCGGAGTCAAATGACGTGCGACCTAAGGGGGGACTGTGTGAACGTGATTGAAGCCGAGGTAAAAGAAGCTGGCGAGGTGGCATCCTGCGGTGTCCAGACTCAGTGAGTCTCTGCCCCCTTTGCAGCAAGTCCAACCCCCAGTCGTTGGTTACATCCCACCAGAACGAATAGCTTGAATTGATGGTGGCCATGATTAACCTGTGGCATCAGAGCTCGGTAAGACTCCACCAAAGAACTCTTCTTGGAAGTGGAGCAACTTGCCATAGACGAAATGTCCCAGACCAAGATTGGATACGAAGATCATCATCATGGCGCGTAGTTACCAGGCGTGATGGTCCTTTCTGGGCAGCTGAGAGAAAGATGACAGGGAAAGCGGTTGCGTACTTGATCGCGTTGTACAGTGGTCGCCGACTCGTGTTGTTTGGTAAAGAGTACTCGATTAAGCATTGGCGAAAACGCAAGAGGTACGGAAAACTGTCATGTCAAATCAAAAGATAAATCACGTTGTAGCTCTAGAAAGAACCGACCTCATGATCGTTGGTAACACCCATCTCTGCCAACCTTCCTCCGGAGGTGCTGCAAGTAGGGTATTTCCCGGTAATAGCATGAGTGTGGTCAGCCAAAAATCACCCAGAACCTTGGCGAAAGAGGTGGCGATATCTGCAAATACAACGTCGGAAAATTCTATCGGCAAATGGGAAGGCGGGAAGATGCATCGGCCAAGCGCACTGCAAATGTCAGAAAAAAGGCCAACACACATAGTGCGGACTTACTGTAGAAATTTTTCGCGCTCGCGCCTGAGGGGCACATTCATTGGGCAAATGAGGATTATGACAATTACAAGTATGGTAACGAGGGGATATAACCAAAAGCATCAACAAGAACTTCATCTCCTCTTGTGCAGGAGCGGTAAATAGTCCAGGAAATTATGCAGAAGGCCGCATATACAAAGAATATTTTATAGATAGCCAGGTAGGGGGGTATGACGGGCTTGCCATATAGATGCGATCTTGACGCCTTCCCTAATGTTTGTTCCTCCGACCGATCCAATGTGGTTGAGGGGTCTACTCCAGAGAAGTAGAGGCCGTGGAGGTTGGTTGCCCAACCCAATATTCCCAGTCCGACGAGACAAAGGACGCGGTACGGCAAAGGTAATGTGAGATTGAGATTCGTGTCTGCGCGTAGTGGGGAATAAGACATTATGGTAGAATTATGCATCGGAGGGAGAGGGTATAGGCCGCAGCCATGCAGCGATGACGATTGTTTGGAATTAGCACCGGTATTCTGGTCCAGGCGTATCACTTTTTCGAAGTGATCACTCCCACGCTGCTTGCTGCTTCCGTTGATTGACAAAGTCCCTTCATTATTGTCAACTGTCCAAGCCATCCCTCTCGACGGTGCGTGTCGATTGAAACGACCCACGTGGCATGCAGCTCATAATTTTGCCTTTCAGACAAACTCCAACCTCCATGGCAGACAAATCCGGTGCATATGCCACCAAAGCCTCAGACACGGACTTTCGCAAGAAATGGGACAAGGAAGAGTACGCAGAGCGCGCGAAGCAGAAAGATACCGAGGAAAAGGAACGCATGCAGGAAAATGAGGAACGTATGAAGCAAGGTCAGTGAACACCAGTCTTTCATATATCACAACTTTCTAAAAGCATATACAGGAAAGCGACCCCGGAAAGGTCCCAAGAAAGATCTTCCAAAGCCTACTGAATTAATGAAAGCTCGAGATGCACCTCTCGAACTAGACAAGAATTTGGGAAAGACAATGGTTGTTCAGAATCCCGGTGGCCGAGGCCCAGGACAACCCGGCTTCTACTGTGAAACCTGTAATAGAACATATAAAGACAGCGTTGGCTATCTCGACCACATCAATTCCAGAGCACGTACGCCTCTTTAACCATTCTTTTGCACGTAGAATATTCACAATATTGGGCGATAGACTTGCGAGCACTCGGACAGTCTACCAAAATAGAGCGATCGACAGTGGAACAAGTACGAGCCAGAATAGCAATGTTACGTGAAAGGACAAAAGAGGCGTCTAATGCTAAAGCTTTCGACTTTGACAAACGGTTAGCTGAAATCAAGTCCAAGGAACAGCTTTTACGGCAGGAGAAGAAAGAACAAAAGAAAGCTGAGAAGGAGAAAGCGCGCCTGGAACTAATGAAAGACCTTACATCGAATGCGGATGATGAAATGGCTAAAATGATGGGCTTCGGCGGTTTTGGCTCGACCAAAAAATAGCCAGTTGATTCCACCTCCAAAATGTCAGTCCTTCCGTATGATAATCATGACCGCAGTATATTCATCAGTTGTTCTAATACAACATAGTTTGCTTCCCCAATTCTTCTTGTATTCAAGGGCGCACGAGGTATAACATAAACTTGGCATCTGCAATTTCCTGCTCCTCCGAGATCAACTCCGTACCTCCTGCCTTTCTGTTCTTGATATCTCGAGGCACATTTCCAACAGTCTTCCGAATAACCGAGTCATGTTGGCCAATGGCGGCTTCCAACTCTGCACCGCTGCCTTCTTCAAGCTTATAATAGACGTCAACATCATCTGTGGCTTGTAATCCAGCTTTCTTCCGAAGTTTCTGTACACGATTTGTCATCTCTCGAGCTAGCCATTCGCCCTGCAGATCTGGATGGATCTGGATATCCAGCCGAACGACGACATCGTTATCAGTATGCGTGGCATATTGTCCCTCAGCGCTGGATGGCAACTCCAAGTACCGTTGAACGGTCAAGTCTCCAGCGATCAACTCGATCCCATTCACCACAATTTTTCCTGTGTCAACGTATGCCTTGACCGCATCGCTGGTGACTGAAGGAAGCGCATTCTTCACCTTCCCAAGGTCCTTGCGCAATTTCTTTCCAAGCACTGCCCAATCCGCTACCGCACGGTAGCGTACGCCAGAAAGTGTTTCATCTGATGTGAAGACGATATCACGGACATTGAGTTCGGATTCAATGTACCTTTGCAGGGGCTTGATATCGGCGATGTATTCGGCTTCAGGATGGAAGATTAAAAGCTCTTTAAGGGGCACCTTGATACAAATGTCAATCCATTGCCAATAAATTATGTCCCTGGAGTCACACCTTCAATGAAATGTTGTTCTTCTCACGAATATTCCTAGTCAACTCGATAACGGATTGCATCCGTTTCACCTGCCGCTCAATGACCTCGTCGAAATATTCTTCCTTAACTGCAGGGAAGGATAAGAAGTGGACTGAGCGTGTATCCCCCGCAGCAGGGTCCTCAGGAATGTATGTTCTTAATGTCTGATATAGGTTTTCCGTCAGGAAAGGGGTGTAGGACGACTGTGATGATGATTAACACACGTTCTAACAGAGATATAGGCTGCGGTGCATACCATAGTCCTGCAAAGAGTGAAGAGAGTTTCAAACAGCGTGTTCAACGCCATTACTGTATCTTCGACACTGTCCTCTCCTTTCAGTCTCCTTCGGTTAAATCGGATATACCAGTTCGTCAATTCGTCAATGAGGTCAAGCAAACGGGGAATGATAGTATACAAGCGATATGCAGCCATTTCTTCGCGGACGAGTTTAATGAGTGATTGGCAACGAGCGAGGATCCAGCGGTCCATTACGTTGTTCGGAAGAGGTGCATGAGGGTTATATTTGAAATCAACACCGCTAGTCTTCTTTAGCAAGGCGACATGCCCCAGGAAGAAGCGGAAAGAATTGAGCCAGGGAAGCAGGACCCGCGATACCACTTCCCGCACACCCTCTTCACGGAATCGGAGGTTGTCCCCGCGTACGATGGGCGAGTTGACAAGGAACATCCTATACCTATTAACACCGAAGATATATATCATATTTGTGCATACACACCTAGTCGCATCAGCTCCATACTTCCCAATGATGAGGTTAGGATCGGGGTAGTTATTCAGACTTTTGCTCATTTTTTTGCCATCACTATAATGGATGAATGAATAGCACAATCGCGAGGGTTGTTTACTCACGCTGCCAGTACAAGCCCGGTGACAATGAGGTTCTTCCAGGGCGCCCTCCCAAACAAATGTGTAGAAAGCACGAGCAAAGTATAGAACCAACCACGCGTTTGATCAATACCTTCTGATACAAAGTCGGCAGGATGTGACTTCTCGAACAACTCCTTGTTTTCGAAAGGATAATGTAGCTGAGCATATGGCATACTTTTGGGAACATGAGTCATGCCACGTCTCATAGATGTCAGCTCTCACCTTCCAGACTCGAACCAGCAATCAAATACTTCTTCTACACGTTTCAATTGGCCCTTGCCCCGCTGCGAAGGGATAGTGATGTGGTCGATTTTTTCTCGGTGGATATCTGTGATTCCCTTTACTCCCGAAAGGCGCTCAAGCTCAGCAACAGAACCAACAGCAACAATCTGCCTCTCATTATTGAGATACCTTATCGCGTTAGAGAGTATGACGTCGCACCTCTTCATAATCTTCGCTAACCCACAAAGGGATGGGTGTACCCCAGTATCGATTACGGGAAACATTCCAGTCCCTAGCATTAGCCAACCAATTTCCAAACCGGTTGTCGCCAACGTGTTGTGGCACCCTAAGGAGATTTTAGAATAGGCACCGAGGATCAAGGAGTTGATGCACAAACCATCGCGTGGCCTCATTGTTGGCGACGAGTTCATCCACAATAGGGGTTACCTTGACGAACCACGATGGAATAGCACGATAGATGAGCGGTGTATGAGAACTACGCAGTCGTTAGAATTAATTCATGGGTATTTGAAAGACATGGTCATACCGCCAGCAGAATGGGTAACTGTGATTTAGGGTAGATTGAACAATCAACCGACCTTTTGCTTTGAGCATTTTTTGAATGGGCCCATCTGCTGCCTGTGGATTGGAAAATTTAAACCACTCAGACCTGGTACGGAGCTGTAAAACCTACTTTGACATGTAAGCCAGCAAAGTCGGGAACCTGAGATGTGAAATGCCCCCTGTCATCGATAGGGCAAGGTGGCATCTCGTCTGCTTGCAAGATACCATGCGAGATAGAGATACGGTGATCGTCCTCACCAAAGGCGGGTGCTTGGTGGACAATACCAGTGCCATCAGAGTCAGTAACATAAGTGTCAACAATTACTCGGAAGGCTTTGTCTTCATACTGTAAGTAACTCGTAAACTTTTTCTTTTTCTTTCACCGAAGAGAAGACTTACTTGCTCCGTGAAGTATTCAAATAAGGGAACATACCGCCAACCTTTCATATCCGCGCCCTGGAATTGACCAAGTTTTTTAAACTTTGCCTTTTTTGGATCCTTATACAATGTTTTTAATAGACCCTCGTATAGAATAAAATTCTGATTGCGTTCTTCGTCGTGAATTCTGATATAAGTAAAATCAGGGTGCACACAAAGTGCAAGATTCGAAGGAAGTGTCCATGGAGTAGTCGTCCAAGCGAGTAACGAAGTGGTCGGGTCGTCTACAAGAGGGAACGAAACGGTGACTTGGGCACAGGATAAGACGATGGCACTTGATAGGGACAGGTGAGTCACATACCAGCAGGATCATTGACATCACGGTAATCTTGCCCGGCCTCGAAGTTGGATAATGGTGTCGTGCAGCCAGTGGAATAAGGCATAACTCTTTGACCACGATATACAAGATCTTTCTTGAACAGCTCCGAGAATGCCCACCATACGGACTCCATGAACGATAGATTCAAAGTCTTGTAATCATTGTCAAAATCGATCCATCGACCCATCCTTTCGACCGTGTCTCTCCACTCAGAAGAATACCGCATGATGATGGAACGGCACTCCGCGTTGTACTTATCGAGACCCATGCGCATCACGTCCTCTTTGCAAGTGATATTGTGTTGTTTGTCAATTATATGCTCAACAGGTAATCCATGTGTATCCCACCCGAACCGGCGCGTTACATGGTGACCACTGACATGAGCATGGCGAGTAACGATATCCTGGTTGGACTGTAAGTCATTGGATTTGATTGTGGATCGGAAGATCTACCTTGATAGTGCCTGCGAGGAGGTGCCCATAATGAGGCTTTCCAGTTGCAAAAGGGGGTCCATCGTAAAAAGAAAACTCGGGACGACCCTCAGAAAGCTTGAGACTTGTCTGGAACGCGTCGATCTCCCTCCAGAACTGAATGACCTTTTCTTCTTCTCGGGCAAAATCAAAGGGCGTGGAAACTATAAAAAAATTTGTAGGTTAAGAGTTGACGATCTCAATTCCACATACTGTCGTGCGGAGGAAACGACATTCTACGAGTTTCTGTGTGTGCAATGAGAGCGAGGGACAAGTTTTGTATTGTAACCTATGATGGTGATCGAGTCATTGCTTATCTGATCAATGCAATATGATGGCTAAAGTAAGATCATCCACTAGGTTCACCCAAAGCCCCATGCAACTTATATCGCAGGCAGGCCCTCATACTAACCCAATGCACAGGAAGGAGTGGCGGTCGCAGTTGCAGCGTCACGGAAAGCCGGATAAAACGGATGATGACTGACGAGAGACGGAAACCGAACTTGGAAAGACATTACGAAGAAAGCCTGGATAGTATATTGTCGGATAGGGCGAATGCCACGGCGAAGTCCTGCATCCTCGGTCCTGCTTTGTCCTCACATACGGCACGCCTGTTTACCGAGGAACCAATGTGGAAACAGGAACCTGTTACATAGTTCACCGGCCACAGAAAAGGACGAGTGCTCACAAGCCCGTTTTCGTAGTAATCGAATGCTAGCTTCCGCAGGCAATATCAACACGCGTCGAAGAAGCGATGAGCTAGCGAATGACGATTCAAAAACAATAATAAAGTTCTCACGGGCCAAAAGGTTCAGCTACGGATGGACGCTCGATCTCGACGAGCATTACGTTCTCACAAGTTTCCATGGCTTTTGTTCTCGAAATGCTTGTAAAGTCACACCCGAGAAACAGTAGCTACTGCTACCCTTTACTTTGGTGTTTTAAAGCCTTTGCTGCAAGTATTTCCACTGCTCAGCTCTCCAGCGTACCTCCGTCTCAGGGCAGTCCTAACTTCCATGTTCCCTTTCCCCCGATTCTACTCACTACAATGTCTACATTTGGTTGTCCGACGTGAATCTCAACGACACGGAGTAAATCGTTCTGGGGTGTCCACGAATCGGACTTTTTTTCTACGATGCCCGGAATTTCCCATCGAATCCAGGCAGGCGAGCCTTTGCTGCGGCAAATCCGCTGTGTTTGATTTTCACCTTGTGAGATTGCACGCAAGTTGACATGTATGTTCCCAGATTCTAATCAAGAAGACAAGAACTCGGACGCTTAAAAGGTAAATAAATTGGAGCAGAACGGGCATGGGAAATGGAACTTGTCTTCTCCGATCTCGTGCTTCTGTATACGCGTGCCCCTCCGTTCTTGTTCACATTCCTACGATGTACGATGGTGCGGATCTACTGTTCAGGCGCCTGCTGACAGGGAGAATGGTTTTGGTGGGCATCATCCCTTAATGACGCTATTTGACATCCCACCTGCGTTATCTCGCAGCTCCTTATGTTCATTAACGGGCGTTATCTGCTCGCAAAATGCGCTTTAAACACGTTTGCTATAATCGCATGGCTGCAGCATAATCGTTTAGATCAACAACGTACGGAATTCGGCCAGATTACATCCGATTTTTGGTGTCTCGAAATGCACAGCCGGGACTCTAACTTATTCAAATCCCCGATACCTAAATATCCGATGCGCCTATCTTTCCTTTTTCTAATCGAAATTGCAGGAACCTGGATTCTTGCTCTTGAGCAAATCTCATGGAAAATCCATCTAGATGCACGTTAGGATTCTTCCCCAGTATTTTTGATTGAGCCCAATCCTCTGACACGTTCTTTTCCCAGAAACACGCTTCCAAGTTTTCCCGCCTCCGTCGATCAGCAGACCGCGTTGGCCAAAATGGTGCAAGATTAATGTAAGTGATATGGTTACGGTTAATCACGATACACAATTCCTTAATTCGTGACAATTCGTGGCTGCCCTTTTCCCTAGGTGGGGAACGTTGATTAGACATCTACATACTTCCTGGCAAGCAGCCACTAGAAGCTCTAATGTCAGCCTTCGGAGTGAGTTCGCTTCCGAGACTGACCAATAAAACACCAGATCCAATGTACCCTCATTTTATTTTGGGGGCGACACTCGTGGTACCGTATTTTTTATACAGTAGAGGTGGGTACTTTGGAATGATGTACTTATCTTTGCACCTCATTTGATTAAGCTTATGCGACGTGTTACGCAAACCCTATGTAAAGTAACTGCCCTTTATTAAGCTTCACAGCCATTGTCAGATTATGCTCAAATAGCCGCTCTGTCGGCCCGAACAACATAGTCCGGTGAAAGTAAAAATCTAACCTAAACTTCTAGAAAGAAACCTTGTCCGATGCCCACGAGGTTAGCATGTACGGCATCATCTCCAAAATCGGAGGTCCTGATATTTTAAGTTCATATATGATGTCCGCCGTTGTTCACCCTCACGTTGGTATGGAATTTACAGGGCCCGAGCAAATTGACCGAAGGCGAAATGGGATAACGACAATCGAGATACCCAGCTCGCCCGCTCGCGCCTGACCTGCGTTAATGAGGTGAACTTCGCTCTCGTAACGAGTTTCCATTTCTGAAACATGTTACTAACGTATGCCATAACTCATACCCTGTATCGTTCAAAGAAAGTTGAAATGTCGTTGAAACCGCATTGAAATCCAGAGATTGGAGAGTGGAGACGAGTCGGTGGCCTCCTACTCATCATACACACGGTAATTAGCATATGGCGATAACAAAATGAAGGGATCAGAACAACAAATCCCGCTGACCTAGCGCTCATTACTTGGAACTTTTCTGATGCCCAAACGACAACATAACTACCCCCGTTTGAAATCAGCCAAGTCCTTGGCACTGAATCCATTGGGATTCAACCTGCCAAGGTTTTCCAGGCGACTACAATCACTCGGGTGCCTGACATCAGCCATAATGAAGGATTTACAAGTACCGCTGTCTGGTCTGGCATTTGAGCAGAAGAGGGCGATGTACGGATCATGATTTCTACTTCCAATTCTAGGCACTTTTCAAACTTGAGTCAAGCTCCGTCATTTCTCGTTGGAAACCACTCTCACGACACGCGGTCTCAGGACACAAGGGATGGCCGTCCAGACCGAGTCACGAATATTAAACTTTCAGTCTCCGTTCGTAAGATGTAACACGCGGCCAAGATCAAACTTGTCTATCTATTATACAATTCTACGGTCTGTCATCGCACGCACGATACTGCCAACTCCGGTAACCTCGGTGAGCTACAAATCCAAAAATCAGAACCATTGCATAGAAGAGCAATCAAATAGTTAGATTTTTGTTCAATTGTCTTTGAATGCATAACCCCAAAGACACACCCACCTTCTCATGCCAACCAAGTAACACACTCGCACTGATGTCGCCCCATCCAGGCATTGCCATACCCTTATAGATATATTTCATCAATGTGTCTTGAGCATCTTGAGATAAAGATTTGATCACTGGTGTGATTTCGGTCGTTTTGGTAGAGTTGAGAATGGTGAGAAGGGTAGATAAGGTGATTTCCTTTTGAAAGCGAACGTTTATGAAAAGTTGAGGCTTTATTTTGAGGTATCTTTTGAGATGTACATACTTTGGCTTGTTCTACGTTCGGCCCGTAAGGAGGGCTGTCTAGAATCACGGCTAGGGCCCCGGCTGTATCGTTCCTGAATGACGAGATACGTTCTCAATATTACGCGTTCACAAGAGAGGAAGTCGGGGGAGCAGGGCGGCTCAGACAGATAAGAAAGACCTACTTTGCCAATGAACTCCTGACGGCAATTTGTCTCTGCTTCGCCTCTTCCAAGACCAAGTCAGGATCTCTAGGATCGGCATCGTAGAGATCCTCGTCATTCAACACTTCCTCGTCATATTTGTCAATATCGATTTTGCGGAACGCGGTTTCCATGATAAGGGGGTATAGATATTAGTCGTCAAAGTTGGTCAATAAGAAATTCGGTTTGCTTTTGAACAACGAGATCTTAAGAGCCTCGAGATCTGAATTAGGGTTGCGTACAATATTTGTCTTTATTTGGCATCCTGAACGTCGCGAGTACCGGAGCGATCGCAGTAAGGACAACCTTCATGCACGCTGAACAGGTACGAGGATAGTCTTGAAGGAAAAGGGACTAATTTACAATACACGCCACCTACTGCATTTTTATTTCTCTAATCGTACCAATTCTCTGCCTCACTCTCCTCTTTTCTGTCAAGAAGATGAGACGTCTCTTTACACCGTCTCCCGCTCTTTCCTGATTGGCGCTGCTCAACCGAAAACGACATCCAAAGGAAAAGCAACGCGGGAGTCTAAGACAAGGTATACATTCGGTACAGTACAGCAATACAATATTCTAAAAAAAACAGAAAAGATCTATTCAATCAACATTGACAGGATTCCAGCTACAAGCTTTCCCCTGCTCCAATTTATCTATAGCAGCAATATCCTCCTCAGTCAACGCAAAGTCAAAAACATTAGTGTTCGAGCGGATCCGTGAGGGTGTACCACTCTTCGGTAGTGGGACATAACTGAAATTTTTGACTCAGTATAATGTAACATATATTTAATCTCGACACATACCCTTTCTGAATCGACCACCTAATCAAAACTTGGGCAGGCTCTTTGTTATACTAGTACAGAATGGAGAGAATCAGAAAAAAAAGGAAATATAGAACGGGAATGGGGATATGCAAACCTTTTTGGCGATAGCATCGATATCAGGGTGAGATTCGCCCCGAATAATGGGACAATAGGCTTGGATGATGATACCATTTGCTTTACAGTAGGCGGCGATTTCGCGTTGTTGGAGGAAAGGGTGGAGCTTAGAGTCATATCAAACCAATGTACCGCACTATTTTGAGAACGATTTATAGCTTACCTCGATTTGATTTACAACAGGTAAGGGATAGCCTGCCTGTTTGATTTCTTCCAAATGTTTTACACCACTGTTATTTTTAAACAAGAGAAAGGTGAGATATAAGTAGGATACCAGCATTCGAAGCTTACTAGTTAGAAACACCAGCAGATTTCACTTTCCCAGCTTTCTTAGCGTCAAGGACTGCCTTGTATGATTCAAGACGTTTGTCTTTAACAAGAGGATCGTGGATAAGGAAGAGGTCAAGGTAATCTTTTGAGTGTCGTCAATTCATGTTCTGAACGGGTAAAATCACTCATTAGTTTACTCACCCAGACCCCACTTGGCGAGTGATTCTTCTATGCCTTGGGTCACATTATCATATCCATGACCCCGGTGTTTAGAAGCAATTTTCGAAGCTTCAAAAGTCATTTTTCAAAAAGAAAAAAAAAACTTGAGAGGTATTGCTTACTAGCGAATATCTCGGACCTCGGAATACCAGATTCACGAATGGCAGCGCCGCATTGGTCTTCATTCTCATACATCTGAGCACCATCAATTTGTCTAGTAATTGACAGTGTCAATAATACACTTGGTCGGTAGAGACCCTAATACACAGACACACGGACCTGTACCCGACCTTCAAAGCTTCAACAATGGCAGTTTTGGCGTCTCCCTGACCCAAGGCACCAAATCCCATTACGGGGAGTTTTTCACCTGTGATAGAAGCGGTGTCAAAAAATGTCATGACAATGGCATATTCGAGGTAGATGGACATGGGAGTGTGCCTTACCATCTGACAAGGTGAGAGTAGACTTCAAGTTTAATGAAGACATGCTGTTGCGTGTACAGCTGGATTGGGTTTGAACGTTCGAGTGTAGAGATGAGGCTTGCCAGCAAAGCTCTTATACCCTACCAGATCCACCTAGAGCCACACTTCGATGTTCTAATGAAGGACCAGAGTATCTACCGATGATGAGGTTAATTATAGGTTGACGATGGAGAATATATGTGGTCGTCGCAGGGACGACGACGTACCTCATATTTGGAAGATATCCTTGTTGGAATTAGGTTGTCAAAGCACCGTATTCAGGATCTGTTGGGTTTGTGGCACTATGCGGAAGGAGAAATCGCTCCCACTCTCCCTCGCTGGACCCTCATCTAGAGGTGGCGGCTACGTGGGACGGCCAAAAATATCTACTCTGTAAGGGCCCAAGCAAGAGTTAAATCGAAGTGCTCACTCTAAAATGTATCGGCGTTTTGTTATTTTTAAGAGCGAATGAGAATGGCTTCTGTGTGGTCGGTGTGGCCGAGATGGTGGCTCTAGTTATGAATGCGGTGGAGGTAGAGGCGGGTAAAGTAGGGTATAAGCGTCATTGGTTCGTCATTCCATCAGTTGTTGTGGCTTGCAAGGGATGTTGAGGGTTCAGATGAATGATGTGGCTCGGGTATGAAATAGACGCCTAAGATCTTGAATGAGTCCCATGAGGTGTATGTTTTCTAAAGAGTTGTAGGGTTGAGCGTGCAATGTGGCAAGGTGAGACCTTGGGTGTATTGTTGGCGCATCACTGTGAGCCTGAGGTGCTTATTTATCTAATCATGGATCACGCAGTCTCACCGCCGCCTACCCCAACGCTCTCAGGTCCAACCTCGCATCCGCCCGAGTCAGCGACTCGACCTCTGCTCTTGCAACTCTTGCCAACTACGTCTCACCTACTCTACTACATACGGCAGCTAGTGAAATAATGTCGCTCTATACTTATGTCGACCCCCCAAATTCCAACCTTGTGAGTAGACTGTGAAGCTGCGACATTTGGGCTGTGACTCTGACACCCAATGGCCATTCATTCACCGTATAACTCATTGAATTATCTCAATTCTTAGGTTTGTTGTATCTGCCGGTGAGTGGTTTGACCATACAGGAGTGTTTCAAACATCTCCCTTGCTGCTGTCAAACTGACTTGGGGGTTTGGGATAACAGGACGCCATTTACAGAACCAACGACGACGCTCACATGCACACACACATTCTGTAAAGAATGCATTCTCCGTGCATTAAATCACGCCCCGTTGTGTCCTATTGATCGTTCACCGCTATCTGAGAGGGATCTCGTACCCTCGGATCCTATCATCCGAACTGTAAGTGGTGTGCATATGTTAAAAGTCATTCATTCATTGTGTCTATAATTATCTTATGGGCAGCTTGTGGAAGAACTCGTGGTTGAATGTGTTCACAAGTCATCGGG
This sequence comes from Agaricus blazei, assembly GCA_029719445.1. Classification (NCBI taxonomy): domain Eukaryota; kingdom Fungi; phylum Basidiomycota; class Agaricomycetes; order Agaricales; family Agaricaceae; genus Agaricus; species Agaricus blazei. The sequence continues at coordinate 985,013 of SSNC01000008.1, read as the reverse complement.
ATGTCAACACGTTTGTCAAAGGCAGCTGTTGGCCATTCATCTCAGGGACGAATGTGTATATGGACAGGTGGAATGTAGTGAGCCAGAGTGTGGGGTAATAGTGGCGAGGAGTCAATTAGAAGAACATCGAAGGGAGAAGCATGGTAAGGAAGTGGACAAGGACACGAAGCAAGGAAGTGTGCGTGATTTAGTTGATTTCATCATTGAAGAGTGGCTCATGACATGGAATGTAGGTTGAATCTACAGAACCTCAAACGGGAGAACAGCAATCTTCATGTTCGACGCCACAAGTTGACTGTCAACAGAATAAAGTGGTGGAACTGTTAATGGAGCAGAACATGCTTTTGCGACATCGGGTAGAAACGCTTGAAGGTGCTATGCAGGTGATGAAGAAAGAGATGCATGCTGTCAAAAGTGCTTTAGGTCCCTGGTACCGTACACCAACACACAGCATCGGAGCACGCCCAACATATTCCACGCGACATCGTGCCTCGCTTCGGCCAGAAGGAGGAGAAGTAATTGCGGAAGCTACAAATGGGAATACTAGCACTCTACAGGACGCGCCGGATGAGGGCAGCTCTAATGCCTCGACTACTGTGCAGCCGAGGGTGATGCACACACATGTACAGGGTTCAGGGCACGGGCGGACAATGTCTTTGACGGGAGAAATAGTGGAGAATGGTGGGGATGAAATCAATGAAGCTAGTAGTGATCCACTCGCCGGATACTTCCCAACGATCGGGGACTTTGGCGGACTGCTTTCACAGAATGTGACACTTACGCAGCAGCAGCAGCAAAGTATAGGAGGAGGACCCGGCGGTCTTCGAATAAACCCGGGAGCTGTGACGAGAGTGGCACCTCTGGATCTAGGAACAAACTTGGTTGGGACACTGGAGGGGCTACGGGAGAGCGTGGTTGGAGTTGCGGCGGGGATCGACTCGCTAGGGAGACGAAGTGAGATTGCGTTGGCTAATGAAAGCTTGAGGCTGGGAGAAGAGGTTGTCTCTATGCGGGCGGCCGTCCATGGGCTGAGGATGCAGGTAAGTATGCGCTCTGATTAGTTGATCGGTAGACTGATAGAAATTTAGATACATGCGATGATGATGGAGAGAAATGCGCAGATTACGGGGCGGGAGGACGGGGTAGGTTCGGCAAGTTCATGGATGGGTGTTGGGATGAATTTTGGGGGACAGAACACGTCTGGACCGCGGATGTATTCTTATGGAGGGCCCCCGAATATCACGAAACTGTAGGGCGTTGTGGTTTATATTAGCGGACAGTATGTGAATACAGTGTAGTTTCTATGGCGGAGGGGGGTTTGAATAGGCGGCCCAGGCCGAGTCTACGGAGTCGAGGAGCTCTTGGACCTCGCGGACGGCGGCCTTGCGCTCTGCACGGGCTGTGGGCCAGTCGCGCTCCGGGGCGATTGCATCGAGACGGAGGAGCGACTGGAGGAGAAGCTCGCCGAGGCGGGAGTGGTCCTGCGGGGTGGGGGGGAGATCGGAGGGCGGGCGGAGGGCGTCCAGAAAGGCGCGGACGTGGGGGGCGAGCTGGGAGCGGACGGCGGCGAGCTCGGCGTGGATGCGGGAGACGGACTGCTGCTCAGAGGCAGAGGCTGGGGCCGATGGCGGGCCAGAGTCGCCCCCGATAAGAAAGACGGTCGAGTTCTCGGCGAGCCGGTAGGCGGACACTGCAGGGGGGTGAGCTCGGCGCCCGGAGGAGACAGGAGGCCGTACGGGGGGCGGCATCGTCCTTCATGACGGCGCCGGCATGGACGAGCTTGAAGGCGGCCGGGGGGAGGTGGGAGAGCTCGGCGGCGGCGTGGCGGAGGGCGGCGAGGGGCGCGGCGGGGCCGGGGAAGGGGAGGGCGAATCTGGGCCGGTGAGCAGGGCGCGGGCGGCGGAGGGGACGACGTGCCTTTGTTTCTGCCACTTGAGGAGCATGAGAGAGATCCGATCGATGGCTCTCTATATTATCGCGCCGTATGACGCAGTTTTCCTGCTCTCTCCACTCCTCCCATGCACACCCCCCCTCCCCCAGACTCCGGCCCCGTGCCCCCCTCCCTCCAGGCCAAGATGCTCGCCGTACGGCCCTTCTCTCCCCCCACAGCCCGCCCTGATCCCGTCTCTTCCAGATAGCACAGCGCGCCTCCGCCCTCAACAGCCAGAGGAACGAGGCGCTCCAGGTCCAGCGAGCCGCCGCCGCCGCCTCCCTCGCAAATGGCTCCTCCGACTTCGCCATGCCCCACTACCCCCGCCCATGTCCAACATCTACGCCCTCGGCGCCACAGGTCGCGGCAGGCCTGTCATGGGCGGCATGGCCGGTCGTCGAGCAAAACCCGCCTTCAATCTCCACGACATCACCTCGACATCCAATCCTCCCCACCTCAATCCTCCCGCCCCAAACGCCCCCGCTCAGGACTCCCAGGACAATGCCGGCGATTCCTCCCCCAACACCTCCAATCCCCAGATGCCTCCATTCATCAACCGCGCCCGTCTGGGCGCCGGTCGCCCCTTCGCCAAAGACAACCCCCAGTCCACCCCTTCAGCCCTGCCCAGGCGTTCCGTCGAGCTCAACTCTCCCTTCGCAAACTTTTCGCGAATAGTGTATGCCGCTTTTCCTTCTTGTGCACCCTCCCTCATCCTCATTCATCCCACCCAGCGATCCTTCTGGCACCCTCAATTTCAAAGACAAGGCCATTCTCCATGCAAAGGGCGTCAACTTTTCTTCCGGTGCCAAGTTTTCCATCAACATGGACCAGTTCCAGCTCAACGAGGAGCTTGGCAAGGGCAATTATGGCACCGTCAAAAAGGTCCTCCACAAGCCAACCAATGTCTTCATGGCCATGAAGGTCTGTCTCCTTTCGCTGTTCGAACACCTCCTCTCATCTTCCCCAGGAAATCCGTCTCGAGCTCGACAATGCCAAGCTGAACAGTATCATGATGGAGCTCGAGGTACTTCACAGGGCTGTGGCGCCAGAAATAGTCGAGTTCTATGGCGCCTTCTTCATCGAATCTTGCGTCTATTATTGCATGGAGTATATGGACGCCGGAAGTCTCGACAAGCTCCAGGGCTTCGGTGTTCCTGAAGGCGTCCTGGGTTGTATTGCTTGCAGTATGGTCAAGGGCCTCAAATTCCTCAAGGACGACCTCAACATCATACACAGAGGTTTGTCTTTTTCTTCTTCTTCTTCTTCGCTTCATCTCTGAATATGACCAGATGTCAAACCGACCAACGTTCTCGTCAATCGAAGTGGTCAAGTCAAGCTCTGTGACTTTGGTGTATCCGGCCAGCTTGAAAAGTCACTCGCAAAGACTAACATCGGTTGTCAGTCCTACATGGCCGTACGTCCTTTTGATTTTTGTTGTCCCAGGTATCCTTTCTCATTGCCTTCCCTTCAGCCCGAACGAATACAGGGTGAATCCCAGAATAATCTGGGGACATATACCGTCGCTTCTGATGTTTGGTCCTTGGGCCTCTCGATGATCGAGATCGGCATGGGCAGATATCCTTATCCTCCTGAAACATACTCGAATGTTTTTGCTCAGTTGACCGCGATTGTTCACGGCGACCCTCCTGAGCTTCCGGAGGACAAGTATGGCCCCTCAGCACGAGATTTTGTAGCTGGTTGTCTGGTTAAACATCCTACAGGCCGATCGACTTATCGGCAACTCTTGGTGAATGACCAGGTCATACCTATATATTGACTGGCGATACTGACCTTGGCTACGTAGGATCATCCATTCCTAGCTGAAGAAAATTTGCGCAATGCCGATATGACGGGTTGGGTCTCAAAGGCCTTGGTCTACAGGGAGCAACAGCTTGAAGAACAACGTTCGAAGATGTTTGAGCAGATGCGTATGTCTTCGTGAACCCAACTGGTTTACCCCTTCCTCTTTCGACAAAGAAGGACCAGGGATAGAGGGTGTAGGTTATAAGCTCCTCGGCGGAATTTTCCCTTCTTTTTCTTCTCTCCTTAGTATTCCCTTTTCCTTTCCCTCGTTCTCCTTCACTTGCAACAATCCTTTCCCTCCCTCTTTTGTTTTGATGCACCGCTATTTATAGCGCATAGTTTGGTGGCAACTTTCACCCCAAGTTTGTTTCCTATCCTGCTTTCCATCTAAGATCTTCGCGGCTATAGACGGATTGGGGCATTTGTTATTATCGAAATGCGTTTGAGCCGAAATCTTGTGATCGAATGTTTTATTGTTCCTCTTTTTCTTGCTTTATTGTCATGCCATACCGCCCTTTTCTTCTTCTCCCCTTGCGAGAGTCATCCCACAGAGCGGTAGTGGGTCCGCTCCAGTGTCGGCAGTTACCCCTGCGTATGATGGAGAACATCAGAGCCTCAGAGCCGTTGTATCCTAGCCACTCCTCCGAGCGCCACGCGTTTGAGTCATGTGTTGAGCATGCGCCCACAACTGGCTGGCTTGAAGCTGACGGTAGAGCTCTCCTGTTTTGCGTTACCTGATCAGAAGCTCGCGTTGAGGTCTTGACGAAGAAGCATGGGTGGAAGGAATAGGACTCGAACGCTGGATGTTTTCGCGCCTTTGGTAGCAAGTTTGGAAGGGGATAAAGTGCCGTGCCCACCCAATGCATAGCTGAGACACGCTTCAGCCCTACGCCACCGGAAGGAAGCCAAGGTCCAATGAGCACGCTAGTCCCTTCATTCGTCGAGCCTCTTGGTGTCAGCCCTATCAATGGCGAAGTATTCGAGTTTTGTTTTATTGTTCGGAATTAGACGTCGCAAGTGCAGAGAGTCCATTACTGCGCTCCTCGTGTACTGGTAAGATATCAACTATGGCTGCTATGTCGAGAATGTTTTAACGGACCATGGAATCGCAGTTCTAGTTTACTCTACTTCATTGTTCATCCCGAAATGGTGTCGTGAGTGGCACCAATTTGGACCCGGAATATCAAGGTATTGTTCGCCCAATAATAAGCACCCAGAGAATGGTTTGAGCCGGACTGCAGAAAATAAATGGATGGATATGCGTTGGGTTTATGGCAAAGCAGAGTTATGTGCATTTGATTATATCACGTCCGCGGACTGTGCGCGTGGCTCTGCTGACAAGACAAACCTGCGCTTAGGATCATTTTCTGTCATGGAGAACTCTAGACGATATCAAATCCGTGACTCCACATCCAGGCGCTCACGCGCGTCATGCTGGTATGCCAAGAGCATTTTTACTGGCCAGACCATGACTGTGCAATTGTGCAGTCGGTGGGCCACTTAGAATGGTCACGAGGCCTGAGGACAACCGGTCAAGTACCGCGAGTCAATGCATTGTCATGGCCCTAAGAATAGGCATAAAGCTTTGTGGATAAAAATTTTTCGCGACCGTTGATTATACCGACCGCTACTGGAGGTTTCCGCAGCATTTGTGGGCTCCCCACACTTACCGTCCCAGGTTGTGGGTCTCGACTATGGGCGCGTTGTGGACGAGTGTGGCGTCACCAACTTGACTCAGGGTTATGAACAGATCACATTCACCGCGCTCCCTTTTCTCACCCCCGCTTTCTATACGGCAAGCACCGGCTTCACGCTCGGTGATGGAGCCTGGCTAGGGCAGACTATAGGACTTCACCGCTGGCACCGCCCGCGGGCGGGCAATTAGCTACGGCTTATCTGGTCAACTACGGTAACAAACGCAGTATCCGATTGTTCTTTCCTTTTGTGTGTTATATGCTACCGTTCCCTATTCTATCTAGCGTGGATATTCTTCGGTCTGGCTCACCAGTTTACGCTTGAGCCTTCCTTTTCAGACTATTCATCGCGTATCGCCGGTCTTGCCGACCACACCCCCACACGTTTTTGTGTCTTCTTTTCCACGCATATGGGCCTTTTACGTCCTTTGCGCACCGAAAATCTGGAGAATGACGGTTGGACAGGAAGTGATTGGGTGTTTGGTCAAGCTAAAACATCTTTACGACCCTTGATTCTTCCCTAGTGTTGGATGTGATATGTCGAACCTGTTGGCGCGCGAAATGATTTGTTGAAGATTGTTGGAGCTAGTCTTGCGTGGGGTTAGAAGTGAGGACTACAGGACGTGGTCAAAGACCCGGAAATCGACCGTCCTGGAAGGGTTGGGCGGTGATTTTCTCCCCTCTGCTCTCTGTTCTCACTTCCTGGCTTTGAGCTACAGCGCTCGGATCCCGTCGATTGAACTGCTGCGTATTCGGTACGGCGAAGTGGGCCTAGCGGTATCCTCGTTTCGTGCCTGAAGAACCCTCTTCGCTACTGATAACTGGACCAGGTTCAGACCTGCGTGGAAGCCATCGATAACCTGGCCATGCGATATTTGCTCCCCCAATTCCGTTTTACTACCGTTCTTTTTTCCGATTCAGGATTGGGATATGTCATGGAATCTTCTTTTTTAACAGCTTAGGGATGATGGAGGGGCGCTAGATTCTGGTGTTATTGCCATATGGATTAGAAGAAGGGGGGAAAAATAAGAAAAGGAAGCGAGATGTCATCGTTTGGTGTCAAGAGTCGTACCTAGACTTATTAGAGTTTTCCGGCGGTGTTTTTTTTTTCTTTTGTTTTTTTCCGTAACGTAGCTTCTTGATGTGGGTGTTGGAGAGAGATTTAAAATGCCAGTTTGGGCGCGGTTTTATTTTCCTTACTTTTGTGGGACTTGTTACTTGTTTCTCGATCTCTCAACGACTACTCGACGACTATCCTCTTCAATTCCTGTAGTTTATCTCCCTCGCAATGATCAGCTTTACACATTTTTTCACGCTCTTGATGACCAAATTGGGTTTGAGGCCAAAACAAGATCCTATTTTTATCCAGACTACGCCTGGGTGTCCAGTGGAAATAATTATCACAACATCCACAACATACCAGGTTGTACCGGATGGTGAGTTATGACCAACCTGGTCTAGTTTGGTGTGGGACTAATGGAATAATATTTAGGCTAGCAGTGGTAGTGATGTTTTAAGGGTGCTGGGGGATGACGAAGAGTTGGGAAGGTGGAGAGAGCCAGAAATAGAGGGCAAGGGGTTCGAGATGATGGCTAGAGATTTGAGGTAGAAATGATATAGTTGATTAATTCTAAATGCTTTGTTTAGTCAACTGCGCATTGATAAGCCCTTCAGGCCAGTCATCTGGCATGACCTAGTAAGTTGTGGACGTCGTGATAATTATTTCCAGTGGACAAATGCCCTAAATAACCGACACCTGAAGCGATCGAACGCGCGACCTCGCCGCCTCAAGATGGTTTACCCATCAAAGCGACTATCAGGCAAAGGCAATGACTGCTAAGCCATGCTGCCGGTCGTCTGATTTTGTTTACTCTTTATAGATCGGTATATACTGGACCTAGTTTTGTGGCACTCGTGTTTGTTTTCTTTTTGTGTTTTGTGATGTAGTTAATTCTGAACGATTTTATCGGAATTTGATGATGTGGGGTTCCAGATCGAGACGTAAAAGGGGCAGTGAATAATAATAAACTAACACCCACGAGAATGATGTAAGATGATTGTCAACCGTTGTCTTCGTTGACCCTCAATCACTTCTATCGGACTACTTGTGATATGGCTGTAGGGCGATTAACGAAAGACTCTACTGTCAAGCTAAGGACAGGTGAACAACTTTTATATGGTTCTGTATCAATCGCCTAAGTGGTCCCGCGGGGACGGCCAGAAACTTGTTCTTTGAAGATGGAATAAACCGGTGGGATATTGGCTGACATTTGTTTTTAGGTCATCATATGCCTGTTATTGGACTTGGCGTGTATCGGAATTATACGACGAGGGACTCTGTGGCTGAGGCTCTGCATGCTGGCTATCGGTGAGTGCTTTAACTCAATTTGATGTGTTTTTAGTCTTGCGGTCTTATGTTGTGTTCAAGGCTTGTAGACTGTGCTCAGGCATATAGGAGCGAGGCACATGTCGGACAAGGGTTAAGAGATACGAGTGTTTCGAGGAACGATGTGTTTATCGGTATGGATTCGCTGTTCACTACTTCGACCGTGTTTCTGTTGACATTGGATTTTTTTAGTAACTAAGATCATTTCCAAGTTGCATGGATATGAACGTACATTGAAGGCGGTGAACGAGTCACTTGAGCGATATCAATTTCGTCAGTAGGTTATTGGAACCCTTACCAATATCACTGGATCGTTGAAACCTCTGTTTTGCCTTTTTTTTTTTTTCTTTTTTTTTCTTTTTTTTTTTGATGCAGAATACATTGATCTGTTCTTGATTCATAATCCTCATTCTGGGACTGAACTTCGTTTGGCGACGTATAAAGCTTTACAAGATGCGAAATTGGCAGGAAAGATTCATTCGGTTGGCGTGTCGAACTAGTGCGGGGAAAAACGTACTTCTATTAACATAAATGGTGCTGATTGGTTTTTATTCATTTTAGTGGTATCAGACATTTGGAAGAGATTATGAATGCGGGCTACGAAACGCCTGCGGTTAATCAAATTGAGGTATGTGAGTTCTTCAATTTCATTGTGCCATCGTACTTATGTTAGATTAGCTGCATCCATTCTGTCAACAAAACCCCATCGTAGCATTTTGTAAGAAACATGAGATCGTGGTACAAGCATATTCGCCCATGGTACAGGGTAAATTGGACCACCCAATATTTTTACAAATAGCGAAAAAGGTGGGAGGCCAGTTTAAATAAAGTTGTTCGCCTACCTGAACTGGTTCTTTAGCACGGGCGGGATCCTGGGCAAGTCCTGATTCGGTGGTCTTTACAGAAGGGGTAAGCGGCAAGCTAGTCTTTATGCGAGGACAATCGATTTTATCTGAGCGCAGATTTGTCCCCCTGCCTAAGAGTGCAAACTCTCAAAGGATCCGTTCAAATCTTGATGTTTTTGATTTTGAACTCGACACCGAGGATATGCAGACACTGGAATCTTTGGACCGTGGAAAGGAAGGTGCGGTTACCTGGAACCCGGTGGATGCTCCATAAAGCTTTGAAGCGGCCTCCGTCATCATGTGGTATGTATGTTAGGTAACAATTCATGAGGAATAAAATTATTCCTCCCGACGGAAATGTGCCAATAGGTAATAATAATACCGATCAGTAGTTCTATCAGAACGTGGACCTCCTGAGCGACGTCTTCATATGTCCATGTTCAACCTTCGCCTTGCCCCTGGAGTAGAAATGATCATGCTTTATTTGCCCTTAGGGACGATACTCTTACGACAGATGAATATTGTCAGTGGAGTCAGGGAAACCTGAAGGAACTTGATTCAAAGACCTACGCTACCAACTTCTCCGCCTTTATTTGCCTCTAATTCTGAACTGGCCGCCGTATTCCAACATATTTACGGTGCCTGTGTTATATATCTATCCAATGTATTCCAATGTATTAATAACGTCCCGATCTCGTGATCCCGATTGACCCTATCTAGTAAGGTAGAGTAGCTACTAACTAGTACTAACTACGTTGTGGTAGACATGACATGACGACTAAAACGTGACAAAAGCGTTACAAAAATGCTTGTAAAATAGTTATATATTCGGGGCACTCTCAATTTCACAGATATTGAAATTTTGCTTGCACCAATACCTAAGTTACATGTTTTGTCAGGTATCGGTGCAAGAGAATTATGAACAAATATCAAACTGAGCTTGCCCCAAATTTCTAAAATATTTTATGTCGAATTTGATGTCATATTTGATGGCTACTACACATTTGGGCTACTCGACGTCAAATCCTCAAACTACTCCCTGGTCATTATGCCTCAGTCTCTCAAACCAGAAAAACATAAATCTGTCATTGAAAATCTCAGAGATTGTGCAAAACCACGGGAAAAAAACGCAAACTAGCTAAACAGCAGCCTGTGAGTATCATAGACCAGCGAAATATTCAAATATCATTTATCATGGTCATGTGATGTCTACCACAACGTATCAGCTCTGCCTTATTTATTCCACAAGATTAAAAATAGATTCTACAGCTGACACAGTCTGCACCCACCATGCGTCATTGGATGCTTGAACATCTCAGTCGCACGGGCTCTTGCTCAGTGTAACTCACTATGGCTCTAAGCATCAATTCTTCTCTCCGTTTCTTTTCTGGTATGTGCAGTCAAAATCAGTACCCAGGCTATATTACGCACTTCCCTTCAGGAAACCAGATCTACAGGCTCGGGTTTGGCGTGTATAAAATAACCAAGGCGGACACGAAGGCAGCGGTTCTAGATGCCCTACAAGCTGGCTACAGGTAATCCAATCAACCAGTCATATACTATATTATCAGCGCGCTGAGATCATTGGCAAAGGCACATCGACACGGCAGTTCTCTACAAAAATGAAGAGGAAGTCGGCGATGCAATCAAAGCATCAGGGATTCCTCGAAGTGAGATATTTCTTAGTGAGTCATGGCAAATTCTCGCGATTTGTGAAAAATCTCGACGTTGGTTGTAGCGACGAAAATACTGAGCGATGGTCATACTTATGATACTGCTGTGAAGGAGATTGATAATTCCTTGAAGCGCCTTCAGGTAGGTCAGTGACGACTTTAACTTCATTGCAGTACGACAGTAGAAAAGTTGACATGATCTTAGCTTATGTGGATCTATACCTGATCCATGATCCTTTGGCAGGTGGAGCGACGCGCATGGCGATTTGGAAGGCCTTAATCGATGCCAAGAAGGCTGGCAAGGTCAAAGATATCGGAGTGTCCAACTTGTAGGTGAAGCCACCATGATTCAATGTTGTGGAGATGACCAGTTGTGCAGCAACATCAACCATCTCGAAGAGATACGAAAAAGTGGGCTAGAGCTACCGGTGCTCAACCAAATTGAAGTACGAAGTTCCTGACATGCACATATAACTGCCCGACTAACTAACGATGGTCTATCTTAAGTTACATCCTCTCGGCCAGCAGCGCCCCATTGTCCAGTGGTGTAATGAACACGATATCAAGTTGGGAGCCTACTGCCCTCTCATTCGTGGACAGTTCAATATTCCTGTTTTGCAAGAGCTAGCCCAAAAGGTATATAAGCGACGCAACCGTCATTGAAAACCGCTAACATCAGGTCGTATCTTTAGCACAAGAAAGATCCAGCTCAGGTTCTCGTAAGATGGTCTCTACAGAAAGGGTATGCAGTTATCGAGCTATAAATATCAGCTCGAAGCCTTTGCTGATGCTCTTTCAGATATATACCGTTACCTAGAAGCAGCAAGGCCGAAAGGATTCGTTCTAACGCCAACGTTTATGATTTCAACCTTAGTGAGGCAGAAATGGAGAGCCTGGACAAGTTAGATAAGGGGACTGATGGAGCAATCAGCTGGAACCCGGTCATTGCTGACTGATTGTTAGTACATATAATGATCAGCCCAGTTGGGGTAAGTAAAATTAAACTTGCCAGGCCATATCGTTGAGAAGGGGATAGCTAGTGAGTTAATATGAAGCCTGTCAATTTTTTGAAGTGGTACATGACTCAGAGAATGAACGGAGATATTGAAGTACAACTTAAAGGCGATAACTGAGTGCATCATCCCATAGGGGAGTGGAAAGTTCGATTCGAAAGGCGTACGCCACGCAAGGGTTCTGACTGGATTCAGGTGGCGACAGGATTCCAGCATCAGGGACCTGCCAGGTTCAGTGTATCAACCGCCGTAAAGGCACTAGAACACCATCTACCAACCTCTACGTTTCAGATAAACCACTTAATCTAGGACAGTAACAATTGATCGGCGATACCAACGCCGCAGGTACTAAACCCAAAAGTTATGATGAGAGTAAAATGTAAATACTACACGCGTTTGTGCTAACAAAATACAGAAGTTTGCTCAAGGAGTCATGCAACAATGGTGGTGGATAAGGTAAAAAGTTCGAAAGCCCAGCGAAAGCAAAACTGATTGCAAGAGAATGAAAAATGAGATAACGGGTATGAACCACGTGAATCGAATGTAAACTAACGAAATTAAACCTAGCCTATCTAGTATCGCTCTACGACATACTAACGGGATGGGGTTACTGTCCGTTTAGAGATTTCTTCTTGCCGTTGCCAGAGTAATTCAGCCCATAGAGGATGAGGTGGGATATGGCCAACGAGTGCACGGAGGACCTCGAGCCTAGGGAACATAGATTACTTCCTGAGTAAAACTCTTAGATATGAGATGCTTACCATCTGACTTTCTCTTCATCGGTATCGGCAAAAAAGATAATCTCTTGCTCATGAGGGAATATCAACCGGAATGACCGTTCCACGCCATACAAGGCGTCTTCGTCATATACTCGCCTGTGGGCGAGGGGTCTGGAGGGATTACGCAGATCTTGGTCGTCTTGTACTGCGATGGCTTTCTTCAAATCAATCGTAGCCGTAGCCTTCTTAGTAACATCATTGAAGGCAACCAATCTGGCACCGATGACGCGAAAGAGGCGGCGACGCCAAGTCTGGAATTGTATGAGTTGGGGCGTCTATGCTGAGTCCGGTGCGCACTTACACTACAATCCCCACCACTCTGTGTTAGAGTTCCTTGGAAATAGGTCATCTTATGCCAGTTGATATGCCGCAACCCACGGTGACATTCTTCTAAGCTCTGAGGTAGTTGCTCCGCCGGAATACCGGGCAAAGGCGGTAATCTAAACATCTGCAAGACGATCTCTCCTACCTGCAAGGTAGAGAATTTTCCGCCCATTTCGACACGCTGTCCTATTAAAGGATATGTTGTTTCGAATAAGCGCATATCACATCTTGAGGCAATGTCTTTAAATTGAATGAATGCACGAGCGAGTGTGCCATCAGGTTTAAGGTAGCGGGCAAAATTATCGGGGAGCCGGTGGCTGGGTAATGGAGGGGGAGGCGTCTGAGCCCGTTTCTCCTTAGACGGCTTTTTAGGGGAAGAAAAAAATGAGCGCATTCCTCTCGAGGTTGATTGCTGAACCGGAGGTTGAGATGGTGGGAGAGCAGGAACAGGTTTAGACGCCAAGGACTTGAGTTGGGCCGCGATGTGAGGATCCTTGCGGATTTTCAATGTCAATGTGAATTCGAGTTTATTATGCTCAATTCTATGGCTGGGGTTAGAATAAATTTATTGTAAAGCAGGCGCCATGACTCACAATTCGAATTCTTGATCAATGCGACAATCAGGAGAAAGCAGGCATTCCGGAGTGGTGACAAAGTGTATGCCATTATTCAAGGTGCACGTAAGCTTCGTGGGCTCATCTGGTAGGGAAATATTCACTCCTTTGATTCCCAGGACTAAACAGAAGTGTAAGTAGCGTAGAAGTCCTCTCTTAGAATAGACGAACCTTTGACGAAAACCTTTCCATACGATTTTCCTGGGCTGGCTTGTGCACGATATTCTTTGATTTGCTTCGAATACTCGTCCTAATCAGAACTCGATTAGTGAACATCTAGATCAACGCTGAATACGGTTCCTCACCATATCGGAAGGTCGGCGGACTGTCTTCCATGCCTTTCCCGTGTCAACATCTCCTACACCCGTCAGATGTGATACTGTCTCATCAGGAGCTGAAGCGTATATAGTTCCTTCATGTTCTCGAACCTGATATTTCTGAGGGACGCGATGAGCTTAGAAACCTTGTATCAAAGGAAATCACCTACGCTTTTCGCCGCAACAGATGGATTTCGGCGTAGTTTCTTCAGCTCCCGTTCAATACTCTGAGAGAGAGGATCTTCTTGAATGATTTCTTCCATATTCCCAAGTTCCAGTCGCTTTCTAACGTGATCATTCGCATCATCAGCGCTCATGCTACGTCTTCTGCTTGGCCGCCCAACTCCTAGTTGTGCTTGCATTCGCACCGCATTGTTGCGTGTAGGAACCGGATGACCGCCCTCAGCCCTACGAGCTTCTCTTCTTTTTTCTAGAATTAGTTGTTCCCGGGCTTTGATCTGGTTATCTTTAGGAGGAACGGGAGGGGGCATTGATGAATCGAAAGGACCAGAAAACATTCCTTGAGACGCTTCCTGCATATTCACCAAGTCCGAGTCTGTTGCTGCCCTATGAAGTTTATGGTGGTTGATCTCCGCTGACTGATCATACGAAGTGTCTTCCTCGTCAGTAACCATGGAGTCGTCCTCGTGGCCACCTGCACCAGCAACATCATCCATCAGCCTATCCAGAGCACTTTTCATGTCCATGTTTACATCCATGCCCCCCATCTTTACATTGCTACTACCATGAACACTCCCTTCCTCGTTTTCGTTGCCAGAGGTAGAAAGGGCGGGACTCGCTTTCGAACGAGCAGTAGTATCACTACCATGAAAGCCTATGCCTCCAAGGGTGAACTTATTGCCAAAGGTTATTTGCAGGCTCGGGCTGGAGTCGACAATTCCAAACTCTTTGTCAGAGAGACTGTCCGGTGTAGGTAAGCTACCAGCAACGTCCATTCTTTCCGCGTGCTGCACTGTGGCGGGCTCGAGGCTGACATCGGTCATCGCTGTAGAGATGGACATGCAATCGCGCTCCTTGTCACATTCAGCACCAATAGTAGGGGGTCCTTCCGGGTAAGGGATAGCGCCCTGGGATAGAGTTTCGTTTGGAGGTTCAATCCGTTCCATCACCGAGTTGAATGGACGTGTGGGCTCAGGGCTTGCACTTAGAGTGCTCCTCCTTTCGGTAAGACGACGACGAATATCGTCTTTACTGATGCGGTGGGGAGACAACGCACGAGAGCTATTACTGTTCTGGCTAACGTTGAGAGGGGAAGTGATGGGGATTGGTGGGGTCGTGGTATCAGGAAGTAATGATCGGGAGGATTGTCTGGATGCGCGTCTATGGCTGTCTTCGTTGATACCTACAAGTACTTCGTCGTGAGAGGCATCGGAAGCCGCGGGGAGGGGATACATCCTTGTTGAGGATCATTCTTTAAGAACGAGGAACTACTGAGATCAGATTCTGGGGGTGCCTGATTTTTGATCAGCGAACACTGACTGGAGTTTATTGAAAAAATTTCACCTCTTCTCCGGAATGATAGCTGACGCTCCTATCTAGGCCGCTCAAACTGACCTCAGAATTACCTATGGAAAGGTTGCTAGGATCCAACGAATCGTTGCTGGACCGGTTATGTTCATCATGATCAAATATATCTGTTCCCGTAGAAGGCGAACCTCGATCGGGGTATTGAGGACCTACAACACTAAACAAGTAATCACGGCGAGCTGAGACAAAAACTTACCTCGCGGCCACCTGAATTTAGGAATAAAACCCTCGCTACGACTCATCGAGGATCCCATGGCTTTCATAGGCGTGGGGCTCAAGGGAAGTTGCTCAATACGCGTCTCGGGATCATCTATTTCTTCCGTGTCCTCCTTAGGAGATTTGATGATGTCTTCCATGTTTGTCGACCGACCGGGAGGCGGTGTACTCTGCATAGGCTCTAAATCATCACGAAACAACGTAACGGACGCCCGGCGAGAGGAAGAGAAGGCGGGAGATCCGGTGTGATTTGAAGACAGAGAATTGCGAGTCACAGGAGAGCGTGAAGAATCATTGGTAGTTTGAGAAGGGGAGTGCGTGTGTGGAGAAAAATGGGGAGGCGGTTGATTTTGTTGAGGGGAGCTTTGATGAAATTGTAATAGTCGTTCAGCATGATGACTTCGGCCAAAAGGAACACCATCCTCCGTCTCAAGATCAGTGGGTATATCAGATACGCGGGGAGGTGTCTTTGATCCCGACAGATCTGCATCCATGAGAGCAGCATTTGAGGAGAAAAATATCTCTTCAACAAGCCCGTTAATACTGGTATCTGTGTTTAAAAGAGTTGCGGCAGCCGGAGTGTTGCTGAGATCAGCGGTTGGTGTGCTGTCATGCGGGATTTCTTCCATCGACACATCGTGCGCGAGGTGAGGATCAGGGTCGGATAGATGGGGTTCATTAACAGCATGACCGCCACAAAAGAAAGGATCGACTTCGTCGTTATCCAGGTAAGCTTGACTGTGGCCTGCCTCTTCATCAGAATCATCCCAGTACTCTTCATCCGAGGTGTCACGGTCAAACTCAACGACATCACATCGTTCGTCAAATGTGACAGTCTTTCGGCGCTCTCGCTTAGCCCCGCCACTGAAACGCGGCCCATTCAAGCGCTTAGATGCAACAAGCGAGGACCTTCCTGGTGAAGGACCATTAGTAGAAGTAGGGGTGACGTTGTCAACTGGAGTAAGGCGGGAAGCGATGGAAGGTATGGGAACCGGGCTAGGGCTCGGATGCCGAACTCCGGGGATGTGGGGAGGAGAAGGGGGTGGGTCGTCCATGCTCGATACCCGTTCTTTCTGCCTGAAGGGACTCTTGGTGACAGGCTCTGTCTTGAGAAGACCTTGAAATGTCACACTTTGTTTCCTGTCGCGTTTGAGGGCAAAAGGACGGTCATTATCGGTCTCTGCGTCTTCATGCATTGAAGATGGCCGAGGTCGCTTCTCGCCGGACGCTCGCCTAATTGGGTATACGACCGAGATGGGACGAGAGGGAGAGGGAGTGGGTGGGGTAGGAATCGGTGTTTGCTTTTTGAACGGAGACTTGGAGACAAGATTGTTGTTGCGGACATGTTTGAAGCTCGAAGAAGTACGCCGTACGACGTTGGGTCCTTGTTGGAGGACGGGGGAGTCCCGCTTTGCGATTCTTAAGGGAGAAGTCACAGATCCTGAACTAGAAGAAGATGGTATAGAAATCGGTGCCGGGGAAGCCCAGCCCATGCCAGACTCGCGGAGAATAGAAGATTTTATAGGATCCGAGGAATGAGAGAGAAGACGATCCTGCAGTGGAATGGGTTTGCGCGTCGCCATGGGTGAAGGGCGCCACTAGCTGGCGGGTTTCTTTCAAGGCGTCGTCGTCGTCTTCGGGTCGTGGGGGATCGTGGGGGCGAGCAATTTGATGCCTTGGATAGACGGCGTTGGCACCAGTCAACAAACACTTATCGTGGGAATGCATCGCCCCTATATCCCGCCCCACAAACGCGTCAGTCACGTGACGGCGTTTCTCCCTTCAAAGCAACCGTTGCATCTGAACGTTCAAAGCGTCGGAACAGGAGACAACGCACTCCCGCTCGAGCCTGAAACCCATGGTCAAGACTTGATATACCCAGCCCTTCAGTAACCCACAGAATATTTGGATTTGACGATTTGGAGGACGATTTGTTGGCCTTCTTTGTCTGCCTTGTATGCATCAGCTCTGTCAGCAAGTCCATACCGGCCGTCAGAAAGGCCACAGCCAAATATGATTAGAATGGAGCGCTTTGTGCTTACTTGTTAGACCGGTGTTGAACGACGACTCTCTATGGAACCGAAACATGCTAATGAGTAGTGGAAGAATATCAGACACAGTGACGAAGTCAGGGTGTTCTCGTCGTCGATCTATTCAGGCTCTTGTTGCCGCGGCACGGCGCCGCGTTTGTGCGCTCGAGTCCATTTGTAGCTATACTCAAGAGTTCCCTTATGCAGACATGCTTCATTGGGATGGGCTGCTTTAGGAAATCGTTCAGATGTCCGCTGCTGACCGGCCATTGCTGGAGTCTTCATGCCGGCAAATAGTCTTCCATCAGTCGGTGCTTGACATTCTTCTGGTGGTTTGTATATGGAATAACATTGAGTTTGCCACGCGCTAGAGGTGGACGGCAATTAGACTGAAATACGCGTCTTCTTGCGGTGATATGCAATAGCCAGAAAGAGTACTTTGTGTCTCATTGAACTTTTCGCCGAAAGACCTGGGTGCGTTGGAACAACTTGGGCATTTACAGCACCACAGCGGAGTTCCGGTTTTGTCATTCGTAATCAAGTGGCAATGATCACCGGCAAGCTCCGGTCCGTGCTAATTTGTGTTCATTGCCACCCACCGTCCGCTGTCTTGCGCTATGTCTTTCCAAAGCTTGATATCAGGCTCAGAGTGTGCTGTGCCTTCCAATCCTCTCTCACAGGTCCTGAAACACACCGAGGGCGATCGAAGCCTACAGCAGGTCAGTGATTCCGGCATATTAATATCCTTTACTTGTTACCAACTTACCCCAAAGGACAGAATCGCAGGGCCCTCGTCAAGCAGAGTACGCTGTTATTTCTTTCGTAACTTCGAGTATTTGCTGAGTATACCATCAGCTTCACCAACTACCATCGACCGCAGGCCCCTCCGTCGCAAATGAACAAGATCTCGCGCTCGCTAGACAATTCTTTGACGGCTCCGGCTCATCCGCTGGACCATCATTTACTCCCCACCCAGCTGAACTCGCGAGATTAAGTCAAATGCCCCCTGGTCAAGTTGGGCCAAACCTTCATGAACCTTGGGTCATGGAACAACAAAAGTCACAAGCCTACCGTCCTGACGACATTCAACAAAATGGTTGGGCCGCCGAATTCGGCGTTTCGAGTTCTCCTATCAGTCCCCAAGTGCAGCAGAATATGCCCTCAAGACCTGAATGTATGTTTACATCATCTTTGTTGCCTTGCTCTCCGAGTGATTGACTCCTATTCTACCAGTTCAGCAAAGGAACTCGCACATGTCGCCTATGGGAATGTATGGAAATTCTATGCCTATGCTCGGAATGTCGAACGGAATGTTTTATGGCATGAATGGCAACTTCAATATGATGGACCAGAGCAAGGGCAAAGGCAAAAGCAGAGAGGCCGACTTTGAGGCTGCATTCGCACAGATCACTGCATCACTACAAGAGCAGACGTCTCGAATAGAAGAAGTAAAAGATGACGTTGGTGGCATCGTCACAGATATGGAGAAAGCTAAGCTCGACGATGAAAAGGTTTCTGAATCAGAGACAGACTTCAAAAAGTACGTGAATATCCCTCTTATTTACTGCGGGAATATTCAAGTGGCGATGTTAATGTTTCAGAGTTTGGGAAGGGTTACAAACATCAGAACTCCCACCTCCACAAGAAGATATGGCAAAGTGGGAAGCAGAGTTCAACCAGCTCATGAGCTCGCAACGTGACGAACTTGAGACAGACTACGGTACGTCCATGCAGCAAGCATGGGAGAGCGGCCTCGGTGATCTGTCGTCGGATACAGTACATGGCGACAGGATAGAGTTTGATGACGAAGGGGTACCCATTCTCGATCCATATGTTTTCGGTCCGTATCTCGTCCCTCCCTTGAGAGTGTAACTCGAACCTTTCTTATTGCAGAAAAGAACAACAGATATGTAGAAGAATCTCCGGCACGTTCACTATTGGATGAAGCCAAAGCATTGCTAGAACAAAATGGATCTCTTTCCGAGGCTGCGTTAATGCTGGAGGCTGCTATCCAAAAAGGCCAGTTGGGGGAAGGGGGCTACGAAGCTTGGGTCCTTCTAGGAGAGACTCGTAACATGGATGAAAGAGAAGAGGCAGGAATGAAGGCGCTCATGGAAGGAGTGAAGAGGGCGGAGCAGAACGGTACTCCAGGGCCCGGAATGATGGTTCGCAGAAAACTCACTTCTTATAAATATACTTTCTGACCCCACTGTAGTCGCTGGCCATTTCATTCACGAATGAAGCTTATGACAAAGCATCGCACTCGATGCTGTTGCGCTGGTTGAGGGCCTCTTATCCCAATCATCCTATACCAGAAGATACCATTCGGGCCATGAAGACAAACAGTGCTTGGGACACACATAGCCGCGTCACGGACGTATTCCTTGCTATCACCCGGGAGCATCATAGCCAAGGTATCATAGATCCTGACCTGCAGATTGGCCTTGGAGTTTTGTTCTACACTAATAGCGATTATGAACGTGCAAAAGACTGTTTCGCTACTGCATTGGGTGCTCGTCCTAGAGTAAGTTCATGTTCTATTATCCCTTATTGGCTTGTAAGCTCAAGTATGATTAGGATTTCCTCCTTTGGAACAGGCTCGGCTCCTCGATGTCAAATGGAAACAAACCTGAAGAAGCTCTCAGTGCCTACCGGGAAGCCTTGGCTCTTCGTCCCACTTACACTCGTGCCATCTATAACGTCGGCGTAGCCTGTAAGTTCAATCTGACCTTCTTATCTCTACATAGCTCATGCACCCCAGGTCTTAATATTGGAGCCTTCAAAGAAGCTGCCGAGCACTTCCTAAGTGCTATCAGCTTACAAGAAAACAGTGCTGGTGACTCGAGTGACCAGCTGTGGTATACCCTTCGTCGTGCTTTGCTTTCGATGGTGAATTTTATCCCGTTTTTGATCGGTTGCCTTGCTAAAAAATGGTCTTAGGAACGTCCTGACCTTGCGAACTTGGCTTCAGTCGAAAACAAGGGCAACTTAGATTTATTCCGGGCAGAAGGGCTCGATTTCTAGTATTTGTATCAAGATAACACTAGCATCTTGTATTCTACGACATGTTGGATTCAGCACCCAACTGTACACTAATTTAAACAAGCTGATTGGATAACGATTACCAATAAGAAGGTTGAATTCGGGCCGCCGTATCCGCGTTGCTAAAAGTCGCACACACCCGACCACCCCTCTCTTATAGAGATGTGAATTATTTAAAAGGTCAGCAAGTCAAGTGATTTGCTTGAACTACTTTGAAACTCTCCTGACTACTGTGCGATCCGTTGAACATGGCAGAATCGGCAAGCGACGTCCACATGTTTGTGATGTCAACCTATACCCCTAGAATACTTACACAAGCGTTCTTATATCCAGTCACGCAATTCCCAAGAGGACCGCAGGGGGCCAAGAAGGCAAGCTGAATAGGATATCATGTCAGATAACGCAGAACAAGGTTTGCCCCTGATACGATTCCCTTGAGGGTCAAATTTCAAAGATTGTTATGTTGTATTAGATTCGTGGAGGCGCACAAGCTATGCGTAAGTCGCTTCCGTCTATTTGTATAAGATGACACGGTCTGATGCTTTATGAATAGTCTATGCCGTCGGTTTGACAGAAGATGACATGAATAAACCTCAAGTGAGTATTGATGAATTCCGAACTAACGAGCAATGCGCTGATCCAAGTATATCTTTAGGTCGGCATCTCACCTGTTTGGTGGGAAGGTGAGTGTTGGGACCCTCCTCTCGTTCAACCCGTTGAAATATTCTCGATCGCTAGGAAATCCTTGCAACTCCCATCTTGTACGTCCCTATACTCAACTATCGGCTAAACGCAATACACTTAGATGATACACTCAGCTTGATTTAGCCAAACACGTCAAGGATGGATGCAAAGAAGAGGGTCTTGTCGGTCTGACTTTCAACACTATCGGTGTTAGCGATGCCATTACCATGGGTACAGATGGTGAGTTTCTCTTCTCGTCGTCACCTGGCAGAATAGAACGACTGATCATGCTTAAGGGATGAGATATTCGTATGCAACGTTCCCGCCTTTCAGTCCTCTGAGCTGATGCCCATTCTTCCAAAGTCTTCCTAGTCGGGATATCATTGCAGACTCTATCGAGGCAGTTGTGATGGTCTGTGACACTTCTGATACTCATTTCATTTTCTCTGACCCAAGTAACATAGGCCCAACACTACGATGGTAATATATCCATCCCAGGATGCGACAAAAACATGCCAGGTTGTTTGATGGCCGCCGCACGCCACAATCGTCCTACCATCATTGTGTATGGCGGCACCATCCAAGCAGGAACCCGACATGTCGGTTCGTAGTCACCCTTACGTCCACGATGACATCACTATAAGCAGATATGTAGATTGTCCATCTATGGATAAAGTCAAAGGTGGTACAGTGAATATCTCAGACGCCTTCGAGTCATACGGTACGTTACATCTCTATGATTCTCAAACCCAACTAAGACTTGGTCCTAGGCGCATTCGCTGTTGGCAAAATCAACGACGAGGAACGGTTTGATGTCGTCAGGCATGCTTGCCCTGGTCCTGGTGCCTGTGGAGGCATGTTTACTGCGAACACCATGAGTTCCGCCTTGGAAGTAAGTGATGGGAAGAAGTAGTCCGGTAACGATAACATATTAACCTGGCTTGGATCCTGCACTAGGTACTTGGGATGTCCCTACCCTATTCCTCGAGTACTCCTGCTATGTACCCTGGTAAGTGTATCTTTCTTGTAGCGTCTCGTTTACTGGACACCCTCGCCAGAAAAGGCACATGAATGCTTCAGGGCTGCCAAGTATCTCAAGCGGCTCCTTGAACTTGATATCAAGCCCAGGTAAGATAAATCCTCGCTTTGTACCTGTACTATGCTAATTGACCATGACAGGGATATTATGACCCGTCAATCCTTCTTAAATGCGATCGTCATCGTCACTGTTCTTGGAGGGTCTACTAATTCCGTACGTGAATCACAATGGAGAACTGCTTTCTCATTCTGAGCGTCTTCGAAAGGTTCTTCACTTGCTCGCCATGGCACGAGCGGCTGATGTTGAACTCGCCATTGATGATTTCCAGATGATCGCTGACAAGACACCTCTCCTCGCAGATCTTATGTGAGGATCAAAGTACATTTAACTACCCCTGTCTTCTGACTAGAACACTGCAGGCCTTCAGGAAGATACTACATGGAAGACATTCACCGCATCGGTGGTATTCCTGCCATCGTCAAGTATCTCCTCAAACACACCGATCTCATTGATGGCTCTCAGCTTACCGTCACGGGAAAGACCCTCGCAGAGAACTTGGTTGATGTCCCCGAACTCGAATTTGAGAAACAAGATGTATTCAGAAGATTGGAAGATCCCATCAAACCCACTGGTCACCTCAATATCCTGAGAGGAAATCTTGCACCCGAGACTGCTGTAGCTAAGCTGACCGGTAAAGAAGGTCTGAGCTTCGAGGTATATTTGTCTATAATCAGTCCATTGACTGAGCCGATAACTCACGATTAAATCCCAGGGTGTTGCCAGATGTTTCGACCGGTACGCCGTTCTCTTCTTCCATTGTGCCTTAGCGTGACCTCCGTTGTCAGTCTTGACGAGTTCTACCCTGCCCTTGAAGCAGGTGAAATCAAGCCCGGGATGGTCCTCATTTTCAGGTACCAAGGGCCAAAAGGTGCTCCAGGAATGCCAGAAATGTTGGGTAAGGGTCCAACTTTTCTATACTTCACAACCCTTTTAACGTCCTTTAGGCCCTACCGGAGCCCTCGCAGGGGCAGGTCTACTAGGTAAAACGGCTCTCATAACAGATGGTCGTTTCTCTGGAGCTAGTCGCGGCTTCATCATTGGGCACGTCGTTCCGGAAGCCAGGGTCGGTGGTCCTATTGCACTCGTCCAGGACGGCGACAGAATTGTGATTGATTCGCAAGCGAGAGCGATAAACTGGCTTGTTAGTGAAGAAGAACAAAAGAAGCGCAAAGCCAATTGGGATGCGTCTGACAAAAACAAATTGAATGTCAGACGGGGTATTCTCCTGAGATACGCCAGAGACGTCGCAGTGAGTTCCGTTATACTCAGTTGCTCTGCGTAGTTATTGAACGTTAGTGCAGGCTGCCAGTCATGGTGCTTACTGCGATTGAAAGTTGCATTCGTAGTCGAAATGCCATGATTAACACGAGTCTAAAATATCATTAAGTACACGCATTGCAGATGTATATGGGTGAAGAGAGGAATCCTAAATGAAATGTCCATGATAAAGGAAGCAATTGACAATAAAATGTTCTCTATCGTCTTCACTTTGTTCTGTACCGCTTTGGTGGCGAGATACGCGGCAAGTCGGGCAGTGTAGACAATAGTGGCCTTTCGTCCTCATCGCCTTCGCGTACACCACTGTGCTCGCCGGAACCAGTGGAGTCACCGTTTCTACGATCACGCCCCACGCCTATTTCCAAGTCCTCGAACTGAACCTTTGCCGGAGCAGTTTCATACCCTGGTCTCCGTTGGTTGAAGATCGTAGCTGGGTCGGGAGGAATGACCACTTTCTCCACCTCAGGCCTCGATTTGAGCTCTGGTGGTGGTATGCCTGCGGCCATCGCAGCACGTTTCTCCTTTTTCCTGTTGTATCGTTTTCGAAAGTAGATTATGAACCCTATGGTCCAAGCGATGAGAAGTACTCCGCCACAAACGCTACCGGCTACGATTGGAGTTTTGGCAGGTTCTCTACCAGAAAATATTATCTCAGTGGACAATGGTATATAGAACGAAAAGAAAATACCTATGCACAGATGCTATTGCAGACGAGCTGGCTGCTCTTGCATGTTGAGTATGCGAGGCCTCGAAACGAGGAACAGCTTTACAGGAAGTTGCTGTGTCAGGTGACGAAAAGATTCTCAAGTGCAACAAGACGTACGTGTGGCTGGGATGTTAACCATGCGGACGTCTATGTGATGAGAGGGTTAAGTAGAGCTTGATCAATTCGGACACAGGGAGGCAGTACATGATTTATAAATAGATCGATGATGTATGCGATCATTATTTCTCTTCTTTGATCTGTCCTTTGGCTATGTCCACTGCCTCATCCGTAGTACCAGCTAGTTGCAATTCGTGCACACTGTCCAATGCCACACCTTTCAGGATTTTCCCAACACCATGAGCCTTGACGTTCTCTAAGGTTTCATCTGCCAATACAAGTAACAATCCCGCGAAACCTAGAGCATTCACAGAGATCACATCTCCTGTACCTGGAAGCGTATAAGTTTCGTAGCGGCGTGGTATCAAGTGGATATGTTCTAATGTGAACACCACATTATACGACGGTTTTCCTATAGGATAATCGGGTGCGTGTCGAACAGTGAATATGCCCAGATCTAAGAGAGCCAAAAAAGCATCTGTTAGTGTTTGCTCAAGTTCTTCTCCGTCCTTGTATTGTAGGTCATGTGGGAGACGGAATACATGATTGGCGTATGGAAGTTGGGATAGCGTGAATGGTTTCGCTATATTCATATATCAGGTATGCAAAAGGGAGTGGTGTGAACTATGCGACGAACAGGCTACTTTTATGTTTGCTGTCCTTGCGAGGCGTTCAATGGGAGGGCCTGCTTCTGTTGGATCGATAGGGAGGAACTGGATGTGTTTGTGAGGTTGGCTAGCTCCACTGAAGTCTCCACCTGAATAAAATCTATCAGATTGAGGTTAAGTCGCTGAGAAATACTCACAGTTGTAAAAAGCAAAGAATTTTATCCCTGTCTTGCGTGCCTCTACAAGAAGTTTATACGTTTGTACAAGATCTTGCGGGAGTAGCGCAGATGACTGGGACCGATACTCTGTGATCCAATGTATCCATCAAATAAGAGGCACGACTTGCAACATAGCGTACCTTTCGAGACAAGCAAAAAGTGATTCGGAATCACGGAGAATTTGTTCATCTATGGCGACATATGGGTGAATGCGGGATTCCGCCATTTGGATGCTCACGTACCAGTACGACATACTCATCCCCAGAATTTTCATCCTTCAACTCGCCCACATACAGATTCTTATTATACGGTGGCATGAATGGATCAGTGGGTTTTGTTGATGGCAAAACATTGGGGTCAGTTGCGACAGTCACAACTGAATCCGGCGGTGCGACTCGCTGGGGTTTGCTTTTGAGGGCAGGGCATACACGGATTTGAAACTTGTGGACACGATGTATGAACGATCAGCCGACATAAAGTCTTTGAGCTTACCTCGAGGTCAATATCGGTGTCACGATGATGGACCACCGTCGAAGGAAAGAACAAAAGATCACCGGCCTCTTTGGCCTTTCTGTATTGGGCCGGAATTTTGGACACGATCGCTGCATGCGCCATTGCAGGGCTGAGACACGCCAGAGATTTTCAGAAAGGTACTGTATGATGTAGTGATGGACAAGCGACGGAATACTTCCACTTAGGGACCCTTAGCAAAGCCGATTGCGAAAGCACTATCCTCCGACATGCATTGAAGTGAGGTAACACAAAGTTTGTACAGACAGCAACTTGTAGAAGAAAGAATGATCAAGTCGAACTGTTATACAAGAACGGGCACTGGTTGCCCGCAACGAAAAACAAAAGGGTTGGACACAGTCCAAAATAGAAGAAAAAGAACGTTGGTAAAAAAAAAAAAAAAAGGAAAACAAAGAAGCGATGTACTCCCTCCTCTCCTTCACCCGGATTGGGCAGACCTGAACAATATATCCGACCTTCCGACGAGGAGTAACTTGGGTGGTGTAGATAGTCGAGGAGGGGACAAGGCCATGACCTAGGCCACCCCTCCTTTCCCTCTATTCCCTTTCGCCTCAGCTATCGTCTCTCCTAGTACTACTGCGCGTGTGTAACTCCCTATAGCTAGCAATGACCAGATTGCAGTATTCGTTCCCTGTGACGGCATAATTAGCTACCCAGATCCCGTTGAAACAGCCATGACGACCAACCTGATAGAATAAGATTGTGAGGAAGGCTTGGAAAACCAATAACAATATTCTGACAACCAAACTCCTATATATCGGTAGTTTCTTCATCGCCGGCACAGGCCACTCCAATGCCAAGATGAAAAATCCCAGAAGCATGGTCAAGATTTGGATGACTGGGGCTTTGACGATGACGATTACGAATGGGATAGCATTGGGGCCGGGCCTGCATTCATATCATAAGGGTAAAATGGATAGAGGGCATTAGCACCGAGTTTGACTGGTTAGAACAATTGACGCACTGTATCCCTCCTGGGTTGCGCAAAATGCCACCGACGAAGTCCCAAAAGAACTTGCGATAAAAAAGTCCCCAGTATCCAGCCCAAATGCCGTCTGGCGCAGACAAGTCAGCTACTCTCCTGTATTCCAACAGTCAAGGGTGTTACTCACATATCGTTGCGGTGATAGAGACCAGGCGAGCATGTTCGTGCCAGATCAGGTTTCCCATTTTAAATGCAGTGTTTACGGGTTAGAATAGTTTTTAATTGAAGACGACAGAGAATCGTTGTGTGCGCAGTAGACGAGAGAAATTCGAGAGCAAGGCTGAACTTGACGAAACCAGAGCGTCAAGGGAAATGGAGTATCAAACACCAGAAGAAGAATACAGCAGCAAAAAAAATGAAGAAAGCTCAGCTTCAAGCTGGCCAGAGGAAAGAGCGAGGAAAGAAACGAAAAAGATGGAAGACGATGAGAGGGGTGATCCCATTTCCAGGGTCAAAAGGCCATTCATTTCGGAGTTCGAACTGACCCGTGCCGCATCTCTGCTACCCTGCCAACTGTAACAATCACATCTCTTGTTGCCATGAGCAAACATAGAAAAACTTATACTTGGTCCAACTACATACAACACAAATTTATGGTCCCATATGGAGAATCTAAATCGGGTCTGTACATTATATTACAACAGCGAACCGGGTGGTCGTGGGGGGCGCAATGGACGCTGTGAGGTAGGTAGATGTTGAGACACAATTTTAGGGAAATCACCAGATGCTTCACTTACCATGACAGGCACCTGGATCATTCGGGATACAGTAGGGCGGGAGGCAGGGAGAATCGACCGTTCTGACGAAGCAACTGATGCCCTCCTTCCGCCCTCCAATGACTCTCTGCCCTCTAGAAATTGTGGATCATCGTAGTAGCTGGGAGCGATAGAAAGTCTTGAGACTCGTCTCTGATCGAGGACCGACTGTCGTGTAGTTGCCAGCGGCGCCGGTGATGGAAATGCAAGACCTGGGTACTGCATAGGTAAAGTGGGTGTTACAGGGGACGTAACTGATGGATTGATGTTTAACCCCCGACGTTGATGTCGTCTTCTGAAGATCAAGAAGGCGCACAGGGCGAGTAAGAATATAGCAATCGCGCCAGCAACTGTGGCAACCGCAATAATTGTAGTGCGATTGGGTCTATACCATGCAGTAATCAGAATCAATGAGAGCCAGAATGAATAGAGTATAGCTGAACATACTTGATGATAGGGGTGCTTGACGAACTGGATGATGCACCACTCGAATAAATTACGAAGGAGTCGATATCAATGGGAAGCGTAGAGTTGCTGTTTGGTCTTTTGGAGACAACCATAGTATGCTGCCCGTTTGAGAGGCTATCTGCAAAGAACTAGAGACTCGTCAGTGAAGTACATCGTGATAAACAATGCACTTTGCATACGAGAAGCACCTAACGATGATATCAATAACCATTACTGATTTTGATTAATCCACTCCTTACCGACGGTCCCGCTGCATTGGTTCCTGTGTCAGAACCAGGGGGCATCGTTACCGTCCGACCGTCAAGGCTGACAGATATGTCGGCGTGATCGGGCGGTACGGTACCATAAAGCGCCACCGCATTTCCTGAGAACTTCATCGAGGCAGATGCATTGGCCGCTCGTGAGTAGCTAAATCGCAAATGAATAAGTCCACAGGCTAGATATGTTGGAGCGCAGAAACTATACTGTAGTGTGCCGTTCTGGAATTCAGGCCCTGTGCTCATGTTCCACGACCCAAGGGGGAGATATGTGATTCGGTGATCGGTATCGTCGATAGTCGTGATGATAGGCCGCACGCTAAAGATGTGTTGAGATTACCACGATACGAATTGTAGTACGAACGCACCTTGTAGACCCAATTTCGGCTTCAAATGTAATAGCGTCAATATCAACAGGAGTTCCACCAGAATTGGTGAACACTAAAGTATGATCACCGTACGGGAGATTCGTGACAACAGCGAGTTTGTTTTTAATGGGGGAAGAAGGATCGGAAAGAGGGTTGCCTTCATAAAAATGCCGCCCATCGACAGAGAGAGAAAAAGGACCATAGCCGGGTCGCCTGCCCCCAAGTATTGTAAACCCTGTACCTAGGAGAGACATTGAGGCTCAGTAAGATGTCAGAACCATAAGACGGAACTTACCACGAAACTTGAAGGTGGCTGTTGCGTTTATTGAACGACTTAAATGATACGAGCCACCTGAATAGAGCTGTACATGGTACGAGTTAGATAGGTAGCTTGAACGATAGTCAAGACATCCACATACATTGGCCATCGTGTCGTTAGATAGGGCGCCCTGCCACGCACCTTCTGGTGCATACTGTATGAGAGGAGAACAGTCATCAACTAAGGCGCAAAGGTCAAATACATCCCAGCCAGAGATGGGGATATTTTCTCACCAAGAATTGGTTGAATTGCCATCTAGGCCAGAAAGTAAGAATGTCGAATCCAGCGAAAACCGAAGGTGAAAGGAAGGCTAAATGCCCTAAAAAAAGGAATAGAGAACGAAAGGGCGGAATTGGAAGCCCGAGACCAGCCCGAGCCTAAGTCATAAAGTGAGGTCAAGTAGGGTATCGAATGGAAGACATGGCCCATATCATATTCTGGATACGACCATCACAGATGTGAATGATGGTTAAGTTTAGACTGTTGGATGGGCAGCTGAGCTACGATTGGACAACGTCGGGTATGAATGAGCCTTGCAGGCGTGTCAAGATCACGATAAGGATAGGATTATCAGCCTGGCTGTGTCGAAGAGAGATGATGTCGAGAGTGAAGAGGAGGCTGTACACAAGACCAGTGGGCACAGCACTCGCAAGTTGTTTCCATCTTTGGATTAGGAACATACTTATAGCCATTGTACTCTCTGTTCTTCTTTCCTTTGTTCCAGCATGGCCAAGCCCCGGCCTGGCGCTAAATCTACGTCAAAGGACCTCGTCAAGCTTGGCCCTCGCGAGGTCTTTGTCGAAGCCGATAAGGCCCAGAAGCTCAGAGAGGTCAAACCCACTACCTCGCGTGCTCTCGTGTTGCGCAATGGAAAGTATGGCGTCCAGGCCCGGGGTGACCTCTCCTTGATGTCCAAGATCAGTGGAAGAGAGAAACTGGATCTGCTTGCTGGTAGGTTGGCCGTCACGCCGCTCATGGGTCTTTGAACCACCGAATTTGCAGAGGATCTCGTCGACAGAACAAGCAAAGCTGTGGCAGCGCCCTTTGATATCGAAAAATGTCTCCGCATTGCGGAATCGCAGTATGACGGTGAGCCACCCTTCGTCCGCCCACTCTAATATCTAATCTCCTGCCAAGCTTATTTGGGGGATGTATCCAACCTCCACGACAATGAAATGTTCTACAACATCATCTCAGAGGAACTCACAGCACAGGCGCGTTATGATACAAAGAAGACCGACAGAGAGAACGACCCTAGCTATATTGCTAAGACTATCGCCACTAGGTGAGTGATTCTCATAGATATGAGCCTACGTATAGCCTCTCTATATTGACACTGCCATATTCCAGGATACATAACCAGTATATGATGACTTCCGCGTGGAAGATTGTCAGGAATATCATCCGTGAGCTCGTCATGCGAGGGTTATCGAATAAGAATCATAAAGCCGTCCTTCGGAATGACAAGAAAATACGCAGTCTCTATCTCGCGTTAACTCATATAATAGGCCTGATGGTGGAGATAAATCAGCAAAGGTTCTCCGTACTGGCCTTGAACTCCAGTGCGTTCCGATAAACTCGTGTCTTTATCCCCTCACCTGAATCTGGAGATCTAACCAGCACATTACGCTAAATACTTCAAGCGACAAGAGGGCCAGGACCCAATAACTGGATCTGATATAATCTTTGACTACACCGAGCTCAGAGAAGCCACTCTCTCATTCATCGACTCTATCGTCATTGAACTTTGTTTCCCTCAAGCCCCTTATCCGAGGTTCATACTCTATCAAATTCTACATGACGCTGCCGAAGAGTCGCCTAAGGATACCAAACGGTTTTCTCAGTTGATGTGGGATGCTGTCGGTGACTTATCTGTGAGCGTTTCATGAGAGAATGATCTGACGGTACCTGACAATGGCAAGGAAGGAATGTGTTGAATTGCAACAGATCTTAGAGATGCCATTGCTCACCCCGGAAGCAAAAGACTGGACATCGGAAAGTATTCAGTTACCGGAACTTGACCAGTGGAAAGATGCCCAACTACTATCCTCGAAGGCTGTTGAAGAGTACAACAGTTTCAAGGATTTAGTTTTCCCCCTCACTAGAAGCTTCAAAAAGATTGTGCTAACACAGATCTGGGGTAAAATCGACCAGGTAGGCAGAAATCTTATCTCATATCATGTCCCCCAACAATTCATGCATTGCGTCTAGAATTACATTCAGGTATCTGAAAAAGACATTGACAATCTCTGGCAACTCGAGGGATCACAAGAAATTGTCGCTCAATGGACGAGCTTCTACAGCCAACCGGAGAATGGAAATGATTCTGACGAGGAAAATACCAAAAAAGTACGGCGTTTCAAAGCAAAGCCTGGGAAAGAAGCAAAGAAACCTTTGGCCATAGCTAATTTCGCTGAAGCGGAGTACGAAGATATGCCGGAACTTCAAACTGTGTCAAACAGTTCCGACGAATACAGTTCCGAAGACGATTCGGTTTCCGAAGCAGACTATCTTGACAGTGACAGTGATGATAGTGGGTATGACACCGAGGAAGAGACAGAGATTAGGGAATTATTGAGAGAGGCCATGGACGTCGCGCATGAAAAAGCTTGGTTTGGTTCAATCGAGCTAAATGTGGAGATCAAGACAACTACCGAGAATCAGGATGCTAACCCGTTCCTCAAGCTATTGAGCTCTTTGAAAGGTCGGTTCTGAACGGTATCGTTTATGAGGGATGCCAACCGGTTACAGGACGCCTTTTTCAGTCGAGTCCCCAAATGAAGGTGCCGAGTGCTTCCGCCAGAACCAGAGCGAGGGCATCAGCAAAAATGCGTAAGCGTTGGATTTAACGCGGAGCGAACTTGGCGCATTGATTATACCTTAAAAGCAGCCCCAAGCCAGAAAGCGACGGTCGAAGAAGTGACTGATGAGGACGAACCGCCTGCACCGGGAAAGAAAAAGAAAAAGAAGCCCAAAAAGAAGAAGAAGCCTTCAATTTCGACTGCTGCCGAACTTGATATTCATGACACTGCTGTTCCCTCATCACCGCCGCCTGTTCCAGCACCAGAACCAGAAGTAAAGCGACCCCAGTCTCCGGCTACACCTACTAAACAGAAGAAACCGCCAGTAACGCCAGCCAAGGCTAAACCAGCACCACCGAAGATTTCGCCAGCCGCCTTGCCGGCATTCGAGACAGCCACACACGTCCATGGTCAATCTGCACGCACTTACCTGTCATCAATTGAGCCACAGAAAGTAAAGCCAAAGACCCGCAGTGACCAACCGTCCATCTTTACAAAGGAGGAAGGGAATAAAGTAGCAAATTCTAATAAACAAAACACAGAGTTAGATGCGGAAGAGCAGAACGCAGCGAGAGTTAGCTGGTTTTCGCACTTGCCTCGAAGAACAGCCAATTATATGCACCAACTACTTCGGACTTCAGACGATGTGAAACAGGGCAAGAGCGGGATGAGATGGGATGATTTTGTGAAGGTAGACTTGCTACTCGTCCGAAAGCGAGACTAGGCTGACATCATAATGAAGCTCATGACGGAAATGGGTTTCGATTATGACCCTAGCACGGCAGGCTCCAGTGTGCGGTTCATTCCTCCCGGAAAGGATGACCATGTGCGTGTTTTCCCTGGATTTTCCCCCTATCTTTACTTACTCTCACTTAAAGCCAATAACCTTCCACAAACGTGCGTCGTTTCCATGATATCCAGTGTTGAGCTCACTGAAAATACTTTCTTACAGCACATCCCAAACCGTATGTTGAAGCTTGGTTGCTGAGAAGTTTTGCAAAACGCCTGAAAAAAAGATATGGGTGGGACGAAGAAGCCTTCATGGGTGGTGCAGAAAGCTTTAACCCTGATCCTGAAAAAGTCGATGATTAAATTTTGTCCACTGGGGCTTGCCGCCAGTTTCTGAAGCATGTAATTGTAAGGTATCATTGACAAGTAAGATTAGCAGGGGCTTGGGGTAGGCTCCATGTAGACCATGTAATAATTACGAACTGACCACAATAGTCTTGATTTTCCACATATGGCTGATTTTTTCGACCTGAATGCGCAACGAATCCAGATAACAAGCCTACCAGGTTGATACTTGCTTACCAAAGAAACGAATTCATCTTCTCGAATGATATCACCAACAACATGTTCCAATACATCGAGAGGCAAATCATAGATGGAGCTTGTTTCTTGAAGGATGAAATCACGGGATGTAGAGACGGTTCTTGCACTGCTTGAATTGGTCTTTTATCCGCTTCCAATAGAGAATTCGTATTATCTATCGGCTGGGCCGACACAGAAGTTTGGGAGGAAGTCATCGCCGTCTGACTAGACAGTTGTGGCGACGGCGCAATTTGCGGTGTAGACGATTGAATTACATTTTGGCTGCTGGCAGTATCGCTTCCGTCGAGGTCCGGAGCCGAGTACGTTTTTTGAAGGATCTGTGAAGGGACGGGAGGAGGTGGCATTGTTGACAGCTGAGGCACGTGTGTATGGATTGCGGTAGGAGTACTTTTCATCGGGGGCCGCTGGGGTAGCCTTGAGGATAGGCTTGAGTGGTATTCTCAATCGATAGTTGAGTTTCAGGAATCGCCAAACCATAGGAATATTGAGAACCCTGCATAGAAAAATTGGGAACCGACGCGGTAGGAATGTGGGGTTGTCGTTGCGAATTTGAGGTGGCAACAGTGCTCATTTTACAGGGACAGACACCTCGAATAGAGGAAATGAATGCGTTCGTATCCTGTTCCGAAACAAAGGACATCTGAAATCGGCGAAAGATCTGTCAGGAATCAGCCACAAGACCAGACGCGAAGGCGAGAATAAGCGCATATATACACTCGTGTTGATCGCGTCCACCGGAAAGAGGTATCGTATGCCAACAGTCGTGTCTCTATACACTGCCTTCAGCGGAACATTCATCAGTGTTCCAGGAGGTAATGACGAGAAAGCCAGGAGATCGATGTCTTCCTAGTCGCAGGATGTCATAGTTAAGCAGCAGAAAGTAAAAACAGATATAACACCCAGACTTGCAAGTACTATTTCTGAATTGTCATTGACAGTGATAATGCCACCAGTTTGTAGTGTCCAGACGACCTTGAGTCGTACGCTTCGAGCTTCGGACTTGTCGCCTCTCGTCACATCGAGCACAAGTTGAAGGACCGGATTCGCAAAATGTTGCCAATCTCCATTACTAGAGTTTTCGGCGGGATAAGACCTGGAGTATTTGACAAGAGAATAGGTTGAGCGGGCAGTGGTCGTATGAGCCATTGTTGAGATTATCTTGGGAAGCAGAGTTCGGATCGCTCGAATAAGCGGTTCGTCACGTCAGCGGAAGATCGACAGGCTATAAATGGTTTGTTTACCTACGACCCAGGGTTTAAACATTGACTAATTAGCGGACCCTCGATCCCTACCTCAGGTCATATCCAGCACATAGCTTCCTACTACGTTGGGCTTCTGGCTCACATTCTACTTATTATACCCGCAACTACAGCCTACAGTCTCTCTAGCATCAAATTTTCAATGAACTTGTATCCGTATAGCTCCGACAGTTCCCACAAAAGGTTATCAGTCAAGGTCGGGCACGCCCTTATGAAATCGTATCGATTTCATATACCAAAATATGACTTGCCTATACGCCTACGGCCAGTGAGTGTCTCCCTATGTTTGTCTGCTTGTTGGCATCCTGGCATTTATTGACGACTTGCCAAGTGGTTTCTCATGTTTACGTGTCTGGTTATGGTTATGCTGGCCTTCCTTGGCTTTACAAACTTCTCGCATGCGTTACCCCTCAACGATAAACTCTTACACTTCATTTGCTTCGCGCTCGCCACAGGCGTATTTTACTTCATTGTGGATGTCGAGGAGTGCGTATCATTATTCTATTTGCATTAGGGGTATCAGTGATTGACTATCGTCTACAGGAGTGCACGAAGAGTATGGTTTTGGCGGTACTTCAACCTCATATTCACTACCTTCACTTGTTTCTTTTGTGGTGGAGTTTTGAGTGAATTTGTACAAGCAGCATTACCCGTACGTTTTAATTCTAGTCTTCATTCTCATTAACATCTCTCATTCACATCCTTTGCCTTCTTCAGTACAAAGAATTCCAGATCGGCGATGTAGCGGTGCATTCTTTTTAGTCCTCACTTCCATTCGTTCATTCAGCTTACGCTTTTGGACTAGGCGAATATCCTTGGTGCAAGTATCGGCCTTTTCGTATCATATCATATCGAGAAATACCATCGTTACCGCCGCGAGATACATCGACTCTACAGGCCACTAGACAGCGACTCTCTATCAGATTTCGAAGACGATTTAGACAACCTCAGCACCCAACTTCTTCCCGTACACAATCAACGGACCCGAGCACCCGTGAGTATTGGTGGTATTGGAGTAAAACCTAAGGAAAAGAAGAAGGGGACCGTACGGTTTGCTAGCATAGAAGAACACAGGGAGGCACCGTTTGAGATTGGAGATGATAGCGCAGACGAGCGAGAAGACTCTGAGGGAGAAGATGAAGAAATGGCGTCTAAGCCGCGAAGAGAGGCAGTTGGGCAACCACAGCAACAAACTAAACAAGCAGTGCTTTTTAGAAGTCCCTAAATTAACTGTATCTCTATCTGTATGTATGTACTGGTATGATTTGTACTAGTTCGGACATTCGACATTTTTTCAACGTGAGTGCAAATATTTAAATAAGGAGAGGGGGTGCAAATGTATATTAGATTCACATAGAATTTTACGCCAGCGTCCGTGACATAATATTCTCTAATTGCGACCGGAGCTCAGAAACATCGTCGTTTACTTTTTCGACTTCGTCTTGGCGTCTGTCGCACAACCCAGCAAGTCCTTGGTTTGCTTGAGTGGCAACGACAGTTACTTGCTCTCTCACAACATCGTCAACCCTTGTCTAGCCCAGGTTAGCATGGTATTTTTCATGGAAGCAAAAGAGCATACCTTTAAATCTCTCTCGAGGCCTTGTCCTATCCTCTCCCAGTCGGCAAACCATTTCTTCTTCTCCCTTTCCCATCCGCCCACCGCCCATCTCATGCTCCCAACAATACCTAATAGTCCCAGACCAATACCAGTTGTAGGGTCCATACCCATACCAACCATGTTCCAAACTCCGGTCCCTGACTCTCCAGCACTTTGCATTAAGTACCCCATCCAGCCAGCCCAAGTGAAGCCAGAGCCACCAGCGGTGCCGATAGACATTCCAAGTAGGAGCCTTTGAGCTTTGAAGTGTAAACGCATTGTGGAGTATTTGAGGAGTTGAGATTTGCGGTTTGTGATAGGAGACGTGAGGCTTGAGGGTGTAATGGTATATGTGCGCGATGATACTATTTGAGAAAGGGTGTTGTTGAGGACGTGGGCCGGGAAAAGAGGCTTGGAAGAGTTGGGGACGGTAGAAGTTTGACGGGCGACAAGGTTTATAGCCGACTCTGTAAACTCTTGTTGTAGGCAGGACAGACGACCGGATTGTAGGATCAACTGAGAGTATGTTAGCGGTGGTCAAAAACCGGTGACAAGACAAACCTTCTTTTCTAGATCTTTACACCACACCCTATCCACGACGTTACCTACAATTCCACTGATTTCATCCACGCGCCAAATGGTCTTCCACCAGCTCAGCTTCTCCATGACCTCTTTGACCTCTTTTTTTGCCAGCGCCAATGAACTTTTGACTGCATCCTGGTCTGTGGTCGAGGAGACTCCGTTGTTGGAACTGAGGATGTCGCGGGGTATCCTAATTTTTGCTTCCTCAATTTTTCCGCCGAGCTGACTGATACCTTGTCTGATGTCATTTAGGCGTGTCCGTATATCCTCAATACTTGACTCGAAAGCGTTCAAAGTGTCACGTAATTGGATGACAGCCGTTCTGTTGCGCAAGTAAGCAGCGGGTGATGAGGTCTTAGCACCAGAATCTACTGCGTCACGTATGGCTTGAACTACGAGTGGAATTCCTGAGCTGGTAAAGTTATCTTGGTATTGTTGAATCGCAAGAGTGGAGGTTGGATTGGATTGGAATGATTGGATAGCCGCAACAGCACGAGGTGGATCTACAAAAAGGAGTCGCGCTAGGGGTGATTGATGAAGAATCTCAGAAAGAGCGTTTTGTTGTAGGGTGGTGTCATTCAAGTAAGGAGGTTGTGATGCAATAAAGACGGTATGGGAAGGGACATTCAAATTTTTGAGAGTAGAAAGAGGTGTCGCAAGAGGATTAAATGTAACAATTGGGACATCAGCCTTGTAAAAGCTCGTAGGTAGTTGTAATTCGGCCGGGGAGGACGATGGGCGGAGTTCTGTGATCTCCAGGGAAACAGAAAATTGTCGAAGGAAGGAAGAAGTGATGCAAATTGAAGAATCATTGTTATCAGACTTTGCGCTTTAACTGTATGAGCGACATGAGATGGGTCGGTGTTCAGAAGCTCACGATATTGTCAGGCCATCCGAAGAGTTTATGCCTTCCCAGCGGTTCTTCATGGCATCTTTTTGGGAGTGGTCGGAGCATAT
Organism: Agaricus blazei; assembly: GCA_029719445.1. NCBI lineage: Eukaryota > Fungi > Basidiomycota > Agaricomycetes > Agaricales > Agaricaceae > Agaricus > Agaricus blazei. Next base: position 947,878 of record SSNC01000008.1, on the reverse strand, counting down.
TGGTTCCTCTAGCAGAGCTGTGACGAGGTCATGTGTACCAGACCATTCGTCCACGGGGAAGACTGCGTGGAATGGGGTTAGCTTTCTTACGGAACAGAGTGTTCGAGACTTACCAACGACCCTAGCCGGACGGTCGGCAGCAGTAGAAAGATTTTCAAAAGCGTCAGATAGAACGTCTCGCCAGACTTGGACAGAACGAGGCAGGCCCGAAGGCTTTTCGCCTACTTTAGAGACGGCTTCCAGAAGGTTTTCCACCTTGTGCTGCAATGTGAGGGCTTCATGTCTGGTGGTTTCCAGCGAGGCCGAGCAGAGGGGCCGCGACGTCGAGAGCCTGGCCAACGCACGGTGCGCCCGGGGATTTCGCAGCGAGCGAGCCGCGCGCCTGGGCAGGGGAGGAATGCATCTGTGCATTGCCAAAGCGTTGCAGCGATCGCGTCTCGGGCATTCCGGAGGTCACGCGGGCACGTGCAGGCTATCTTATCAGATATCCGGCCGGCAAGCGGGTCAAAACAAAGGGCGCCAAGCTCGGCGCTTCTGTGCAGCATCACCAGCATGTCGTCCTCTTCCGCGACGACCACGGATTCGCGCTCCCCGTCCCCCCACACTCCAGATCCCTCAGACCCCCTCGAGCCAGTCGCTGTCCAGGCAGACATCGATGCTATTGCCTCCTGGTTCATCCCCATGCACCAATCCAAGTCGAAACAGCCCGCTTGGGGCCCCGCTTCTGCCGTCTTCCCCCTCATAAGCTCGAGGACGATCAAATGCTTCGCCTGGACGACCTTCTCGAGCAACATGCTTTTGACGAGTACTGCTGTCATTGCGCCCCTCCAGCCCATTTTCTGACCCCATTCTCTCCCAGGCCTTCCACGCATTTTCCCATCAATCCCTCGCTGCAGCGACCGCAAGCCCAAGATGAACCCTCAACAAGCCCACAATCGAATCAATTTATCCCAGACTTCCGCCCCACAAACCTAATGGTGCCCTCGAACAGTGGACCCGTATCTGGCATAAAACCCGTCCCTCCCCCGCGTCTCTCCCGCGCAAGCTTGACGGCGCAAGTCATAGCCAACGAGTAGTAAACCCCCCAAAAGAGACATGCTTCAAGTAAGTTACTCGTTCTTTATGCTGCCTTTCGTGTTGTTCTTAGTCTTTCTTTCACTCAGCCTTCCGATTATGTTTCCAAGCATACCAGAGGGAGGAACAAAGTCACGAGTTGAGACGCAAGTGAGAGTCACCGTAGACTTGGCAGACGCTAATCCGTCCTCCGACCCACTCAAATATGATCGCGTTGGTTCTTGGAAGTGGTTAAGATTACCACCGGGTACATCTACTAAGCGCCGCACACGGAAGCAAGGCAAAATTGGTATGTTTCTTTCTCGGGGGTCAATATTTCCTATGGCTTGCTTAATTTATGTTTCATTGCAGATGCGGAGCCTCAAGACACCCTCACTCTTATCACTGAAGTAGTTTGTGCAAGTGCTCCCAGTATCGCGGTCGTCAGTTGCTCAAGTTGTCGGGTGCGCGAAGTGCGTAGACACTACCCTTTTCTCCCTTCCCCAGTTCTCAATGAAAATATAGGCAAAGCGCGTTGCGAAAAAGATTGCAGCTAGGGTGCGACCTGTTCGTTCAGACTCGGAGTCGGCAGGCGAAGACGCTGCTGGAAAATCTTCCAGAAAAGCCTCACATGAGGATACCGACAGTATCATCCAATTCAACTGCGCTGAGGTCTTGGATTTCTCCACGGGTTCAGTGGTACTGCCTTTGCGCATCACCTGCTATTGTCGTCATCATCGGGAGAAAGTGGGCTTCTTGATTCGCTTCACTATGATGGATCATGTCGGACGTATGGTCGGCACTGGAGTTTCAAAACCCATTATGATCACCGACGATCATAAGACCGCATCAGCTAGTAGTCGGCAGGCTGACTACGTGAATACACCTACAGGGGCGGAGCCAGATTGGTCTTTTGGTGGCAAAGACGTCTCACAGTCCGATATACGTGGACCATCAAGACGCAAGGATAAAGCAACTAATGGAGTCGTCAAGAAGAGACCAAAGCCGTATGACTCATCTGCGAAGCATGGACGTGGCTCCAGGGAAGGCAGCCTATCGAGTTTGCCATCCCCAACAACACCATACTCTCCGCTTCCTGTCACAAGATCCCCAACCCCATCTGTGCTTCAGAACTTGTTGGCTTCACCGGAAGCTGCTGCGCCCGGCCAGGGTCGACCGCTTGTTCCTGGCGTTCCTGCTCTGCAACACTCGCTGCAGAGTTCTGACACCTCTTCTCCTGAAATCCTTTCCACACCTTTGGATCACAATTCCGATGTGCCCATGCCAGATATTAATCTGCAAATGGACCAGTCGAGTATTTCGTTATCTCGGGTGCAATCAGTATCGTCCCCGATGTTGCAACAACCCCAACCCCAGCCTTTGATCCAGCCCACGCCTGCGATGGTACTTTCCCAGGCTCAAGGGGTAGCGCCTATGCCATTTTTGTTCTTTGAACCGAATCAGAGTAACCAGAACTTGGCTGCAATGCAGGTGCCGATCATACACCGACTAATTCCGAATATGGGGCCAACCTTTGGTGGCATCGAAGTGACAGTTCTTGGGGTCAATTTTCACGTCAATTTGAATCTCAGGTGCATATTTGGCGATTCAGTAGCAACCCCAACCCAGAGGTGGAGTGATAACACACTCGTGTGTCTTTTACCCCCTCAAGCGCAACCTGGGGCTGTAAGGGTGTGGTTTGAAGGAATGCCTGAGCAACCAACCGCGCCACCCTCGATATTTACTTACCTTGACGAGTCGGATCGAGCTTTGTGCGCTTCTTCTTGTCCCTGCACTGGATTGAATTAACTTTTCTGTTTTTAGAATGGAACTCGCCCTTCAAGTAGTCGGTCTCAAGATGACCGGCAAAGTTGAAGATGCGAGAAACGTTGCTATGAGGATTGTTGGCGGAAACGCAGGAAATGACGGCTCAGATTCTAACGGTTCGGTTTCTAACCTGATGCAACTCGCTTCCACACCGACTGGGTCAACGACTTTTGCTCGAGACCTTCGTTCGCTACTCTTCATTCGTGCAGGCGAGACAGAAAACTTTGAGAGTACAGTCCTCAAATTTTTGGGCGTCCTCGATACACCACTTGAAGGCGAACTTGCATCGGGTGCTATTGCTACCGCTGAGGCTATTTCACATTCAACAGCCACAGGACAGACTCTCTTGCACTTGGCATCATTCATGAAGCTGGCGACACTGGTGCAATTTTTGCTGAAACATGATGCGGACATTGATGCGAGGGATCGGAATGGATTTACCCCATTGCATTTTGCGGCCCTTGTAGGTTCTGAGGAATGTGCGAGGATTCTAGTGCATGCCGGGGCCGACCGAGAGATTGTCAATTCGCTTGGAAAGACGGCGGAGGAAATTGCTGCGCCTGGACTCTTTGATGGAATCATTTCCATTGGTAGGGAATATTGTGGGGTATCTGACGATGGAGAGGAAGGGGATGTTGAGTCAGAACAGGATGAAGAGGAGGGAGCCGAGTGGGGCGACGTTGAAGAAGACGGGAAGGATGAAGGGAGCATTCGGAGTATACTGCGAAAGCGAGCGGCCAAACAGAACTCTAAGAAGGGCAGTGTGGCTTCTGGTCATGGCACACCTAGACGTTCTGTTAACGTCTCGAGAGCTGCGACACCACCAGTAGCGCCCTTATTCTCAGATGTGAAACCGGATAGTATGAAGAGTAATTCGCTCAAAGATCTGTCCTCGCTCTCACCATCGTCAAACGAGAAAGCCCCTGCGGATGTAAAACAGGCAGCATCACTAGTCGAAGTCATTCAGCGAACTTTTGCGCAGTTGCCTCCCGCGGCCGGCATCATACCCAATCTACCGAGTCTTACCAATATCCCCAAACCTCAACTTCCAAATCTGCCCGACTTTGGTGGCATGCCTTGGAATTCATTACCACAGATTCCGATGGTTTTCCCAGTCTTTGTACCTACCCCAGCTTGGCCATCATTTCTTGGAGGTAGTGACGGGGAGAAAACCGGCGCGGGCGGTGAGAATTTCAAACCAGAGGGCGTTGAAGATACGAAGATGCCTAGCGTAGGAGAGTGGAAGGCTGTCTGGGAGAAGTGGCTCACTCTAGCAATTGCCACTACTGCTCGTCAGCAACAAGGTTCTGTTATGGAGGATATACCTCCTCCACAGTATACACCTCGTGTCGAAGATGTGTCTACGGGTGAAGAGTCTCACAAGGGTAAAGGAAAGGCTAAAGCGTCTTCGTTTGCTCCAACCACAGACACAAGTCCCGGAGAAGAGGTGGAACCGTCACATGAAAAACCCGCCTTAAAAACGTCGTCGGGTCCCTCGTCAAGGTTGCACCCGCATTCTGTCGGGTATGATGATACGCCCGTGCCTGCCGAGGAAGTTAAAGCATATACGTATCAACCTTCCACTAAACAAAAGCAAAAACAAAGACACAAGAAGCGTGAGTCTTTCCTAATTCTCTGGCTTGCTAAAACTAACCGGAATGTCGCGTAGATGATTGTATGTTATTGGTGTTCTGGCTTCCAATTCTTTTCCGTGAGTATTGAATATACGAGAATCGCCTCCCTGTGACTAACTGATCCGGATTTTCAGTATCGTTGATTTGGGCATCGTACAATGGATTGCGTTTCACATATACCACTCTTCGTACAATCTTGCCTCTCAAAGCCCTTGCGCGCGGGACTACTTGATTCATATACGATAGATATCATCTTCCTTGACGATTTGTTTTCTTTTGTCTTTCTTGGCTATGTCATCAAACCATCCTTTATTTTGCCTTCATTCCCTCTGTCTTGGATACTTCCATCTTGTCCCTGCTTTTTCCATTCCTTTTAACTCTTGTTTTATTCCTCGTGCAAACCGTACTGTACGTTATTCCTCATGATCTTCAATCTCTTAGGTAATCATTCTTCATTGGTTTGCGCTGCCTATCTTTCTATGCTGTTCATCACCCAAAGATATCATTTGATTACTGGAAACCTGTACTCTATATTACCCTCTCAAGATTTGTATGGTTAATGCTGCTACTGTCAGTCAATAGAATTTCTTGGAAATACTACTGGCCCATTGATAATTAAAGCGTGAGGAATGTATCATAAGCATTCGATGCTACACTACTCAGGGAAAAATACCTACTGAACCTGGAGAAAGGCCAAGAGGTTATCAGTATTCCAATACAATACAAGATTTCAAGAATGCGAAAACTTGCACAAGAAAGCCCAAAAAAAAAAAACACATCACGATCTTCGAGGAGGAGGATCTTCAAGCCTGCTCATAAGTGTCGTACTCGAAATTCTTTGTTCAAGTGAAGCGTGGGTGAGTCCAGTAGGAGGAACACCTTTTCCACGCTTTCCGCGCCCTCGCCCAGATCTTGGCGGGGGTGGTACCGCCACAGTTCGTGGTTCGGTGAATCGATCAAGCAGCTCAGGCCGCGATGAATAAGAGTCACGGTGTTCAGGAGGACGATAAGTATCATCAATTCTTGCGTATAGGGGAGGACGGTCCTGCGCATAAAAAGGACTAGGCGACCGAGACGGTCGACGGGGACGCCGTGGAGGACTACGAGAAATTCTTCGTGTGGGAGCCGATCTTTCATCGTATTCGCGATAATCACGTATGATGGGGGTAGCACCAGGAGAGCGGACTCTTTTCATTCCTGCAGCAGGAGAACGAGAACGATCGCGGTAGTTCGGCCTATAAACATTGGCACCCTTGGGCGCCGGCGGTGCAACCGGATAGGAATCCCAATGTACGGGAGCAGAAGTTGAAGCAGGAAGTCGACTGCGGTATGGAGGCGACGATGTTGCCCCTGCTGCAGAAGATACCGGATATGGTGGTGAAAATTTCTTATAAGCAACTTCTATAGGCGACATCTCGTCTGGAATCGGCCGTGACTCCAGAGGATCTGGACCCATACGGAAGGGTGACTCAGAACGCGCATGATTGGATGGAGCTAACTGAAGAGTCTCGTCTCTTGGCACGGGTTGATTGTTCGTAATATTTGACAGGTTTGAGGACGGTTTTGAGACGTGTTGCTGGGCACGGTCGCGAGCGGTAGCTTCAGTCACAGGTGAAGTAACGGGCTTATCAACGACTACGTTTATCGGTGGACCGTTCATGGATTTGGCAATTTGACTAGGATTGCCAGTGATAGGAGAGGGGTTGTGAGGTGGTGGTGGTGGTGGACGAGATGCCGTGGATTGATGTCCAATGTTGTGGGCCTGAGAAGACGAAAATTGCGCAAATGTATCTCCTTCGAATGGCTCAGAAGGATACGATAACGTAAGACTATCTGGAACGGGCTCAGGCTTGACTTTGGCCACGTTTATAGTCGGCAATTGTAACGCATTTAATAAAGGTTTAAGGTTGGCAGCTTGAGCTTGGGGTGACGTAGTTAGATTGTCTCTGTATGGAACGTTTCCGTGATCAGATGAGTGCCGATACACGGACATTGCAGGCTGAGAGAGAGGAACAGACCGAGGAAGGGACGACGTGGAATCCGTTGGTGATAAGTGGGCGACCGGAGGGAGGCTGATTTGACGAGGGGTAGGAGTCACTGGGCCACCTGAATCAACAGGCTGATTCTTGGCACCGAGGTGGGGAATAATCGGGCCCGACTGAAGGTTTGAATTCTGGGATGGTGGGACCCGAGGCTCGGGGTGAAATGAAGAGCCCTCTGCAAGAAAAATGGTGGTAGCCTGGGGACTTGAATCAAGGCTCATCTCGCTAGTCGTCTCTTGAGATGGAATAAGCCGGTGGCCGCGTTGAGCCAAGATTTCTTGCGCACGAGCGGTCATCGTCTTGTTCTTCTCCTCCTGAATTTGCTGACGCCGTCTCTCTTGTTCCTGGCGTAATTCAGCTTCGCGCTCTTCCTCAGCTCTCATCCGTGCCTGTTCTTCCGCAAGCCTCCTTTGTTTGTCTTGCGCTTCCTGTGACTGACGACGCCTTAGTTCAGCGGGCACCTGCCGAAGCTTGTCGTTTGTCTCTTTTTGTTGATTGAGAAAAGCAGCGGCTTGCTTCCGTTCTTCTGCCGCTTGTACAGCCCTCGCTTTAGCATTCTCCTTGGCTTTTCTTTCTGTCTCAGCCTTCTCGCGTGCTCGATCTTCCATCTCTTTCTGAGCAGCTTGACGCGCTGCTTTCTCTTCTTCCGCTCGCCTGTTCCTCTCAGCCTCCTCAGCCTCCCTCTGTTTTCTTGCTGCTTCTTCACGAGCTTTTTCAGCTTCTCTTTTAGCAACCATGTCTTTCTGAGCCTGCTCTTTACGCCTACGTTCCTCTTGCATTCTCTCAACTTCTTCTCTCTTCATAACTTCTTTCCTTCTTTCGTCTTCTTTCTTTCGCTCGTCCCCTATCCTTTTTAGCTCGTCCTCGATCTTCTTTTTCTCTTCTTCTGACTGCTGCCGTCCTGACTGCATAACATTTGAGGGTGACGCAGCTCGAGACTCCGCTTCGGCAGAACGTTTCTCCTGAAGCTTCCTGCGCAAATCAGCCTGCCTTTTGCGAAGTTGTTCGGTGGAGGGCATATCTGCAGACGATGATTGTTGGTACTGAGACCCTGTTTGCTCCATCTTGACATCAACCTCCGGTGTGGGTGAAAAGAACAGAGGCTGTTTTGAAGTCGAAGTACTGGCCGAAGGAGAGGCTGCGGTAGAACCAGACAAAGGGGGCTGAGCAGCTACAGACGGGTGACCAGAGGAAACAGGCGGTGTCTGAGAAACTGTTTTTTGTTTTTTCAGTTTTAGCTGCTGGATTTTTTTCGCTCGAATCTCAGCCTCGGTGGCTTCTTGATTTCTGATCCAATCGTCGACAGCTTGAATCAGCCCGCGTACTTCATTGGCATCAGCATTTCGCTGCTGGACAGCCTCTTTCGATAGTATACGGTCAAGTTCAGCCTTGGCACCGTCCGCGACACCTCTCGCCTCTTCTGCTGCTTCGATTAAATGAAGAGCTGCTGCCTGGCCCTGCTGTGCCCTTTGCACCATATCTTGACAAAAGTCGTGAATTTGACGTGCGTCGTTGTAGAGCCTGTCGGTTCGCTGTTGAGCTGACTCCACAAGCAACATGGCTGATGTGAGATTAGGCGAGCCAATCTTGGGCAGCGTTACTTGTAATCGTGACTGGATTTGGCGTAATGAGTCATATCTGCGAACTGAGGGAGGTACGGGGAGTCGATCAGGTGAACGAATAGGCTGAACATCGGACATGGGTTGGTCAACGGTATTAGGTGCAGGAGTGGAAGAACCATAGGTTGAGGGACTCGATGTATGCATTGATGTATTGGGGTTCAAACCCGACGAGACAAAGGCAGAAGAGTTCGTGCTACTTTGACGGAAAGACAGTTTTGGGGCAGCGTTGTTTTTTGCTATTGCGACCTGAGAAAGGGTGCTCGATGCATTACTGTCATTCATTGAAGCATCATGAACAAAGTTGCCACTCGGCTCTGCCACCAGGGTCTGATATAGCGAAGGTCTGTTACGCGGAAGGGTGTTACCCTCTACGTCCATGGGCGTATAATCGACATCCGGAGACATAGACGAGTTTTGGTCTTGCAGAGTCGGATCTGGTTCTGAAAAACGCTTGAGAAGATTAGGCTGCTGGCCGATCGACTGAAATCTGAAATCCGCGAAGCTTGGCGCAGGAGGAATGTTGTGTGCAGGAGCGGCCGAGGCGGAATTTAAGAGAGTAGTGGGGAGGCCAAAACCGGCGGCCATGAGGGAAGAAAGGATGTCTCAAGCCAGAGACAATGGGATCGCCATTGTTTGTCCGTGTTAGGACCGAGGGCTTGGGCCGTGCCTTGCGCCTCGGACAGGGCCCAGGCACTCCGCTGTTTGCAGTTCAAAACACAAGCCTTCGCCATGAAACGCGGTGCAGAAAAACAAATATCCAAAGACGATTTCAACGAGGACCAGGAACAGGTGTGCCGTCTCGTGTAGTAGTTTCGCCCCCTTGACGCGTTGTCCCGCAGGAAGAGACCCCCCAGGTGGGCTTTACAAAGGCCGATGAAGCAGTCCTCAAAACTAGACCGTAAGTAACTTTTCACAACCATTTGCATCGCCTCATGGACCACTCCCAGCATGCGTGGTCTTCCAAAACGCGCTTCTGCGGCATCTGTGGCATCTGTGCCCCCGCCGTCAACCGAGGTGCGTGATCGCTTCGACCGCAAGGCAAGTAGCTCGACTCACGCATCCTATTAGGCAGGTGCCACGGACCCCCAAAAATTCAACGGATTCTCTGGATTTGGCGGCGCCAGCTCCTTTTCAGCCTTTTCTACAACCACCCCATCGGCGACGAGTCTATTCTCGGCACCCGCACCCACTTCTACTGCCAGATCGTTGGCCTCATTCCTCGCTTCTTCACCTAATCCTTCTACAGCTCCAAAATCATCTTCGTCAGAGCCTTCCGTCAGCAGCAAACCTCCTGCTCTCAACCCAACAAAACCGCCAAGTGCTCAGAAAGATGCAACAGTAGACCCTGCTGAACTCGCATATTACACATCGTTGCGAGGCCTCAACCAGTCTTTCCGCTCTGCCGTTGGAAAATTCATTGACGATGATCCCTTCGTCGACCTCATCAGCGTCTTTGAACAATACAAATCACTACGTGCGGACATCCAGAAGAAGTTTGACGGTAGCAATACCTCAACAACAGCACCTTCGTCCGCAGCAGCACCCACAACGACGACGAATACACAAACCAGTGTGGGCTTCACCTTTGGTGGATCCAAAAACCCATCTTCGACCGAAAATAAGCCGGTTGCCTCCACTACTCCCCCTACCCTCACTCCGGGAAGTGGTTTCACTCCGACTTTTTCTTCTGGCAGCAGTAGCTCTATCTTTGGCGGAAAATCCGCCGAAACTAAACAGCCAGAATCAAAAACATTATTTGGTGCTCCTTCCAAGGACCCCGAAGCACCCGTATCCTCCCTTCCTTTCCCATTATTCTCCAAAACACCCGAAGAAAAGGCTACCACCACTTCATTCTTCGGCAACAAAGCATTCGAGGACAAAAAACAGTCATCGTTGCCTACTACAACATCTTCTTTTGCTACCAGCAGCAACCTCTTCAAAACCGACTCTTCGTCTCTATCCGGTCCAGCGAAATCAGACGAAAAACCCAAACCATTCACCTTCGGTAGTCCTTCTTTCGGTACCTCCTCCTTTACAGCAGGCGCGCCCTCGACAGGATTCTCATTTAGCCTTTCTTCAACTCCTGCCACAAGTGCACCTACACCAGCTGTAAAACCATCCACTGACGCACCATCAACGTCTCGCTTCGCCGGGTTTGCAGGTTTCGGAAAACCGCCACCTACGTCTACATCTACCACTCCCGTTTTTGGCTTTACCGCTGCATTGCCAGGCCCCAGTGCCTCTTTGGCTACGACTGTCGCGGGTTCAAGTTCAGAAGTAGCCTCGGGTGGTGCAGGAGAGGCAGCAACAACGCCTACATCAGAAGAAGCACCACCAAGACCTATCGCTGAAAGTTTTGCCCTAAATGCCGATAATAAGCATGACCAAGAAGGCGCTGGCGAAGAAGACGAGGAGACAGTACATTCTGTGAAACTGAAATCTTATGTCCTCAGAGAAGATGAAGACAAAAAGAATTGGGTTGAAATGGGTTACGGCGTGCTGAGACTTAAGAAGCATAAAGATACGGGTGCAAGGAGAGTGTTGTTGAGAAGTAGCAGTACCGGCCAAATCCTAATCGTGAGTCCCCATTCTCGAAATTGAACTTCAGGGTTACTTGAGCAAGAAATTGACAATGCTTTATAGAATTTTACGTTCCATTCCGCTTTCAAACCTGCCCAGAAAGCTAAAAATGTAACTTTCCTCGGATATGACGCGGAAAGTAAACCCAAGATGTACACTCTCAAAACGCAGACTGAACCACAAGCTCGGGACCTTAAAGAAGCTTTTGATAGGGAAATTCAAGCCAAGGAAGCGACTGAGTAACTTCCCCGAGCTTCTTCCTTAATGGTTATGTTCCGGACGCATCTCATTTGTACTTGACATTTGCATCTGGACTTCTGTTTTTCATATCTAAGCCCTCTGACTCGCAGTTGTTGTGTTGTTTTCGTTCGCTCATATCACCATTGCATAACGTATTTGTCACATTGATAGATTCCTTTATTATTGTTTCTTCCGCCACACCCGATGGCAGTCCCAAATATACCCCAGCCAACGACCCATACTGTGGTGCCGACGATAGCGTATCGATTTGATTGTTCGTCATCTGGCAGCACCAAAATGACTTTGAGCATTGTGCCATATTGAATTGAGTACAAAGGCTTCGCTGAGAAGCAGCTCCACCTCGTGATCGCCCCAATCCTGCGTGGGTAGAGACTGGAGGAACATGATAATTCCCTGGTCAAGTTCAATTAGTAAAGAATAAGAACCAAACATTCAGCGTGACAGACCTGGAAATCCATCTGTCGAAGCTTCTCACTCCATCGTACAAGAAATGCCGAACAGACGTATAAATGAAACTGAGAAAACGCGTCGGGGCCCTCCGCCTTCAGAAAACCTAGTCAGTAAAATCGAAAAATCACAGGCAAGTCGCAAGAACCGTACCAAGTAGGTGTCCCACATCCTGATTGTGTTCTGTACACTAATCTCTCTCATCAACAAACAATTCATCCACCTGAATGCGAATTGCATAAATTCCACGTTTTGCGACATCAAATGAGCATGTAAAGGAGCTGTCTGGTCTGAGAGCAAGACAGATATACAGTGTCAACACACTCACCATCGATACGAGCAACAAGTTCTGCCATCCTTTTGACGCTCCGTACAATTCCCGGTTGCGCAAAGATGTAATTATCCTGGATACCGTCCAGCAGCCTTGAAAGACACCAAAAGGAATCCGCTTCAATTGCATCAAGTGTGCTCTTTGGAAGAACGGATGGATCAAAATTTTCTGGATCTGAATCTGTAGGGTTGTCATTAGCACTACGACGAGGGGGAATATGGGCATACATACCAATATACGCTGAAAGAAAGACTTGGAAGAATGGTGTGGCTAAGTCATTAATTCCCTGCACGTATCCACTGGCAGGATGGCGGATGGCCCAGACATAAAGAACCCTCTCCAAACTCTAAGATCTGTATCAGTAAATTTATTGACGTATCCGAACACGACGAACTGACTCTCTGTGTAGCAGCGTACATCCATAGCCTTATTCCCGGTCTCGTCCTTGGGACATCGATTTCGATTTGATGCCAAATCTGCTGATCGAGACTCTCCCGACCCGGAGCAAAAGCTAGCTCAACCATCGAAAGGTATTCGCTCCTTTTACGAGCTAGAGTTGCCGCACGTAATGAAGCTGGGAGGGGGCAATATCCCTGAAACCTCGGTCATGAAACGTTGGAGGACAGGATGGAATCGATAAGGGTGTGTTTGAAAGGGAAGAAACGCACGAGGAGCAGTTGCCATGCTAGTGGACGGAGGTCCACTGGAATGCCAGCCCACGCCAGTTTACGCAATTCAGCTATGGACAAGTGGTGAGGAACACGATCAGCAAAGCGTACGGAAATACGTGATGGCTAAGGGACATACAGATATTGACGTCCTCACTCGTCAGGCAGTCAAAGAACTTTTGACGGCGATTACTACGGATGGAACGTTCCCGCATAAGTTTCTCTGACTTTTCCTCTTGTGAAGTAGCCTTGGGAGGCTTAGAGGGCCGGGTCATAACCGGGGACGAATCGTTTTGTTTCGAGCGATGTTTAATGCCATGCAAGGGGTCTAGAGAAACGAAAAGCTGGTTGATAAGGGAATAGGTATACGACATGATACAAGGCAACGAGATAGCTACCATTTACAATTTCATCTACGTCCGCTCTCACAGAAGCCGCCATCTGCTTCGTGTGGGTGCTCTGATGCGGAGCTGTTCGGTCATTATGCTCGAAATCGGGTTCGAGCTCATCAAGAATCATGTCACCTTCGACATCGGCATCGAGTGTATGCTCCCCTTGTGACTGGTTAGGGGGAGCACTACCTGTGCGATCATGGTCACTCGGTGTGCGGACAATGGTCCAGCCATTTTGATTTCGGGAGGGAGCTGCTTGTTCAATGGATTTGGGGTTGGGGTAAGAACCAGGGTTTGGGGCGTTGACCTGGGTATACGAGAAGGCGAGGGTGGAAGAGGACGACGCAGAGTTTGACCTGGGGACCGGCTTTGGGGGAGTAGAAGAGGCGCTGGTTCTGCGCTTGAAGGAACTGGGTAGACAGTCCTTGCGGACCTCTTCAGAATCTGAGCCACTGTCCCACGCATCGTCCCAGTCGGTTGTGGAGGCCGAGGTGAAGTGGGAGGAGTGTACAGCGATGTGAGGTCTGGCTGGGGGGGATATTGGGTTCATCGTGGCTGGATTAGGGCGGTTCTCGTGGGAATGAACATATCACTCGAATCATCCCTCCCTCGTTGCTTTATGACATCAGCCCCAAAGATGCAAAAACGATGAGCGGTTGATTTATTGAAGTGTCCCCCCTAACCCAGATCAGGGGGGAAACAGTATGCTCTCGTAAGTTTGACACGATTCAGATTGTAGGGTCGGTTTTCAGGCTACTCACACACTTCACTTTAATCACACAAGAATGTTATGTTCGTAAAAACCAGCAAAACGGTACTGCATATATATAGATCAAACGTGAGACCTTGGAGCCCATTCCTTATCTTATCCTTACCCTCATGTCCAACACAGAAGATTCGTCACGCACTACTTCCAAGCTCGTCAATTTCTCCACCTGCGAAATATCAGACGCCCTCATCAAACTCAAGGCCCCTCATGGCGGTTATCTACCCGACATAAATATGCTTTCCCCATCTCCATCACACCCTTCCGCTTCAACTACTCGGATATGCGGCCCTGCGTATACAGTGCTTATGGTCATGTCATCAGACACTTCCGCACCCAAGCTGTCCGAACATTTCGTGGATACAATTCCTCAAGGGTCCGTGATTGTCATCAGCGCGCCGCCAAGTTGAGCCACCGCCACTGATCAACACAACAACACTCTAATAGGCTGCTTATCAGGGACTAAGAACGCTGTATGGGGCGGGCTCATGACCGCTGGAGCCAAAGCTCGTTCGGCCCAGGGTGTTGTTATATCGGGAAGGTGTCGAGATCTCTCCGAACAACGCTCCCAGAATTTTCCTGTGTTTGCTCGTGGTCATTCCACAGTTGGCCAGTCGCCATTTACTCGTCCATCAGCAATCAACGTACCGTTAGCGTTGTTGCATACAGCATGGGATACACGACCAGATACGATGGACGAGGGCACTTTTCCTAGCCTGACAGTGTATCCTGGAGATTGGATCGTGGCTGATGAGGATGGTGTCGTTTGTGTTCCTCGGTTCCTGGAAGACAAAGTAATCGAGTTAGCGAAAACGGGAAGATCTATTGATAGCTTATGCATGAAGGATATCCAGGATGGTAAGGGTGTCCAAACCTCTTTCCGCCTGCACAGGGGCAAATAGACAATTCGATGCATGTCACATAAATACATTTAAGATCGGCAAATATAGAAACAGATATATCATGAGTGTGAAAACCAGTGGGTGAATAAGGGAAACAATTCGAAATCTATGCTATCTTCGTTTCTGCTTCTTCGACCGCGGGGCAGTGTCTTTTGAGCCCATCAGAAAATCCCATCCTTTGGTCGTTGGTGTAAACGAAGTATTTGTGCCATCCTTGGATGTACCAACCACCCTTCTTGTATTATTAGCTTCTTCTATCGCGCTTCGACTAAGACACAAGTCGATATGAGTATTTAGATCTTGGTTGTCCACCTTTAAAGTTTGGCCACAGATTGGACAAACTAGAGCCTCATGTTCAGGAGTTTGGGACACATTAGGTCGTGGCCCAACGTCACTCTGACTCCTCTCTCGTTTCAACTGCACTTTCTTGGGTAGAGAGTTATTCTGAGGGATATCTGGTAGCATCGTAGAAGAGGACGATGGCCGAGGTGGTGCCGATACAGGTGGGCGTGGCCTGATCTTTGACCTGTCTTGGACTGGTTCAAGCATTTCAACCTCGTCATCCCTACTAATGTCCTCGGGCTCTATGTCTTGCATTGTCTCCTCGTGCTCATAGAACCCAGGCATGGCATCCATATGTTGGTCGTCTAAGTCGTCAGAACCGTGCCCTAGTTCTTGCAGTTCTTCATTTTCGAGCTTCGTCCGCTTACAAGGCGAGGTACTCGCACTTTCGAAGAACTGATGCAACGTGAATTGATATGGGGGTTAAAGAGAAAGCAAAGTATTCACCTTTTTGATGCCGACGGATGACGAAGCGCGTAGATCTTTCAATTTTGTCACTCTTAAGCCTATCAGTCGCAATTTCAGAGGTCCTTCGGCTAGAAATAAATTCTTCCCTATCTGAGATCGAACTATTAGAGACGAACACCTCATCCAAGGGGTACATCCTTACCGAGAAAAGATCCTCCTTAGAGGAGACATAGCGATCCAATGATCTGGCACGGGTAAATACTGAAACGAGATAGCGTACGATAAGCTCGAGCCCAGCAACAAGCGACTGCGATGGAATCCCACCTTGATATGTATCCAATTTGTATTTGAGAGTTATGGTCTTTCCGGCCCAACCATTTCTAGACATATCAGATTCCAGCTCCGAGGCAATATGCTCAAGTTTCTGGAGAAGCACTTGACGATCATCGAGAGGAGAAAACGTTCTTGACCTAAATCAGCACCACAGAAGCATGGCAACCAGCCCCTGCCCTTACGTACCTCTCCGATCCAATGCTCTTCCGTTCTTTCCTTCGGGGTGGGCGTACTTCGTTCGAGGCGATCCCGAGATACATTTTCAATAGGTAATGGAGTCCAAATTGTTTGTCCATCAGCGCAATCGTAGCTCGATGAGTGAAGATATCGCCACACGTCTGCAATGAGGTGAGTGCCCAGGTAACGGAAGGATGTTAAATCAAGGATGTTCCCACCTTGATACCTATTGACTCTAAGAGTCTCTCATTGACACGTCCGATGCCGAATACTTTGCGTATTGAAAGGTCATGCATAAAAGCAAGGATGGTCTTAGCATCAGCAGCTAACTGAAATTGACCGTTGGGCTTATTCTGGAAGTGCATTCTGATGAGATGAGCCAACGGGCAATGAGTTGGAGAACACAAACTTTATCTGAACAGATCTGTAGTATGATTAGCTTCAACAGAGGAATAGGACCAAAGCTTGATCATATGAAGTACCTTCGCAAGCATCTAGCAAATACATCAACGCGTAATCTTTACGTCCGGGAAGAGAAACGAACCTTGTTGGGAGCAATACCAGCACTGGCAGTTAGCTTGGTTTCCTCGAATACTATTCGCCGCATCTCTTGCACGCATTCCTCCGCGGAAATTGAACGTGTTTCACAGTATGGTGTGATACTGGGTAGCGGTAGCATTAATCCCCCCGAACTTCCGTTTGAGAGAAAATGCTTACTTGAGATATCCCTCATCACATCCAGCAATCAACATATTTGGATCGTAACGTTTGAATATACTCATGACTTGATTCGACATTTCTATATATTTAGCAAAATCTTCGCGTATGAAAATGAGTTCTGGACAAAGCTTCTTTGCAACGAAACCTGCACGAGGTTTTCAGTTAGACCTCAGGGACTTGTTAGCTTATACATACCCGCCATGCCCGATCGCACTCCATACTTCCTTGCTTCGTATGACGCGGTTGAAAGGACTCCACCTGTACGGCCAACCTGTCCGATGGACGAAACACTAAGCCAGATTTATATTGTAACTATCAAAAATACCTGCCCCGAACGGTTTGCCCTCCAGTTTTGGGTTGTTCAACAGCTCGACACTCTACGTCACTTGTAATTAGGATGACCATTTCCAGATTTAGGATGAGAACATAACCCAACTTACAGCATAGAATGCATCCATATCCACATGCACGATAGTCTGAGTCAGATCGCGTTTGGACTCGAATTCTGCAAGCTGTTTCCAGTTACACATACAGAATATGGAAATTGTGTTATCTGTATCTCACCAGACGGTCCACGTTGGCTTCTACCTTATCTAGAAACCAAAGGTGGATGACAATTGGTGTGTGCTTCTCGTGACTCCGGTGACTTGGAAAACACTGACCGATGTCAACTCCTTTCACCACTTCGTCACGGATGTCGAGTATTTTCTTTATACGCTCCGTTAACTCCTTATCTTTCTTTTTTTCATTCTATTATGACGTTGAATTTGAGTAAATCAGATAGTCTTAGGTGTCTTGATTGCATACTTCGTAAAACTTTGAACCTTTCGAAACCTCGGCAATGATTCGATTTATCTCAGACTGATCCTTGGCGAGCCTATTAAAAGTGATTCGACGTGTCATAGCATGGTCTTGAAGGGTGAGCCTCATTCCACAAACCCTGCTTTCCCTGACGAGGGCCCAGCCAAGCGTCGGACGAGACTTTCAGTTTCTTGTGATCTGACTGGTTCTTGCGGCTTGTTAGAGTCTGTTGCCATTTGAAGTAAATTTGCAATGCCCAAAATGATGACAAGGAGCTGTGAATACGCGGAACATTGAGCATGTAGCGTGTTGTTGGTCACAGTTTCGAGTCAAAAGTCAATT
The DNA here is from genome assembly GCA_029719445.1 of Agaricus blazei. Classification (NCBI taxonomy): domain Eukaryota; kingdom Fungi; phylum Basidiomycota; class Agaricomycetes; order Agaricales; family Agaricaceae; genus Agaricus; species Agaricus blazei. The sequence goes on along the minus strand of SSNC01000008.1, from coordinate 930,230 downwards.
CAGAACTTCCCAAGGTGTGGACGCGATTCTGTCACGTGCATCTAATTTGTTCGTCACTCTGCCGCGACTCGGCCTTTCATTTCGCTTGTAGAGGCATAGAGCATGATATTAAAGCGCTGCTTTGCCTTAGTTTTGCCGCATACTATAACTGATCCTCGGTAGGATGCGTGTTACTCCGGCACCAATCAAGAAGACACCCTGTTCCGCAAGTTCGTTTTTTCCTGAACACTGGAGTCTCCGTATAACTCAGGACCTCTTTCTATGTGATTTGTCTCCCCAATCGTTGGGGCACGCAGCCTATATAATAGAGTAGCTGGGGATATTGATGAGTTCACTTTTTGTCAAATCTTTGTGTAAAGAGTAGTTCTCGAACTCAGTTACAATGATCCGTGCTCATTATTAACAATGATGTTATGACGAAGGAGATAAGCTAAAGGCCCCCAGGACCTAATCATAATTACGCTAAGCACAAACGATAAATAGAGCGAAGATTGTCTTACGAGTCACATCGTCAAAAAATAGATCGAGCACACCCCACTATCTACTTACTACGTTGTCTTAAAAATACGACAGAAGCAAGAGAAGCATCCCAAGTTCCGTCACCACCTTCAGTGCGTACAGGAGGTGCTGGAGAATTTTCGACATCCACAGAACTTGTCCAAGCAAGCGATGGACCCTGCTCAATCATGGCCATCGATATGGGCCGAGGAGACAGGAACAATTTGAGAAATCCGGAATCAAAGTGTTCGTGATCGGCTAGAGTGAAAGAAATAGCTTCCGATCCCGGCCTTCCGGACCCTATCTCAAGGTGACCGTGTCCTGGTAAAGGAGGAGCGGAAGACACAGGATCTGGCTGGTAGAGGATGGTTATGCCATAACAGTTGGGATCCATATAGGTAAGATAAGGCCAAAGCCCTACGTCGGATTTATTGTATAGGGAGACACTGAAGATAGCACCCGGTTCAAAGGGAATGATTGCCTTGCCGTTATGAAGCAAGTTGCCGCCCATCGTAGTCCAATTCTCCGGGTGAAGGCGATAGAGTTCCATAGAAACGAGATTTCGGAGAGGGGCTTCGGGATTGTTGCGGTGGATATGAAGATGGAAGCGAGCGGCATCTGTCAGAACCTCCTGTCCTGTTCGTTTGGGCATCGTGACGATACGGCGATGATTCGTAGCGATCACCTCGTCGTGCCGTTCTACCGTAACAGCATTGCGACCGAGAGTCAAGGAAACATCGGCCTGCGCAGCCTTCCTCACTCGTACAATGTTTAATCCCAGTCTCGCTGTTGACACACTTTCAGCATTGAAAATCCTTTTAAACCTCCACATTCGTAGGAAAGATGTCAGCGTAGTTTGGAGGTTGACGCGAAAACAACTTTTGTTATTCCATCGAGCAATTTTAGCCCAGGATGTCCGAGGAGGAGATAGTTTAGTATCCAAAGTCCTCGCAAGACACCAAGAGGAATGCAGTTCTTCCACAATTGCGGTAGATAGGATCGGGTTTTTAGAGCACCGGTGATTATGCAGATGCAAGGAAAGCACGCTTCCCTCTACCAGCCCATGGATCAGCCCTGCATCAACTTTGATACGATCGTCTTCATCACAAAGAGTGGCGCGGAGAAAATGAGCATCAATGCCAAAAGGAGTCGAGTTGAATAGGATGCGGTCGTTGTGCAAACCATAGCAGACGGGTTGTTGAGCCGGGGGCATCCGCTGTTGAAGGCGGTCAAGGAGTTTCGAGTAAGTGACGCGATGAAGTGAAAGTTCAGATCCCAAAGAAAGTAACTCGTGGGTCAGTCTTCCCCCGTTCTTCCCCTCGATTGCTTGGCCACCATTGCCGCATGCAGCAAGGCAGACATGGCTGTTGTGCGGGGTCATGAAACCATATGGTGCTTCATACGGCTGACCTCGAGCACCGTTCCAGAGACAGCGATACAGATCATCTGACGACACTCTCATAGTAGGTGTCCAGCGTGTTTGACCCCTTCCTTCGCTGACTTCTCTTGGAGCGAAACATGTGTCGAGAATGAGTGTGATATTGTCACCCTTGGCCTGTGACAACTCTGAAAGCATGGCACGCATGGATCTGTCTGAAATGCCTGCATTTCTACCACAGGTCGCTCTCGTTTCGTAGTCATACGGACAGAGAACCTCGACGGTGCCCTTGCCACTGGACTGGAACCAGCCCTCGGGTGCTGGTATGGTGCTTCCGTGGCCAGCAAAGTAAATGAGAATCGCATCGCCTTTTTCTAAGGAACGGTTGTTCGTTAGATGCGACATAAAGCGTTCCTCGATGGTATGCTTGGTTGCTCGACTATCCAGTAACATGCAAATTTGGTCTTTGGGAACGTTTAACCCGTCAACCAGCCAGGATTTGATACGCCTGGCATCATCTACACAAGAGTGTAGGTTCCAGATGCGGCCGGATTTGTAGTTGTCGATGCCAATAATGAAAGCGAAGACTCGACTTGACATTCTGACAGAAAATTGGTTGATAATCAAGGCATGAAAAAGCAAATGAAGAAGATACCTAGGAGAGAAAAGTTATAGTGAAGCTATGACAATGGAGCAGGCTTAATATGAGAAAGCCGCAAGGGCGTTCCAGCCATGCGTTACAGGTGAACACATTAAGCACGCAGCGGCCTATGCATCGAGGAAATTGGACAGTGGACTAAATATCCTGCTCTTCACGATCATTATGCGTAGTTAGCCTTTGAAACTATTTCTCCAAGATGCAGATGTAGGACCACAGGCAAGAGCTAGTCCACAGAATAAAGGTCGGAAGAGAAATGCTTGATACGTCCAAGTCACGGCAATTATAATCAATCAGACTTGTCACATTCCACCATCACACCTGAATCATCCTTCGGAATGAGTCTCGGTTTGGTCTGCCAACAATGTAAAGAGCCTCTACAGGTATTTTCATGTTCGATATCTAGTACTCTTCTCATTGCCGACGCAGCTAGATGCTTCACTCATAGACCTCGCACCGTCTGCCTATGATACCATTGCTGCATCTTTACCCTCTGCTCCCACTCAGAATGCCCGCCACTTAACCGACGAACAGAAATTAGCCCAGGTTCCAGCACCGCCCCAAGTGAAGGCAGCATGGGAACGATCTATGAATGCCACTACCTCCGGAATGAACAAGACTTCTCCAAACCCTTCTTCTCGTATGCAGCGCAATACCAGTATACCGTCCAATGAATCCTTCGTACTCCTTCAGGATAGCGTGATACGCAATATACCCTCAAATGCTGCACCGTCAATCTCATCAAGGAAAATCTCGGGAGTGTCGCAGAATCCGACGAATCTTCAAGCTTCCCCTATGCATTTCGAACCTGATCACACTTCTCCTTCTCCTTTATCCCACCATCTACGGTCAGCTGCACGATTATTCAATCTCCTGTCCACAAGGACCGAAATAGATCACCCACTTTGCGCCGAGTGTACGCAAATATTACTCAAAACACTCAATCGCCAGTTGGAAGAAACGAAAAAAGAACGAGATGGATATATTGCTTTTGAAAAGGAAATAAGGAAAGAGAAGGAGACACAAGGACTTACTAAGGAAGAGGCAGAAAGAAGGATTGAAAGGTTGAAAGTCGATGAAAAACTTGCGATTGACCAACTTAAGGAGGCAGAGCGCGAACGAGAGGAACTAGATGAAGAACTTCGATTATTGGAGTTGGATGAGAAAGCTTTAGAGGCAGAGGAAGCTGAGTCAGACATTTTATCTTCTGAAGCTGATCCTCTACTAATTCTTACTAGGTTTTGGAAACATCATAATGACCAATTACTCGTGGCAGAACAACAAGCAGCTCAACTGGCCTCTCTTCGCGCTGCTTATGCAGCAGATGTCGTAACCTTGGAGAAGTTAGAACGAACAAACGTTTATAATGATGCGTTTTGCATCGGGCATGATGGGGTCTTTGGAACAATAAATGGATTGCGCCTCGGTCGTGTTCCGGGAGTGCCGGTGAGTTACCGTCAAACTGTATTGGACATCTACCCACTACGCTCGCTAGGTGGAGTGGGCGGAGATCAACGCTGCTTGGGGACAAGCCCTGCTCTTACTGTACACCATAGCCCGGAAGTTGGATTACGTATATACTAAGTATGGTTCCTAAATTTATATACCACATGGGTTTACTGATTACCAATGTCTAGTTATCGTCTTGTTCCGATGGGCTCTTTCTCCCGAATAGAAAAGACAACTGGTGACAAGGCGGCGTATGAACTTTATGGTTCAGGTGATCTGCACCTCGGACGGTTACTACACAATCGACGATTTGACTTTGCGATGGTATCCTTCCTCGACTGTCTTAAGCACCTCATCGATTACATTAAAACGCAAGACCCCACTGCCGAGTTTCCGCATCAGTGAGCGTGGCGTTAGAACTTCCTTCACCAGGTGTGCTGATCCTATCACTTACCGTGTCCAGGGTTGTGAAAGACAAGATCGGGGATGTCTCCGTGAAGCTTCAATTCAATCAGGAAGAAGCCTGGACTCGAGCGCTGCGGCATGTTCTTCTTGCCCTCAAGATATGCCTCAAGTGGGCTACCAATGGAGTGAATGGCTGAACGACTAATATTTGCTTTACTAGACACCTACAGAAATATACATTTGATGAATATAAATAATACTTGGGAAGCATTGATCAGAGCAGGGTTAACAATATGGTAGACTATGACGTGATTTGTAGCATGAATGGCACAAGCACGACGCAGCATCGACAGCACTTTTGTTCACAAGCAAACTGCCGGACTTGAGATTGAGAAATGTCAGCAAAACCGCTTACTCGACGGCTGAGTCAGTCACAACAAACGTCTTGCCGGACCGCCGTCCGAGTATAGGAGCTTGGACATTACAAAGCCGGTATACATATTATATTACTCCTCTGAGATATCTTTCCGGACCACGGCTCTGCTCCCTTGCCTTCTCTCTCCATTGGCCCCGAATCGAAGACCAACATCTGACTCTTATGGGCTTGCTCTACCTTGGAACGCCTCTCACTTGGGCTGAAGCCTCAAAGTATGCTGACCATGTACGTCATCATGGCATCACCCAGTTCTTGCACATCTGGGATCGGCTCAAGGATAGGACTGGTGACGAGCTCCTGTGGGGTGATGAGGTGCATGTCTATGATATTTTGCAGTTAACACAAGCTGATATGACCCAAGCTCGAGTATTTAGTCATATCGCTGGACGAAAATGAGAAAAACGCGAAACTCTCCCTCCGTCAGACGGAGATCTTGGCCAAGCTTAACGCTTTTGTTGATGACATGAGTGCCGATTGCCCCACGCAGTGAGCTTGAATACTTCTGCTCGTCTTCCAATTTAACTCGCTGGGCAGTGTATCGGTTCCAAAGTTCCATCCAGAGTATGGTCGCTACATGCTAGAATCAACTCCGGCAACCCATATACAGACTCTATCTGCGATCTGCTGTCAGTTGAAGGTAACATGCGCTACCGGTGAGTCTCGCCTATCGTGTATGTAAGCAATCGCTCAAACTTTATCCAGACGCACTCTCGCCCGCAAGCATCTCAAAGCAAACGAGATCCCCCTGACTTTCACCTCCTTTCCTCGCCTCGGTACCCCCGGACAATTCACCGAACCTGGTTTCGATCCCAAGGATGCTGTTTCAAGTCACAGTCTCTTTTTGCCCGAGGAGATTACTAATCCTCATGCACGTTTCCCGTACGCCAAATCGTTTGCCGTAAATGTGGTCGAATTAATACTTATGACAGAACCTTGACTGCGAATATCCGAACGCGCCGCGGCTCCAAGGTCGCTATCAATTTACCAATATTCTTCGACGAGAAAACGCCCCGTCCATTCATAGATCCTACAATTCCATGGGACCGTGAAATCTATCCCGAAGACCCTGGTACGCTCACTCTTATATTCGCCCTAATTTTTACCTTTACCCGAATCTCGTAGAGGCCAAAAATGGTGCAGCCCTTCCTGATCATGTATATATGGACGCGATGGGCTTCGGGATGGGTTGCTGCTGCCTTCAGCTCACGTTCCAGGCCTGCAATGTCGCTGATGCCCGTCGATTGTACGATGGACTAATCCCTATCGGTCCTATTCTTGTATGTTACGCCTGATCCTGCTAAAGCCCGCTTTAAACGCCATATAGCTAGCTCTGACTGCCGCTAGCCCTGCCTGGAGAGGGTACCTTACAGACGTTGATTGCCGTTGGAACGTGATTGCTGGAAGTGTCGATGACCGTACAGATGAAGAACGAGGGCTCAAGGTTAGCTTCTTGGCACGCTGCCTATGCTGCCATTTTACATCAAGCTTTTTTTGACTTTACAGGAGTTGAAGAATGACCGATTCAAGATACCTAAATCACGTTACGATAGTGTTGATTTATACCTTTCAACGGAGTGGACCAATCGACCGGAGTATAATGATAATGATGTACCCTATGACCAAGAAATCTATGAGCGGTTACGCAACCACGGTGAGGCGTTTCTTTCTAGCATTTCTCTGATCTCATGTGTGACTCCAAGGTCTGGATGCCCTATTATCGAAACATATGGCCCATCTATTTATTCGCGACCCACTTGTTATATTCTCTGAAACAATTGATCAAGATGATACATCCAGCAGTGATCACTTCGAGGTAAATGCTTCCATTATGCTTTCCCTGTGTCTAGGCCAATTCGTGTTTAGAACCTTCAATCGACGAACTGGCAAACGTTGCGATTTAAACCACCCCCACCAAACTCGTCCATCGGCTGGCGAGTTGAATTTCGGAGCATGGAGGTACAAATAACGGATTTTGAAAACGCAGCTTTCGCCGTTTTTGTTGTCCTACTTTCCCGTGCTATCCTTTACTTCAATCTGAATTTTTATATACCCATCTCAAAGGTAGACTGATTTCTTGTCTGCCCCGGACCATTGCCATTAATTTTCCAAATCTTTCAAAACTTTGCAGGTTGACCAAAATATGCAAACGGCCCAGAAGCGGGATGCCGCTCGTTCGGAAAAGTTCTATTTCCGCAAGGATGTTTATCCTCGTGATGGTAGCTTAAGCAGCAGCGGATCCTCTTCCTCTGGTCAGTACTCGCCTCCCAAGAATTCTACACACAAGCAAAAGAAACTAGGCAACTGTTTCACACCCCCTGGACCCCCTGTTAATGGAGAGCTTCAAGTACCGGTAGAAGATGAATATGAATTAATGACTATGGATGGAATCATCAACGGCAAAGTGCGTTTTAACACTGCTACATCCGACATCCTGATCTGAGTCTTTTATGTTTAAAAGGGAGACTTCCCAGGTCTCCTCCGCTTGATTTCTGCATACCTCGATACCCTAGATATAGAAACGGAAGCTTTGACTAAAATTGAGCAATATCTGGACCTTGTTAGGAGACGAGCCAATGGTATAGATTCTCGTTGCACACTCCCTCACTTTGATGCTCAATCAAAGTTCAATAGGCTCGCTGGACACCGCTGCCACGTGGATCCGTAACTTTGTGCGCTCACATCCTTCTTACAAATTCGACTCCGTGGTTTCACAAGAGATCAATTATGATTTACTTATGGCGGTGGACGAGATGTGAGTGGTTCCTCGTCTCGACTTTGAATTTCTTATCTCTAACCGATGCCTACAGTGAACGTGGAGTGCGACAGGAGAAGAGCTTAATGCCAGAGCAATACAGTGGCTGAGGTTGAAACGGTGGTCCTGATGCACTATAACAGCTGATTTTGCTCAGTACTTTATATATTTATCTGCCAACATATTATTAGTAAATTTCCGATTGGCCTGTAATACATTACGACTATAACGACTACCAGTTTTTTATACAGTCAAATGAACTATCTTGCTTTGTGCTCCAAATTACAGAATCGATCACAGCAAGGCCTGAATTTCCCACAACGAGTGTCTCTGCAAGATGTGGGAAGATCCCGGTAAACGCCGCCGCAAACGCGACTCCGTAAACACACGCATTGCGACCAAATCCTTCAAAATGTCTTCTTTGCGTCTTCTCGCCTCTGCTGCACGCCGGGCAACGTCCAATGCTGCATACGCAAGGCGTGGCTACGCGGAGGTTAGTGACAAACTTAAGCTGTCATTGGCACTCCCCCATAAGGTTCGAGTCGAATCGTCCTTCGCAAACATAGAATTATTGACATATTACAGGCTATCTTCAGCTCTCAAGATGTTGTTCAGGTGAACATTCCCGCAGAATCTGGTGACATGGGTATCCTGTCAAGTCACGTTCCTTCAATCGAACCTTTACGCCCTGGAGTTGTAGAGGTTGTAGAGAATTCGGGTAGTCAGAAGTGGTTCGGTGCGTCAAATATCGCTCAAGTAGTGTCTTCATATTAATCCCGTTGTCTAGTTTCCGGTGGATTTGCCACTGTGCACCCCAACAACAGACTCACTATCAACGTGATTGAGGCTGCTCCCCTAGAGGAATTTTCTATCGAGGTGGGTTGACAGGATTCCTTGGTTGAGAAACTCGCGCTGACAGTTCACCTCACCTTGTAGGCCGTCCGCGCAAACCTTCAAGAAGCTAACAAGGTAGCTGCTGGTAGTGGATCGGAAGCCGACAAGATGGAGGCACAGATAGAAGCTGAGGTGTACGAGGCACTGCAACATGCTCTCGCTAAATAATTGTTACCGTACTTTCTTATTTAGAGTGCCATGGAGATTTACAGTTCAAACACGCGTATCACATCTCGACAGCCACTGCCAGTTGGAGGACAAGAGCTGGGAATGCAGTCATGAAATAATAGTTGTCCCAATTAGTCCAACGTTGCTGCTTTTTTTAGCTCAAGTGCTTTTGGCAAAAGTTCAACGTTCAACGTTTGTCTTACCCCATTCTTTCTACTGTCAGGCGCATGGACTCTGCATCCTCTCAATGTCTACCTTCGCTCGAACGCCTTACATCATGGGATGATAGGGCTCTGCTGAACCAGGATTTTTTCCAAGATAAATTCACTAACTGGAAGCGACTCCTCGACACTTCCAGCCCGACTCGTAATGCAAGAGAAAATACATTGAAGAGCCTGAAAGAAAGCCTGTGCCAGGAGCTCTTGACCAGAGGAATCGCGGTACATACTTCTCTGCAACAATAGTTTCTCCCTGTTTTCTGATACAACGTCATGCAGATTCATCGCTGGGTAAACCTGGTCTTCAACACATCTCCCGCATATGCAAAGCAGGATATGGCCCGTGTTGGAATGGAAAAACAAGACTTGTGCTTCTTCATTGAAGTCCAATGGGCCCTTTTCGAGAACAATCCTAACGTGTTTGAGATACTCACGAGGGAGATCCGCCGAAGAGGCGGTCAGTATATATCTTTCACCGGACTCGAATCAGCGAATCCCTCGAAGACACCGACTGGAGCGGCTCGAAAGAGGAAACCTGTTACTCAACGCAAGAAAGCTCACAAGCGGCTCGGTGTCTGGTCAAAGAGGCCCGTGACGCGCAAAAGATCTGGTATCTCGTCCGCGCGAGATATAGACGGGCGTCAATCATCTAGAATTACAAGTCGAGCCGAGCGTGAGAAGGATCAAGAACTGCAGACGAAGCCTCTCATGACGAGCGACCCTATGCCTCGAGGGCATAAGAGGAGTCCGCCTCCTACACGATCCCGTTCGAGACCTAGTGCAACTGGGTGGTACCAAGTTAAGAAAGATGGTGCCATACATTCGAAGAGGAGGGACCAATTGAAGAATAACAAACGCAAGAAATCGCCGCCGCAGTTAAAGGAGGGCAACGCTACGTGTCCATCGGCACAGGAAGACAACAGGGAGATAGCCCAAGAGAGCTGTGGCACAATGTGTACATCTTTAGGCGATGACTGTGCCGTCTCATGTCGCCAAGAGGTGCACTCTATGCCTTTGCCTCACCTCGGTATTTCCATCTCCCCGGATGATTCTCCTCCAGGTCCTGTATCCCTAGAACCCTGTCTGTTTGTCAGCCCACTTTTAGCCGCAGTTCAAGGCTCGGGGGAAGTCAAGCAATTGGTCTCATCCGAGTCACCCTTGCTACCTTTGGGAACCGCCATACCCGAAAGTTTTGGAGAGCCTGAGGATCCCCTGTCCATTGATGTCGGAATCGACAATATGCTTACGGAGCCACGAGATACCCTACCAACTAACCTTTTCCCTATCGTAAAGCCTCCTATACCAGCCTATCCTCCAATCTGGGCTCAGGTAATCTTCATGCACATTCTGGGATATATATATATGTATTCAATGTTGATATAATTATAGTCGCGGCAGGAAGTTTGCGAGTCTTTCGACTGGTTCAGAAGCTATCAAGGCGGTGTATATCACTGCCGGAACGTAGCCAGAGGCTATCTTCTTAGTGCATTCGCAGCCAGGTCCGTTTTCTATCAAGGTCCAGTTACTGTAGATCCTGACGGTTGGTCATAGCCGAGATATATTCGCTCATGGAGGCAGACTGATAATCTCTCATGGGTGAATTTTAATGCCTCATTCCCTTTATGACTTACTGAGTGTCAACAGAGGTGGTAAAGCGCAAAGCGTCCGCTCGCGTCTAGGACAACATGTTACACAAGAAGCTGCTGATCAGCTTGCACACGACAAATCCGTTCGGGCATTACTTGAGAATTATCGATCCCGTCAGCCTATTGTTCTCCTCGTCGATGATAAATACGTCCAGTTCCCGTATGACCTTGGCATCAAAGATATAACATACGCTGTCCTGGGATTCTATACCATAGTCCACGCATGGGGTGAGCTGATTATCTCATTTCATCAGTTCTAACCCTGATCGTGCTCCAGCCGAGTATCAGCCAGCTGAGAACGAACGTGGGCGTGTTGTCAGGTACAAATTTGCGTTCCAGTGGTGCGAAGCACAAGTAAGAATTCTTTCAGATTCTACTATTGCTTACAAAGCTCAGTTCTTCGAATAGGGAGATCCCTGGTGGCTGAGATTTGATACTCCTAGTACGATCTTGCTGGGCAATTAAAAAAGTCAATGACTTTGCTAATTTTCTTCGGTTTCTCCCCCAACGTAGATCCGTCTGAAGAACAAGATTCAACAACCCAAATCGGTGACGAGCTGGATTATGTCGAACAAAGGTGACTAACCTGTCGATTCTCGACACACATCGGCCCTCACGCTCGTAGTCTTGCACCATTTGAGCATATTGAAGCAATTTCAATGCAGTGCCCTACGTGCCACATATCATCGGCCCAGGTTTACAAAGAGTCGTGGGCTTGTCTGAATCCTGATTGTTTGGGATTCTGGCACGGTACAAACGGCAGACTGTTGAACGACGACCTCGAGTACAATTATCTATTTACGCAGCTGGCTCCTACGAGTGCGTTGGCTATACCTGCAGAAAAGCTTGAACCACCCCCACCTGGCCCGACATCTCCTGGCCTTACAACAGATTATGCATATACAAGAGGATGGCATTGCAAACAGTGCGGCAGATTATCAAGCAGGTAGGTCCAATTCACTACATTCACCTTGATATAATCCCCAACGTAAGTGACCATTTAAGATACAAATGGGAACACTGGGAATGCATGCACTGCAAGGTACTCATCAGCATTCAGTGATGAAATTTAGCTAACTGGACACGAAGGCAGTGTTACCTGTCACTCAAAGAGTACACAATGCGATAGAATTCATATTTTTTAATCCTCCGGCCCCATTCAAAGAAGTTTCCATAGCGAAGGATTCTGGTAGGCAGTATATCTAAAGATTTACTCCGTTACGCTTCTCAAGTCCTCCAGGCATAGAGCAACAAGTATTCAAAATATTTGAAATCCAGGCTCAAGACGGTAGCTTCGGACAGTGTTTCACGTACAGACTCCCCGAGGGACGGTAGGTAGACGTTCTATAATACTGCTCTATACTTACCATTTAGCAGTGGCTTCATCCACCACATCAAAATGAGCAACCCTTTTTGGAACAAGGAAGCGGATGAGATTTTTCAGGAGTACCAAGAACAAGCTTCTACAGGAACACTACCTTTCCGACGGTGGCCTTTGAGAGCTGTATGTGGTTCATATTTCCTTCGAATGATATTACTGTATCTAATGATTCCATAGCATAAATGTAACCATTTGCTTCACCATGATCACAACAATCTTAAGCCTAATTTCAGGTCGTGGCGCCTTATTGACTAACTATTTTTCTCAAAATGGTAAGCCTCTCATTTCCTTCCATACAACAGTCAACTGACCCCCATGTCAAGCGGGTGTGCCTTATCAGGTGCGCGTCAGCTTCGCCTTTGAAATATTTGCTAATGACAGTAGTATGTGGGCGGTACTGAGAACACGATTCCGTTTGATAAAGTACCTAAGGCGGTTGTAAATGCTCGTGATCTCATTAAAACTCGAGTCAAACAAGCACTTGGTAAAGATGAAACTTTCAATGAAGTACTTAGGTGATGCACTCGCATGATGCACATTTGACCCTTGCGCTGACAATTTTGTTGATCAGCGCTGCATACATGGAACGACAAAAGATGGCTGTACGCATTTGCTCTTCTGTATCTCTGCACTGGCATCGCTGATTCCCTACGTAGTTCCACACTGACGACGAGATTGGCCTAGGCCCGTTCGTTGCCGGTTTATCACTTGGTTCTCCAGCGTTGATGCATTTCCGATTACTGGCAAGGCATTGCCCAGAGGGGCTCCACCGAAGCATCGCCATGACACTTCTTCTTCGACACGTAAGTATTTTGTCGATGATAATCAGATACACCTTGTCTGAGTACCTCAAAGGGCGATGTACTGGCAATGGATGGGTCAGGGGTGCAACAATTTTATGAGTCAGTCCTCGAGCAGAATTTGCCTTGACAAACTAATAATTGTGATCAGACATACAGTTGTGCCCACCAATTTCCGCATTGCTGCAACAGCGCGTTATATAGATACCAAACATCCCAAATGTGAAAAGTCCTAATAGACCATTCAACTACCGTCTATCATTAATATCAACCACAATCTTGTTGCTACAAGCCGTACTGGTACTCGCTAACCGTGACGAGGGTATGGCAATGGACGACGATGATAGCCTCCATGTGCCTGAAACTGTCCTTGCTGTGAGAGTGATCGATATGTCTGTCGGGTAGCTGTTACGGTCAGCGGAGCATGCTTTGAAAGTTGGATTAGCGGATGTAACACCCTAAATGCATGTTGAGTGCTCACAGTGCCTATCGTTTGTTTCTGATTCATATGGAATGCATGTAGATTTGCTATCTTGGTCTCAACAGCTCGTTTGTCAGATTCTAAACGACCGAGTTCTTGAGCCACAGTCGTTACTTCACGTGCCAGTTCCTTCTTGAGCTGAGCTACTTGAACTGCATGCGCTTCCATCAGACAGTTTACGCGCTATCTGAAGACTCTTGCTCACCTTGCACATTGATAGTGGTAGCCTCCTTCATCGCCTCGACGAATCTCAGCCGTTCTCCCTTAATTTCTCCAGAAACCTCTGTAAGTTCTATTAATATTTGTCAAGTATGTGCAGGTCCTGTACTGACGAGCGGTAAAAGCGCGTAAGAAGGACTCCTGCTCATGTCGCTGATGTTCCATAAAATTGGCGAGTACTTGTACATCTTTGCGAGATATGAATCATCGGTACAGTTGACGATGGAGATAACTCACTCATCTGGTTTTGTGGGTTTTGATTGACAGCTTCGACAATCTTCTCGAGGGAGTCCTGCAATGTAGACGCATCCGCATGGTTCCTCAATTCTAATAACATAGCATATATATCATCAAGGACACGTCCGTGATCAGGTCCCAGATTTCGGCATAGATGTTCAATGTTGGTGGCCATTCCTTTGATTTGTGATGTTCCGTGTCTAACAAAGTTTTCTAACCACTTTATGCCAATCGTCAGATACGCGGGCACGTCCAGGAATAATACTTACAGAGTTGAGTTCATTGAGGTAGCGAACGCTGTCGGCATGTTGCTGGACCAATGAAGCACGGTGCTTATCATCATTCTCCACCAGTGCGGCGATCCTTGATAGCTGGGCGAGAGTGAGAGTATCAGTTCCATGCGTATCGCGGTAAAAATGTACATACTTCTTCAAGGACAAGTGGGTGGCTACTCGAACCTGAAATAGCTATCCGTTCCCGAAGAGGCATCAATTGAGTGGATAGAGCATCGTCCATGTGCTTTCTGAAGATGTTCATATCAGTCGCGGAGGTTTTTTCTTGGATAGAAGTATGTGATTGCGATGGTCGTGGAATGGCTAACATAGCGTTGTTCATGTTCGTGAGTTGGCCCATCAACATATTCATTTTTCCCGATAGTTCAGAACGAGTTGTCTCCAGCGTCTCTCTCGTTTGCTCACAGGCTAAATGCAACCTCTTATCTTCTTCTGACCCCCGGCGATGCTCCCTTGAAGACGAGCAGAGAGATTCAAACTTGTGAACAAGCTCTTCAACCGTGCGTTTTGTCGATCTAGTGCGACCGTCGATTCTTTCTAGCATTTGGTGATAAAGTGGCCTGCCTGATTCTCCCCCAAGGATGTTTATAGTTTTTTTATCGCCAGATGATGGACTGGCAATTTCTTCCGATCGAGCTCCCAGTCGCTTGCCATCGTTCCTTGCTGGAGATCCAACTACATCGTTGGCATAAGGAAGTTCAGAGTAAGTGCTGTCGTTATGCTCGAGAGGAGGCCTCACATCTGTCATCTGCCCTCTACTTTCCGATGCCGCCTCTGTCACTTGCAAGTCTCCAAAGAAGTCGCTTTCCCTCAGGTGCCCAAATGGTGTGCGCTCTCCACCGACGTCTTTATCACCATCTTCCGACGTCAGGACGCTCAAAAATCCGCTTCTTCCCGTCTTCACTGTACTAGCTGGAGAAACAGGCAGCAGCATCCTATCTATCTGAGTATTGAGGCTAGTCGGAGTCTCTTGTCCTTGTTCTCTTTGAATCTCAGCTAAACGGGTTTTCACCATGGATCGGCGTCCAAGATTTGCTATAGAGGGACTTATAGGTGGTCCCCCTGTACGGCTTGTTGATGATGACAAAATAGGTGAATATATGCTAGGCGAAGGTGTACTTGCAGAATCAATCCGTGGCATGATGTCGACTTTGGATATCAACGAATTGGTGGGTATTGTTAAGGGTGGTAGCGACTTATGATTTTTGGGAGGCAAAGGCGGAAGAGATCGATCAGTTCTTTCAGAAGACAAGAACGCGTCTTTTTCGGCACCTGATGGTGGTACAGGTTCCTCGGTTCTACTCGCCGGGTTGACCACCTCCGAGGCACCATTCGTGTTCATCCCCCACATCGGTTCTTGCTGAGAGTTCGAGATCCCTGCCGCAAACCGTTCGGTTGGCAGAATGGTATCCCTTGATCATATGTTTAGCACGTTTGCTGTGAGTTGGCCAAAGCTTTCTTACCAGAGGGTACTAATCCAAGCCGCTCTCTCCCCAAGGCTTCGTACAGCAAACTTCTCTGATTCTCGCCCATGGAGGACGATTTCAAAAACCCTCAGTTGACGGGTGTCGTCCAGTCCGGATAACGTTGCGTGTTCCTCCTTATATAATTCACCGTTTGCCAGAGGGCGTACGTCAACGCATGTACTGAGGTCAAGTTCGTGAACGTTAGGGTGCGCGGCCGGATCGGTAGGCCAAGTGAGGATCAACTTCCGAGATTTAATGACGCCGGTACATAAAACCCACGCGACCAGCGACTGTGGATCCCCAAGAAGCTGGGTTGAGGCGAGGCGCCACAAAGGGCCGGACCGTGTAACTTTGTCTTGATCTTTCCCGGCAGCGTACGTGGCCCCGAATGCGGTAGCAGGCTGCAGAGGTAACTCGTTCGGCTTATCTCCAAAGATGTTCTCTGGTGCCAGAGGAGGGCCTATTTTGTCCACCGAAATTGTGTTGCTTTTGGAACTACGTCTCGTAGAAGCAACGGCTTCACCTGACTTCGTGGTGCCCTTCCTCAACGCGGACAGGAGACTGCGAATACTCTGTCGAAGGGGAGACCTCTTGCTCTTTTTGCTCCCCACATCCTGACCATCGCCCTTTCTGGCGTCTACTGGGATATCCCAACCATCGTGATCTTGTCGAGTCCCAGCCCTTTTCGAGCTATTTTTCCTTGGTGGTGGCGTACACAGTCTTTCGTATTTTTCTACTACAGCGCGTGCTGCCGAACGGTAGACGACACCGTCATTTGTACTCGTTTCTCCTCCAGAGGGATAACCAGCCTCCAATCTCGTATGAACTTGACTTGAAAAGCCGAGAGTATCGGCACTTGCACTAGCAGAGGGTCTTCCGTGCTGTGCTGAATTGACAGCCTCAGCTATACTGCGAGGGCCCCTCATGTGCGCCAACACTGCACGATTGAACGCAGATATACGGAAATGTGAAAAAGACGAATAGTATACCGAAAGCCTGTTAAGGTGAGCATCACTTAGGTTGGATTGGATTTCAGACTGAGCTGTTCAGACGCATAGGAGGCATAAAAACTAAATGCTCCCTGCCAGGGTCGAACTGGCGATCTCCGGATTGGATGATCAACTCGATCACTCATAGCGATATGAGACCGGCGCTCTAACCAACTGAGCCAAGGAAGCACCTGAAAGGTAGGGTCATGTAATTACCTATCAGCCCAGGCGGGTCTGTTGATTTTAAGATATCACTAGCACTGCATTTTGTTCAAATCTCTTCAATGAGTAATTGCAGACATTCGACATATTCATGGAAATCCTTTCATTACAAACAAGCCGTATAGTATTGTCCCGTGCCTAAAAATCTTTGTATTGAATCCAACAGAGTATATGCATTCCTTCAAAGTGAATTAATCCATATCGTTTTCGTTCTCATTGGGAACTTGATCGGGTGATTCGAGTTTCGCGGTTGGTGGGGTTCCTGAAGACGAGAAATCTGCGTTGTGAAATTGGCGGGCGTGTAGTATATGGAGCCGATTGGTCCTAATTGTATCGTTGGGAACTTCAGGTAGGGCGACTGTCTGTCGGCGGATATGGGCAGCGTGAGAGGTAAGGACCATTATAGCGGCAGGAACAAGAATATTGAGACGCATGATAACAATAGCGGTGAAGTTTTGAAACGTCGAAAATCCAGTATGCTTGGCTGATGGTGGTGGCTGGTGAGGAAGACGAATGTTTCGGGAGAATGTTTTATATGCGGAAGGATGATGATGTCATGACACTTCGCCCAAGATAGAGATGCTATCATTCCGTCCCGAGCCCACCAACCCACTATCATTCGTTCATCCGAATTAATGCATATTTTATCGCCTACCGAGTTATTAACGCCATTTCTCTATGGTAGAGCCTCAAAACCGGCCGCCCGATAGATGCTCAACCGACATTGTCCTAGACCGGAACCATGCTGACTATGTCTTTGTTCCTGGTGTAGTGACAGAGAAAGGTAAGGAACGGAGCTGACATCCGCGGTTTGCTGGAGAGCGCCTTTTGTTTCTTTTCTTTCACGGTAAATGACTTGGCGATCGCTCATAGCGAGTAACGATGACGACTTGAATCGAGATTCTGATTTATGCACAGTTTCTTCGACGAAGAGGCCGTTGCAACCAGCGAGTCACCAAGAAGCTTGCGTGTGGAGCATGCTCCGGCATAGTTGTTCTGAGAACAAAAACTAGAGATAAGCATGGACGCGATTTGGTTGCCTTATGATATCTAATTCCGTGCTTGTCTCCTTTTATTCTTTTTGGGTTTTTGCTCATTTGCTTTGCTGCTTCCTCAGCGTGTTCATTATACTTCATTAAAGTACAACAAGCTACAGGGTAAATGGCAGTACAAAGCTGTGATGGTATTATACAGATGCGTGCTGATTAGTGCTGAAATATGCAATGGTACACAAGAACAGTGTAAATGAAGCATCATAAAATATGAAAAGTTCATCGTCAAGTAATGAGTGTGAGGAAAAGTCCAAGGGTTCTTGCCAAGGAAATATTATCATGATCGCGAAAACCAAGAAGATCTATTAACATAAAGCATTATACAGCAACTCCTCCATCGAAAGGGTTCGTTGGTATGCTCTTACGCAGCATGTTTGGCCTATCGATTTTCACTCTGTGAACATCGTCAAAAGGCGAGAGATCCCTGCTCGGATGACGAGTGGCATAGGGGCGGCCAGAAACAGTGAGCAGCCTTCCTACGTTGCCCGCAACGTCTGCAATACCCATCTCTGCGGAAGCTTTTCTATTCTGGTTTACAGTAGAAAAGCTAGCGAACCGACGATGTTGTCGTTCGGTCATAATGGAGGAGGTGGATGGAGATGCCGGTTCTTGCTGGTAGAGTCTCGAGGTAGGTGGAACAGGATACCTCGAGTATCCACTATCACAGCCATAGTGGAGAGGGACTGGATTCAACGGTTGTACAGATCCTAGAGGTAATTGAGGCATAGAGTTATTGTGGGCACTGAGCGGTGAGCCAGGTTCGGAGGCATTGCCACTGGCATTCTTCTTCTTCGGCTGAAGAGGTCGGGGCGGAGAAATAACAAGACGAGCCAGTGGAGACGGGGGTGTGGCCTGTGAGAGAGCAATAGATTGGGGGAAGCAGAGGCCCTTGCTGGAGTTCTTGAATCGGCCCAAGATCGTTCTGATTCGGGAGACCAATGCGACCTAGGTTCATTGGTCACAAACAACGGTGGTTCATCATCATTCCTTGATACGTCGTTGGAATCGCGGCTCGTTGATTGTAGTTGCGATATGTTAATCGTTTGATCCGATTCGTTAGGGTCTTGCGACTCTTTCTTGTGGAGAAGAGATACTACCCTTGTGAACCAGGGTGTATGTCTCTTCTCCTCGTTAGCGATAAACACTGGCGGCGGTTTACGACGGACCAACTTCTCCTTCGCGGTAGCCATGAAACTCTTCTTCGGTTCTAGGTTCATGTTGGGGCTCTTTTCTGCGTGAGAATTAGTCTTCAAGGGAGAAGCTGCTGCGACCATAGTAGTCTGAGATTGAGACGGACTGTGACCTTGACGTATTGGGATAGGTGTTTCGAATGGTGCGACCAAGGTCGAGTTATCGAGATTCCGATCCCTTTTTCTCGTCCACCACTTCTTCTTTCTGTTTTCCACTGACTTACGACCGTAAGCGTGCCAGAAGATAATCGCAAGACCCATAAGAACCACAACACCCCAGAGCGCAAGGAAGATAATGAACATGATACGTTCCTTCCTTAGGCTGTCTGCATACGAATTGACCAGTCTACCAATGAGACCTTGGTCGTCATTAGAACCTCCACCAATAGCAGCAGCGGCAATTGGTTTAACGGTTTCGTCAACTGTCCCTTGCGATACCAAAAGGGCTGAATTGTTCATTCTCGGCATGTCGACTTTGAGGTTATCGTGGAGGAATGTCAACATTTTCTCAACGGCATCCACCTTGCTTCCAATAAGACAGCGAACAAATTCCTGGGCGGGTGATTCCAGAATAGTACCACCAAAGACAGTATTAACAGCGTTCTCCACATCAGAGTAAAACGAATTGAGAGTGGTGTTCAGACCAGTAGTAGTCTGATTGACCCAGCCAAACAATCCTTCATTAATAGTACTCTGTACTGCGTCTACGCGAGCGTTGACATCACTGGCATATGCAGCAGATTGGTTACGCATGCTATTGTTGATTGATGCCGCAATGGTGTTACCGAAGTCGGAAGTAGTAGCAGCGGCACGATCGTGGTATTTGGCAACCAACGGACCCATTGCCAAGAGCTGCAACTCCACGCACAGGAGGCCAAAAAATCCGATCAAGAATACTGCAACTGCAGGGGCATGGAAAATGTAGTGGCAAAACCACTGCAGGTGGGTGTGTTGCGAAGGGCTAAGTCGCAACAGCCGAGAGAGGCGATTGGTGATTCTGGTGACAAGAGGATGGGCGGAACTGGCTTGGAGCATGAGAAGGTTGTGATCCGTCAAAGTCAACTGAGGGGCACCCTGAACCGTCCGTTGGTGGTACATGGTTGGATCCGTGAGCCAGGCTTGGCGGGTGTACTCGAGGTGAGCTTTCATGCAACGCCATTTGTACCACGTTAGAAGGCAGTTGAGGCCGATCAGGGCCAAGGCAATAGCGATGAGGACGATAGTGCCAATTTTAGCTACCTTGATCAGGTCATGGCCTATATCATCAACGACAGACAGGTCTACGTCATTGCAGAAGGAGAGACGATTCTGCGCAGGGATTGGCATGACGGAGGAGTTAAAGGAGATTCCCGCAAATGTATCATTGATGTCCTTTTTGAGAAGCTCGAATGGTTTATCAATACTAATTGAGAATATTGGGGTGAGTACGGGTCGGAGGAGACGAGTTGATATTACTTACATGGATTCGAATTCGTCCTTCAGTTGCGAAACAGAGGGCAGGCTACTATTCAGCTTAGTGAGGGAATCTTGGATGGAGGTTGGCAGCTGAAGGTTCGTCAGGCCATCGAGATTGGGAACATTGATCTGAGGGGCTTTAATGTCGCTAAAAGGATTGACTTTATTAACTCCGTCGATAAAGCTTTTGATGACATTGTTCGCGGATTGAATATCACTTTGAATACTGGATTTGAGGCTATTCGCAGTTGATTGTAAAAGGTTGTTTACCTGAAAGAGGGAAAATATCGAATCAAAAGTACTATTTACAAAGTCTAGAGACTCACCTCTTGCACAGCTCCAATAATGATAGAGAGACCCCGCGGACGACAAGTTCCAAAAAGCAAAATAAGGTGGATCGATATAGGTCGACGATAAAGTTTATAATAGCCTCCATGATGGTCAAAGCCGTCGTCAAAACAAATCTCACACCATTCAAGGATCCATTAACAGCATCCACAAATTGCTCATTTGTCGCAATAGCCATGATTCTTGGCATACTAGCAGCAGATGTGGCGGCTTGTTCGGCTGCCCGACAGCTTGTTAATAAATCTCCTTTGGCATTTGCAACAGCATCTTGGGAAGCGGCAAGAGAGAGCTGGAGTCGAAAGGCAACAAACAATAGGGAAAGAATAGGGTACGCAAGCCAAGTCAGCGAAAGAAGATGAGGGAGTTGAAGATAAGGCGTGAGCGTAGTCGTCGTGTACGAGGTGTCGTAAGTCGAAGGAGAGGAATTCCAAGGAGCGGGAGAATGGGACATGCCAGCGTCGAGACGATGTCGACCAGCGACTGGTAGAAGGGAGAAGAGTAAGCTAACGAGAAGGTGGAGTCCCGTCCTTTTACTTGTTGCCCCATTGTCCAAGGCTATTATGCCCAACCATGTTTCCCTTTTTCGGATCAGCTCTTATTTGGTCGTCATGCCGTACACCAAACAAACAACACCCCTATGGTCGAGCTGAGCGTTCATACTCGAGCTGCTGGCGTTTCGTCGCAGCAACGGTGTGCACCTGCCCTCTATTGCCCATTCAACTGTAATGTCCTGTGGGCCCAGCGGGTTGTTCATTTTCTTGCCCCTCTTTTCCTTATCCGCCCTTTCTCCGCTTTCTTTCAGAAGGCCCATCACTAAGATACTGGATTCGGTTCAAAGGCAGCGTGCTGCTCACGATCCCCCTTCTTTTTGTTCTTTTTCGTTTTCAGCCGTTCATGGCGCACCTGAGCCGGGTGAGAAAATAGAATTAACGTAAGAGAACAATACAGAGCATCAGTGAAATGGAGGTCCTTTCAACAAGACCCCTTTGGGTTAGTTATGGCTACAGCATGTCATCCACGAAGAAAAAACAAAAAGGCCTCGTGCATGAGCGGTGTACCAGATACTGTCAGAGTTCGTGAAGGATGTGCAATCGAAGAACAAACGAGGGTTCCTTTCGAACTCTAATATACTATTGTGACCATACGTGACACGGAACCTGTTGGCAGAAACGACCAAGTACTTTTACTACCTCTTGGCCGTACAAGCAAGCAATGGACAGTACAGTATCGCGAGCAAGTCAGGCGAGGGGCCCAATGCCTCAAAGAGGAGATAAAGAGGACAAAGGCAAGGTATGTTCAGCACCTCTGCGCCAGACAAGCTTGCGATTGATATGGCCTATTCAATCGACACAGAGGAGCACACGATATAAGGAGAAGTGAGAGCATGATTCTTTGTCCCCTTCCATCCGGGTACCGTGACCTTAATTTCTAAACGACAGATATCAAACAATGAGAGACCGATTTGATAAAGTAACTGCGGTAAGCGTTTAAATCCTCTTTGGGTTAATTCTCCCTGAAACCCTATGACAGACTCGAGCGGCATATCTACGAGATTTAGAATTGGCGAACGAAAAAATCAGGAAACTCCAAGAAGAGAACGAGTGTGTATCACGCAATTCTATTCATGGAACAATCTGAATTCATACTGTTGACCAGCCTTCTCCTTGACGCAATGCTTGCTATGCCACCACCACATCAATCACCCGTCAACTCCAGACGATACCCGTCTCCACCCCCACCGCAATATCCGCCTCCCCCACAAAATTACGGTCCCAGTCACGCGCCATACGGTGGCCCTCCGCCTCCACCTCAGCCGACCTCAGCTCCCGTCTATCAGCATCCTCCAAGATTGGAACATGCAGATTCTGGCCCTCCACCGCCACCACCGCCCCACTCATATAGTTACAGTTATCCCCAAACACAACCCCCAAGGCAATACCAGTATCCTCCTTACGGCAGCAACGCTCGCCGCGATGCTTGACACGAGCATCGCTCTCCCAAATTACCGTTCCCAAAACAAGAAGTCTCTTGTACCATACGATGGCTCCCAAGAACAGTCAACCCGCGTTCAACGTCCGATGACGCTAGAACCGAGTCGTCGGAAATACTTCGCTATCTATGCATGACTACCTTGTTTACTCACCTTGTTTTCGGATATTTCACAATTATTCACGCTCGCTACTCAGGACTAGCCGACAGAGTATTTTGACAACCAGATATAAACTTGTAGATTAGCGTGTAACTAAGAATTATGGCGTGCATGAACGAAAACGGTACTAATCCAAGAACAAAGCGAAAAATAAAGAAACAACTCTGAATCCCGCAAGACTCTCATTGCAGCCGCCGTCTAAAATCGTCTTCGTCGTACAGGTCACGCATAGAAGTTGAACTTGATCGAGATGGTGTTACTGGCGCTCTGACAGGTTCTGGTGATGTCGGTGGCACTAGGTGTTCCCGAAGCTTGGTTGCAGCCTGGTTTTGAACCTACGAAATAGTTAATTTCACCGTAACTTCAGACAGAAGAAAAAATCCTCTCACCTCTCCAGCGACTGTCTTTGTAACCTGCATCAAGGGTCCTGCTAACCCGAGCTGGTTGATGATATATGCTGAAGCTGCGGCCAGAAGCAACAGCGCAAAGTACAGAGGATTGAACAAGATAAACATAGCCTCGTTCCATCCCAACACCAGGAGTAGCCCATACATCCATGTAGGAATCTGCGCAATACTTGCAACAGTGCTCCTTTTCGCCTCAACGTAGTACGCATCAGCATCCTTCCGGAATCTGTTACCCAAGTCCAATTGCTTGGTAGGGGAGAACACAATGAGGGAGGCCTCAAAGTCGAATTCAGGCTCCCCAGTAAGAGAGTCAGCAGAGTCCGAAGGTAGAGTAAACTTCAGTGACGAATCTTGGGGCTTGATGTCGGCGTAGCGAGGAAGAAGGTCCAATGTCTGTTTGTTGAAGGTAAATGTGAGTCAGAGTGTTCGAAGAGATAGGTAGTCAAGTACGCACCCCCTCTTTCGCTTTCTTGAAGACACTATCAATGTCGTCTTCCGGTTTCCAGACACGAGGCACGCCATGCTCATCATATCGGAACCGTTCCTCAAAGTGACTTCGAAGCTTGCTCAAGAAGATGGTGTCAGCAGTCTGTTCGTCAACTTTTGCCCGAAGACTTTGCCAAGCACGCTTGCGAAGGGTGGTAAGCGAGGACTCGTTTTCCTCATCCGTGCAATTGAAGCCTTAAATGTTATTCCAGAAACGATTCCAACTAACAAGCTATTACTCACTCTTAGCCTTGGTAAGATATGCTTCCTCGGCTTTGGAAAGGATACTTGCGAATGAGCGAAGGATCTCGTCCCACATATCTTCATTCCCCTTGCTCAGTTGCAACTCGACGGGTTCTGCTATGAGCTTCTTGATATTCCTCTGCAACGCTGGTCAACTCTTTACGCCATATCATCCACTATGAGAGACAGACCTCAATTTGGTTAACCATTTTCTTCGTCTCGTCTTTCCTGCACTGATCAGCGACACCTTGAATCTCTTCTTTCAAAAGTTCTAATTCATCTTCCCATACCCAATCTGTACCTTCAACGAAAGCCTCCTCCGCAGTCTCCTTGAATTGACTTTCCCATTTCGCCCTACCCTTGACGACGACATCACCAAAATCGTACTCCTCACCCTTGAGTCCTTCAAGAAGACTCTTCTTGAATTGCACAAGACAATATTTGTGGAGGTTTTTAAGTTGACCAAGGAAAAGGGGCGAAAGTGCTGCATCTAACACAGCTACAAGGTCTGACCGTTTACGGTTATATACAGCCTTGTGATACCTCGAAGCGTCACGATCGTAACGAGCTTCATAAGAGCAATGAATGGACGTTCATTAAACAATGATATAGAGCGACTCACTCAAAGCTTGATTTCTCCAGTTCTTCATCATTCCACCAAGGCCTTTAACCACCTGACCAGCCTCAATGGGTCGTTTCTGGGACTTTGCCTGCTCATTGAACTCTGCAATAGCACCGGCAGAAATTTCGTCACAACGGAATTGAGCAAGGAGTTCCTGTTGCGTTGGCAAATCAAGGTCCTTATTCGACTGGACTTGTTCCTGATGTCCGGGACGTTAATGTGTAGTCTAAGCGATTACGTCGTAGAGCACACGCACCCAAATTCCCTCCATATAGAAAGAGACACCATCAGCTGGAATCCACTTGTGGTATGCAGGTTTGAACAGATAATCCGGCCTACCCTTGTCCACGAAGCGTCTACGAAGCGACTGCACTTCAGCATCGAACTTGTCGGGGACTAGAAGTTTGTGCGGAAGAGTTGTGAACTCGAGATCAAAATAATCAGAAAGTCGTTGATCTTTGAGTTCGGAGGGCTTTGAGAGACCCTCCCATAAACGCAGAAGGTCAGAAGTAATCGTATTTTGGAGATTGGCAAGGGGCGTTGAACCAATATGGTCGCGGATGACGAACAGAAGCAGCGTTCGGCCACTAGAACTGGAGAGATAACAAGATAAAATGTTAAAATTTTTGACAGTCACCAAGAACCTGGTAAAACCGTACTTCTCTTTCTTTCCGAACAGGCCCAGATTGACTTCGAATACTGTCTTGAGGAGACCCATGTTTGCACCGTTGTACAAACCGACTTGGTGCTCCCACATATTAACAATGAGGATTTCAGACGAGGCTAGGGAGAAAAGAGCAGATTTGCGCTCAAAATCTTGATCCTCGCCACGTTCACGGCCGTCGGTGCCCTCTACATCCATAACCATTACATTCATATCCTCGCCTCGGCACATCCAGATACCTATCGGAGACACCTATTAGAGAAGTACCATTACTATTATTATTCGGGAGTTGACATACCCTTAGTTGTCTGTTGCCTTTTAGCCTCGTCCATGACGTCGAAGGTTGTTCCGAACAACCTATTTAGTAAAGTACCTTAGGCGACTCTCAGCAAACATCCTCTTGACGAGCTTATGAGCGACTCACTTTTCCCAGTTGATTGCGAACCAAACACCGCGACAATGTTGTATTCGAAGCCCGTATCCCGGAGACCCCACCGTTCAATCTGTTTGGTCAAGTCGGGCCTATAAAAACATGTATTAGAGATTACAATAGCACGACGGAAGAAGGCATACGTGAAATGTTTTTCGTCGTCAACAATTTGTAGACGCTCGGTGGCTGCATTTCGGTGGGATGCATGTCCATTGACTGGAGTGGTGCCAGCAGTACCGTTGGCGTGAGTGCCAGCATGGTCATTTGAAGCCATTATTGCAGGCGAATGAATGATATGAGAGAGGGGTTAAGCCAATTAAGAATACAAGGTATGGGGAGGAGGTAAAAAGACCAAAGTTGTTGAAATGGGGAATGATACTGCAGCTGCTGCCCGAGGCCTGATTCGCTGATGCCACGTGCTTGTAGCCATTTCCACCAGCAACGAGGTAGTGCTAACTCAATCTACTCCACCAGCTTTCGAGCAAATATTTTCGTGTTCCTCCTCCATGAGGGAAAGACTTCCACATGCTCGACCGACGGAAGGCAAGAATCGCTCCGCCGGAAGCCAATATATATATATTGTGAGTGAGGCCGCCCAACGTGTCCCGAGTTTGATTTCTTCGGCGTTCCGGTGCGTCATGTGCATGATTGGGATGGGGTGATTCTTGTTTCCCAAGAAACCTGATGTAGACCTTGTTTACCCCAAAACTTGTACTACAGACCGCTGTGTTGACACCCTACCGTCTATACCAATGGATGTCGATTACTTCTCTCATTCGAAGCTTTTGTGGACTCCTCGCAACCTTGGCTTCACCAATACTGACTTATTCCGTCGTTACGTCAACAGAAAACATGGTCTCGACCTCCGTGAATATTTTATCTTGTTTACCTGACATACTTCAGTTGCTGAAGTACTCCAAATGTAGAGGGTTTTCACGAATTACACAAGTACTCAGTTGAGCGTGACGAATTTTGGCTAGACCTTTGGGAATTTCTTGGCATCATTAGTTCTAAACCTCCCAACAAGGTGCGGCTCTCGAATAAAGGCTGTTCAAGTTTCTTGAGAATTAAACACTGCGCAGGACCGTATCCACATCCCCGGAAGGATCCCAGAGATACCAATTTGGTTCCCGGATGCAAGGTTGAACTATGCCGAGAATCTTATGTGGCGTAAAGACGACGCCGTAGCGGTCACTGCTTCGGGGGAACTGGGAGGTGTCAAACATTTCACCCATCGGCAGTTATGGGAGATGGTCAGGAAGATGGCCTCAGCACTCAGGGCATCGGGGCTCCGCATTGGAGATAGAGTGGCTGGTGTGTCCCGAGCCCGAGATAGTGTCTCCTTGGCTATACTCACCTTTGATGCAGCTATCGTTACGAATACAATAGATCCTGTGGTAATCGCTCTTGCAGTAGCGAGCATCGGGGGAATATTTTCTACTACAGCCACTGATATGGGTACTCAGGTGACTGTGCTGTCTCTACCCTTTGACTTCTTTGTTAATCGCCTCCTCCGCAGGGCATACTGGACAGATACCGTCAAATCCGCCCTAAATTCGTCTTCTTTGACACAGAAGTTTCATATGCCGGTAAACAGATCGACCTCTCGGAGAAGATCAAAGAAGTCGTCCAAGACCTTAGCGCATATGACCTCCAGCAGACCATTCTCTTGCCGAGCCGCATAACCGGTAAGGTGGCGGAGATGACTGACCTCAGCAACAGGTGAGTAGTGATGTCGTGGAAGGGGTATGACTTATCACGTACAATATCCACACAGCGTAAGCCTTGAAAGATTTTTGCAAGCCGCCGATGATGGCCCGCTATTGTTTGAGCAACTACCATTCAGCCAGCCCTTGTTTATTCTTTATAGCTCGGGGA
Organism: Agaricus blazei; assembly: GCA_029719445.1. Classification (NCBI taxonomy): domain Eukaryota; kingdom Fungi; phylum Basidiomycota; class Agaricomycetes; order Agaricales; family Agaricaceae; genus Agaricus; species Agaricus blazei. The sequence goes on along the minus strand of SSNC01000008.1, from coordinate 902,716 downwards.
CTTCTGGAAAACCAAAGTGTATTGTACACTCCGGAGGGGTTAATACAATTATTTCTCACTATGTCTTATAGGTAACTGATTCCGGATACAGGCCGCCCTGTTGCAACCTAAGAAGAATTCTTACCTTGGTTTGAACATCAGTATGAATGACACCCTGTTCCAATACACGACGGTACGCCATTCTCCATGAATATGCTCTTCGACCGCTACTGAAGTTTGTATTTAAAGACGGGATGGATGATGTGGGCTTACATGCTGACTGGTCTTTCGATTGGCGCTCGTATCATTCTGTATGATGGCTCTCCATTCTACCCTAACCTGGTGGACTACCTGAAATTTATTGATACCGAAAAGTCAGTTAAAAATATGTTGGTACTGCGCTTTATTGAACTTGGCTTAGCGTGTCATGCTTGGGCACTAGTCCCCGTTTCCTGGCTGAAATACAGGGCCGCGGCATATCACCTCGTGAGTTTCCTGTACTTCACCATAACCAGTCTCTTGGCTCAAACAAACGTACAAACAGTCAAAATAGGTAAATTCGATGCGTTGCAAACACTCGCTTGTACCGGCGCTGTCCTTACGACCCCCATGTTTGAATGGGCACATAACGCTTTCGGGAAGCACGTTCATTTAGCATCGACGAGCGGTGGAACAGATGTGATTACGGCATGTACGTCTACTGTTACCTTGCCGCCTTGATCAAGATCTGATTTTTCCGCCAAGTTGCGACTGGAAACCCAACGCTACCTGTACACGCAGGAGGTGAGTATCATGTAGCATTCACGTGAGGCAATGACGAATGAAGGCATACAGAAATGCAATGTAAGGAATTCGGACAGAAGACGGAGGTGTTTGACCAAGATGGCAATAATATCGAACACACGGGCCAGCCCGGGGAATTGGTTTGCACAAGACCCCATCCTTCCCTACCCCTTTTCTTCTGGGGAGATGAATCTGGAGCGAAGTTACGTGAGACCTACTTCAGTACTTATCCTGGTAAGTCACGGTATCATTGAGACAAAGATGTTATGCTGAATTGCGCAGGTATCTGGAGACAGGGTGATTTTATGGTCGTTAATCCGAAGACCAAGGGGCTTGTGATCTTGGGGCGGAGGTAGGATTCTCACCTGCTAGTCTTTCTTGATATCTCATTTCCCTGTTCAGTGACGGTGTCCTAAACCCGAGTGGTGTACGATTCGGGTCTGGAGAAATTTATAACGTTATGGAACAATTCTCCCCTGTTCTCGATGACTCGCTTTGCGTTGGCCAAAGACGTACCCAAGACAAAGATGAACGGGTCCTTCTGTTCCTGAAGATGCGTCAGGGCCAAAAACTTACCGAGCGTCTAGAAGCCCAGATTAGGAGTGCTATCAGGTCTGCACTGAGTGCCAGACACGTACCTGCCTATATTTTTGAAATTGAAGACATTCCGGTGAGTTTCCTTTCCGATCTTCCCCAGTCTCTTCCTCTGACTGGTTTGCGATTCTTGTGAACTGGTATAGTACACCGTTAATGGAAAGAAAATTGAGATTGCTGTCAAACAGATTGTGTCCGGATCAAACTTGCAGCCCAGCGGAACGGTCGCCAACCCAGATTCGTTGAAATTATATTATAAATTCAGGGATATTGAGGGTGTGGCAAAAACTGCCAAAGCTAAGCTTTGAGTTTACAATGTTTTAGGATTGTAATGTGTAATGTAGTGCGCTTCTTTCCGCCGTTGAATACTTGTTGAATACTTATGAGGATCTGCCCTGTCGATTACCTCTTAGTGACTGGTCAAGGGAGTCTAGAGTGTTCTAGACAATGTGTATTTACTATTTACTGGTCATCCAGGGATTGCCTAAACCCGGCATGCCCTGTGAAGACGATGCGCCACTGTCTTGTCCATGGATCCATAGGCCTGGCGTGCTGCGGAATTACTCCATATAATTGCCTGAATTGGCTTCTCTGCCGTACAAGGCTATTTTTGTGTTGTCGACTCAGAACACCTGCTATGCATGACAAGACAAGCAAAATTGGGTGATTGACGTATATATCTTCGTTATTTCAATGCTTCGTCAGGATAGTTCTTAGGAGGGGGCTAACCTGCTGCCCAGGTTCTCGTTTCACGACGGATGATCAAGGGTTGAAAGAAGTGGTGAGGACGATAGCTTATTTTTAGCGCTTCTGGTTTCTGATTCTTGTAACTCAGCGCTCGGCATCGGGCATGATGTTGAAGCTTTAATGAATGAAAGACTGTCGAGGTTTGATCATTGATCATTAACTCGTCTCTGAGATGGCATTTCTTATGAGTTCTGAATAATCCAATCCCAGAATTGAATCGGGTATGCATCACGCTTGAATAAAGTTGCTTTGTCGAGATCTTGTTCGATGACTACTAGATGATTACACTGATCGTAAATACCAAGAACATGCCAATACCATATCCGCCGATCATGCGTGGAAAGTACCAAACATTCAAGACGGATCTAGGGAATGGATCGGTGCACACGTGAGAAAGCATGGAGTAGCCTCCAGTCCCGGCGAAAAAAATAACTGCGGCAGGGATAATGAAAACGTGGAAGGCGTACGCTCCAACACCCTTGATTAGGTGACAAACACAAATATGACATCGCCACGAAGCCATGATACTCAATCCTGCGAACACGTGAGGAAAAGGTCATAGAACCAGATTCTGAATCCCGATTTTGCTTTCGATACCCTCGTAAGCGTGGATTGTCGGCCTTATCAGAACCGACCCGCATCAAAGTGTATTCGGAATTCCCAGCGCCTCTTCACGCCAATCTCGGAGTGTTAGCTCTTTGAGGGAAGTTTAGAATTTTAGGTATTTCGGGCGCTTGAGGTGTTGGTGACAAAGCTCGTCCGGGACAGATCCGGAACAGATGAGCCTATCGCGCGGATTGACAGGATATCCAATAGACATGATGAACGTGACAGAGAAGGACAGTATGTTGAGCCCCGGTTATAGATCAGTTTGCCTGATCAGAGCCTGATCATCGAGGTGAAGGCCGCAACATTCAAGTACATAGCCCAAGGCATCAGCATCACAGGCCGAGAAGCGCCAGACCGCCGGGGATAAGAAATGTGGAAGTCGCGCGATTACACCGGGGAGGATGGGAAGTATCCCTGCACCGGGGCCGTAAAATTAGGGAAGCTAAGCCGGGGCTACAGATGAAGGTTGAATGGGGTGATGAGAGAAGAGAACTGGTGGTAGGTGACATCTTGTGTCAATGTTCGGATGATTGCCGGCGACCGAAGCCCACGTGGTCCAACCCGCGTGGCAGCTCACGCGAGGTCACATCGTGACACCCATCAATCAGTGTCACATTAGTCCTTGTTCCCTCCCGGGCCCTGATTTCTGCATCTCCCCCCCGGCGGTATTTCTTCCCCTCATACTATTGGTCTCCCACGTCTGCTGTTTGTATTTCTCTGCAGCTTTGTCAACGTCTTTACATCATTTCACTATGCCAATGCCCTTCTGGAAGCAGAAAGGGAAGGGCAAGGAGACCGGTGGGAGCTCTTCTGCGTCAGACAGTGGTGATTCGCCGATTTCGACTTCAGTGAGCTCTCATTTCAGTATATTTCTTCCACGTCTATAACCGCATTTAGTCTACACAGGCGAAACTTCCGATAACCTCTCGCAGTTTCTATTCAGAGCAGTCAACTTCACCGCGTCACCACGACTCCACCCATTCTCAAAATACCGGAATCAGCCCATCGATCACGAAGAAAACGGAGCAATTTGATGGGATTGAAAGAGCTATCCAGTATGTTTGAACTTACCCACAGGCCATGGCAACCACTAGACTCTTATATGTCAGGTCGGTGCAACCCTTGGATTATCAACCTCGAGAGTACCGCGGCTTACCTCCGCCCTCAACTTCTTCAAAGAGAATCTACAGCATGCCTGGACCCGAAGATTATGACGAATATTATACCCGGAATGCCCTCGAAACCTTCAAATTCGGGTCCCCCAGCATCACTACCATGACTGATACCTCGTCTGTCGACCCTCTTTCGTCCAACGAGGACTTTCAACCTCCAATGATTGATACTACTCCGCGCCCCTCCCTCGCTGTTCACACAGATGGCGCTCATTTCCAGCCGTCGCAAGTGAACAGTCTATTTGATCGCGTCTCAACAATCAATCGAATGGACGGCGCTCGCGCCCAGCCGCCACACATGACAAGTCCATCTGAACGGGCCCCGACGATGAATCACCGATCTATGCAAAGTAATGCAGTTTTCCACACTTTTGGGTCAACGTCAGTCTCCCCCTCTGGGTCCCCGTTAATGCACCCTGATGACCGGTCACGGTCCAGACCCGAGAGTTCTCAGGAACGCTCTTCCGACGATGAGCCTCGCGTACGCTATCATAGGCCTCCCCATCTCGAGTCTCTCTCCTCCTTTTCGACCGACGATGCTTCGTATCCCGACGAATACTATCCGTGTGATGACGAAGAGCTCTCCGATTTTGAACTTGGCTCTTACGATAGTGGAAGCGCCCACAATATGCAACCATATGAAGAAGACAGCTCGCGCAGATCTTACCTGTCACAACGGAGAGGGAGCAATCCTATCCCAATCCCTGGAGCTTACGCTGGGCCATCCCAAGGTCGTGACAGGGAGGACAGCGCCGCGACTGTGAAATTCCCGACACCTAGTGCTCCTGGTCCTTCTACTATGGGCCCCGCCTCTCTCATAAATGTCGCCCCGAATCCCCTCTCGCTCCCCGCGAACAGCGCTGATTGGGATCAGAGACGAAGAGCTCTTCATGATAGGATAGACTCTCCTACGTCCACCAGGTCTCATTCCCATACTCATGCCATTGATTATCTCTCGCCCGCTGGTCCATCAACTGCTGGCCCTTCAACACAATCAAGGAACGCCGAAATTACCCTGGAATTCGACTCGGATGAATGGAAGAAATACTCATACGGGATAAAGAATCTCAACGATTTCAGCGATGTACATGCTGCACCTCCCCAGGTAGCAAATAACCCGGGAGGCTGGTGGCCGTTTGGACCAAATGATGTCAGGCGTCCGAGCAACGCTTCGACAATCAACGATACGTTCCAAAAGCATGCCTTGGCTTACAAGGACCAAGATTGGTCGTTCCAGAGGGAGAAAGCCGATGACGGCACTAGTCCAAAGCTCAAAAAGGGTAACGTTTTTATACCGTTCAGTGAGCGACCTCCTAAAAGGGGGCCTCCTTGGAGAGGAATGGCACTTGGAGAAGTAGAATTTTGGCGAAATGAGCTTACTGGCATCTATAAAGTAGAACGGCTGGAAGTCTACGGTATGTAAATCATGATTATGATTTGCAGAACTAAAAAAAACTAACCCATACACTCTATCGTCAGCAAACGATACTAAACCACCGCAGCAGCGGCTAGCCATTCACCATTCGTGCGAAGCAGTCCAACAAAACCTGCGACCCGCACCTGGAAGCTGCCGCGATCGTTATAGCGGACCTCACACCACTGTTCACAAACACTCGAAAGCACCTGCATTCTCATTGAGTCGTCACTATCGTGACAAATCGCATTCTAAATCGAACGATCGGCGGAATCCATCAAAAATACAGCCTCTGCGGAACGCCGTATACATTAATGGAACCAAGACAAGAATGATCCTCTTGGCACCTCGTAAAGTTCAAGAGCAATATACCAGCACGGCAACAACTCGAAAACTAGAGTCACATGGATTTTTAGATGATCCTCATAGGAAAAGCGATCCAGATCGCTATAAACGCCTGGCGGATGAGGATGAGAAGCAGAGATTGAAGGAACAGTCGAAACGGGAGAAAGAGATGGAGAAGAGAGCTAGGAAGGACAAAGGCAAGACAAAATCCAGAGGCTCGGAGACGGCTCCAACGACCGAAGAGACACATTCGCAACATTCACAGACCGCTAAGCAAGGCCATGCCAAAAGTCCCTCTCGACCTTCTACTGCTCCTTCTCCTTCTTCAGCTCCTACTCCACAGGTTGATACCCCCAGTACGTATCTGAGACAGGACACTATTCGTACTATCGCCTCTTCAGCGGACTTGATGGCGCCTGCGATGGAAGTTTCTGAACATTCCGCTTCTAGTATCAGTGTTGCCGTCACACAAGGAGCGGTATCGACTCAAATTCCAACACCAACTGCCGAGTCTTCATCCACCTCCGGAGTGACCTCCCCATCTACAGCTCTTTCATCGGACAGCTCTCAACTTGGATCTCCCTCTTTACAAAGGCAACAATCTAGTAACACCAGCCTCGAAACCGTCTCATCTCGCCATCGCTATGGGTATGATCACGAGGAAGAGGAGTATGAAACGGATGAAGAAGACAAACAAATTGGGCTCGTCTCTCGCCGACGTAAACGTACCCCTCATAATGAAGTGTACCACTCGCTTTCTCCTGAATCCATTGATTCGTTTGCCAATCAACCAGATAATCACTCTCGTGGTCTGTTCGCCTTGATCAGTCGCAACTCCTCCAACCGTACCCTACACCATCATGATGTTCCCTATATTCCTCCCTGGCTATCAGCCCCTTCGCGTCCCAATAATCACGATCTGCAAATGCAAGTTGTAGCTGGTCTCAATCACTCCTTCCAAGGTGTTGGCTTACTCCCTACTGACAAGGAGATGCGCGAAACTAGGCGGCGGAGAGCGAAAAAACAAGCGTCGGATGATAATCGAACAGAACGCCAATATACCAAAGAGAAGGATGTTTTTACCGATTTACCAGACGAGGCTCTCTACATGCTCGTTCCCCTTTGGCCATCCGAAACGGATCCCATTTCAGCCAGAGAACACCCCTTTAAAATGCCTGAACTCGAGAGTTGGAGGCGCTTATATGTGGTTATATATTATAAACCGTGGCACGAGACGTCCAAAAAGAAGGGCAAGGAGCGAAGCAAGAAGCGACTTTCGCCCTCAGCTTCCTTCGAGGGGTTCTACATGGATGATCGCAACGTTCTGATGACTCAATTCTACATTGGTGCTCGCGTTGTTACCTATGACGACCTGGAAGGCTCCAACATTCGTGTTCCTGAACTTGGCCTCTCTGTTATGGGTTCTCTGGAGGAAGCATTGGCTTCTTCTCCGGTCATGGTAAAGAAAGGTTACCAAGGACCTGAGCAACCCGATAGAAAGGGGAAGGCAAAGGAACGAACCGATACGAAGACATTCTGGGATTTCATTATCGGAACGTACTATTCTCGTGACCACGCCATTGAGTTCTACCCAGAGGGGTTCAAAAAGATGGCTCTGGCAACTCAAGAAGCAGACAGTGGCGACTTAGATGTGGACAAGGAGCAAACTAGGCAACGAAGCGGAACGACGCAAGAAGCAGAAATCCCGGTGAGTAATAATGCTAGCACCAGCAGCTTGGCAAGTGTTCCCTCGATCACTGGTGGTACTGCAAATGCCGGCCCCTCCAACAACGATATTGCGCCCTTTGCGGAACCTGAGGCTTCAGCCGACCCTCAATATCCGATTAACAGTGAAGAGGAACCGATTGAGGAGCCACCCATTGTCTTAACTCCAATGGGTCGTGCGGTCTTGGAAATGGCTTTCATGGGCGCAATGGCTGTTACTGGTTTTACCCCTCGACCATACTGGTAACAGTGTAACGTTTGGTCTATTTTTCCTTTTTTTTTCGAATATTCCCCATGTTTTCCTTAATCGACATTTTTCGTTCTTCGTCTCAGGTTAATAAAATGGTTGCTTTCGGTTTTTGGTGTATCTTCGGAATTCTCGATGTAGCAGACTAGGTTGTTATATAGCTTTTTAAGTATATCCCCCATTGTACCATGAATATCTCTTCCTTATAGCCACTTCGAATAAATAGACCAACGCATGACCCCGTACCATAACATAGACATCAAAGGCTCAGAGGCGGACTTCACAATCGACTTTTCTGCGCGCGAGTGGATCTACGATTTCGAGGTGTATCTTTAGTGGGATTCTGTGGTGACAGACTTTGTACTCTCTGATCGCCCGACGAGGCCGAGACTGCACAATCCAGTTGCAAACCAGATAGGTCCGTGCCAGAGCTATCCTCAATCGGAGTCAAATCTGCTAGCTCGTCTGCTAGCTCATCTCCCATATCCTGAGAATCGGATACTCGATCGCCGTCTAGTTCAACGGCTTTGGATCGTGTCGTACGTTTGTTTGATTTCCGGCCATTAGTCTCTTTTGACGGATTCGGGTTCGGTGGCCGCAAGTTGGCTAGGGTTCGGTGAGTCGATCGAGACTTGACTATATGCAGTTCATCGACATACCATGTATGACGGAAGCTAGGCCATAGATTCTGTATAAATGAAAGACGGCTTGTTCTTTATCTTTGGCCTACCACGACGTCAGTTAGAGCGATCAAATGCAGGAACGCCACAAGAGCTACCTCCACCATAAGATCTATTTTATCGTCAGAAACGCATTTGGCCATAGAAAAAAAATGTAAACCTACCCATATCATCCGGTAAATCAATGGGAAGTGTCTCGCAACGGTCTGCATGAGCCCGACGTTCCATGAGTGTAACGGCCCCGGGCCGCGGTTCGCTGATATGTTGCTTCGGACGTATCCCACGACGTTTCCAAATTGCGTCCGCGCGCTTGATGATCTCCGAAGGTGAAATGGAAGAAGGATTGAGCATGTCATGGTGGTAGTCTGTTGATAACGTTAATGATCCCGCGAATAAATTGATCGAGTGATCTTACCGAAAACCAGAGGAACATCTAACTCCTCACATAATGGGAGAAGCTCTTCAGCGTTATAACACATCTTCGTCGTTAAGTATTGACAGTCAGGTAATTTGTATTGAAACCACTCACCTCGTCGTTTTCTAACACAAGCCTGGCCCGGACTCGAGAAGAAAGTTGCTCAGTGATGGTTTGCTTGAGGCGGCCGAGGGCGGAGGGTTTATCGCCATATGTCCCACCCCCCTAAGCACCGTTGTCAATATCCAGATACCAAAATCTTGGGGCTGAAAAAGTGCTGTAACCTACGTGTATGACCATGACCCCGTCCTTACCAACCCCCATCAGGTCTAGCATCTGACAATGGTAATTCAGTTCCCGGACAGCAGCTCCACGAACCGCATCTTTGGGACTGCCAAGCTGAGTAAATTGGCCAGGATGGGTGGTGAGCCTGTGTCCATATCGCTGGGCAAGGTCACCGGCTTCTTTAAGAAGATTTGCGCAATATTCAAGGGAGTAGCCGTGCTTCTCGTGTGAAGCGAACGGAAACATTTCAGACGAAAGACGAAGAAATTGTATACCCTGCAAGATAGGTTCTATGAGCCGTCCCTAGCATGGAAGCGTGATAAGCATACATTGTCTTCGTTCCATTGAATTATGGTGATAAGATCTTGAACATTTCGACGACCCAGATCTTTAACCCACTCCAAGCCGTTTTTGTTAATACTGTCGAGCCTGCAAGTAACGAGATCAATTCATTCCGCTCGGTCATATGTAATAAAAAACGAACCAACCTGCATGTACGGGAACAAAAAACAGATTCACTAGCTGGCTTCTTGTTGCGAAGCACTGTGTTCAGGCAGGCATATCCTAGTAAAGGTTAAGTCATACATGTTGCAGTGATTGTTATGGAGCGTACCAAGTCTTCCCTTGAATGTTGTTTCCTTGCGCCCAACATCGGGAATGATGTATACTGGCTCCGGCTTCGGCTGGGGCTTGCGACGCTTCTTAGGGGGGCAGCCTCACCCCCATCGTCAACGGTCTGCACCTTTTGTGTTGACTTTTTCTTACGCTTCCGTGTCTTCGGCCCCTTTTCATCTCCTAAAGGCAGTTGTTCCTCTTCTGTCAACTCTCCGGATTTCGCGTTAGTTGGATGATTGGGATCAAGATCTTCGTTTTTGATCTCGACAGACATAGCCATTTCTCTTCTTTGGACTGCATAAAGATCTGTGTCGGCTGTTTCCTTGATTTCAACTCGTGAAAGTCGCGAGCTTCGCCGCAATGCGACACTGGAACCAATCGGAGGCAGAATACCGGCCATTGCTATCCTCGAGCACACGGGGCGACCAAGGACCCTGAACGTGCCAAGCAGGGTAGAGAGCATGCGCGGACCATTCTGGAATTGTTTTATATTCTTATGCTTGGAGCTGTCTGTCTCGATCTCCGCTGACCATCGGGCTGCTGTGCCTTCCGAAAATAATAAGGCCAAATATTCTGTTTTCCATATCGGGCGTGGCTGTAGTGACTGCAGCATAGGGCCCAGAGTTTCCCTCTAATACCTGCCTGTCACTGCCTTATTTTCCCGTAATATGAGTTGGGCTGGGTAGGTACTTCATGTTGAGCTGCTTCTTCCTCTGAAACTAGGTGTCTTAGATTCAAAAAGTCTGTCAATCGAGCCGGCACTACAGTCAGTGCTCAGTTCACCTTAGGATGCATTATCTGACTCCGCTGGTCCAAAATAGCTGCTGCAGAAGACGGGTCAGATAGAACGTACAGTAGATAGACAGTACGAGGATGAAGAAGCCAAATTCCGAGTGTGAGTTCGCTCCCCTGTCGTCCTTGCTATAATCCCTACTGCTGGGCTGATCACATCACATTCTAGCTTTGAAAAGGAATGTCAAGCCTTACAGAAGGACAGCAAGGCCTATTGGGATGCTATGCGTGGTGTGTAAATGATTATCTCTCTACGCGGCCCAGTTTCTCACTATGCCGTAGCCATGACCGCAGCACAAGGACGCATTGCTGACACCCTTGAGACCTTCTACTCTGCTGCGGACAGAAATTCTGAAGGGGCTATGGCAGGACACGCATATAAACGCTCAGTGGATGATCTCGACACCACCTTCAATCGAGAGCTCGTGCGTTTACTGCTCTTATTTAGTGTGTGATTGCGTCTGATGAAACTAGGATGGTCCCTACCGTACTACTATCTTGGAGCCAATTGGCAAGATGTGCGCCTACTTCCCCGTCGTCAATGAACATATAAACAAGCGGAATAAGAAGGTAATCTTGTCAGCAATATCTATCCATGCCTTTGCCAAACAAGTTATCAGATGCTCGATTACGACTCAGCTCGCAGCAAACTACGGAAAATCATCGATAAACCTAGCGAAGACCCAACGAAACTCCCTCGAGTATGTTTCTTTTTTCCATTGCCTCATGTATCTTCTAATCTCATCTCTTCCAGGCTCAACAAGAGCACGACGAAAATAAAGACACTTTTGATCTACTGAACGAGCAGTTGATCAACGAACTTCCACAATTACTTGATCTACGGGTTCCATACTTTGATCCCAGCTTTGAAGCTATGATCCGCATGCAGGCCAAGTTTGCGGAGGAGGGCTACGAGAAGCTTAGTGGTGTACAACGGTGAGTTCGTATGTGCCTCGGGTATGAGATTAGTCTTACTCTGGGAAAGCTACTTCGCCGATAATGTGCGAGACGATTATGCTGCTGGACAGCTTGATGCTCAGGTAAGAGAGCCCCCCCGTTCGATGATAAATAAGACGGTGTGTAATGTGTATTCTAGGTGGAAAGCGTGCTACAGGAGATGCGGGAGCTCTCTATATGTGGTGGAAATTAAACTGTATTATGGTCACCAGCTATATATTTTGATGAAAGCACTAATCTGTTAAGTTCACTCCACCGGATTTCCTGGGACGTGAGGATCTGAGGGCGCGCAAGTTGTAATCCCAACCCTTCGAATGGTGCCTTCATTGGAACTTACCATGACGTCGAAACAGAAGAATTGGCAAATGTGTGTGACCCTTGAAACGCCGTACAAGAAAGCGGAACGAACCCCGGAGTGTTTTACGGTGCTCTTATAGGACGATTGACATCTAAATCCCGGGACACATAATTATTGGAACGGTAAAAAAGTGTTGACTTTAAGCCCCGTAATAGCCCTGTAAATTATCGGTAAAAAAAACCCAGTCGGGGTTTTTTCTACCCAACCCTTCAGTGGTGATACACAGCTCACAATCACATGTAACTTGATCAGAACCTGATTATCATACGCTCAACGTCTGAGTTGACAGATGGATGCCCGCCGTGAGAGACTGGCTACCTAGAATGTACCTGATTTGGTCTTCGGCATGGCAGGCCATCAAATGAATCTACTTTCTTGTGATGGGAAGATGTTTATATTTAGTCTTGAGCGAGGTCATCAACTGCTGGCTCTCACTGACCTTTGCGCTCTGTTTCCATCTCCCATGTCGCATATACCTGATAATGCGTTGTTCGAGCATAATGCCCGCGTCCAGGGCAAGGTAGTTGTTATTACAGGCAAGCTCCTCTTTACCAAATTTCTGCACATGTCGACTTACGAGTGGCATAGGTGCCGCAAATGGTATAGGTCAGGAAACGGCGAAACGCTTTGCTTCTTATGGGTACGTGTTGTACTATACGCTTTAAATTGGCAATGCATAATTACTTTCGTAATTTCGCCAACTTGTTTGATTGGTGGCATCCTTCAGAGCTAAAATCGTGATTGGCGACAAGGATGCCGAAGGAGGAAATAAGACCGTCAGCCAGATTCAGGAAAATGGAGGGTACGTTGAAGCTTCCTCCTTCCTTTCACATAAGAGAGAAATGGGGACTAATTTGGGCCAATTAGAGAGGCAGTCTTTGTGAAATGTAACGTCGTTTCATGGGAAGACCAAGTTTCCCTGTTCGAAACTGCCATCTCCAAATATGGATCTGTCGATATAGTGGTAGGGCGCTCATTGCTTCTGCTCTTCCCATGCCATAAACCGGATATTTTTTGTACAGGTAGCCAACGCTGGAGTCAGCGAGACCTCACGGTTTGGTTCGGTCACCCTTGACGGGAATCATAAACCAGTAAAACCAAGCTTACTGACTTTGGATATCAACCTCACGGGGGCTCTATATAGTAAGTTTATCTCGAAATCTCCGTCACCGTTGAATACTGAATGAGAACAACTTGTCCGTGTATTTTCTAGCTACCCATCTATCTTTACACTATCTGAAACTCAATAAGAAAACTGGTGACCTTAAATCACTTATCCTCACTGGATCTATGGGTACGAAGGCGATATTTGCTTCTAATTCTGCTTCTTTACTGAGAGCTGCCTAAAATTCAGCGTCTTGGATGCCTATTCCGGGAGGAACCCTCTACACAGCTTCTAAGCATGCAGTTTTGGGACTAATGAGATCTCTTCACCTTCCCCTTCAACTGCAGGATATCCGAATCGGCGTCATCCATCCATTCTTTGCCGGTATGTAGGAACAACATTAGTGGGAAACCACTTTTCCCAAGTGAAGACTAATCTTTGATGTTGCTCTTCTTCTCTCTTCTCATCAGATACAAGTATAGTTCCATTACGAGTCAAGATACTTCTGGCAGGAATCCCGCTCACACCGGTGCCGCGAATCGCAGGGGCTATCTTCCATGCCGCTACGGATCCAGATCCCGAAACCAGTGGGTGTGCTTGGATCCTATCTGACGATGGACCAGTCTTCCGCGTAAAGCCCGACGAATTTAAACAAGGAGTGTACGCAATGATTGATGAGCGTGCCAATGCAGCTCTCAAGTACGTTTTTCTCTCATACCTATGCTTGTTATTTTTTTTATCATGTCTCATTCGTTTGTTGTGTTCAGGGTGGTCAGAGGGCTTCGTCACTATCACCGGGTGGGTAGAGACTTGTGGCGTATACTTGGCAAACAATTGGTAGTTTTGGGTGCAGGAGCTGCATTAGCCAAAGTGGCATGGGATCGAAAGGAACTTCTCATGGATTATATCCGGTGATGATCGTGTATCTTAATGTACATGCTTGTAAAAGGGAAAGTGGGACGGTTAAATGGGTACGAGCGAACAAGAAGACTGGTCAGAAGGCAGGACTAGATGCCCTCACAAGTTTCTAGAGCACTTTCCAGAGGACAAACAATCCATCTGGCTAGCCAATCGTGGCAGCGTTCTCAGAATGAGGGGGCAATGGCCGGTCAACTATGCAGTTCCGCCGGGATTGGTATCTCTGATCTCGATGAGAATATCTTTTGGGCTCAGAAGATATGGACATACCGCCTACTGTTCTGAACGCGGATAAATAGCCAGTCCACGGCAGCTCTAACACCGGTTCTAATTTTGAAAAAGGCGGAGATACCTCATGATTAAAGTTCTTTCGAGGTGAACAAGAGGGCGAAATATTCACCCTTCCAGAGCGGAAATACCCATCACATCCAAACTGGCAATTCGCTGTCTTCTAGCGGTGATTTCGCTTTCGTCTTCGCCGTATCTGGCGTGCCGTCGCGCGCTCTCCAGTTTACGCTGGTACCAGTCTTCGTAATCATGTCGGATTTCCTCGACCGAAAGACTGTCTGGTGAATCCTGTTTGTTGGCAAGAAGCAAAAGCGGGACACCGAGAATTTGGGGCGCGGATAAGACAGAGTCTAGATCGCTTGGGAAGTTTTGAAATAGCATGCAAAAGTTTATGATTGAGGCTATGAGGATGAGAGTAGAGAGAAATTACGAGAACATACCAAATACTTCCCAGCCTTCGGCGAGTCGTTCGCGGTCTTCGGCATCTATAACGTACACGACGGCATGACAGTCGTCGAAGTAACGGTGCCAGATGTTGCGAATGCCGCGCTGGCCGCCAAGGTCCCAGAATTGGAGGATCGTGGAAGGTAAGGTGATCTTCCCAGCTACCGCGGGGGGACGGAATTAAGATGAGAAGTAAAGGTAGAGCCTATGCATACTGTTCTGGCCGACAGTCGGCCCTATCTTGTCGGGGGAGAGACCAGGAACCTCATTGTAGAAGGTCTTGATTTTCTCAAGCAGAGTCTACCAGACGCGTCAACAAGAGAGACGGCAGAAAGAGAGGGCGATGCAGACTGTTTTGCCAGCGCCGTCGAGGCCGATGATGATGACTGAAAATTCCTCTTTCTGAGTGAGGTACTGGTGGAGGCCCTTGAGGAGATGATACATGGCCAAGAGGCAGCCAAACACACGTCAACATCCTCTGCTCTCTGCCATGGGCTACTACTACTACTCAGCCTACTCGTATGGCCTCCCTCCGTTCCTCCTCGTTATTCTCCTCTTGTATCTCCTCTTCACTGGTATGTTCTGCCCTTGCAGCCTTCAACTGTCGCTTACCTCCAGCCAGGCCGCTTCGACATCGGCCTGTTCTTGCAGGAATCAAGTCCGTACGCCTGGGGTGCAACCGGAATTGGACTCTGCCTTGGCCTGAGCGTGGCAGGCGCTGGATGGTAGGAAACCGCGATCACGACAGCGTCTACAACTTACCCACCGGGCTGCAGGGGAATATTCTTGACTGGTTCGTCTATTCTCGGAGGTGGTGTCAGGTCACCGCGTATTACAACCAAGAACTTGATCAGGTTCGCGCTCACCCTACACTAAACCCCTCTGTAAAGCTCACCGATACTGTCTAGTATCATCTTTTGTGAAGTCGTTGCCATCTACGGTGTTGTATGTCTCGTCGAGTTCTGTCATTCCTTCCGTCAACTCACGAGATGACCTAGATCATTGGCATTGTGTATTCCGCAAAATTGGCCTATGTTCCTGATGACGTGCTCTACACGCGCAGCAACTACTTTACTGGTATGTTACAACCCTCCAAATATCCCAACTGCTAAAACAAAACATCCATAGGTTTCGCGTTATTCTGGGGTGGTCTAACTGTCGGTGCATGCAACCTCCTTTGTGGCGTTTGCGTAGGCATCACTGGTTCTACTGCTGCCTTGGCAGATGCAGCAGACCCAGACCTCTTTGTAAAGATTCTTGTCGTCGAGGTCTTTGGCAGCATTCTTGGTCTCTTTGGACTTATTGGTTTGTCCCTGTGCCCCCTCTTCACTTACGCAAACGTCTGACTCGCCTTGTAGTTGGTCTACTCATGACAGGCAATGCCGCAGACTTCCAAGCCGCAGCCACGCCGGTAATCAACGCCGCTCGTTCCTTTGCCTCCCCTTTTGTCTATTAGTCCCCCAACGTTGCTAATACCACCTCGTGTTTCGCCGCTTGCGGGCTGATCGTAGAAACATTCCCCGAATACAATCCCCTTGCATCGATTATGATACTATGAGACAACATACCACGGCATACACTAAACATACATATTCGATATAATACGGCCTGTCAGAAATAAGATCGAAACTACTTGTCGAACGGACTCTCGGCATATTCAAGGTCATCGTCTTCGGTATCATGCCGTTGAGCGTGTTGGTTCTGATTTAGCGGCTGATCTCTGACCAAAGAAATCGGGCGCTTGGGTAAAAGACCGAGTTTGCCTGATCCGATGTTATCAACATGCCAAGAGACTTTTTGCACGATCATGAACTTACCTCCATCAATAGGATTTGCTGGGCTCGGGCCTCGCGGAGGTGGGGATGCTGCCACAGTCGTCGAAGGCGGTTGTTGTGCTGCAGACCGAGGCGTGGCTATGTAGACACAAGCCGTCAACTATTGATAAAGCATTGTTTCGTTTCTAGACTCACGAATTGGTTCCGAAGCTACCGGAGACACATCGTACCCTTCAACTGCGGTCGGCTTCTTGGCGCCAGAATTTGGTGAAGGGAAAGCAGGTGACTGGAGCTGCGGACTATGATCAGGATCATATAACGCAGCTGACTGCAAGACTGCAGTATTTGCGGAATATCCTGATGTTGGTGCATTGTAATCCCCGCTAGTAGTATGTCCTCCGCGGTATGCTTGATAGTTTGTTCGTGGAGGGGGTGATTGTGTTGCAGTATTTTGTTCACGAGGTGGTGCAGAACTTGTATTACCCCACGTCGGCTGCACACCGGATCCACTTGCACCTGAATCAGGCCTAGAGGCAGTTCAACGAAAATTATATCTATAGAGTGATGAAAACAAACTTGTCAAACTCTTGGATCTTGGCTCTAACTTTATCCATAAATGCACCAAAAGTCTTTCTTCCGGCTACAATATAATGAGTTTCTTCCGTCTTCTAAATGACGCTGGCACTTACAAGCAGCGATCCTATTGAAATGCTCCTGGACTTCACTCATAGTATCGTTCCCGCCCAAAGGTGGCGTAGCATTCGGTTGCTGCTGCTGTTGCTGCTGCTGCCGAGATCGTGACTGGCGACGTGGCTGTTGTTGCTGATACTGTTGTTGTTCCCATAAATCTTGGGCCTGTTGTTGTTCCTCTATCATGAGTCTTCTCGCAAGTTGTTCATCCAAGTCCTCTTGCGTCTAGAAAGTCAAGCTTCGGTCACACTTCTTTAATGGTTTCCAGGCAGATAGATAATGTACCATATTATGCTGTGGAGCTTGACTTTCAGCCGGTGCCTTGTAGTTGGGGTCACTCATTCCGAGAAGAAGGTCAATCGCACGATCTTGGTTTCCATCACAGGACTCTAGCACGGATTGTCTATCCAAATCATACAAGAACATTGATCAGATCTTCATCTCTAGTTAGCGGCAAGATGAAGCACATACAGAATCGCGTCGTCGTAATCAGGGAAGATAGCCTTTAGCGCCGCGACTTGCGGATTCGGTGGATGCGCAGGTGCATCTGGAGCGCCAGTACGAGTTTCGGGAATAGGGGGTGGTGAAGATGAAGCAGGGTTAGTTGCGGACTGTCCTGCCAGTACACTGGGCTTGCTTATAGTCGGTACGGTAGGCGTAGGGAATGTAGCTGGCGATCGAGTCGTATCTTCTGTATTCCCGGTTGCGGAGGTTGGAGGTTCAGCGATATTAACTTCGGGATGAGCGGCATCCCAAGGCTTCTGGTCGTCCATGGGTATAGAAGGGGAGTAGGGCGACGAAGATGCAACCGAACAAGGGTGGTTGCGTGTGTGATGGGAGAATGAGGAACGATTGATATGTACTTGTCTCAGCTATACAACATTCCGCAGCTGACATTTCTTGCACGGCCACCGACGACCTTTCGGACACGTAATGATCTCTATTGCCCGCCTGATTACATGTGATTATCGCCCGACCAGGCGCTGAGGCGCTCATATAACGTATACTGTAATACTAATCATCGTCTACTTTTTTTCGCCTTGGTAGTACTACTAGAGCCGCTGGCCTCGCTTTTTCGCTTTTTGAGCTCCGCAACAGGGTGTTGCTTCTCAGCCTCTTTCAATGCTCTCAATTTTTGCAAGTGTCCTCGTAATATTTCTTTTTCACCCAGGCGAACGATGATGGCATGTCGCTTATTCAGAGAGATGTCGCTCGTTAAAAGCGCCTTATCTGTCTAAAATGGCGCTGTTTAGTATTTAAACAAATTATGAGAGCACAGCTTATCATCTTCACCTCTATCGTGGTCGGGTATTCTTCCGAGCGTTTATCGAGAGTCGAGATCAAGATATCGCATAAAACGCCTCCCAGTTTGGCCTTGGGTGGCTTTGATTTTTCTCGAACTTTCTCCCATTCCAGTTTAGATAGAAGGAGAAGTTTTGCGAATGAGATTATTACCTGCGGCAAATGATATTCGTAGTCTAGAATGAAGACACTACAGGAATTAAAATTCAGGATCCCGATTAAAGAAGAATGATAAGTTGTCTGCAACTTACTCTTCCCCACCCTGTTCTAACCACCAGTCTATTCTTTCCTTAGCTTCATTACCCTTGACAGCTTCTGGCATCGATGATACTATTGATACCATGAGATCGGCTTTGATTTCAATGACATCTCCCGGATTTCCATCACCTCCAGAAGGAAGAGGAAGAAGATCGACATGTCCGTATCGCCGCAACAACTCTGCATTTGGCAGATCACCATACGTATTCCACTGGGATAAAAAAGGTTAGAGCGGCGGTACACAAAGGGCTGATTGCGGGAATACTGACAATCTGTTCGCCACTTTTGATCGGCTTTATAGACACCATCTTTAGTTCGTCCTTTTCGTAATATAATTTTGCCTGACAGAGAGAATTGAAGATTTATCTGCATGGCAATGAGCGGGGACGACCAACATTTTCTGTCTGATATCGTGCATTTAATATGTCAGCCATTGGAACCATGGCCACATCAGAAGAATCATCGTCGTCCTCATCTTCATCTTCCTCATTATTTTCTTCTGTTTCTTCGGCAACGTCTTGCCTTTCTTCGGTGGCATGTTGCTCGTCAACATCCATGGCACTTCCTAAGCTTGTATTGGCTGCCTCATTTTCATCTTCGTCTTCATTCCACTTTTCCACGATAAAACTTCGTGAGAGGATGCGACTACCCATAATATGATACCTCTCGATAGAATAATAGGTTGATATATGTTCTGGAAGAAACAAATCCGGTCTTGATTGGACCGCCGGTAAAATTTTCTCATTATAATCTGTTTGAGCATCTATCTTGCCGAGTTTTTCTGCAAACGAAGGTTAAGCTATATCAATTATATTACACAAAAGGAGCTGAACGAACAGACCTACCACGGAAGTACCTTTCAATTCTGCAAGGTCTTCTTCATTCCAGAACATGGGTGTATCGAAATTGTTCGGTAGAGTATCTATCACACATTATTTGACCCTTGAAAAATCATTCAAATGGCGAGGCGTACCTAAATAGCCTGCCCACTTGGAAGACAGCCCAGCTGCCGTCTCCCACATCAAACACAAAATCAGACCAACCCATCCTTGATGAAGTTTGGCTTTTCGCCAGGCTTCAAGGCCAAATTTGGTTGGAAGCACACATGTGCGTGTGGATATTGTTAGATTTCTAGGAATGGTGAAGAGAGTATGACCACTCTGAGGGATTCCTTAGAGTCAAATTTATTGAGAAGTAATAAAACACGGACTGGAATATCTTTCAGCGCGACAGCGCCACGGCCGCCCTCAGAAGGGGGGAAGCCAATGATGCCCATGGACGCGGCATCGAAATGCGCACCCTGGCATTGAAACCATTGAATAAAGGCTCCCATAGCAGGAAAGCTCGGTCTTCCGTCAAATTGGAGAACTTTGCTTAAGCCCACGTGATCTCATATATGTTCGCGGCTCGGGCTACTCGGGCTTGACGACCTGGTACGGATCCATGCTCCAGCAAGGCAAAGGAGCTGTTTCATCGCGGTGATACAAGCTTTTGCATACCCGTGTGCTCCACGCTTTCTCCTTTCATTTCAGGGCCATCGACGCCCGTTCAATAAAGTTTCTATGTTGGTTTGTGCTTGGGCGAGTCGTTTCCTGAATCGTTTCTCCGGATTCCTAGGGTTCAACGTTCAACAAGCTTGCCCCGGTTCACAGATTCTGCCGCCCTGAGATTATCTGAAAACGTAATTTCTCTGCAGAATCTTTGGCATCATCCTCCATACTAATGGCTACTAGCTCACTTACCAGGACGACGCATTCTCTCACTCCTAATTGGGTGTCGAAAATGCATCCGATCGTTTCCCCCCGTGGAGATATTGCTTAGCGCCGGATATCCTATTTTTTCTCTGTACTTTCAAGGTGTCTACCACCCACTTGGACCCTCGCAAGATCCACGCATTCATATTCGACACCGATAACTCGCCTCACCCTAGAAGCCTGTTATTAGACTAAAGATAGTTATTATTCCCTCTGGGAGTCTCCCTCGCGGGTAGAAACGATGGTACGCAACTCCACTAAACTCTTGAAGTCGCTCTCAAGATCCTCCGCTATTGCTCTAAAGGTAATGATATTGCTGGCTTGGTTCATTCTCAATCACGTAGCTATCCTCATCCAGACTTCGCCTCGGTTTTCTCATACTAGCCCCCAACTAGTAGGCATTATGACCGCGCAAGTGATCCGACAGCTAGCAATTCTTTGTACACAAGCGTACCCTCGAAGCTATTGCATGCATTCATCTACTTCTATTTCTGGTTACTGAATCTCTAAAGAGCTCGCGCCTTTCAGCCAGTGACTTCAGCACGTTTCTCCACGGATATGAAGATGTCAGTGCCAGAATTGTGAGCCACTGTCTACTTGCTTTCTTGCTGCTGGGACTCGTTGACCGCCTAGAAGCCAAGAGCGCTTCAGAACCAGTTGAATCAGCGCTGTCACCTAAGCAGGCAAATGTCAAAGTCACTCCCAAGACCTCCTGTGGGATCACCAAAGCATACAAGCCATACTCTCGCGATTCGCGGTTTATCCAGCCCTGACATCCACTCAATGTAGCGACTCTGGTCCAGAAACAGAGAAAGAGACGGAGTACTGCGAATCGATCAAGATCCACTGACGGACCTCTTAGGCCACCTAGCCCCAGAACTGGCATTTTGGCACGTTTTCTCCCGCGGACTCAAAAGGAGATCGAAATGCTATTGAATCCCTGCAATTGGTTTAGTTCGTTTATTCGCTTTCCGGCACCGCAGCTTTGGCTATCACAACTTCTTTGTTAGCGTTCGTATTTAATTCCGCTTTACGCGTTTGGAGAGTAAGTGCTGTATCGAACCTGCGTCAACCAGCGATTCATACCAAATTACCGTCTCGTGCGTCGAGCACACGGTGAACCGAAGAATATATGTATATGTAATCGTAACTCGATGTATCTCTGTGCTCGTTCGTAAGGTTCCTGGCTAATCTCGATGATACCGGGGTGTGGCCAGCATGCCGTATGTAAAGCGCTGCAACTCCATTTCGTGGCGGTGGAAGCTATATGGAAGCGACGCGAGTAAACACTCCGACAGATGACAGACGACAGCAATGGGAAATTTATTGGACAGAATACATAGGGGAAACGGTACAGGCTGCATTAACATTCATCAAAGAATCCTGGAACAAGCTCTCTGCTGATGACCGTGGGAAAGTTCATATAAGCAGGTTCGCAAACGCTCAGCCGTTTTCGGACCGCCCACCGTGGACGCCTCATGCTACGACTTGCAGGTACCTCTCCCCCTTCCACGATTTCGACGGCTTTCGCAGGGCATGGATATCAGAAATACCCTGCAAACCAATTCTAAGCGCCTGCTTCTATCCTATTACGAGAATATTGATCATGTTCTGGACTTGCAAACCACCCTGATCCGGGATATCCTTCCTTCTGTCGTTGATGAACTCGAACTGGGCCCGGACGCCACGGAATGGGCAGAGGAATGGTTAAAAGATACAGGTACTGTCTCTTTCCTCGAGGCTTTACTCTAGACAAAGGTTATTCACGTCTGCTCTCCCCGAATCTAATCCACCAGATTCCATATTCCGAATAGCTCGCGTAAGTCACTTTTGGAGGTGCTCCTGACAGCTGCTTTTTATGACAAGAGCGTTTTTTTTTGGCAGCGTAATAAATTCACAAGGTCATTTGCTCTCGAGTCTATTCGTAAAACCTTGGTCTGGCGGATACAACATCTCTGGAGCACGAATCGGGACTTTCAGTTACCGGCTGTGGTGCACTGTCTTCCGGAACATATACGTGACCCATTAGGCCGACCCATCCTCGTAATTGAAGTCGAATTCGTCAATGAGAGCCCTGAAGTAGTCAAATCCCACATCCTCCAAGTATTTGAACGGCTTCGACTTCATCTAAAGAGTATTTCTGGCAGAGGAGCACCAGAAGACGAGCCTGTACTGCAATATATCATTTTATTGGACTTGGCGAAATTGTCGCTCCAGTCAGTCGTAAGCTATTACCCTCTACCTTATCGCTGCCCGAGTTTTTCACTTACTGTCACACAGAGCGTTGACGTTCTGACATGGACGGTTCGCGAAGTCGTTCCACGATTCCCGGGCATGCTTGCTGGAGGTACATCACTATTCTATGAAAAAAAAGTTTACTATTTTACTGATGAACGTAGTCTTTGTGATCAATTACTCATGGGCTTATTCTGGGCTTTGGAGTATTGCACGGTCGGTGGCTATTTGATCCCTGCCGTCTCACGCTCACTTATGTTTTTAGACGTATCTTACCCGAGTCTGCACCTTCTCGAATATTTTTCCCGACGCAAACAGATTTAGTGTCTGTCATGACACCGGCTGCCTTGCCAAAGGGTAAGAAAGGAGTCTATCTGGGATCCTAATAAAACAACTGACCCAGCTCATCACAGACTATGGCGGGACTCTACCTTTTTTGAGTGATTTGGACGATCCATTGCGACCGGCAAGAAGAACCCAGCCTGACTCTTCTACTACAAGTGTCATAGAAGACATTCCTCATCAACCAACAACTGGTTACGTCCCCTCGATATCTCCGACTTCTGGTTTGAACCCATTTTATGGTTATCCCATCGCCGCCAGCGCTGGATCTCCACGATTACACTACGGCCGCCGTAGAAAGAGAGACCTAGCACGTACATTAGCCAGGTTATTCTGGCAGCGTTGGCAAGCTCAGATTAAAGTAGGGGCTGTTGTCGCAGCTCTTGCTCTTATCGTTAATCTCTGCCTACGTCGAGGACTTCTGCGCTCACCAAGGATCTTCCCTCGCTAGAGAGCTTCTCTTTCCTCGGCTTTTCGTACATCATATGATGTATGATCATTGTTTGCCCCTAGTCATACCCTATACCCCCCTGTTTATTGCCCGGAGAGTTGCCGGCCGACTGAGATTGTGTTGATTAGGATTGAATCAGAATGATTCTTTTGATCGTGCAATAATTATTTCATTGCTTCTAGATTTAACGGGCATTGAGGCTCAAAGCCGTCATAGTAGTATATACTATTACATGCAGTTATTGGTATTTGGAGTGTCGCGTGAGGCAGTAATCAAAGGAAGTATTCTGGAAGCTGAATGGTAATTGAGCCAGAGTGATAGGAGGATAAAGCGCGATGGTTGTTACCTTTCCGCTTGCGTTTTGGGCATTTTGCTGGTTCGGTCCGTCCCTTTCGTTTTCGGGCGCGGCTTCGAACACGTTGAAGAACATGGGTTCTCCGGGGCGAATCTCCAGGATACTGGCGGAGTTTCCACAGCGGTAGCAGTAATTTGGGGCCGACCATACGGTGGAGAGATGCTTGTCAAATAGAGATGAATAACCTTCCATGCATAGTTGATGTGCGCGAAGGATGTGCGACATCCCATTTTGGTCTAAGAATTTATGGACGACACCAGATCCAAAGGTGTATCCAGCGCCACTGCGAGATCAAATGAGCCGAAGAGGTACAGGGAAAAGCGCAAAAGAAGCATACCGTGGAGAAATGGCAAAATCCTCTTTTTCGGGGTCAGGGTCTGACCAAACAAGATCAGCCATAGGACCCTCGTGTGGTATTTCTGGCTGAAGGGTGAATATCCTGCAGAAGAGTGGCGGCCGGACAACCTACCTCGAAACCGATCAACAACCTTAATCTGATCAATGGAATGTATTGAAGGTGAGAGACCTGCAGGGTCGGTAGTTAGTTTGGGGTAAGGAGGGGGAAGAAGAATGCATGCAAACCTCCATGTACACAAAATATTCGATCGTCAATTACGACAGACAGAGTCAGGAAGTCAAACATGTCTGTAAAGTATGTCCAGACATGGGAGGAGCCGTATTTTCGTACACATTCGGTGTAGAAGCCGTAGGTCTGGCGGTGTTGAGTTAAATGCATGGAGTAGGGACCGGGAGGAATTACCTGCGTCACCGCTCGTGACTCATGGTTGCCTCGAATAAGCTGGACGCGGCTGGGATATCTGAGTTTGAGACATGTCAACAGGGAGATTGTTTCAACGCTGAAAAGTCCCCGGTCAACGTAATCACCTGCGGAAACATGAGTTTGGGTTGCGGTGAAGACGCAGCACGACACACCAAGGAAAAGATAGTTGGTGTTTGGAGCGTAGCCCCCGATGCGGAATATTTCTATCAGGTCGTAGAACTGGCTTGACGGACACTGAGCGTGGATGGAGAGCGAGAGTGCTCTGACTCACCCATGGATGTCACCGACGACGGTGACGGGTGCGTTGACATGGACGACGTTGGATTCGCGCATGAGGACCTCCTTTGTCTTCTCGCATATTTCGCGGAGGAGGGCCTCGTGGAGGAGCTGTTTTCGGAGGAGCTGCTCGATGCAGGCGTCGAGATCAAACGGAGCCATTAGAGAGAGCGATCAGGCGAAGGGGTGGTGATCGCGTGTTTGGCGCTGTTTGGCGGCCTTTCGACGCGGTTGGGAACGGTCTCCAGCTTTCTGCGTCCGCCCCGCGCCCAGCCACGACGCGCGAGCCTCTGATCTGCATCGGATGACGACCTCGGCCTCGGCGAGGAACGTCGGGAGGAGAATCAGGATCCTGGCTGGCCTAGCTGGCCGGCCTGTCAGATCCCCAAATAGCCTTCTGACTTAGTTGCCTATTTGGCCTGTCATTCAGATTAATTTCAGCCCAACACCGATGAAATTTGTACGTCCCGAATCACGCCCTCGCTTTTGTCGCGAGAAGGAGAGAACTCGCACTCACCGCGACGTCTTTCTCGAAATCGGGCCTATTTTTATTAGCCTCTGCCTTCGAAATCTCGGTTCATCTCCAAAATTTTACCACTAAGTTAGTTCCCAGCGCAGAGATTCAGGTTCGGCCCGTTTGGCTGGACGTCAATAGGGCGTCCGATGGGGACCTCGATCTGCGAAGGATCTATGAGCTGCGAGCGTTTTCCCCGCCAACCGCAACCACAACTCCTTCCCAAGCGTCCTGGACGCCAGATCCCGCACCCATACAGCAGGCAGAGTCCGCTTTTGGTAGCTTTGCATTGAGTGGTGGATACCGTCTTTTCATGATGCATTCCAGGCCAACCTTGCGCAAACGCGCACCCCAGACCCAGTCGCCTTACCCCCATACGTGATTATCCCGACATTATGGCACGTTTGGCATGGGGTCATCACACTAACCTTTTTCGGTTCGACTTGTTCTCGATTATATCCAACCGAATCTCAATTCTTCAAGCAGGCACATCTGTAGATTCGTCTTTTAACTCTGGCATCCGAATTACATCGCAAACTTCTAGAGCTCGGTTCCCATGATGAAACTCCAGCCAAACCACCGGCTTGCAGTGGTGTCCTACAAGGGATGGCATTTCCTTCACTGTTTTCGACGCAAGTGAATGGAGAAACTCTTTTGGGCTCCTCATTTCGTGGAGTACTTGCGTTCATTTCATTGTCTACATAGGTTCCGCTTAATCGGCTGATGCGCAACCGTAGATAGCGGCTACGGACCCTTCCGTCGTTCGGGATCCAGGATCGAAACACCTAAAAGATGATCTAATTCGTGAATGTCAGGTGTCCGAAGGGATCTATATTACCAACTCTGCCTATGACATCTAAACGGTTCCGCCCTATTAAAGGCCAAGGATACTCTCCCCTAGCTTGATCCCGCTATCCTCTTCTCCGGTGGCTTCCTCACATACCGCCACTTCCTCTTCCTTACCATGCAAAATCGTGACCCGCGCTCCTACTATAACGACCAAAACGGCCACCTCCCGACCGGCCAACATTATGATTCCAGCAACTACGCGTCAGCTTCAACATACGCATCGTACGACTACCCACAACAACCTCCGCAATATTATACCTCCTCGGCTCAACCCCAGAGTGGTTCGTAATTCTGAGGTACCTTTGGTTTAGTTCCATTTCTTAGCCTGCCTTAGCATCCACCTCCCACCCGTATTACCGCAGCATGACACCTGGTCCTCAATCACAACGTTATTCAGGCAGTTCCTCCAGCCGAGAATACTACTCCCCTTCAGGAATGTTGAATTCCTCCTCCTCGGTTCAGCAACCATACACCAACCAAGAGTATTATCAGAATCAATACTCTGGTAGTCCGGTCGAAAATCGCTCCCCAACAGCGCCAACTCACTTTATTCCGACACCCACTGAGATGGCTCATTCATATTCAAACTATCCACAAGCAATGCCATCTCAGTCTTCGACCATGTCTAACCACTATGGACCCGGCGGGAATCAGTTTCATGGTGCTGTTCCAATGGTTCCACAAACACAACAAGCACCACGACCTTCACGTATCTCTACCGCGCGCCCTCGTACTGCCTCGGGAGCAGCGACGTCACCTATTTTGGCGACATCACCGCCTGGGGAAAGGTTTCCCTGTGAGAAGTGCGGAAAGACCTTCTCCAGATCTCACGATAGGAAACGACATCACGAAACGCAACACCTACCCACACCAGTAATCCATCGCTGTCGTTACTGTGAAAAAGAATTTAGCAGGTAAGTTCCGTGGTTTTGGATGTCCATAAGTACACCTGTTGATTAGACTTTTTTTTCAGAGCTGATTCTCTCAAAAGACACCTTGATAATGGTTGTGACGAGATGCCCCAATGACTTTCTCGCGCTAGCCGTTGCGTGGTGAGTTCTAGCTTTTCGAGGAATAGCCGAACCCTTCTGACCGTTTTCCACGAAATGACGCAGTCATCTTGCACTCCTACTTCTTGTCCTATACCCGTATAACTCATATCTCCGAGTTCCCTACACAGCTGTGTGATGTCCCTGGGAGTTTTACCTCCCATTCCCCCTTTCTTACCGGCTGCGTAGTAGAACATTTCACCCTTCAGCTAGAGCTATTCACTATCTCCTCGCCTATTCGGCTAATACACTTTTACGTGGCATGGGGTCAAGTTCGACTCGACAGTCGTCATTCTAGCCGAGCCGAATAAGAGACAAATATAGACAAAAAACACGACATGCGGCAGCTTGCGTTCACCCCGGGCGGGAATTAAATTTGATCAAGATTCCCCTTCAAGGTGTATAGAAGTGGGAGTGAATTGAACGCCGGAATGATTTGGCAATAAAGAACTCACAAAGCGGATTATACGGCTCTAGCTATGCCTTTCTTTGGTTCGACAACATCAAAAGTTGTTCGAACCTATCAAATCGCGAGGATCCCTAGTCTGTATGGTCCACTGTTTTGAGAACTTCCATTCCCCCGATGGGCAGGGTTCATTTTATCATGTGAGATTTGGGTAGGGGCGCTGATATGCCAAACTCGGACAAGTCCACTTGGACTGCCAGTGTTCAATAAACGGGTAGACGATTGCCCTGACCAATCGTGATCGATTGGAATTTCATATAATCCTTTAGCCCGAACAGAACAAAAAGAACAGCAGACAATCTCTATAAAACAAAGTATATTCTATCTCTATACATCACGCTAATTTCGGGCTATTTTGGTGATTGCAACATCTCATTAACACTGTTGAGCTTTTTCGCAAATCACATACACAAGGCCAACACCAGTCTTTGCTCGAGTCTCCGCGGCAACATGTGCTCGGGCATCTCAAACCGAGTGTGTGAGTGGCGCATGCCGACTAGATTGGTCGGTGAGGAGGTAGACGGCGCCGCCGGAGAAAAAAAAACATGGGAGGACCTTTCACCCCGGTGTCATACACGAGGACCTAAATCCCGGTATCATCCATGTTAAGAATAGAATCAGTCGGACTTGTCTGAATCAGAACTATTTTCCGCTTCGTCTAGACCTTCAATCTGCACGCCCGTCTCTTCACCATTTTCGTCGCCGTCCTTCTCCTCCCTCTCTTTTCGCTTCTTGTTCATCTTTTCAATGATCTTATCAGCACGATTGAAGATTCCTCCAGTAGGTGCACCGCAGGCCAAACACTTGGGGGTCTTCGCGAAACGTTTGATGGCACAAGCGGAACAGTAATAGTGGCCACAGCGGGTAACCACAGGATCCGTATAGTGCTTACGACATATCAAACAAGCAAAGGGAATGTCTTCGTCGGAATCATCGGAATCAGTGTCGTCTTCGACTTGCTTGTTAGCGTTCTCCGCTAATTTATCCAACTGCCAACCCTGGAGATCTAGATAAATGTATCATTAAGTTTCTATCTCTTTTAAGCTTCGGAAATAAACTTACAAGTTCCCCGATCATGTAAAAATTTACAAGTATCTCCAAACCCACAGTAGCCAGTTTCTGAAAGAAGCACACAGTGTTATAAGACTACCATGAGAGCGAATAATTAACACGTACCTTTATAGTCCTTGCAGACATCGGGTTGATAATCCACGATAGTCACGGTCCGAATCGTATTCGCACTTCGCTGCGGACCGACCCTCATAGCTTTTGGTATTTCCTGGGACTTCTTGATATGCGATTTGTATGCTTTCTGTCCGTGATACTGTCCATCATCAGGCACTTCTTCTTCCTCTTCTCCGGCATCTGCCTTTTCTTTGCGTCTGCGTTTCGCGAGCAGTTCTTCGGCCTCGTCACCAGCGAGAATTTCCAATGCAGCGTTGACATGTGAACCTTCAGCTGTCCATTTCACATCGGGCCCATCCCTTTCGGGTTCATCCAGATCGCCAATCTCGTCCCTTTGTGACACTGAACGCTTGGAACCGGCACTCAGTAGATTTGTTGTAGTTTTTTTAGTAGGTAGAACGACCTCGGACTTGGCAGTTGTGCTAGAGTTCACTGCCACAGGTCGTGTGCCTGTCTGGGGTGGTGAAGCAGAGCGTTTGCGGGTTGTGGTTGGGCGACTTCTGCCCTTCTTCTTAAAGAAAGGGACGTTGACTTGTTCAGTGGAGGCCATGATATCGTTTGGCGGCAAGGTATTCGGTCGAGCTGGGTTCCTCAGAGTTTCGCTTACAAATCTGGTAATGCTGACATAATAGGCAAGCTGCAGGCTTGCTTTGTTGGGCGTCCCATTATCCCCACAACACCAAGTATCCGATTACAACGCGAGTCACTGAGTAACAACGTGCCGGACACCCTCAATCGCCCATACGCGTTCTCTTACCTATCAGCGCAGTAATTCATAAAACGGGTAAGTAAAACGGTCATTTCAGACCTCTTAATCTATCTTGTGGACTAGGATTGAGTTGACTAGCGCACACATGGCATTTGTGAAATCACCTGGTGGTGTCTAGGCCCGTGTAAAACGCTCCAACGTACTACTAGTCAATCAAAAGATGTAGCCGCCATCGCGAAGCTCGGCTAGCGACTCAATCAAGTCGACTCAACAACTATTCAGCGATTTTCACGGAGAATCTGCCGCGGTTCCTTGACGAGCGGGTCTAACCAGAAGTCGGAAGAGGTAAGGAATGATTTGCTTACCAGCGCGTCAAGTGTGCGAACGGGGTCCGTGGGGGGGCGAGCATTCCTAATTCTTAGGCCCTTTCCCGCCGGCGGGATCCATACTAGTAGAATACTAGTGAGACTCGTCGTCTCGAATCACCCATATTGTACCTCGCCTTCGACGTCTCCTGTAGGGATTAGGCTTAGATTTATGACACTCCCATTTCAAAGTCCGCAACTCTAGCATACTTCTAGTACTTATGCATCGGCGGACGAACTGTAAGGTTCAACGTTCAAGATCCGCAAAAAGCATTTACCTTATTTGTCTGCGGGTCAGACGGCCACCGCTTTATCTAGGATATTTTTTTCATTCGTTACGGCAAAATGTCCTTGTAATTCAGACTTTGACTTTACTCAGCTTGGGTAGAAGGCCACGAAACCATAAGTGGACCAATTGCAGCCTCATGCTGCCCCCATGATCATCGCATTTGCTTCTACGGGAACCGGTTCTCATGGAATATTCAGTCATCAAGTGTTCATATTCTGAGGAATCAAATGCATGGTGTCGTACTTCTTTTGATACCAGTGACAGATCCGTGTGTGCCCTACGCACGGCCATCTTCCTTATGCGCTTCAGGGCTGTAGAAGGAGTGCATTCCCACTGCTTCTTGACCTCGCTTATTCCTTCCCTCGTTCTATGGAACGACATAGGAAGAAACGGCGTCAAATCGTTCTTGTGTTTTATAAATTTATCTTCAATAGAACCTGGTGACTTCTAGCTGGATAACCTAGTAAGCACTTCTTTACCAGACCATATTTGGTAAGTTTAAGCACGATCGTTTAGCTAAACGTGTACGAAGTTTATTACAAGTCAGGGCTGTGAGAAGGATTAGGTATGTCACAAACACTATTTTGACCGATGCGAATACGAGCAACGTTTTCAAGTGTTGATTGGTGTATATCAGCTGAATACACCGTAATTTAAGTTGCCCTTTTTGTACCCACAACGCGGTCTCCACGCATACTACAAACTATTAGTATACAGGCGACCATTCGCTCGTTGAATATATCGTGGAGCCTTGAGGGATGGAGACAAAAGGGATAGAGACAAATTTGGTTTCTGCCATTGGGGAAGTGACAGACGTGTCAAGAAAAGATCTTAGCGGTTTTCGTTGTCCCGTTAGTATCATCGGACCGCAGGACTCCGACCGGAGCTTTTTCTCGACTTTTGCCTGTTATCATTCCATGTCATTAATGATATGGACAGCTGTTGGGACCAATGCTGGGACAAACAAACAATTGTATGTTGTTTGAATTCACTGCATTTCAATTGCGGGACCGTATGAAGTTGGATGCTGATGATCGTTGTACTCGGGCGAAGCTAAAATGACCGCGCGTCGCCGACAATAGGACAGACAGCTGTGCATAGATTGCGTAGAACCTGCCTCCAAGATGGATAAGACAAATCAGTGGCACTCACGAGCTATATTTATCTAACTCGTGCTATTAGCATACCCATCGAAGGTGGGTGGGATTGGTAGATGAGCACTGTACTCCCGACATTCCATGCCTCTACTGCCGAAGCGAAAGGTACCGTCGTCATGCCGATTCTTCAGTACATTGTGTCGGAGAATACTGATGATGATAGGAGTTGATAGACTTGGTCGGAATTCAGACATCAATTAGGGGCCTGGTTCTGGATATCCGAAAGTTATTGTGCGATATAGTGTTACCCGGGTCCAGTTTGTTGGGAGTCTCAAGTCAGAGCGAGAGAGAGACACGGTGCCTGTTCAATAGCACTTGCACACTAGCATCCATATATGAAATCAAACGGTGGCGTAAAGAACGATTCTTCAAAGGACTCGTGACAGTGCCTGTGGCTGGCAATGAAGCGAACAGGATCTCAAGAACTCTATAGGAGGCATTCAAGCTTACTACGAGGTTGGTAATCTGAGAATTCGAGTTGATAGGCATGAATTGACCATCTCCAGACGCCTAACAGTGAGGGAAAGGATACTTTTGGGGTCGGCGATTTGGTAGCCCCAAAAAGGTAAGTCATGGAAAACAAAGCGGGTTTTGTTATTGAGTTTGGGGCCAAACCGGAGAAAAGGCTGTGCAACCCATGCGGCACTAATTACGGCTTTCCGGTGACAGAGCAACCTTTTTCTTAGAGGGATGAGTCATGCACCGTCGGACATTCGACGGCGACTCCGTCTGATATGCAAGTTGAGATTCATGGACCAGCCGTATTCACTGGCACATTTTTCTAGATTATCTCGAGTGTGTCCCGCATCAGATACGCACATGTGGGAGGTTTTTTTTGGTACCCGGGAATATTAAATTTTAGATATCCAATGACAATGTTAGAGCTGGCTTCTTGCTCTCGCGTAGGGTGCTGAACGTGTGCTGATACCGCAGACATAACCGAGGATCTACTGAAGACGTACGTACCACGGGTATTCGAAGATGTTTGATCGCACGGACCGGCATCAGGCCCGGCGCAATGTGCTTATGAAGCAGGTGAGTTGGTAAGCAGAATGGAATGGGATATGATCAAATGCAGATATGTATTCGCAGACCCAATTTTCTTTCTGCAACCCCCATCCCACGTCGGTCTCTCCTCATGCCTGCCAACCTCAAAGGGCTCAACATCGTACAGCCACAACAGGCTCCCTCTGACTCACAGGACCTGCTCTCTGGTCAATCGTTCCCCGACATCTCTGCTCAGCTCGATCTATGGACCAATCTCACATTTGACATGGAAGACAACAGTCCCACCCGCAAAGACGAAGACAAGCTTCACCCTAAGCAGGCAGAGGGTGATGAAAACGAGGCCAAGCTACGCGCCTCGATCGCCAGCGAAAATGCCGTCCACGACGGACATGCTGACAGCGTTACCGCTGCGAATCTAGGCCAAAACGCTCCAAGAAACTCATCCCAGTCTAATACTCTCCCGCCGTTGCAGCCGTTCGATATCAATGCTTTGCTGTCAGGCATCGGATTCGATCCATATGCCAATATGGCCCAGCAAGCAAATGCCAATACCATGACACCTTCCCTGGCCCAGCTGTTAGCCCTTCACTCGCAGAATCAAATCCAGCACTTCTCACAGTATGCCGCCCCATCCTCGACGACTTTCAATCCCATGGCTTCCCCTCCTCCCCAAAGCTCTCTCGCACCGTCGTCCTCTGCCGCCATGACTGCAACAGGCTCTGCTACTTCTGAGGAACCACAGGCCAAACGCTCCCGCACACGGAAGACATCCATCTCCTCTTCCGACACTCTATCGCCGGATGTTCAATCAGTAGCGCTTGCTGCAGCAGAAGACAAACGCCGGCGAAACACCGCCGCCAGTGCCCGCTTCCGGCTGAAAAAGAAAGAGAGGGAAGCCGCCCTTGAGGGCAAGGCGAAAGAGCTGGAGGCCAGGGTCAGCGAACTAGAGAGGGAGTGCGAGGGTCTTCGGAGGGAAAACGGCTGGTTGAAGGGGCTGGTTGTCGGCGTGACTGGCGCCGCGCAAGCGCCTGTTGTGACTTCTCCACCCTCTCCATTAACATCAGTGCAACTTGCGAGCTTGGCAAGTGCCTCGTCATCTCCGAGGAGGAATAGGGATGATTCGAACAATTGATGAACACCATCAAAGCCGTGCTGGAACTTGTGGTTCCATCTTTTTTTAATAGGTATCTATCGCGTTTCTGAGGGGCTCAGGATGTCATGCCAAAATTGTATTGTTTATTTCGCGAATTAGCGGTTGGACAGCGGCGTCTCCTTTTTCTGTCATATACCTTGAAAATTCGTGTGGCTTATTGAGTCCTACCGCTGTACCCTTGCTGCTTCCCTACTATTACTAACTGTATAAGTAATGGCTCAGAGTTTTACCGCGACTTCCTTTCTCAAGTCTTATTGTACCGTCATACCTTCGTCTGGAAAAGTACTAACATATACTGTATTTGAGACACTCGACTGCTACTTGCCCATATACATTCATCGTGCATCTGAAGTCTTCAAAACACCTACCGATATTGGAGGTAGTACGGAAGTTGTGGTAGTAGCAAAATGTACCGGCCTAATTAGTGTGGGAAATAGGAGTGGTGGCTTTTGATCATGAATGCGTCATGAGCTTTCTCACTTCAGGATCAGATAAGATGTCAAGAATTCTTAGAAGCAGCTAAAAACGTCGCCACGGTGGCATGTGTTTGCAAAAACAGGAGACACTGCGACACGTGGTACTCCGCCAGCTTCCATTTCAATAAAAGGGAAATGAAAAATATTGACATTTACACGGCGGGCACTTAAATTTCCAATCCCGATTTGGATGCAACTGTCAAGTGACCTGTCGATCGTCACTTGAGTTGTCCATTGAGCGCTACGCGATCGGGCAGCGCTATAATAAAATTTGATCCAAAAAAAAAAAAACTTTGAGTTGTCCAGTTGGTTATTGGTCACACTTGTGTGACGATTTCTCGATGTCGCAGTCGCAAGTCGTCTGCCTCTTCTCATTTATTGACTTGGATGATAGTACAGTTCACAGAACTTGATCTCTAGGAGTACCTAGTTACAGTAATTGCACAAAGAGTGAGACCATCAGCAAAAACAAGCCTCCGATCTGTAGGCACCAGACTCAGGAGGTTTAAATTACAAAGGCGGAACATGATTTTGCCTAGGTCACAGTTTGAAAATTACTTAAGCTGCCTTATCAACAAACAAGAGAGATATGGAACAACTACTGACTACCTAACTAACAGAAGAACAGAGGCAGCCTAGACGTAGTTCAAGAGAGGGGATGAAAGTCACAGAATTTGAAACGCTCGTAATGAAAGGAGAGCACGAGAAAAGTAGCGGTGTCACACTAGTGTGACCGAGGTCCAAATGGCCGACTTGACGACTCAAGTGACGATCGACTGGACAGGTCACTTGACAGTTGCATCCAAATTGGGATTGGACATTTAAATGCCCGTGTTACTTGACGTGGTGTACAAATGCCTTCTTTGTGTCTATAGGGTGGGCGAGCTTTAAAGGGACCAATACAATTTGTTATGCAATTTGTTATTTCAACGTAAACTGGATGCACCGGATGGTGCGAAGCAACGTTCCTGAGTGGGTAGGCGATAGTTATAATACTGGGAACCGGGTCATAGGACCTGGGTAAGGGAGTCCCTTTTTAAAACCATAGGCTGTTTTGTTGACCACCCACAGGATTGTGGGCATTGGTCATGAGACTGCGAGGTCTCCCGCGTGATTGGGTGTCTTGAACGAAGACAGAAAGGATATAGAGGAATTGTAATTTCTAGTCGTATATGTAACACAGGATAAATATCGCTTAGAGCGCAATGCTGGATAATTTCTACGCTCGACGTTCAAGCTAAGCACTATATGATAGATTATCTAAATAAACCCCAGGGGAAAAGTCTTGCGGCCTAGCTACTTTTATTTCACCCAGGATTGGCCGGGGCCCGAGAAAGTTCCATAGGTCCTTTTGGCGTGGATAACTTTGAGTGTGCTCATGGTACAACTTGTTGCCGAAAAGTACATCGGTAATGCTTCGGGGTAATGCGAGAAAGAAGCCATCGTCAAGCCAATGGACAAACAACACGTGTGACGCTTTCTAGGGTCTTCCGAACAAATGATAGAGCCATCATAGCGGGGCCTACAACAGAAAAATCGAGCTAGTGAACAACAGTGAAAGTACACCGAAAGCAAGCGATCGGCGAAAGTTCCGTCACTGAGTGTTACCGGGACCCCTGCTGAGGCCACGTGATGTGGCGGTGCTAATGCTGCTTCGGCTGTACTGCTACTGATCATTCCAGCCCTTGTCATTTCTCCCTGCTCATCTCTCATTACTATGCAGAATGAGGTCCAAGAAGAGGACGGTAGAAGCTACTATGCCTCCGCTCTTCATCCCAAACATTCCCCCAAGTACATGCCCTCCCGGAGGCATTCCAGCGAAGGCAGCAGCTCGAGCAGCCTCTTTAGTAGGCATGGCCGTTCACGGACAGATTCTAATACCAATCGAACCATGCGGCGACATCACCCACTCACAAGTACCAGAAACGACGTCCCTGATTCTACAGAGGTGACACGACCTCACCTTACTCGGACTGTCAATCAGACCGATGGTGATACTAGAGCAGGCGAAAACGGTTCGGAGGATGACGATATGGAAATTCGGAAAGAGGAAGAGAGAGATGTTCTTGTTCACCATGTAAATGGCATTATTTCTTATTTGATCCTTTGTATCTCATTCTCTGTAATTAGGTTAAGCCGAAAGACTCCTTGGCAGGAGTTTCGCTCAAATATGACATAAGTCTGGCTGACCTTCGAAGAGCCAATCACCTGTGGGCAAGCGACTCTATCCACCTCCGGAAGGTCCTGTATATCCCAGTAGACAAATCTTCCAAGGCCCGCGAGTTGGTCCATGAGATGAAGCTCAAAGCCGCTCCTCTCATAGAACTTTCCACGCCGTCCTTACAGTCAAGTTCCGGTGCTTCAGACGACGGTGCTGAGGTGCCTTCATCCTTGGATAACACGACTCTCGATGGATGTGGCATTCAGCGGATCCCAGTGTCGCGAATGTCGTTCTTTCCTCCCCCGTCCTCTTCAGGAAAGGCTCCTTCCATTTCGTCCATCTCAACCTCCTCTCCCTCTTCCAACTTCAAATCTCCATTGCAACCACGATATACGATACCGTCATCGTTGTCGTCTCTCCTTACTGCTTTGCCAATCACTCCATCAAAACGTGATGACTTACTTGCTCGTATATCATTTGATAGCACTAGCTCAAGCGTGAGTGATCGCTCAAGGCCGAGCATTGAACCACTCGAAGGACATGAACTAGATGTTGTATCTAGTCATGCTACTCGATCGTCTTCTAGGCCTACCTCTGGTAGTGTTTGGTTCAACAGTTCAACACCAATATCACCTTCACGGCCGCCCGACGACGAATACTCTGCGTCTTCTACGACAAAATCCCCAAGTACAAAACGGACGCCCCCGTATCATCACCATCGACACTCATCTACTACACCTCCTACTTCATATATACCCCGTATACCGGACAGCACAACCATACGTACAGTACAAATGGAACCTTCACCTGTGATGCAGCTACCTGCGCTGCATTCCCGTAAATTGCCGCTGTCAATCAAGCATCGTAACCTTGACGCTCGCCGTCAGCGTAACGCCTCTGAATCCACGACTATCAACTTGATAAACCTGGGTTGAACGTCTTTCGAAAGACGATGTCGTGACTCGGTGCTCAAGGGAATGGAATTGTTGTGAACGCCCCTAGCGTTCTGGGGACTTCAGCTCTGAGCTGACAAAGTCCACAATGATGGCCTGAGAATAAATCATTGTGCACTGTTTTTCCATCAGAAGTGAGATACGGTTTGTTCTCTCATACTCTAGGTTTCTGATATCCCCTAGGCTGTAATGATATCTTTTTGTGCTATGATGGATCAGCGCCATTCAATGGACTTTGATCACTCACACCATCAATAGTCTGTGTTTACTGTGTACATTAGATATGCCACTAGGGGTGGCGTATTTGTCATATAGTCACCAGTTATTGTTGACCGTCTCAGTAGACCAGATTTTTCGATAACCTATTGTAATCTTATAGAGCAAGGAGCTGGAGCATCTCCCACCGCTGACTATTTATGACCATCAGGCTCCTATCCTAGCATGTATTATGAGAGGTGCTATTGCACTGCCTAATCTATCTCACATTAAGTATGTGAAGAACCTCTCTTCAATGATAATCAAGCTCCAAAGATCATTCTAAGAAGATGCTTCAGCTTGACACCGCCCGGTTCAGCCCCGTTTTGCTATGAGCTCATTCGATCAAAAAGTAAGTTGTTCCCAACTTTTCTTGCTCATGAATTCGAAGACCCAAAATACTTGGTGCTCACACCGAACCTTCGCATTTCCATTTCGGAGACGCATCTATAAATCTTCCGGTGAGAACGAACTTGGATGTACTCCGGAGTCTTTGCTACAATGACATGGGTAGACGGAAACATCAATTAGAAGTTCAATGATAATTTTGGTTTGATTACCGACCGATGATGCTGGAACTTTACGAGCTGTCGCAGGTGCACTACATGTAAGTTATAGACCAAATATGTCTGACGGAACCCGAATGCCGGAGAGATAATTCAAGGCTCAAACTGAGATATGATCTCAGCCCTTCAGATTCTCAGTGAAATATGGAAAATAGCCTAGAGGGGGTAAGTAGAAACCCACGTACGTTCCGATAAGTCTACTTCCCTGGTGGAACCACCGACCGGTCGGGTTTTCTCCCGCAAGATACCTAGCGGTTCGATTCTTATTCTGGCAGCCATAATGAAATTGGAAGAGACGGTGATAAACCACATGGATCCGTTAGTTCTTTGATTGCCAACTAGTTCAGAATCGTGGCAGATAGTGAATGGTAGAAGCAAAGTGTGTGTATGTCATACATCGATGGTCTCGGGCGAACAAGACGACATCGGGAGAGAACCAGGACCGAAGTTGCGGCCCGTCTCATCGCTACTCACGAGTCTAGACCCGCACGGGTTAAGCAACTTGTTTAGCGTGCGATTGGGCTGGTCTTGAGCTGGTTTGTCCTCCAATAAAACGATATTTACGATTGATGGGTCTTCCGCGGGGCGAATATTGGGGTGTGGTGTCAATCATGATTTGTCTGATTAATCTGATTCGTCGAACCATAGCACAGCATCAACGCCCAACATTTTGACATTTGGGTGGGAGACAGAAACAAACTCCGCGAATTGTTGTTAGCGTGTACAAAGATTACCTTTCGAAAGTCCATCAGAAGCCCTTTGCATAGCCTCCTTCATCATAGAACTCCTCCATGTGCTTCACAATAGCGCTCAAGGCTGCTAGCCATTTGTTTAGGTCGGCATCAAGCTCCTCCTCACTAGCTTGTGGGCCGCCATTCGGATCAGTGCGAAGTTTGACAAAGAAATCAGCTCGATAAGGGCAAGCTTTCATGGCAACCTGTTGAACGAAATTCCTGAGTTCTGTTGCTCTGATTCAGATAACGGAACACGAACAGCAAAAATGCCTTTGACAACAAAATTATGGAATTTTTTCAGTGTGCCCTCGTACGACTTGGTAAATGCAGCGGAAAGTTCCTCCGATTTGTTTGATTGAGCATTCTGCAGAGCCTTGCATGTGAATGAGAGACCACGCAGGAGCCACAGTAGACCTTGGGTCGCAGTTCGCGTCTTTTGTCCTTGCTCATTTTTGACGAGGTTTTCGAGCGTGCGAGATAACTCTGGGGCTGCATCATATCGCGCCTTGACTTTCTAAACAGATTTCATCAGATAAACACGCCACATGCCAGTCGTAGATCTTACCTCGATGTTGCCCTTCAGATCGGACTGCACGACAGAAAATGCCGCCGACCCCAATAAATCTGTAAATGCGCCCGATCAGCGGGGAGAAATCAAGCTGTATGAGCTGCAATAACCGAACAAC
This sequence comes from Agaricus blazei, assembly GCA_029719445.1. Taxonomy (NCBI): domain Eukaryota; kingdom Fungi; phylum Basidiomycota; class Agaricomycetes; order Agaricales; family Agaricaceae; genus Agaricus; species Agaricus blazei. The sequence continues at coordinate 863,450 of SSNC01000008.1, read as the reverse complement.
CCGACGAGTCCCCTTGAAGCCTCCAAAAACTGAAGGGTATCAACACCACCGTCGGTGTTGACATCTGCAAAAGACTGTCCAAAGTCAACCGGGAGGCCTGAGTTGATCAATGCCTCTAACTACCTTGACTGTTCTCAGGTAGGGAGGCATGGTAGAAGTGTAGGGCCAAGAACCGACCAATCAGATAACATTCTCACAGAACATCATCCAATATTACCAATCGTCTTCCTCGCCGTCTCTTGACTCCGTCGCTAAGGCCATGCCGCACGCCGACGCCTCTCTCATCCCTGAAAAGTGAGATCCATCTCGAACCAATCCTCAGGGCCGCTGGCTGATGTGTTGTGCTAATTATATCAAGCATTAAACGCAAGCCGGAGTTCTGGGCGCACGTCTACGCCCAGCTCCAGAGTCTCCTCGCCGATGAAAGAAACTGGGTCAAGACCGAATCGTTTCTCATGTTCTCACCCTACTAAATCAGTATTCCACAGGTCACAAATTGTGCAAACGCCTCGTCCCTAATTTATAACTCCCTACTGGCCTTCCCCCCTTATTTCGGCAGTGAAAACGACAAAGCCGTGAATTGGTGCGGTACGTGCTCGACCACTAACAACAATGCCTTAGGTTTGCCGTCTGACCTCACGCCATCCATAGGTGTATATATGGTCACAAGCTGCTTTCCGAAACCCCGAGGTTCAACGAAGGATCAATCCGAAATCCCAAACCGTCTCTTACTCGGACCATTCTGTGGGAGGCCTGCCTGTCAGTTTGTCAATGTTTCACCCGATAAGGGCCGCGGCGTCTGCGCAGATGCCTTTTTACAACGTCAAACCCTCGTCGTGCCAAACGTTGACGAATATCCTGGACATATTGCTTGTGACGGCGAAACAAAAAGCGAAATTGTCGTTCCCCTCATACTTCCAGACGGTGAAAAAGTAGGGGTCCTTGATCTGGATTGTCTTGCCCTCAATGGTTTCGACGGACAGGATAAGGAAGGGCTAGAAAAAATAGCCAAGCTCATTGTAGATTCCTGTGACTGGTAACAACAGGTAGCACAGGACAAAACAACTACCCTGACGATGTCTTTTGCCATTCCAAATACGCCTGGTGCAATTTTTCTTGTTCTTGCCACAGCTTCTGTACTTTTTTAGCCTGATTTTTGCTAAGCTCGTTTCCCTTAACATCTGTGAGAGGTATCCCCGCATCATCGAAAGATCCATATTCGGAAGAACTCCTAAACATATCCTGCGGTGGTGTGCGACCTTTCTCAAGTTTAGCGATCCGCTTTCGTCGTTCTTCCTCAATACTAGCCGCTTTTTTAGCTGCCTTGGCATCTTGTTGCGCCCGCTTCTCATCTCGAGCTTTGATGAGCTCCGCGGGCGGCACGAGTTTGACGAGAGCTTTTCCATCTAAGTCACGGCGGAGAAAAAAATTGATGAGTGGGAGCACTACATTTTTAAAACATTTAGAAATAATCACCATCTTGATCATCGAGAGCGACACCCAGAGGAACCAGGTCATTATCTCGGAGTTTGTCGCAAAGTGCGAGTATATCCTTGAGAGCAGTATCGCCTTTAGCAATAGCCAACTGACGAACACCATCACGAAAAGATGACAAGGCTCGCAAGTAAGGCATCAAAACCTCCTCCCGCTTGATTGATTTTGTTGTATGAGAATCTCATCAAGTTGGATAGAACTAGGAACCTACATTGACATTTTCAGATCCTTGATCGGCTTGACCCCAACCGAGGTCCTCTTTCCCTCCCTCTCCTAAACCAAACATGCGAAGCATCTGTCCGACCCACCGGGCAATATATTCAACAAGGGCAACGCTCAGATGCTTTCCACGCTTGTTTATGTAAATATTTGTTTTTGAGACGAGTTCGCGGAGCACGTTCAAAGCTTCCGGCGTATTGAAAGAATCCGATAAGGCAACTCGAAAGGCAGCTTGGGTCTCATAAAGGCTGTGACAAACCCTCAGTAAACGTCAAGCAGAACAAAGATGACAAAAGACCTTTTAGTCAAGTCCTGTTCAAGTGCTTCGTAGTGATGATGCCCATCCGATTTGATAGCGTCGCCGTGATGTTGGTTGACCAGTGCTTTAACGACAGTAAAGAAATTCTACAAGTGGGGTCATTATCCAATTCTTGCCTCAACACACGAAAAATTTGACTCACATTCAAAGTGGCCTCAATATTACGAACTTCTCCGGTCATTAGTGACTCGGAGAAATCTATTTTCGCATTCCACAGCTGTGTCAAGAAGGCTAGCCTCAGTTGCCGAGAAGTATATTTATTGAGGATTTCCTAAAATCTATATTAGTCTCACAGCATGGTAACGATGATGCTTAGACAACTCACATCGATAGTGATGAAATTTTTTAGAGATTTACTCATTTTCAGTCCCTCTATATGCAGATGGCCTGTATGCAAGAAATAGTTAACCCAGGCACCACAATTGTGGTAGGCCTGCGCTATTTCAGGTATCAATATTACACTTCTTTGATAATATCACCCACCTCTGACTGCGCCATCTCATTATCATGATGTGGAAAGGCCAGATCAATACCACCCGAATGAATATCCATATTATCGCCAAAGATAGCACTAGCCATCACAGAACATTCTATGTGCCAGCCCGGTCGCCCGGGTCCCCAAAATGATGGCCAGGATGGTTCACCTGGTTTCGAGGCTTTCCAAAGAGCAAAGTCTGAAGCAGACCGTCGACCGGTTTTGTTCGATAGAGAGCCTGAGAACCGATAGTTAGCTACCATCGTGAACTGGTCTTCTATACGGACCTTCTCCATCTTCCAATAATTCACGGTTTCCTTTGCTCCAAGGTTCGAGTTTTGCATAATCATGCCCATCCGCGTTATCAAATTTGAAAGTGTCGAAGTATATACTGCCTTCTGATTCATACGCAAAGCCATTATCCATAATGCGCTTTACGAAATCAACAATTTCTGGCACATATTCGGTAACACGAGTGACTGTATCTGGCTCTCTGACGTTGAGGCGAGCCATATCATCAAAGAACTTGGCTTCCCAATAAGAAGCAAGGGATCGAGATATGCTAGGATCTGTCACGGTTGATTTATACTGCCGCACTAATGTTAATTGACAGATGCGCTGAAAGATGCGGAAAATTAAGACCTTTGCGTCTAATGTCGGAGCCAATATGTCTTTGGATTCGTCAATGAGGGTATGGGCTTCCTCCTTAGATTTAACACCAGATTGTAATTGGTCCCGTGCTCTTCGAATAGCCGATAAGCAGCGGTTCTGAAACGGTGGCTATTGAGAAAAGCCAAATATATATCGAGATGAACTTACAGCTGCTGTGAAATGCATATCAAATTTCTCGTCGCGTTTCATGCAATCATGCTTCCACTCTGCGTTCTGTATCAGAACAGATAATTGTGTCCAGCTGGCTTCTTCCGATCCCATGACTACCTTCACATCGTCTGATAGGCCTTTATTTACACTTTCTCTGACATAGTTCGTCCAGGCTTCGAAGATAGTGGCCACAAGTTCAGGGGAGAGAGCATTACTTTCGGATCGGAAATTGTCGATGAGGTGGTTTTGTCGAGCACGTATTATAATCTAGTCTTGAGTAAGGACAGGGAAAACAAGGCCGAAGGCAACCATAAGTTTGCAACGAACTTTGTCATCGATATCTGTGATGTTCATAACAAAATGCACATCGTAGCCAAAGTAATCTGTCATAATCCGGCGGAGAATGTCCTGTGTGACATAGTTCCTAAGATATCATTATTATGTGATGCTACTGTGTATGACCTGGCGTGTGGTACCTGGCATGACCCATATGTGATGCATCATAGACTGTAGGACCACAGTTATACCATTTGACATGGCGATCGTTGGTAGTGAGGAATTTTGTCTACGAACAGTTCATCGTAAGCTTTTGCATTTGAATCATGTTACAAGTAAGAGATACGAACTTTAGTTCTAGTCAACGAGTTGTAGACATGGAGAACAGGCTCTTCCGATTGCTGCTTGGGCAACGACCAAGGAGGTTGGTTCGTAGCCATATGCGATGTATACCGACAGATAGATGTGCAGCTTCTAGGCTTTGATATAAGGAGAGACGATGACAAAAACCTAGAGCTTCCACATCTGAACATTTGTGACTGCGAGTCATGCTATTCGCCAAGATCGTGCACTGCCAGATCACATGATTTTCCCTGACTCAACTATTCACCTGTGTTTAGTGTTTGGAAGGTCAGAAGGACTACGATGTACAAACAAACAGCACCAGGGTCCAGACAGAAGGCTGTTTTGATACTCGTAACAGCCTTTCTCCTAGCCGCTTAGGGCAAAATGCCCCGCGAGGCGATATTACTTTCAGCCGGCACCATTCTTGACTATCACGCTTCTTTTTGGTTCATCAGGTGTTTTTTTTTTTTTTGAACGATTGCATCGTGGTAGCAAAAGAACCTCTTGATGAACAAAATGATCTTGTGAAGGTGACATTACTCGGGAACCGCCCGATTTTTAACTGCAACCCTGTTTATGGGGAAGCTGTCATCAACAACCTAGCTACAAAATTGGTTATAGACATTTACAAAATGGTAAGTGTTATTCTGTTGGTTTAGATTACCGTTACATCTGATTGACAGACCTTGTGAAGGTGTGGAAGACACCCGGTGAGTAAGTGATTGTGAAAATAGATGTTTTATGTCAAATTGAACGTTTGAACCATGGATAGCCCCAAGAAGCACATGAGATATCCGCCTTTTTCCGCCTTTGTGTTAAAACAGCACCAGTGATTCTCCGATGCCGAAGGACAATTCACGTCTGTTGTCCTATTTACGAATCATCGACCTCCGTGCATTAGAAAGACCTCCTGGTCTTGCGGGAGTACAAGTCTATTAAAGGGAATTCCAAGCAAACTTAATCAAGTGACAGGTGGGGAGTATATACCCTTAACTCCTTGTGGTCAATCTATTTAAATTAAAACCCGATTACCAAGCGCACCGGTCGGTTTTGTAATCTTCATCCATGAACAGCGAACACACCGAAACTATCATAAACGATGGCGATGGCGATGGCGACTCGTATATCAAACATCAGTCTGCTCCAAAAATGGCGGGGAGTGAGAGAAACAGAACATTCTATCATTCAGATTTGATCTAGCTTCCTCTACAACATAATGGCTCGGCTGCAACTGTCTTCCACACGCAATGATGCGAACCTGGTTCGTCCCTCCATATTTGTATGCTGCTAAACTCTAATTTGTCGCCTTTAGCTCCTCTTTTAGGATCCCGTCAGTCCACAACACCGTTTGATCAAAAAAGAATTGAAACGTTTATACGAAAGTTCCCCGGTACCCCCACTGCTTTTGTCGTCAGCAGAAATAGCTGTTTGTTAAGGTATGAACTCGTCCTGATCATCAACAAATCGCAAGTATATAAATCACCGAGACTTGCCCTGAGCGGTCTCCTCGGTTTTCCCCTTCCTCGGCCTCTCTCCCCCTCCGACCCCTCCCTCCCCTTGTATTAAATCTCTCACCACATTTGTTTCCCGACGGAAATTATGCAGCGTCCTACATGTGTTGGATTGCGCGTCCGATCGACCCAAGACGCACATGTCATATTTCATGCTGTTCATCTCAAAATACTGCCTATGATTACACGACGACTGGATACAGAGGAACGCCGCGAGATACGCCCGGGCTGTGTATATGTTTGGGAGGAACGTGGACCGAATACGGAGTCGATCGGAATGGTAAGCGCAACTGCGGGTCCCCATTAGGACTTGGGCCAACGAGGCTAATGTGCGCGGCAGGTGGGCATCGAGCGGTGGACGGACTCTCGAAGCTGGGGTCCCAGCCGAGTCAGGGATGTTCGTAAACCTTGTTTGCGTTGAGCGCACAAATTGTTCCTAACATTTTTCCCAGGAATTTCTATTTTACCAAGAGAGGGAGCGATCGCCCGTTGAATTAGAAATGCAATCAGATTCTGACACCACGTTTGTGATTTCCATTACTCCGTGGCATAGACCATACTGACGCTTGTTCGTGTGCTGTGCAGACTTGCGAGCCAGGCATCGCCTCCGCGCACCCGAAGAAAGGACCTCATCAAGCAAACCTATTCAGTTCTAGTTCAAACACCACGAGGCCGAAGAAAATGGCACCTGAGTACGTCTATTATATTGAGGGTGACTGCGATGGATGTAATAACACACATGAATAGCGGCGTATTTTACTCAGGACACACTGGATGATTTACAAACTGTCGATGACATTCCGGAATTGAGTTCACTGCATATCCCGCCTGGGAAATACAGCAGTGCCAGGTCTGTCAGTGGCAGGAACACTAGGCTCAACCCGTATTCGTATCCGGTTCAGCAAAGCATCAGGTAAGCGACATTTGCTAAAAGAAAGTTCAGAAGCTGATCATGCCGTCAAAATTTTATGTTTCATTCTTCTGGATCAAAAATGCCCATACTGAATAGCTATGTTGATAGACCCGATAAGATTCCGCGGGTTTTTAAGCTTCAGAGGCGGCCTCCACTGTGTGAACAGGGGTCTTTAGCGCCTCTTGCTTATCTGGAAAAAATGGCCCCACCGCGTCGACATCCGATGGATGAGAAAGCCCTAATGTCGTTCTCATGCCATTTTACGCGTGATATCAGCTGCGCGGAATGTTAGTGACCGTTGATGGATTTATTGTCTTTGGCCTTTTGTTTTTTGGTTATTTTTCAGGATACCCGGTCGTCTTGCCTCTCTTGGACCACAGATATCTTAACTCGGTAACATTTAGAAAACTTCTCAACCCAAGCCAGCTGCTATGAATTGTTATGAATTTACGCTCGTGATTTAAAAAATGTGTTAGTAGGATTACTTATTTGAGTTATGCCATCAGCCTGTTATAATACATATCGAGTTGGTCTGAATCCAATTTGGCAGCCGTCGTTCGTTATGTTCGCATGGAGTCGAATGTTCTTTGGAACCGAATACGAGCTTCTGAAGGTAATGGAATCGAAGGGACTCGGCATTTACGATCACGGATATGTCCATGATCGCGGGATGGGCGTGCCGAGAGCTGGGGGCCGGTCGGCAGGCGCAGGAGGACGGGTGAGCAGCGGGTCGTGCTGGGCGGGCTGATGGAGGTGGAGCAGGGGCCGGGATGCCGACGGGGCAGGACGGATGGAGCAGGTGTCAACTAGCCTTTACAGCCGGGTGGGAACAGAAAGTGATGGGGATGCGACGATAACAATCAAGGTGCTGGGCCGACGGCTTGGGGTGCAGGAAGCCGCCCGGATTGGCTGTTCGTGGTCCAGGTGAGCGGGCTCGGTGATGCCCTGTGATGCCGCAGCTCAGAACGGCCTCGCTTGGGATATGATCAGGGTGGTGGGGGTGGGCCGGTATGGTCTCTGCCAGATACATAGTCGTCCCGAATCGTGTCCAGATCCCACACTACCACTCTCTTCTCCCCCATGCAGCACCCGACGTGCATTGGCATCCGCATCCGCTCTGTCGCCGACGCACAGAAGATTTTCTATGCCGTGCAGCAGGGCGTTCTCCGGATGGTCACCCGCCGCCTCGATGCCGACGAGCGCATGCAGCTGCGCACGGGATGCGTCTATGCTTGGGAAGAACGCGGTCCTCACACCGAGCTGACGGGCCTCGGCATCGAACGCTTCACGGAGGGTCGCCGTTGGTCGCCCTCCCGCGTCCGCGACGTATGTCTCGACCTCCATGTACCTCCATCGGAGCTAACCCATACACCATCACACAGGAGTTTCTTTTCTACTATGAAAAATACTCTCCCTCCCCCGACTGTGCAAACCCGTAGGTGCACTCCGGCTCGTCGCGTAGGGATATATCGTTACTCACCAGTGCTCCAAAGGCATCCGCCACGCGATTGGGACCCTCTGGTCAAACAAACCTACTCGGTTTGGGTCGAGACAGACAAAGGGAGAAGAAAATGGCATCTCAGTTTGTCTGTTCATTCCGCGGCCGAGTCCTGTACTCATATATGCACATTGCTTCACAGCTGCTTACTTCACTCAAGCAACGGTCGATCAACTTGGCTCCATAGATGACATACGCGGCGTACACGACCTTAAAGTCCCAGACGGAGTATTCAAGAGTACCAGGGTCACGAAGGCTCGTTACAAGAACGAGGAAAGCCGTTCCGGTGAATCTTCCAAGTCTACCAGTGCCTCGAGATATGCGCCGTTTCCGGCACCTACGCTCCCCAATCAGCCAGAGTCCTCCGGTCAGGTTCTCATGTACCAACCTTACCCCAATCACGACGCATCTGCTACATCTTCACTCCAAGATCCAGTCCCCCCGTACCCTGTTAACGGTGTTTCTGATTCGAACAACCACACCTCATTGAAACTCACCCTCCAAGATGCCAATCCCTATCCGACTCGCTCCCAGCCTTACCGGCCCCTTCTTCCCACTTCCCGTCCTCCTCCCACTGCGGGTCAGCCCCAATACAACTACCACTCTCAACCCGGGCCAGCGTCCGGTACCTCTGCAGCTACTAGTGCCCGACGAGACCTTGCGTCTATTCCCCCGCCCCAGCTTGAGGGCAGAGGCGTACCGGGCACCAGTCATACCTCTCCACCAGGGGTAGGTTTGCATAGTAGTGAATCCACTTCTGGGAGACCCGCCAGGACTCCGTTGATTATGGAGCCTCGGTGGCCCGCAGACCATACCAGAACCTTTGGCTTGTCAATTTCTTCCATGTATTCTGGAAATAGACATGATCATCCTGCCCCCGCGTCTTCTCTTGCTACACGACCTACTCCTCATATACCACAAGCCGATACAAGTACTATTCCTAGGCCGCAACCGCACCAGTCGGTTCAATACTTGACTCCGTTAAATACTAACCCAAGTGGTCCTACTCGAGAGCCATTGCCTCCCCTTAGTATATTGCAGGAAACATACTCCATCTCCTACGACTTTTCCGTCGCCATTAGCCTGGATAAAACACAGAGTGCCCACTCGACCGCTTCAACCTCTTCGTCCAGTTCTCTCCAGCAGTCGAATGTATCGGACGTGGAATTTACCGGAAGTATACTATGCAAGGATTTGGATCTGGCGCCGCTGACTTCGCGTTCTCAAACATACCGAAGGGAACCCATGGACGACAGAGCCCTCCGACGCCTTGGACCGAGACCGCGTTGATCGATGCTTTGCGCCCGAGATATGTCTTGCAAGTAGGTCCTGAAACGAAGACATCATGGATCCTTTTCTTTCAATTTTTTTTTCTCATCGATAACGCATGGCTTATACTGCACTCTCTCTCTCCCAATTTACGGCAAGTCACCTGGCATTAGGAATTCTTTGCTAAGATAATTATACCATCTCATTCTTCATTTATAATCTCATACACATGCATCGATGCTACCATTTTCCTCGAATTTTCATTACCGAAAACCGTTCTTAAACCATGTACCTCAAATTGATATCAGGGCTGGATACTCCGCCTCTACTTTTCCTACTGCTGGCTGATCAAGTCCTACTCGGGTGTTTAACGCGTTGCAAACTCCTCTTATGGAGGTTTACACTTGGGTACCATCGTGAAGGCAGAATTTTACTCCGTGCACAATGCTTAACCTGGGGATTTCCGAGGCTTGGAACGAGGACAATGCGGTCGACAAAGCTTCTTTTTTTCTTTGTTGAATAGCAACTTGCCCGGCATGTAACGGCGCCCTCCCTTGATTTTATGATACTCCACGTTCATCAGCGTTGGAAGAGTAATCCCACGTATCAAATGACTGAGCATGCAGGGAACAGGTGATATTGTACAGATATGGAGAGACGAACAGATGATTGGCGAAAAAATATACGACGTTCCAAGTCAATGATTAATTGATGTAAATTGAATAACTGGAAAAAAAAAACCTCGCTGCCTCCCGAAACCTTGTTTTTTGGGTTTTTCTTTCTCCCATCTCCTTCAAAAAAAATTACTCCGAATCGGACTGAACTTGACCAAATGGGAGTGAAAAGTGGAGTAAAAGTGTTGAGAAGGAGTGAACCCGATATCCGGGGCGGATCATGTGTACATTTTTTTTTGAATTACCGAGATGCGGGTCTTCGATTGTTTCAAAGAAAAATGTTCTTTTGTTCTTTTTTTTTTTTCTGTACAAGCGCTGTCGATGTTTTTGATGGGGGTTAACATGCCGGAAAGAGATATAAGCAAGAGAGCTTGCATATGTATAGTGTGCCGGAAAAGAAAAAATAAAAAAAAAGGTGGAGCGTGTAGAGTAGGTATGGATTGATGAGCTAATGGAGAGCCAAGCTGATGAAAAAAAGATTATGGAAAATGACAAAGGACCAACAGAGAAAGGAAATTAAACCACCAATTTGACTTGCGAAGGCGATTTGATTAATTGTTTACCATTCAAACTCGCTGGAGAAATAGAAGAATTTAGTAATGCAATGAAGATCAAGATGTAGATAGATAAGACTGACCCGGTGCACTTGGCAAATAGATAGTCCTTGCCGTTGACGTGGATCATTCCGTCTTTGAGGATACATTTCCATTTGTTCTTGACCCGAGCAACCTGAATACGCGTCATCAACAAGGGTTAGGAAGGAGGGACCAATAGTATTACCTTGTCATAAGTGCAAAATACGATATCAGTATCACCGGCACCTCCCTCCTCAGCCTCAGCCTCATTCTCGGTGTCGGAATCATCCAGATCACTATTGATGGCTTCTTCATCTTTGGTCACGGAGGGTTGCTGCTGCAACGGTTGAACAGACCCAGGCTGAGGCAGTGAAGGATGAGACGTTCGAGGCGCATATCCCGTAGGCTCCGGAGAGCCTTCATCTCCAGATGACTCCGAGGGACCATCAACCTGTGGTATCCGCTGTGCAGCAGCAGACGCAGGCTGGCTTCCTGTCGCAGGAGTCGCGTGCCCATTCACTGGCGGTGACTGACTGGTCGCTGGCGATTGTATAGGAGCAGGCGCGGGAGGTACATAAGGACGAGCTGTGGGTGCAGGTGGTTGTGTTTGACCAGGTCGAGGAAACGAAAGAACACTAGTCTGACCTCCGGCATGTGGTGCAGTTGGCACCGGCGGTGGAAGAGTTCTACCTAGATTGGGACCAGGTAGCGAAGGTGCGTAGTAGTTTTGAGCTAGCATGTATCGCGATTCGACTGGCTCTGCCTTTACTTGGGGCTGTCCGCCAGCAGGTGGAGGTGCCATAGCAGCGTAGGGGTTTGCTGTATAATGTGTTTGCATCATATGCATCGCATGTGGAGGATACGCAGGGTGCGCCGGAGGATGGGGTTGCGCTACGGGTTGCTGTGGTTGTGGCGGAGACTCGAATTCAGCTACATGGGATGCTATAACCTTGGTCTCCCATTTCTATGAAATCTATCAGATACAGGAGAGGGTAGATGCCAAAAATACTTACACTCTGCAATTCGGCGAGGACATCCTCTGAGACACCATACTCGTCAAATTCGGATTTAATGTTTGCGATAACATCGTCAATAACGGTGCGGTAAATAGAAGGCTCAATAATCCCAAGAAATATTGTCGTCAAAATCCAGCATCTTACTGCAACCAGTAATTGGTGAGCAGCTCACCACTATCTTATTAGACATCTGTAAATCGTGGATGTCGTTGCTAGCGTTGAGGACAGTGACTCTGCGGTCACGGGAGTTCAACGCGGGAGGTGATGGGAATGAGGCAAGGTCCCTTTTATACTACATGCACATTGCGAGAAACCCAGGACAATTCAAACTCCGACACGGCGTTAGTTTGACTCGGGGTTTCTCACGCACGGGCCACAGGCTAGAACTGTCACTGAACGATGCCCGAATGTCGAGAGACACTTTAAGATGGGAAAAAGTAGTAAATATTCACTCTGTCGTCATATCTGGCAGGCCTAAGAATACATAGCTTGAGCGAAAATTTACAGATCGAAACAAGATAATCCTCAGCCGACCCAGAGTGGAATGGTATGCCAGTGAGCTGGTACCGCAGATGAGCTACGCTGTCGATAGAACCTGAAATAAATAAATTTCCCGTGTATAATTATCCTGCTCTGATATCACGAATCCGCAGGCTGTTTTTTTTCAAAACGCACACAGTGCGCGCGACTTATATACAATAAGCCCTCAAAAATAACTTCCAGCCCCTGCATAATTCGCACTGGGAGCCTTCTGTGACTCAGTCGGGCTATCTCCGATCTCAAGTGCACCAGTTTGTCTATCAACATCTTCTAGAGAACCGGGGCCAAAAGCGGGATTAGGCGGAGCGTAGGGACGTGTCTGTGCTGCGGCGAGTCCCGCAGGGATGCGAGATTTGAGATCTGGCTGGCTTGGTATAGGCTGAAAGTGTAACTACAGATGTCGTGAATTAGTGTGATTCGGGTATTGTGGCAGACGTGACAGACAGGCAAACGTACCGAATCATTCATCTTCTTATAATATTTGTAGAAGGTATCCGTGCTGTCCAACTCGTCTAAGAGTTGGTTCTTCTTCGTTTTTTCCTTGTCTCCTTTGACTATCTGGAGAGTAGGATTGCTATCTTTCAGTGTTTCGAGTTCTTCTTTAGCCCAAGCGAGGAACGCAACGGCATCCCCCGCCCTGTCTGCCCCACCTTTCTCTCCTGCCTCGATACCGAGCCATTTATGAGAAAGGGCTGTATGGAAAGCGTTTCGATCAGTCAGGTATTTCCTGACTTCCGATGAGAAAGTATTGCCTCCGGCTGCCTTTGCCAATGTTTTCGCGGACCCGTATAGCGCCGCACACTCTAAGTGTAGCTTCGCGATAAAACTGACAGGTGGATGGGAGCTAGGAAGAGGTGGCCCTGGAGTAATATTGCTCTCGAATGCAGCTTTCGATAATCTTTTCCGAATTGCAAGTGACTGAGCATCAGCCAGTGCCATCCTTGTAAAAATGTGAATCGTACTTTGGTGATCAAAAAGCTGTCTGCGTACTTGGACAGTGCAGTAATGACTTCTTGCTTGAGGTCAGGTGGTAGTTTTGACGCATCTGAACCTCCTCTTCTGCTTGCCTTCCACTCGGAGAGCAATGTGTCGGCGATATACATGAATATACCGCTTGCCTTGCACAGGAATCCGAACGCCACGTTCAATTGCTCGTCCTTTCGCTCTCGTTGGACTTTCGTAATCGTGCGGTCATGTTCATAAGCTCCGATAGACTGTACCGTCGCATGAGCCAAATTTGACAGGGTGAATGCATACGTCAAGAGGGTGAAAGCGAGGTCCGCGTGCAACCCGGTAACAGAAACTCGGGGAGAATTTAGAATGTTGTTGGACAGCGTACTCCGCCAACTGAAGGCTAGATAAGTTTATCAGACAGGAGAAATGCTGAGGGAAGGATCTCAAATCTCTCACAGAGTTCTGACTTGAAATTTATTTCATCGTGAGCAGCACAGGTGATCAATGCCCGGATTAAGGGAAGATAGTCCTCAAGCACCTAGCAAAGTTGAGAAAACACCGACGTGAGCGGCGCAAAGGCCTTACTTTTGTCAACGCAAGAAAGTCCCTCGCGCTATCTTCGGTCCTCTTACTCGCCTTGAGTGCGGTCCGGATGTTTGCTCTCGCTTGTGTCACTTCAAGGATGCGAGTAGTATAGATTCTATCAGCGGATTGATCAACACAAAGCTCTGAAAAAGAGACGCTTCCTGTTGTCGGCAGCTCATAGAGATACATGACAGGCGGCGATCAAGGAAGGAAGGGAGAAAGAAAAAGTGAGTCGACCCAGGTTCGAACTGAGGACCTTCTGTGAACCACCCAGCAGATTGCCGGAGAAGGTGTTAGACAGATGCGATAACCAACTACGCCATCGACCCTTGATACTGGGTCGTTCCGTCATTGCCATCAGGCGTCTCCCGTTGGCCAAGTTCGCCGTTTGTGTTTTCCGAAATTGAATGCCTCCTTCCCGTGGGCCCACAGCCGCCGCGTTGGCGCTCGTCGCGTTCAGAGTAGCTCTCGCGCTGTTATCGCCCTCAAAGGTCCTCGGTCATGACCAGTTGCTGTCCACCCCGCTGTCATCTTATACCCAACGTCAGTACATTCGACACCTGCATCAAAGCGCTGCTCACCGTGTTGTCTATGCAGTCAGAGAAGGGATATTTCTTTTCAAACATAGCATAGACCCATATTCCGGCGGGACCTTTCGACATGTAACTTGTCACCCGCGCTTGTATCCTCGATCAGAGAGCTGACTTACCATACAGTCTCCCCTACTTCTCGCCTTATTCTCGATAATACTCCCTGCTTCGCGCACCCTCGCTTCCCTCTTATGGACCGCCTTTGACATCGTGGGTGCTTGGGCCCTTGTGTCAACTTGGAGGGCACGACAGAATGTACCGTCCACGTCAAGAGATATTTTGGTCGCCGCGAGGTGTGTGTCATACCTATCCAGACGGCAACAGCGTTCATAACCAACCATACAGTTACCTCTTGAACCCCTACGTTTTCCTACCCACCTTGGCTTTGTCGTCCTCCAGTTTCCAATCGTCCTTAACTCTCCTGTCAATCAAATATGCTGCTGAAGGTCTGTGTTACCGTTATTCAATCGTTCTCTTCTCTCAACTTTTATACAGGAAACGCGTCTCTTTCTCTCTTCTTGCTCTCAATTCTTCTCCATATCGACATCTCAACCTTCATCCTTCTTCCCCCAGTTCTTTTGCTTCTCCTTGCTGGCCCACGCTCTAATCTCGCATCTCCGCACTCTCTAACTGCCAACCTTGGTCGTATCATTCCCCTCTTTTGCAGATATTTGTTGTACGCAGGAGTCCTTGCCATCATATCTACAAGCATCACAGGCGGCACACATTGGATACCACAGACTTGGGGTGCCACGTACGGTTTCCTCCTCTTCACCCTTGGCTCTCTTCTGAACTTGATTATTGCGTAGGTTAACGTTACCTGATTTGACTCCAAACACAGGTCTATGGTGGTATTTCTTTACGGAAATGTTCGACCATTTCCGCCCGTTCTTCCTCATGGTCTTCACAGTCAGTCATGGCTTTGATCTTACTGTCATAATGGCTAACCATGACCCTAGGTTCATCTCTTGATCTATGCATTACCTATTTGCATCAAATTCCAGTACGTTTCCTTTTCTCCTTCCTGTCTTCATTCTTACGATTATCTGCAGGTACGACCCCTTATATGCCACTTTCATCCTTCTCGGTGTATTAGGGACATTCAAGGCCTACCCAACACTGTCAGATCCAGGCCTCTTCCTCAGTTCCCTCGCCCTATTTCCCGAAGTCTACCCTTGTAAGATTCTTACTCAAATAACTTGCTTTAGCTCCATTTGCTGACAGTGCCCTTCCAGACCTCCGACATCCAATGGTTACTGCACTTCTTCATCTCCATGCAGCGCTCCTTATGCCCCTCTTCAATTACTTATGGCTCAACACCGGGACTGGAAATGCCAACTTTTTCTACGCTTCAACGTTGGTTTTCGCTTGTTCGAACGGTGCTGCGCTTATCGATGTCATTTGGGCTGGCTTGCGCATTGCAATTGGAGAAGAGAAAGAGGGTTATGCAGTTGTACAAGAGTGAGTTGAGTAGTGATTATTATAGTAGTCTAACAAAAAGAGCGGAGGCGCCACTTTATCCAATGTCTTGTGCAAGGTGGTATAGAGAGTTTGTGATATTTGCACTGGTCCTGCGGGTCACCCCTTCTACTGAACATTGTCGCCCTTCTGTGCAAGCGGTTGTTCGAGTAGATCTTGAACCAATCTTTCATTAACGAGGATATTGGCCTTTCGAAGGTATTCATCGTTCCTGAGTGGATGTATACATGAGATCCATGTGAAGGCGGGAGTGAAAATATCTCGACACACCAAAACTATTCGATCCGTTCCGATGATAGGAGGACATGTGTCAATTGCCAGTCCTGCGAAACATATGTATGCTAATCTTACCTTTGAATAATGCCGAGAACCAGAATCACATCTGCCCCAGACCTGTTTCAAAACACGAGAGAAAAGAGAAGAAAAGCCCCAACTCACAAAATGGTAGCGATATGTTGCCCATCTTTCCATCCTAATTTCTTCACCAACTTGATGCAAGCGATGAGATTACATGCACTACTTGAACCGAGGAAAAGACCGTCATGTTTGACAAGGTATCGTGACATTGCAACAGCTTCTTCATCGGTAATCCTGAAAAAGAAAAAAAAATTCTTTAGCTAACAGTGTCAAGAGACGATTGGGTATAGCATATTCACCGGAAAGCATCGTCGATGATTGGAAGAGCGAGTTCGATATTGTTCGTCATACGGTTGATACCACTAATATAAAAATGGTTGGTAAGATTTAAAGTAGAAAGAGAAAGAGAAAAGACTTGCATTCCCTCGACTACTGTATCGACTTGGTGTCGTCTTTTAGTTCCTTCAGCTTCCCTCCGATCGTACATCACGCCGTATTTGACCTGGATCTTATCAGCCAAATCTCTAGGTTTTTTTGTTGTATTTGACTAGACCCACCTTGTTGTATAGCCCACTTCCATTGGGATCAGCAACGGCGACGATGACTTGGGGATTTACGCTTTTGAGGTATTTCCCTGTTCCAGCAACGGTTCCGCCTGTACCTGGGAAAGAGAGAGAGACTTAAGTAAAATTGTAAGATGGTGTATAAGCTGATGAATTGGTTACCTGCACCAGAGACAAAGGCATCAACACGCCCGCTTGTTTGCCTCCAGATTTCCGGGCCAGTTCCTCTGAAGTGCGCTTCAAAATTGCTTCTATTCTATCCAAATATTAATGGAAAAACCAAGAGAATAACCCAAAAAAGATGGTTTCTTTACCTCGAATTGGTCAGCAAAGTATCCTCGTGGTTTCGTAAGAAAATCTTCGTCGTTTTGCCAATTAGTCTTGTCGAAATCAACGTTTGATAAAGTGGTGACTACCACTGAGGAAGGCGTGGAGTGAAGAGTATGAGACTGGGAACCGAAACTTGATGTTGAAGATTCGAGAGAATCTTCTTCTTGCGCAAAATGGCTTGCCCTTTGTCGAGCGAGATTCTAAATCGTCGACCCCGAATTTTGATTGGTTTCCGAATCTCAGTAAGATGAGCGTGTACTCACGACGTACTTGTAGGATTGAATAGGTCAACTGGTGTAATTCTTTTAATAAATCAATGACAGATCGTGCGCACCTGTTTCTTGTCAACGATACTTGCCGGACGAACTCTTTCCACGTTGGCTCCAAGGGCTAATAATGCGTTGACCTTCTCTTCGGCGACATCATCGGGCATTATGATAGCTGGAGTGATTAATGCATCATTTTTTTCTTTCTCCTGAATAAAAAATCAGAAAACAACCTACTAGCATCATAACCACTTCCATTTTTTCGAATCAGTGGACACGAATTAATAGGTGTGGGATAAATAATTAAGAAACGTACCGGGCTTTGGCGAGGGTTGCAATGGAGATGCCAGTCGAACCGACTGTGCCTTCAAATATTCGTGAACCGGTATGGGGGCGTAAAAGGCCGGTCAGTTCAGCATCTTCGATCACTATGATTTTTTTCAAAAAGGATTATGAGGCGGGGTTAACACGTTTTTGAAACGAGCTGGGCGCACTCTGCAAGGCCACACGATCCTTGACGCTCCCGCCTGGGTTTAGATACTAAGGACATACAATGAGAAACCTGGTATGTGAGAGTAAGGTCAGTGGGAGAATCTCGCCTCTGCCTTTCCCAGAATCTCAACGCCAAGTGCATCGCTGAGTGAATTTATTCTAACTAAAGGTGTGTTTCCTTGGCGTAGTGTCAGTTCTTTCGTTCATATAGAAGTGTCGATGTCCACTCGCACCAATGAGGCCCGTCACTCCGGACACGATTTCATCACTTCTGAGTTCAATGGGCCGGGATTCGAATTTCTCGACTTGCCGACGTTTTTTGAGCTTTAGGTAGCGGGAAAAGGAGACGGAGGAGGCTGAGAAGGCAAAGCCGAGAAGGAAGCCGAAAAAGAGATGTTTGAATTTGGACTGTGACCAGTGGTCGGGTGCGGGGAGCCAAGCCATGGCCGTAGGTGCGATGCAGTGATCCGCAACAGGCGCTCGGGGCGGGTGTCAGCGAAATATTGTATGTCATTCTTCCCGCGTCCATCTGACCAATGGCGCGACTTGTCGGAAAGATTGCACGACGACTGATATATACACCATCATTTGCAATCGCCGGGCCCTTTTCTCAAACGACGTTCGGCAAGCCTGATATGGCCAATCCCGAGCAAATCAAGAAGAATTTCCTGTCTTCTCCCCAGTTCGCTGTGGTCGGAGCATCGAAGGACCAGACCAAGTATGGCACCAAGGTCGACTTTGGTCAATGTCCTGCCACTTCTGACTCTCAACCCGCGATCGTGTGCAGGTTCTTCAATGGTATCAGGCAAGAAACCTCAAAGTGACTCCTGTTCATCCTGTGAGTTGATTCTTTGCGGCGGCGGACTTGATCCACCGACATGGTCCATACAGAAAGAGAGTGAACTTGAGGGCCTGGCAACTGTATCTTCCCTCAAGGAACTGACATCTCCCTCGACCACATCTGTCAGCGTGGTTACACCGGCCAAGGCAGGTGCCAACGATGGTTTGTAAATACGTCTAACTGATTTTCACCTCAAGGTGACGCTCAACGTGCTCAAAGAAGCGAAGGAGCTCGATGTCCCAGCTGTCTGGATACAACCTGGCGCTGAAGATCCCACAGTAGTTGATTACATCAAAGAGAATGGTCTAGAGAACCGCATCGTCTACGGGGGCCCATGCCTTCTGGTGCAGGGCGACGGGGTGAGGCAGAAACTCTAAGTTTACGTTGTAGTAGTATCCTTCGTGTATCAGACCCTGCAATCAGCTGAGAAAAGCCGACGCCGCCCCACTTTCTTTCAATTTTCTACTCCAATGCGGTCACTGCCCGTCGCCGTTCTCTTTTTCGTGGCGGCCGTCTCGGCGGCGCGCCAGCCTCATAGACACCACCGGCGACAACAAACTGCGTCGTCGTCGCCGCTTATTTCGTCTGCATGGTATACCGGATGGCATGAGACCGACTTTCCCTTGAAAAATGTCAGCTGGGAAAAATACACACACATGAGCTATGCCTTCGCGTGCGTCGTCTGTTTGAATTGTTGGCAAAACAACGAGTAGACCGTTCTCCCTGCAGCGTCACGACACCCAAACCTGATGTCATTTCCCTTGCACCCTCTGATCAGAAACTCCTGCCCAACTTTGTCTCTGCAGCTCACAAGCACGTAAGCCTTGCCCTCCTTCTCCACCGACTTCCCTGAGTCCTCTTCATAGGGTGTAAAAGCCAGTCTTTCCATCGGTGGATGGACAGGGTCCCTTTACTTCTCGACCGGTGTCGGCTCGTCGAAGAATCGAACTGCATTTGTCAAGGCAGTTACAGGCCTGGTCCAGCAATACTCACTAGACGGTATCGAGTTCGAGTATGTTCCAATCTTTCCCCGCTGTCATATAGTCTCATTCGTCTTTAGTTGGGAATATCCCGGCTTGCAGGGAATAGGCTGCAATGTCGTCAACGCCAACGATACCTCTAATTTCCTGACCTTCCTAAAAGAGCTCCGATCAAATCCTATCGGCAAGAACCTAACTCTTTCCGCCGCTGTCTACACCAAACCATTCGCCGATGCCACTGGACAACCCTCTACCGACCTTGCAGATTTCAGCCAGGTTCTGGACCATATTTCCATCATGAATTACGACACCAAATCTACGCCAACGACTGGTGCCGGCCCAGACGCGCCTTTAGTAGACTCGTGCGCACCAACCGCAAGTCAGTTTGGATCTGCAAGATCCGCTCTCGATAGTTGGACGGCCGCAGGGATTCCGGCCAATCAGATCGTATTGGGTGTGCCCGCATATGGTCATTCTTTCGTTATTCCCCCTCCGTTGCCCTAACGGGACAGGGCGACCCTACCCTCGGCTTATACCCTCCCTATACCGCTAATAATGCTCGCAAGGGTGACCGCTGGGATGGAGATGCAGGAATGGATGTTTGTGGAAACCCCGTAGGCCCTGGAGGCGTTTACGCTCTCTGGGGCCTCGTGGAAGAAGGATTCCTGAACACCGATGGAACGGTACGCCAGGGCATTGATTATCGATATGACAATTGCAGCCAAACGGTGAGCAAATCCTGTTCTTCGCGTTTTGCAAACACCATTTCTCGTGTCACCCCCGCCTTCTCTGCATCTTACTTCCTCCGCTTCCCCACACCTCTTGGTATTTTTAATTCGACGGCCCGCCCTAACGGAAACTACTACTTCTTTCTAGCCTTTTTTATACGACAAGTCCAAACAAGTCTATGTCTCGTATGATAACGCCGATTCCTTCGCTGCCAAAGGCAACTTCGTTAACGTGACCGGTATGGCCGGATTCGCTATGTGGGAGGCTGGAGGGGATTACAAGGACATGCTTCTCGATTCCATAAGTGCGTTTCTATCGCTGGCTGGTCGTATTTGAGAGGGACCCCAAGTCCTGATATTTTGTTCTTCCAATTTATAGTATCCGCAGCACGCAATGGTGACCCATCGCGCTACCCCTCGCCCTCTAGTGCAGGCAGCTCTACCCCGACAACCAATACGTCCGGTGCTAGACAGTTGCGATCACTCAGCATCCTTGATCTAATCGTTGTCACCGCCGCATCAATACCGCTATCATTCCTCTTCTTTTCCTTCCCCACTGCTCATATGCAATTGCTCTAAACGTTCTTCTTCGACCCGGGGCGTGTCTTCTTTTCCACCCTACCGTTCTCTGTCTTACGGCTTAATGGACCGATAACACAGATTACCCATATGATTGGTTAATATTGTCGCTGTGCGACTGGAACTCCCCAATATTGGATATATTTAATGACTTTCTTGCTGACCGAGCACTCAGACGTGCTTCGAACGCGTGTTGTAGTCGTGTATAGAGTCGTGCTTAGTATATAGATGGTAAACATCAAGGGTTCGAGAATCAAGCTTCAAAGTTTCAGAATTTTAGGCGGGTTTGGTTAAAGCGCATTCAACGTGTAAGCAGGTGGCTACTTACCGCCGTAAAAAGAATATATATTTGAACTCCCGCTTTCCGGCGTTTTACATCCCTTATGCAGGCACGAGTTGACACGGAATATCTGCCATGCGTTTATTGATCATCAGGTATGTCATTCGACGAGACCGATAGAGGAAAACGAGGCGGCGCAGTGCGGTGTAGGCGTGGTATATGTCCCAGTTTGGGATTGTAGATGCAATGCGGCGGGCGACATGCACAACTTGTTACTATATATGAGATTTTGTGTCTATTTATAAAATATGGAAACGGCAAGATATCGTTTTTCTCCCGCGTGAGTTGGTCAACTTTACCCCGGAGATTATGTCATTGTAACCCCTTGTTTCTCTATCAGTGACTGGCGCCTGGACCAGATTCGCTTTTCTTTTTGGCATCTAGTCGACAATCCGACATATGGTGCGCTGTCAACCAAACTCAGCAATTTGAATCCCATGCACCATTACTCCAATTTACCTATATCCGTTTACACACTGAAACACGCTGATTTTCCCAGCTAAATTATCAAAACTTCTCTTCACCCTCTCAAACGAGGTAGTAAGAATTTTCACCAGTGCAACCGCACCTCGTGATGACGACGTTTTGTTTTTACCCACTACATATGGACGCTGCGGTTAGCACGCCACTTAAGGCTCTTCCATTCTTATCCATCACCCTAATTCTGAAGAATTTTTGAAACAAGATATTCTGGAAACTTGTGTCTCCTTAAAGCTATTCACTTGTTCGTCCTTTGTAACATAGTAGGCAACAAGCTCATCTTTTGCCAATAGAGAACGAGGCTGTAATGGGCGGGATGTTATAACGACTGAAGGACAGCCTCCCCCTCCACATCGCAAAATCGAACTTCTCGAATGACACTTGATTGATATCGGGGTAACAAACGTCTTTTTATACGACAACTATTTTATGAGATAGGGCTAGGCACACTCCAAACTTCAGAAACGGTGTTTGTTCTCTTCTGTAGGCTCCAAATGATGTAGTTCCAGTGCTTGTATTTGCTGTGTTATCCTTGACACGGAATAAAATCAAATCTTCCATCATCTACCCATAAGAATCGTTTCATAGACACCAACACTGCCATACAATAAAAGAAACTCCCAGTAATACCCGTCCACATATACGGGATCACAGGGCAAAATTCCTCAAGCGATCCATGACATCCAAAATGAACCACTCAAAATAAAAATCAAAATAAAACCCTTCACCCGAAACGCTAGTCGCAACGAGAATGTTCATTACCACTTGGCGGGCCGAACAAAAAAGCTTCTAGTTTTGTGATATCGCGCCTTTTTAAACAGACGTATCAACTCCACCAGAAGCCAAACGGTTTGATGAACTGCCATTTTCGCCGGATTGTCCCCCGAAATTACATTTCTGAACGGATCTGAGCGCCTTTTACACTTCCACATATAGTGTTTGTTCTAGTAGCAGTAGTGATTTTTAGCAACGCATATGATTCAAAATGGGACAGCCACTCTCAATCCGGAGCCTATTGTCAACTTGATGTAGTCTTGCTTTTATGTAAAACAACAACAAAAAAAACCATAGATAGTTTGGAGGAAGTACTACTCAGGTTTATAGTACCGAGCCCCGACCCGGACATGATGTAGTTGACACCTCAAATAGTTCAAAAACGGAGCGGGTCCAAAATGCCAAAAACTATACCCCAGATTATATTTGATGACCTCACATACCCCATTCGGAACAAGAGCATTATTTTTTCTCGACATTTGTTTTCCAGTATCTTGGGTGGCTTTGCGCAGACTCTGCGCAACGCAGGTATGCACCGCGACCTGAAACTGATCCGACCCACATTCAAAGTCAGGATTTAGTGACACATGGACAAGGGACCTTTTCAACAGGCAGCGCCACGCCAGTATCACATTGCAGTTGAGGTCCAGGAATCTCACGACGATCAAAATTTGAAGACCCCGGAGAATGCAGCTTCGCATTGATCCATCAGGTGCCTCAAACGCGTTAATTGAGCATTTCCATTTTGCTAGATATATAAGTCTGTTTGCGAGCCTCGTCTGCGCCCTATAGGTGCTTCCTCCCCTCGCTTTTCCTCATCCCGCATTTCTTTCCTCCCCGCGTCTGCCTCATTGTCCGCACTTCCTACACAAGGCCCCGAAGTCTTCACCTAAAACGGCATGTTCCGATCGCGTCCGCCAAGTGCGTCCTTTCAACCTTCCCGATTTAGGATACCCTTTGTTCTAGCTATCTAACAGTGAGAACAGTTGGACCTTGGGTTTGTCCGTCTATTCATGCGCCAGCCTTGGTTTGAACATTTTGACTTGCCCTTTGGCCGAAAATGGCGTTAATATAAATTTGCAGCCAATAGTCAAGCCTTCCATCACATACGAGATATCCCCGTGTCCTGTACGCCAATTCCAGTCATTCCTTTACACCATTTCTCAACATATGCTCCACCTAATGGGCAGATGACCTCTAACCCTCCTTCAAGTCCCCGGAAAGATGCCCCTCGTAGATCAGCGGTGTCGCCGGCACAGGCTATAGCGGAGGCATGGAAGCGCGAAAGTTCAGAAAGCCAGGAAAGATGGCGGAAATTGAATGAAGAGATGAAACGAAAATATCAAGAGGCGAGGAGGCGAAATCCCGTATCCAAGATGTGATGAAACATATTGTCTATAAAATCGTAAGCAGTTTTTGTACCCCACATATGCTTATGTCCGATGCATCCGAAGCCAGGCGTGTCTCAGCTGTGGGACCCGGGATATTTCAAAACAAACTGAAATGAAGCGACGGTGACTGTTATTTATTCGTTGTCAATGCCTGTTGTACATTATTAGACTTCAAACTTTACCTTGTATCACAGAACGCATTATTTCTTGTAGTCCTCACGATGTTGTTTCTTGGTCGTCTGTACCATCGCTGTCATTACCTTCAGAAGAATCGTTTTCTTCCTCTTCCTCAAGAGCTGCCTCGGCCTCTGCTTGAGCCTGAGCGGCCGAAGCAGCGTTTGCAATGGCAAGCTCCAGCATCTTGGCTTGTTCATCGGACAACCCGTACATTGAGAGCGAAGGGATAATATGCGTAGGGCTCGGATCCGCGGCGTTTGGAGGTGACATCGTAACATCTTGACCGTCCTTATTCTCCGTCGAAGCCGTAGAAATGATGGAACTCGGCATTGGTGCTACTGCAGCGCTGCTAGCAATATCGGGAACTTGCTTCACCGGAACAGATTGGAGCTGAGCCCGGGCAATAACACTTGCTAAGGTTGCTTGACCGTTAGTAGGGTCAGTTGTAAGAGGCATTTGTTGGGCTTGAGGGGTGCCAAGAGCATTCCCCACATGAGACTGTAATAAACCCTGTAGACCGAGTACGACAGCCTGTGTATTGATGATGACTTCAGAGGGAAGCTCGCCTTCTTCTGTGGCATATGCGTTACGATGAGCGTCCTGGGCTGTATTGACACCGCTTGCAACAATACTGTTCCACAGTTTTGTCCTCCTCTCTTCTCGAAGCGAGTCTTCGCCACCTTCATCGTCAAGATCCACTTCCACGACGTCCGCGTTTATACATATCTCGCTTTTCACACCACGTGTTTTGCTACCGGTTTTATGACGCTTGATAGCATCTCTTCTTGAAAAAATTTTATGACAACCTTCGCATCTCCAGGCCTTCTTATCGTGGAGCCGGACATGCCGCTTAAGGTCATGATTACGCGCAAATGAGGCAGGACATATGGCACAGCGAAAAGGTCGATGCGTGGAATGGCCGCGTTGGTGAGCACGTAGACTGTAAAGCCGAGAGAAAACCTTTCCACAGCCGGCAACTAGGCAAGGATAAACGGCTGTCCCAATGTCTGTCATAGCTGTAAACGCTTGTGATTGATTCATCCATGTGTGCGCGGCATAGGGGGTATTGCTGGATAGGGTCTCTGGAGGTTGGCCTATTTGTATTCCGCTTAATACACCGATGACTTGTATTAAACCACTGATTTCTTGTAGTGCGTGCATTTCATGGCCCCCGCGTGCCGATGAAGTGACAGCAAACAGGAAGACTTGATGTAATGGCAGGCGAATGGAGGAGATAAAATTTGGGTCCAGCGCCTGAGAAGGAGCATTTCCCAAAGCTTGCGTGATTACGCGAACGGCTTCAGAGACTTGCGCATAAAGGTCACCATCGAGAATATAAGGACGTTTGGGTGGGCGGTGCATTAGACTTTCGTCGCCCTCTTCACGTCGGCGTTTTCCTTTATCCAGTTCCATGAATGGTATGTTGGAGTGGCGCAATCCACCGAAAAGGTTTTCTGATTTTGCCAAAGAGACGAGGCCGTGACTGAGTGGTGTACATATATGTTTGGCCACGCTGTTGGTGGTAACACAACGTTGGAGGGTTTCAAAGATGTTTCCCGTGTTCGCAAGGAAGGCTGTCGATTCAAGAACATGTTTTGCGGCTGCATCCTGTCCTACAAGAGATAAAATGGTTTTCATGGTCGATATTACAGCCTCTTCTTTACGAGACAGTTTCTGGCCGGAGGGAGTAGTGAAAGTATTAGAGGCAGCTTGGGCAGCCTGTGCTTTGTTTATATCTTCCCATAGTTGCTGGCCCAGCCTCAGAGCAATCTCTTGAGCCTGTGCATCGATGTCGGCGTCCTCGTCCTCCTCGTCCTCTTCTTCTTCTTCAGCCACATTACCAACTGCATCTTCTTCCTCCTCTTCCTCCTCCTCCTCTTCTGCATCCAGAGTAAGCTCGGCGTTCGCGGCTGCCTGGGCGGCGGCGAGTACCTGGGCAAGACTTTCTGCCATGTAAAGAGGAATAAGTAAATTGGTATTTGTTGGTGCTTGTAGGATCTTATCTGGGAAAGAATTTGCACTTGTTTGACAGCGCGGACCGTTTTTCGCCTCGGAAACGGGCATGTTAGCGTCTGCGCAATTGTGCCTTGCTCCTTCCGCTAATGTCGAAAACAGCCAAGGACTTGACAGCTGGAACTGTCGGTGGCATCGCCCAGGTACGTGCCTATTGCCACTTATCCTTTGATCTCCTAGGCTTATTGGCTCCCGTTCTTCAGGTGCTCGTCGGGCAACCATTCGACATTGTCAAAGTGGTGCGTTTTCCGCCACTCTAGTTGCCCTTCCACCTTTATACCTTCCCCAAACAGCGGATGCAAACGTCTGCCAAGGGCACCTACTCGGGCATGCTTCATTGCGCCGGTGGCATTCTCAAAAACGAGGGGCCTCTTGCTTTCTATAAGGTGTGTATGTCCACAATCAAAAAATGATTGGTCATTTGACCAAAATAACTCTAGGGTACCCTTACGCCCTTGTTAGGTATAGGTCTTTGTGTATCGATCCAATTTGGAGCTGTGGAATACACCAAGCGCTTTTTCGCTGCTAAAAATGTGGCTCGCGGCGTTGGCGGTGAGGGGGGAAAAACCCTCTCCGGCTCTCAGCTCTTCGTCTCTGGTGTGTCCGCGGGGCTAGCTAACAGTGTTGTTTCGGGACCTGTTGAGCATATCCGTATTCGTAAGTGAATAGTGTCGCATATGATTGCCCCGTGGCTGACCCGCTATAAATAGGTCTACAGACTCAATCTAATACCAACCCAACGTGGAACGGACCTTGGGATGCCATTAAGAAAATCTATTCCGCACATGGCGTGAAAGGCCTTTATAAGGGTCAGGCTGTGACACTCCTCCGAGAATGTTCTGGATACGGCATCTATTTCTTAGCTTATGAAACGTTGGTCCAGAGAGAGATAGCGAAGAAGGGATCAGGCGGGATCAAATCAATCCCATGAACGCAGTTCTCTATGGAGCTGCTGCCGGTTATGCTGTAAGTCAACGCTCCAGTTCCTTGGATTCTCAGCTGACCTTCCCCAGCTCTGGGCGGTGATATATCCCATCGATATGATTAAATCCAGAATGCAAACCGATGGATTCACACCCGCTACTGGGCAAAAATATAAATCCACTTTAGATTGTGTGCGGACAGTGTGGAGGACAGAAGGCTTCCCCGCATTTACTCGGGGATAGTCCCTACCCTCATTCGGTGTGTACATCTAAATGCTCTTCCGTCGGTCAATATTCATAATCATCTCAGTTCACCCTTCGCGAACGGAGCTACGTTCTTAGGGTTTGAGATGGCTATCCGTATTCTTGACCGGCTCTAGGCCGCCTGAACCAAGGAACTAGATGCTTCGCAGTTATTCACATTTAGAGGACTCATTGCTTTATCTTACGCTGTCGCCGGATATCCAGACCCGATTCAACATTCAAGTCATCAGGATCTTGGCATCATTTCTATTTATTTGGAGCAGTCAGGGATGATACACTTGCACTGTGATTTCTTGGATAGTAGAATTTCAACCTTAACCTGACCTCAATTGGGCGTTGCCAAATGATAATAGATGTGATAAAAACAAAGTTCAATGCTCTGAGCTAAGAATACGCCCACAGGAACAAGAACCCCAGAATGCAGATATCCATCAATAACAGCTGTCGAAGTTGCGGAAGGCCTAAGCTAAAAACACCGAAACAATCTCGGGTTGAAGATGCTAGCATTAGGATTCAACAGTATCTGTTGAGCTATTTCGAGCGAACAAACTCACCAATTGAACCGATGCAAGATCAATCACCATCATACACACGCTGAACGTTCATTGGTCTTCGTCAATTCAGTCGGAGTATCCACAGGCGTTGCACATGGCTCCTTCGGTTCTGCATCTACCTTCAATTTTGATGGAACATTGACTGAGCCTATATCCTTATCAACCGGATCTGTGTATGCCCAAAGAACACCTTCTCCGTCGAGAAAATCGATTCCATAATCTTCAAACTTCTCAACCCACCAGATGAATACGTCTTTGATATATTTATCGGTTTCGGCGTCAACGAGAAAGCCAACAGTACGAATTTCTTGTAGACGGGGATATAACTCCGGCGTAATTCCCTCTAGGTGTGCTTTCACTCTAGAGCGTTTATCTGGGTACAGGGTTTCGGGCCTCAGAATGCCCCGTAGGCCAATCCGCCTGAGATTGGGGTGCACATGAGGAGGGAGGAGCTCGGAAGTGACAGGATATACGAATGAGACAAGATTGGGACAGGCATCGGGTTCTAAGAATACTTCGGGTCTAATGTGCTCGACGGTATGTCGGAAAACTGAGCTATCAGGTTCTGGTTCGAGAATAGGCGCAGGAGTTGGAAGATCTACCGAGATCAGCGTATGACCGTGCTTCTCAATCAACTTGCGGATTTCAAGATAGGGAACGCGAGGCTTGAATACTTGGCAATCGCGAAGAGATATGCAAAGAGTAAGATTACGAACTTGAGGTAGCGAAAGGAAGCTTGCTATTTGCAAACTTTCGGGGCGTGTTGACAATATGAGGTCGGTGACATGGGGTAATGTCGGCGATTCAGAAAATTGCGCCAGATTACACCCGACGTAATGGCGAAGGTCGATAGTTCGAAGGACATTGAACGAACTGAGAAAACCGGGGGTTGTAGTAGTGAATGATGAGGTAGTGCATGTTTCATCCCAGCATAGGCCTTGTAACGATGGTGCGTAGAATTCAGAGATGACATTCAAGAACTCTATGGGTAGCGGATGAACCCATGACCCGCTAAGATGTCTTACGTTTGGGCAACACTGAAAAATCCGGGATAGGGTTTGTAGAAATCGGATGTTATTGGTACCGCGTGCATGGGTGAAGATTTCGATATGAATAGGCCAGCGTCCATAGCCTATGTCTAACTCTCCGTTCTCTAGGGTGTGTCGACTCGCCAGAAGTGTCTCCAGAATGGCGTTTGCCCGAGCTGGGCTCCGTATGACTAGATGCTGATACAGAAACCGCTCTGTGACCATCTTCCACGACTTGCACACTAGAACAAGAGCCAACTTGGTCCGAATGGATAAGGATGGCGTATTAGCGGCCATAACATTGTTAGATGTGCGCCTCGGCTCAAATGGATCCAGGAGCTTTATTGATGTCGATCGATGAACATATGTGGCGAACTGGAATATTTCCAGCCACAGTTCCAAAGGAAGCTCCGGAGGCTGTCTGGTCACCTCCTTTGTCGCATGCGCGTGACCGGAAAATATGCTGTCTCCACGTCAGCATGCGGAAACAGGTCAAAGGAGCGCTTGTGTATACCGGAGCAAAGGATGCAGTATACGTTTCAGGCCGTAGAGCAGGCGCAGGCAGAAATTCAGCCCTGAGTGCCCCTTGAGCGAAAAGAAACTCCTTAGGCAATGACGGAACATTCGCGCGATGAACTCCAGCGTCTGGCTAGCGGAAATTCAGCAAGAAGTCTAAATGGGCAGCAATGTGTCGTCACTGCAAGTCGGCTCCGTGCCCCCAGGCCGGAGCCAAACAGCGCCAAACACGCCAGTCCTCCCAGGTCGCGGCACATCGTCCACCGCCACCCTATCGTTACGCGAGTGTCAAGGCCGACAGATCTTCGCACTTTCCCTTCTGGGGCACGCTTGTGGGCGAATACATAAACGCCTCACAGCTTTGCCGACCATGCCAACATATTACAGCATAAAAATGAAGAAGACTCAAAACGCCCATGAACGAATTTTCCAGAACCCTTCTGATACGAGTGCGATTTCCCCTTACGCAATTGCTCTAGCTGGAGCCACCATTCTCCCCCCGGGCTGGCCAAGTTCTAGCCCATCATTCATATCCTCTAACACGCGGATTAGTGCAACTTAACGCTCTCGACGATAGTCTCAATCCACCTGTCACCTCGACAGACCTATACAAAGTGTATATGGCACATGGGCGGCAACGATTAGACTCGCTGCTACTTGAGCGATTCATAAAGTCGGCGACCTCATGACTTATTGTCATTTAGTGTTCTGCCAAAACGCCTTCGACCAACCGCCTCAATCATCCCGCGAAGGAAGATTGATATTATTCATGCATATCAATCAGCTTCCATCTCCGTTGTTCTCGGTTATTTACCAAAGGGTTCTTCCTTCCGATAGCGGGAAATACAAATCCCCTCTTGTGGACACACGCCGCATTTCCCTATTTACCCTTTAACGAACCTTCTTCACTCGCATAATCACCTCGAAACCCTGTCACTTTAAGCACCATGGGACGGGAAGCATGTGATTGCCTCTCTTGACCGACGACTCAGCGAGTAGCGATCCTCTGGGAAGCATTCCCTCAACGCAGTGCGAGTGTAATTAGTGGAGATGTGTACTCTGCGTTATCTCCCTGCGGAAGCTTTTTGCACAAGTCGAGCTTTCATATGCTGCTAGTCAGCAGTGGACGCCATGCAGACCCTACTTGAGTTAACGGGATATAAGGGGATGACGCCACAAAAACTGTCACTTGTCCACTGTCAGCCCTTTGCCAGTGACTACGGGTGGGCTGGCTAAATTATAACATGAATTCAGATCCGGTGACACAAAACCTCCATAGAACCGCATACGTAGTACAACTATCGGATGAAACAGAAATAATGCAATGTACATTATAAATATGGTATTATGCATGATGCTATAAACGTCTTGTAGAGAAATTCAATCGCATTAGTGCCTTTTCGTCGATAGGGTGCCGCCGTGGCGGTGGAATGTTTTGCAAATATTCCAGGGGCGCAAGCCCGTCCGGGCCTTCGTCAGACGATGCGGAGCTACAAGGGCCCCGTCGTATTGATTGCGGATAAAGGGTTACATGCGGAAGCGGAGGCGAGTCCTCCTGTTGCATCGGGGAATCGGGCCATTTCTGTGATGGGGAAGTCGACGGCGCCAGTGTTGGCGAATATCCAGGCTTGTAGGGAACATATTCGATGCGGGAAAATTCGGAATCAGATTCGGGGTTGAAGATATGGTCCGGTCGACCCTTGGCCGACCTCGCGCTCTTGTACTTGGCATGCGGAACAGACAGGTTTTTCAGATTGGGGATGTCGTCGACCGACCGTAACCGTTTTATTGAATCCTCCGTGAAATAAGCGACTGAAAAGATAACAGAACGAATCAATGATTGGGAACTCTATTGCTGATTAAGTCGGGAATGCTTACTTAGATGCCATTTCCTTTGTCCCCTTGTGGTATCCACAAAGACGGTATATGTTTGTTTAATAAGAATATGATGAGCGGGATCAAACCTAACCGTCGCCTTAGTGTGGGGCATTCGTTTCAGAAGAGTTGACACGTACGAGCCATCGGAATCATAGAGAGCCTCTGAGAAGAGGTGTTGCTGCGGCTGCTTTTCGTGATAGAACAAGAAGCCCTTGTATACTTGTTAGAATCGGGGGTCTAGACGAATTGTGGCGTTAATGAAGTACCTCTCGAACTCGCGACGGTCCCCAACGAATACCTATACAGTGGGTTACGAAGTCAGGTAACAGCATAGAGTTGTCGAAAGGGGGACGTACCATCTGTCCAACGTTCAATACCAACCTTATATAGAAACCCCGTCAATGGGGAAGCCCAAGAGCGCAGAGACGAATGGCCACTCACCCCAGTCAGTTCAGCTTGAGGCCCTCGTTCTTCCCAGACATAGACAGAACCAGGTGTAATCAAGCTTCGCTCTTCGGTGTCGAGTCGTCGGGTCACCATGGGCAAGACGCCCATTAGAACAGCATGGAAAATGACCCGGGCGTCTGAGGGCGAGCGAATGCGGATGCCAGTGCATGTGGCACGCTGCATGGTGGAGGAGCCCGGGATGAAGGGAGGAATTGGTGATCCAGCTTGGACGACGGGACGAGGAGGGGCAAGACAGGGAGGGAGGGTGCAGGGGGGGTATCAAGAGGTTAGTCAAACTAGATGGCTCCAATTTAACGGAAAGCTGAACAGGGCGTCTGGAGAAGCTAGTGAAATCATTGACTGATGGGGTTGCTGAGCTTACGGTAAACCCCCTCCCCCCGTCAGGACCTGAATTACTGCTAAGTCGATAAATTTATTAGAGTTTTTAGCAGGTGCTGGAATATGTAAGGGGTGTCAGTGAGTGGGAAACGTCATCGTGCCTGAGCCCTTTTTGTTAGTCGATTCAATCGGCCGCTCATACCCCTTCGATAACTAGCAGTCGACTCCATCCCAGATCGTCCTTGTGCCGCTCGGCAAGGCTCGGACTCACAGGCGTTGATCGCGTTAACATTAGATCCTCGAATCACCAATAGAACGTGCTCGGTCGTGGGATGCCACTGAATGTCATTTGCGAGTCGACACCACGAAATTGCTGTCTGAAGGAAGCCCTGATTGACCGGGAGGCCTGCTAACTTGCTGTTCCTATAATACACCGTGGGACACTGGTCCCATACCGATTGGACACGATCTGAGATCGCGAGATCTAACAATGGTAAGTGATCTCAGATAGGATTGCAGCTCTGATTAGGTTTGGCCTCGCTCGTCTGTCTGCAAAATGAACCAACGCATCGCCGGATCGCCGGTAATCAGGTCAATTTCCAAGTTTATGTTCTTACCCCATAACAGAATTCGTCCATGGCAGACTAAAAAACACCTGTGCTCTTGGCCGCTGCCCATTATCCTCCTGGCAGCCCGCTGGCAGGCTTGGCAAGGATATCGCCGGAAATAGACAGACTCAGGCTCTCGAACGTGCGAGTTGGCCACCGGCGAGCTAAGATCTATGTGGCTTTTCCTAGCAACAGATTGGTGTTAATAATCTCTCGTTTTGAACGGCCATCACCCAGTATCACACATCACTGCACCCGTCGCTTCGGATGCGGCTCGCCAGTCCAATAAAAAAAACTTCACCAATCTGCTTTTGCGCGATTTTTGTCCAGATTGTAATGCAACGATGCCAAACCGGATCAGGGAGCCGTATGTTCTTTGCAACATTTTCCCCCCTCCCGGATGTAGGACCCAAAATTTCTATCACACTGATCAATTGCGGCAGAACACAAGAAAAAGCTCTCAAACTCAATTAAGACCGACTTTGACGTCTTAACTCCATAAAATGTCATTTCTTACCGTTGGCTTGTCAGGGCAGCTGATACCCAACGGGCAATGGGTGGGACAAGAATTACGCCTCATAACACGCACATGACCGTTGACAATCATCATGAACGGAGCCGCACGATTGGGCGATATACAAACCTACAACTATTAGTGCGCGGTTAAATATAGAATAATGGCAAATTCTCGACGAGTCGAGTCTTTTCGAACCAACACGCAGGGTCACCTCCTCGACATACAACCGCGGACGAGGCGGTGTACAGCCGCCTGGCATCTCCTAGTGATACGTGACACCCCGCCAGTAAGTAGGTCACTGGTCTCCGACAATACCGGAAAGACCAATACGTTTATCTGGGGATTAGTGCATGTGAGAAGTTTCTGCAAGTCTTTTTTTTCCTTCTAAGATGTGAAGTGAGACTTACATTACGGTCGATCCAACACGGCATAGCCGTCAGAAAGAATGAAGGGTCTTCCTTACGGATCTTTGCTGAATTAATTAAGCTCGGCTTGAGATCGAATTGTAAATTCATGTGTGACAACTAACGAGTAGTTTTCAGGGATGCATGACTCGAATTCCAAGATGGAATTAAGCAAACAGAAGCCCTTCTAATGCTTCCCTAGCGATCACTCTCATGCTACTCCTTCCTTTAGGCCCGGACTATCGCTCTCTAGCATTCGTTTTCTGAAGCTAAAACTAGTAAATTTTCAATGGTAAGAGCCAAGCGTTTTCGTATCTTTAGCATCAAATCACGGTGCGTTACGGGAATGTATCGGCTGCATCGGTTCCTTGTCGGCAGCAGTGAAGGACATTCACGGGTTCATATAATCTTAATAGTCTCTAAGAATGGATACGAATTCTAAGGTGCTTTTACGCCTGACCAAGTACGTGTCATCATGATTTGTTTTCCTAGTGCGTATAGCCATGTCCAGGATAGCTTAAATGATGGACGGAATGTTCTAAACCTACAGCTAAATGTGACAAAGAACAACTACTAGTCGATTCATACTTATTCATATCTTCCAATCATATCAAGCCCGCAACCTAACCCCGGCAACAAAAAATTACCCATCGTTTTTTTTTTTTTTCCTCATCTTCCCTTTAGTTTCAAACGGCATAAATGTCACAGCTTGCCTGTGTCAAGATTTGAATTCCATGACAGTTCGGACAATTGACATCGGATACTCTCCACGGCTCTCGCCTCCGTCTTTCCCGCTGCTTCCCAAGGCACTAACGTACACGCATAATTATATAAACATCTGTTCCAGTATACCTTGAATCCGTGATGTGACCAAATTCTTAGTCTGAATGTTCGGGACCTACAAAGGTTATTGGAGTACACAACCACACTCCACTGCCCTTCACACAGTTATCTTGCCCAACCATATCGTAGATTTGGCCCACCTGTCCACACCCATCCTCGCTTTACCAGCACCTGTCAAAAATGGTGGCCCCCCCGGTCCGATCCCCCCGATTTCCCCCAAAGAACACAGAAACCAGCGGGAACGTACACTCTTTTCGACAGTTACCCTTTTTTTTTTTAAAATTGCATGGGGTGTCAAACTCTGAACAGATCCTTTACAATTGCGTTGTTGCTACCACGCAATTTTTTAAATAGCATATGGACACAAATGCATCACTCCACACATCGCCGGATTGTGGTCATGGGGGTGGGGAGGGGGGGAAGGACTGCATTAAACTATTTGCATACGAAACAGTGCCGACTCGGTGTTGGGACTTAGAATAGAATAATACCACATGGTGCGGGCTTCATAGGTCAATTACACGTCACTTTAGTTCTCTGCAGGAAATCATCAGACGCTGCGACTCAAACCATGATGAGTCGTGATCAGACGACCACACATCTAATATATAAATAGCGCGAAACAAGTCCATCAACTAACAAGTCTACAGAACGCATAGGTAGAAGGGGGACAAGGTTCTCCTTTGTGTAAGTTATGAAGTGAAGCAATAAATATTCGTCGATATAGCACCATATCTAATTGTAACGATCCGGGTCAAGTGCATGGGCTAAAAGCGTAGAGGTGTGCAACAACAACAACAATCACAAAAACAACTCCTGGAAACATTACAAGTGACGAGGAAGTATATCGTGCGTAAACAAATGCAGGAATAGAGAAAATTATGGAGAACGTCCTCAATGCACCTTAAGCATTCCAAAAGAACCCAGGAAACAGAGTGAGAGCAGAAGCACAACAGTGAAAACGATACACGTAGCACCATCTCAGTGCTTTCTATGCCTCCTCGCCCCGTTGATTATTGCGCCGGATTGTGCAATCATCCGCCGTAAGGATCCATCAGCATTCGCCTTGCGAACATCCTCAACTGTCCCAACTATCTTACCACCCACGATCAAGACCGGTAAATCATCGGCAGAAGTGAGGCGACTAAGCGATGGAGCAAGGACGTCTGCATCATCACGAAGGTCCACATCGATGATCGTGGGCGAAGGTCTCAGGCGATAACGGTTCAATATCGCTTTAACCTCACGAGAAGCTGGAGAATAGTGCTAGGTAGTTTAGGAAATAGACGTTAGCACTTAATCACAATTGATAGTTGAGGTAATAGACTAACTTTGGAATAAAGGAAGACGGGATTCTTTGACCAAACATCCTCTACTAAAACCTGTACTTCTTGCAAAGCGCGAGGACTCCTTGTTTCAAAGTCTAGGATCAACTCAGGGTCAATGGGCTGTGTAGGGTCGACAAAGGACGGTATTTGGTTCTGAGGAAGGCTTGACAAGAAGCTCGAGATAGCGGCAAGCTCTTGAGCGTTTGACAGTTGGATCTGCGGGGCGGAATAATGCTTCACTAGGGGCTTCGCGGGTAATTCTGAGTGGCGGATGGAGTCAAGTGCAGCGCTGATTTGCGTATGAGCCGGTCTAACCTCGGACCGCCGTATCGCCAGAGGACTGCCAACGTCGGTGCAATAGAGGAGGAAGACATAGATAGTGACAAAGGAGAACATGATGAGAGCAAATAATGTCGTGCGCTGCCTCGATTTTCGAGGATGGAGGAGTGCTGTTAGTGGAGTCATCGAGAGGAAAGCATTGGGTTTTTGGCCCGGGGAGTGGACAGGCAGTAGCGGGTCTTCAAGACCGGGACTGCTGGGTACACGCGAATTGGTCATAGTGAATGTAGAGAAGGAGAGAGTGTGATTAAGGAGCGTAGAGGTGGCGAGCTAGTAAAACTAGAGCTTCTGGGTCGTGATGGTTGCTGGAAAACAACTACTTTTGTTTTCTCAGCATCAAATTTTCCGTAGGGCCGCACAACATCCCTGTCCTAACAGTTCATTGTTCATCACCCATCCGTTCCTTGTCTTTGGGGGCACTGATAAATGATTCGAGGTCTAAATCATTTTTTAATCTGACACCGGACAGTCCACTTTCTGTCCATCAGTCTCCCGCATCCACGGCATCACCCGTTCCGTCGAAGACCTGCCACTTGACAGACATCTCGCGAGAATCTTTGGTATTCCTGGATGACAAAGAAGACAAGTGAACCTCCCATGCGAGCAGCTCCGTTGACTCTATGAAAAGGCACTGTGCAATCCATATGATTCTGGGCGGAATTCTCTCTGTGTGCCTGCTGGGAGCTTGACTATATTTGGATTACGGGTCTTACTTCAGAAGCTCCCCTGCTGCGGGAGTCGTGAGGCCGAGGAGCTCAAGCAGATCAGTTGAGGGAGCTCTTAAGAACGAGGAAGCGAACAAAAAATGGTGCCCTGCACATAATTGACGTGTGGAAGCGCCACGTCTGGGAATGTCAGCGTATCGGCTACTCGCGCACCCGTATTGTCCGTCGTCTTGGGCCATCTTTACGGACAAGGGTCTGTTGAACGACTGATTCAGCATTATCAACAAACAAGAATGGAATCTGGGCTTCTGGACTTGTCTATCAACCGGCGGCCTAGAGAGTTACTAGGCTAATATAGACTTATAAGGCCACCCGGCGGGCGTGCGACACACTTCGGTTCTATGAGATTCCCCTGCATAAACGAGAGAAAAAGAAAAGCCAGACCCTTTATTCATTAAACCTTATGCATCATCATATTCACAGATACGTGTACCGTCTTCTTTCATTGCAGTGGATGCTATGTCTATAAGTCCGCCGTTGATTACAGGAAAAATACAAGATACACAAGGAACCTGTAGTTCACTTCTTTTTTTTTTTTTATAGATAAACACAGCGAGGGTCCCGGAGTTCCATCGGTCACTGAACATCCTTGTTCTGAACCGACACTCCAGCCTCCTCCAATATACCGGCAAGGGTTTGGTTTTTGTGCAACGCGAGTAGGTTGTCTGAACCCCCTATGGATTTGCCGCGAATGATGACATTGGGGAATGTGGAGTGATGGGTAAGGCGGGTGAGAAGAGCCTTGAGAGTGCTCGAATCCGCTGTTTGCATTCGCACCGGAAGTCAGAAGATGCGCAGCACCATGGCGAGAAAAGGCACACCTCTGAGATCAACTTCGATAATTTTAGGGGGAGGCTGGAGGCCGTACATAGCCAAGAGTTCCTTGGCTTTCCTTGAAAATCTGGGGAAGCACGATGGGCGTTAGCCGGAGAGGCGTGGCATCAACGAAGCGGGGTGTACACACGGGCAAAAAGTCTATTCAAAGCATGTCTGAACAAACGATGGAATATGTCGGATGTCGAACCGAGGACGCACCTTGCTGAACACGATGACCGGGTACCTGGAATTAAGATCCTCGACCTTGGCGGCCCAGTCTGGGATCTTGTTCCCAGCGGCGTATATGTCTAGGGGGACGGGCTTAGAGGGGTCGAGATCGACCTTGTCCGCGAGAATGTGCTGGTTCTCATCCGAGTCGGCGGTGACGAGGGAGAGCAGGCCGTAGAGCTCGCTCGCCTGCTTGCCCGCGTGGGCCATGCGGGCACGTGACAGCGGGTACGCCAGGAGGCCCGAGTCCTTCCAGGCTGCGGGCAGGTGCCAAGACGAGCCAAAGGTCCAGACGAGGCCCGAGACGACAAACACAAGCAGGAGCAGACGAGCTGGCGTGCGACGGAGGCTGGACATGGGAGTGGCGACGAAGGGGTGGTGGGAGATGCACGGCTTCTTTATGTAAGGCATCGCCTGGAAACAGCGCTCGACCGTTGCTGCGGCATTGCCACGCCAGACTCCATCTATCAGCGACGCGCAGCCGCTGATTGGCCTATCGCACCAGATGGCCCCCATCAGCTATGTGCTTTTCGACATGGACGGTGCGCCGCAGCCACTCGCAGCCACGCCCAGGTCCACTCACACCTCCTAGGCCTAATGATAGATTCTGAAAAAATCTACACTGATGTGACCAGTCAGTCTCACGCGCGCGTCCACCGGTCTCTGATGCCCACATACCTCTTCATCAGACGAGATCCTCGCGAAATATGGCAAGGAAATGACCTGGGATATCAAGGCCGGCTGCATGGGCAAACGTCTGCTTCCAGAGTCCTGACCGTGTACCGCTGGCTGATTCCCCGACAGCGGAGCGGCCTGCCGCGGAACACCTGCTGTCTTTCTTCCCGGACATCGACCTGACCCTAGATGACTATTTGATGCAACGAAATAAGCTACAAGATGAACGCTTCCCGACTGTGCCCCTGCTACCCGGCGTCAAAAAGCTGGTCTGTCACCTGAAAGCCAATAATATTCCCATGGCCATCGCCACCGGCTCTCGTCGACGGAACTACGAGTTGAAAACCGCCCACCTGCAGGACGTCTTCGGACTGTTCGAAGGAAAAGTCGTGTGCGGCGACGACTCGCATTACAAGATCAGAGGGAAGCCTGCCCCAGACATTTTTATCGTCGCCGCTAGAGAGCTGCTGTCTCGCGATGTCGGCCCTATTGACGGCCCCATTGCGGAGAATCAAGGGGAAGAAAGACGTCGGGGCCTCGTGTTTGAAGACGGGCTCCCCGGAATGCAGGCTGGAAAGAAAGCGGGGATGTCAGGTTCGCTTGATTTATTTCAGGCTTGTGATTGACAATTAATACAGCTCTCACAGTTGTATGGGTTCCTGATCAAAATCTTTTGACTGTCGGCTACTCAGGAGAAGAAAAAGCCGATCAGGTGTTAAAGTCGCTTGAAGACTTTGATCCAGAGCAGTGGGGTCTGCCACCTTACCCCTTGAATGAACTGGGGTGTTTTTTCATACCAGACTTTTGTCATGATATTCGAACATTTAAGCCTTGTCTCTCGGTG
The DNA here is from genome assembly GCA_029719445.1 of Agaricus blazei. Lineage (NCBI taxonomy): Eukaryota > Fungi > Basidiomycota > Agaricomycetes > Agaricales > Agaricaceae > Agaricus > Agaricus blazei. Next base: position 824,309 of record SSNC01000008.1, on the reverse strand, counting down.
TTAATTTAACGCCGTACACCCCTGTGCACTCATGGTAAAGAGGAAAGAAAAACCGAATGTCGCTTACTCTCCTGCAGGCTAATAGTATTTGCCTGTCGATCGATCACATCGACTTAAGATTATCTCTGGGAAACATAGTCTCAAATCTTAATATTATTCGTACCCCACAACATTTCTTTGTCTCACGATCCCACCGTACATTTGGATCGCGATTATTTAGGTGTTGATGATGATGGAATGATATTTGTCTACTTATCTCAGTTCGGGACATTAGTGACATCATCTCAGATGCAAGGCGAACCAGTCGCGAACCACCCATAAAACCGGCTCACGTGGATGAGCATCGCACCCTCAATTACGACCCACGGGTAAGCAGCGGGAAACTCTCAACCAAAATGCTTGGCAGCTGATATATTATGCCAACGAAAAATGTAGTCATCATATCACAATATTTCGAGATGGTGTAAAACCCACGAGAATCGCCCCGAGGTCCCCATTCCCAGGTTCATCATCGATCGTCTCGTGACAATTTGCCGGAAATCGAACACTCCCCTCCATCATATTCCATTTCAAGCTATTTTCAATATATCATGCCCTGTGGCACTTCTGTCGACGTTAGACTATTTTTTTTTCCTGGACGGCGTAAACTTGACCATTTTCAGACCGTCGCTGGGTATGAACTTTGAAGTACGTGAGCAATTCAAATTTCCCCCGTAAGGTCTCTCAGGCAAGGGATGACTTTATGCCTGAAATTTGAATCACCCAGATCAACGGTCGTACTAACGTGTGTGTCCCCCCCCTCGTCCCCCAATTGAAATTCGCGGGTAGTCATACGCTCTGTGCTATACCGAAAGAGAACAGGTTACAGCAACCACCCTATGATCATGAGTAATTTAAAAGATGAATATATTTATCAAAATACGGGCTGATCGATTGGAATTAGGCTACTTATTATCGTTAAGCCCATCGGCATAACAACGATCCCTTCCGTCGTGCTGACGCACCAAGTCTGAACCCATTTGATATTACCAGCTAGGTGTCAAACCGTTAATTTCGGAACTATTCGTCCCAACTCGGTATGAAGAGTACACGTTAATTCTCGCATCTAGATACAAGTGAGTGCGATTTGGAGTTGCTGGACTTAGGGACCTTTTAGCAGATGTCTTGTTGATCTATCTTTTGTTCCTGTCGGATCGAAATGTCATCCTGAGACGATTAAACCTTGCCTTTCACGTTCCCCAAAATCCCGGCAAAACAGGTACAGGTATAGTTTATCAAGTGGGTCATGAACTGCCAATGAACTGTATATCATAAATTGATGATTTTGAGGGGTACTCCAGGTCTTTTGACCGTTACTGAACGATCTGTCAGGAGGAACAGTGGTTACCTACCGTGAAACTGAACGTCAAAGTATATTTTTTTCTCTCACCCCGGTCTGGAAAGTTTATCTTGACATTGTACATTCAAAAGTCGCTCCAATCACTTAGGGTCGGGTTCACCACTTTAGTTTTGTTCCGTTTATCGGGGTATATCAATTTTTTTTTTCATTGAAGAAAACTTTCGACACGCATATACATAGAAAGTGTTTCTTCTTACTTGCACCCTTTCGCGATAACCGCCACCCCCCCCTGTGGCAAGTCCGCAGTTCGACATCACTGGCACTGCCGAGGGTCGTTGAACTTAAATGCGTGACATCTTTTGAATACACTCATGTGTCCTCCCCATGTCATCCTGGAATATAATATCGGAATGAAAGTGACAGGCTGGTCCGAATGACCACGAACACCTGACGAACACACTTTTTTTTTTTTTTTTCGTGCCTCTTCCTGATATCTTTCCGGCAGATGACCAACACCGATCATACGACCCAAGTCAAAGAAACTTTACAAAAAATCAAAAATCAAAAAACACAGCCCCTGCGCGGACCGTTTCACACTAAACATGTGTTTTAATATTTTTTTCAGTTTGACAGTATGACCAGTAGCCCGACCATCGCCAGAACTTTGAATACAAAAACTCATCGGACCGCAACCAAAATAAATAAATTCTTATCACTCTCGCGATAGTCAAAAACAATCGAAGCTCCTCGGGAAATAGTTTAAGAGTTGGCTGCTGTACTTCATTTTTAGTTTTTTTGACTAAATTAATCATCCGAATGCGGCAGTGCAAAGCTCAGGACGCGCCGGACACTTCAAACTGACTAATACTCGATAACCCATTTGCTCCCTTTTTTTTTTCGGATAAAGATATGGCCCGTGCAATAGACTGATCAATGATTAGTAGTGGGCTGCGTGTCCTGGCAATCTGATGAACAGTTTACCCGACTTGACTTGAACGGATTCATTTTTTTTTGACTTCGTATAGATGGTCTAGAGGTCAAGCGGTCCCGTCAAAGGAACCAACGATTACTGTAGTACGACAGGCTCTTGTGCGGAACTGCCTGTCAAAATCTTTTTGGCACACTCCGTCCGGGATATCACAACAATGATACGGCATGGTATCTAATGACATATCGCCTGGTTAAGCCTGAATGCGGATCGAGACACAATAGCGGTTGTGATGCGGCCGAACCTAGTACTACATGCCATTCAGATATCTTCCAATCGGTTTTGCAAAAGGAAAAAAAAAACCCGTTAGAGCGTAAGCTATAGCTTCCCTGGTAGTAATTGTTACAGATTAACTTACGATATCTTACGGGGCCACGGACTAGTGCATGTGTGTTGTAAGGTTTCATGCTTACATAGTATCCACCCAAGTGTGGAAGTTCCTCAACATGTTTTAATAGACAGTGTTTCGAAGCTAATAGGAGGACATCTCGGTTCCGGGGCTGAATTTCAGGCGTTCCGCGGCTCAAGGAATTTTGATCCATCTCTGACATTATGAACCCACAGGCGACGAAAAATTTTGACTAAACAAAAAAGGGCAAATTCAGCCAATTTTTTAAGATTAAAAGACCACTACATAGTAGGCGATGTCAAAGGGGGGTAGTGGCGTTGCGGCAATCTGTTGAATCAGGTACATCAATCATTTCCCTCTTGTAGTACTTTCAAATCTGATTTAACGGCATTACGATTTTATCCATTGAACTTTAGCTTCTTCAGGGCAGAACAAAGCATCTTGATGTCTCAAGGGACCCAACAAAAGGGACAAGTCACCCTTTGTAAAGATGATAAATATAGTAATGTGGACATGTCACGAAGAACAACTTCTCTATAGTCTATGTAGTCGCCAATAGATATGTGCTCTCCGAGGAAAATAGGGGGTAAATATGTCGTAATGTGGCATGAACTACGTTCTCTTGGTCCTCTGTCCTTCTACAGGCGCTGTTTTTGCTTTGGCAGAAGACCTGTGGCTTAGATCTCTACCAGTGACTCCCGTCGTCCCTGACATCGAACCAGTAGGTTTGCCCTCTCACTTCTTCCACGGCTGACGAGTTGGGAAGGCAGTATTCCATCCCGAGTGCCCATTGATTTCGGCAAGTTCCTATCTCGGGATGTAATATCAGGTCTGGGTTGCCGTTGCCTAGAAGACAACTTTGACGGCAATGCCTCATTGGAGCTCAAGTCGCCCTGCACACCGTTATTGACTACCCTAAGCCGACTTGGAAGTTTCGAGCTGGGTGGTAGAGGTTGTTTGGTCTCGTGATTAGGCGTAATTAACGGAGGGCGTTGTGGTATTTCGGATGTTATAGTACTAGGTTTAGCTAACGCGGATTTGAGGGTGAAGCCTGAATTCGGTGTTTGTTGAGGTGCCCGAGTTAGATTTGAAGATGAAGAGATATGTAAGCGCAGAGAAGGTGGAGCGGTCCTACTTTGATTAGAGAATGACTGTCCAGCCTTCGATTGGTACGCGGAAACACCACTACGGCATGGCCGAACTGTTCGTGTCATGGGTTGACTGGCCGAAGCCCTGGATGTAGTACTGGCCCTAATTGACGGGAATGAAGCTGTATGATCTTCTGTCAGTTTTATTGAGGCAGGAGGATGCACGCCAATTTTTTCCGATCCTCGCCCCCGAACCTTCTTGCTTCCGGGGAAAGTAAAATTACGATCATCGATGCGGTCGGGGTTATCAAGGCTCTCAATTCGACCAGAATGTCTAGAACCAGAGTTAGATTCCTGATTGGGTTGTGTTGAGTCCCGAAGTTTGACCGAAGTCGCGGAACCGATAATAATGAGATCCTGAAGGGACTGTGAATCATCAGGGAAGGCGTCCATAGCTGTATCGGTGTTAGGTTCAGAAAGAGTAGATGCCTCGAGAGATCCTAAGCTTCCACTGCTGAACGTTGCACACAGACGTTCAGCCGACTGAAAGACTCGTGCAGTCTTTAAGGAGACTCGATAAGAAGTAGAATCAAGCCCATATGACGACCTTGAAGTGGAGAGGGCTGCGGAGCCTGTTCCAGCATTGCGGAATCCATTCAAACCAGAACGGGTATTGGGAAGGGCAGAAAAATGCTCGTCCCGGTCTGATTTCTATAACCGGGTCATCAGCATATTGTTCACAGAATGCGGGATGGGAACTGACTATACAAGGCATTATGAAGCCATGTCTCTTCTCCGGAACCTGGATGTCTAGATCCTTGAAATCTTGAGAGGCGGCCCGGCGTACGGACCCAGTTCGAATTTTGCGGATAGATCTGTTTGCTGATGACCTTACCCCATCAGAATGTGAGCACCTCAAGGGGCGACCAGAGGAAGTTGTGTCACGAGGAACACTCTCTTTCAAATGTCGCGAGGGCACAGGAACCAAAAGCGGAGGTCTGTCGGGTAATAAAACTGCGAATGGTGTCTCTGCAGTTGACCTGGGTGGATTGCCAGGCATGTGACGGTAGAAAGCAACCGGACGGGCCATCGTTGCCCGAGCTTTCCAGAAGTGAGCAAGTTTTTCCATGTTGTGTAAATCCTTGCGAGTATCCAAGATTAGGTTAATGGCGGCTATATGCTTTTCCTGCGCAGACTTGGCTAGAATAGGCAGGATTCTCGACCACGGGGAATCCTTCTTACGGGCTGCGTTCTGAATAGCTTCAACCAGTGCACTCTCCGATTCTCGGCCATGATGAATACCTGGATAAGTTGGTTCCACGATGATATTTGGATCAAGGTTTAATCCGTCCGCTAGCGCGTGGATAATTTTCTGATAGTCAGCCACCCGCTTCTCAAGCTGGAAAATCTTCTCCTTATCGGGAGGCGGGAAGCAGAGAACCTTGTTTTGTTTAACGTAATCGAGAGTAACCTGAAGAACTGAAATTTCCGCAATCAAAGAGCTGGTGTTACGTTGAAGGCTGTCGACTTCTTCCCGGAAAAATGAGTTTTCAGATTCCAATAGAAGTATTTGCTGTCTGGCCAGGGCGAGTTGCGAGTGCAGAGTAGCAATAGAAGAGGGCAGATTGTCCATGTAGTTTGCCAAGGTAGTGTCAGAGACCGAGATGCAACAAGCCAGCTTGTCGAGTTCGCCTAGAGATGCTGAAAGACGGAGAGCCATCATAGCAGCACAGCCACTGATCGACAACACAATACAATACCGGCTTAGTCAGTGACACCACTCATAGTTCCCCAGGCGCAGCGCTTCTTCGCCGCGACCATCATGAGCTATCCAGTCCCACCACCGTCCTACGGCACTAGTGCCCAGCGAGAAGATCGCAACCTTACTGAACCTCTTATTGCTGAATCTAGCAGAGCGCCGGCAGGTGGAGGTATCTACAACCAACCTGCTGCTGGTGATCTCCCCGATGACTTCAAGGTCAGTGTTTTGAACCTTTTCTTCACTGTCTCACCTTCTGACGTGACCAAGTACGGCGTCTCCGTTTCTGAAAGCTCTCTTGAAATCAGAAATGCGTTCGTTCGCAAAGTCTACTCTATCCTCTGTAAGCATCACAACTCGACCCTTATACATGGAGCTGACCCTATTCTACAGTGTGTCAGATTGTATGTTTCTTCGCTTTACATCCCCAGATATCTTTCTGATTCTGCGGTATGTAGGCTGCGACCTGTCTTGTAGGAGGCCTGATCTCCCAATCCGATCGAGCTATGTTTTGGGTCCAGACGCAGTTCGTCTCCACCTTTCGCGTTCTATGCGTCATTCTTACACTCTTACAGCACTTGGTCTTTCTATGTCCCTCTTTTTGGCACTCTCATTAATCTCGGTTTGCTCTACTGGAAACGTCACTCCCCGCCTTGGAACTTTGTTCTCCTTTCGACGTTCACGTTGATGGAAGCCTTCACTCTTGGTGTAGTGGTTGCCTTGTACGACACTACACTGGTACTCCAAGCATTGTAAGTACTCTGGTTTACTCCTCGGACTTGAGCCTCACCCTTCTAGGTTGATCACTCTCGGGGTTTTCATCGGTCTAACTCTATTCACGTTGCAGTCCAAGTATGACTTCTCTGGGATGGGTCCTTTCCTTTTTGGAGCCCTCATCGCCTTGGTGATGACGGGATTCATTGGCATATTCCTTCCCTTCAGTCGTACGATGGACCTCATTTTTGCCATTGGCGGTTGTCTCATCTTTAGCGGTTATGTGGTCTATGATACCTACATTATCAACAAACGGCTGTCTCCCGATGAGTACATCATGGGTGCAATCAGTTTGTATCTTGAGTATGTCCCCTCAGTTGCCCATTGGACCCTTGCTGACGTGAGCTCCCTCCTCAGCTTCATCAATCTTTGTAAGGTTTCTACTCATCTTCCAGTATATGCAAACTGATCGCTTTGTCAGTCCTCAACATCCTGCGGCTCCTCAACGACCTGCAAGATCGGTAATTTCAATCGCCTAAATGAGTTTGTTCTGCTTGCTCGATTATGTATATGTAAAGTATATTTTTACTGGTCAGCTTTGCGGTGCGCCACAGCACCTTTTACCGTTCACACGCCTGTCAGAAGGCCTGCTTTGTAGATGGTCCATAAATAATCTACCTTTTTGTGTTACCTCTCTTCGTCCATGGATCATTTTCTGCCTATCGGATACAACCTGCTTGATAGGGTCCGTCACTACAGAGCTCCACCTCTCTCGTCTAACGCGGTGCAACCTAGGGTCTGATTCCAGATTTTGTTGTACGACGTGTCATTCGTCGACTTTGTCATGAACGTCTTCGCGAGATTGACCACGGCTCTTTCGAAGCCAATCACGCCGCTAAGATGAAGTGGATTGAAGATGTGAAAGCACGTGCTGTTATTGCAGACGTTCCCGCTAAAGCCAACGAACAGCATTATGAGGTGAATTCGCCAAAGTAGAGATTGACAACCACTGTTTTAGCTCAGTGGATGCCTTAGGTTTCAACAAAGTTCATGTTGTCGACCTTGGGACCTCAGGCTAAATACTCCTCTTGCCTGTACCCTACTGGGAAGGAAACTCTAGCGCAAGCAGAGGAGTGTATGCTCGAAAGCTACTGCTCGAAAGCGCAACTACAGGATGGAATGGAAATGCTCGACCTTGGATGCGGTATGATCCTTTCTCAAACTCAGGGTTCTGATGGTAACCAGGAAAGCAAAGGCTGGGGAAGTCTATCTCTTTTCTTAGCCAAGGTGTGCATCACAAACTATCGTTAACCGCGCGACTAGCCTCTTTTCTAAGAAACTTTGGCTGTTCATCAGAAATATCCCAATGCGAAAATCACTGGTCTCTCAAACTCGGCGACGCAAAAGATACATATCGACTTGGCAGCTCAAGAACGGGGATTGACGAATCTAGAGGTGTCAAAAGATAATTTACCGTTTAACCATGACTAAAAGAATTCAATAGATTATCACCGCAGATGTCAATACGTTTGATTTTGATGTTACCAAAAAGTAAGTCGTGCTCTGTCTCCAAAACAAGTATGACTCAACCTTATCTAAACAATTCAAAGGTTCGACCGTATTTTGTCTATTGAGGTAAAGCACCGCTTCGCATCTATCATCGGTTTGGTTTAAGCGGGAGTTGGACATCATCATGACACATAGATGTTTGAGCATATGAAGAACTACAAAGCACTCTTCCAAAAAGTATCTACCTGGCTCCGACCGACTAAGGAAGGTACCGACGACCCTGCACTCCTATTCATACACATCTTTTGTCATAAATCTATGCCATACCATTTTGTTGAAGATGACGGCTGGATGGCTAAGAATTTTTTCTCGGGTAAGTCCCATCAGAGTCCCATCATTATCCAATTGTCTCCATGCAAAACGGACTTTCCAAATCCTTTACCAATTGAATACTACATAGGGGGTACAATGCCTTCACACGATCTTTTCGTGAGTACCGCGTCAATCATAAAACCCCCCTTTGCCGAGTCAAGATACTGACCAATCATATGTCGTTCAGACTTATTTCCAAGAGGATCTAACTTTGGTGAAGAGTTGGTTTATTTCTGGCACAAACTACTCCAGAACATGTGAACATTGGCTAGAGACTCAAGATAGACACAGTAAAGGTGCCCCAGCTTCTCTCCAACGATCCCGTTTCCTACTGACATTTTACCCACGTGAAATGAAGAAGGATTACAGGAACTCGAGCGGGACGCCGTTGCGAAGGGTAACCCGGCAGAAGAGGGCAGAAAAGCCTTCTACAGGTAAGCAGCCCCTTTTGTTCACACATCGATCTGATCGACAACGTATCACAGGTTCCGCGTATTTTATATGGCCTGTTCAGAATTGTTTGACCTGAACGGGGGACAAGAGTGTGTAGTCATATGTTCAGCCGGCATGACTGATTCTTACACTCTTGAACAGATGGGGAGTCGGGCATTATCTCTTCAAACCCAAACATTAGAAAACATGCTCAATATGTTTAAATGCGTGCCTACTTCAAGGTAGCCTACTCACCTAGATTTCATCGCTCATTGGAATGGGTATACTGTCATAAAACCCAATTGACATCCCTTGTTGCCCCGTTAAATAAACTTCCTTCAGATGTGCCGAAACGGGGTCCGCTATGTTTCTTAATGCCGAAAGGATGGCATTCGCGGTCATTTGTAAACTCCAAAGACTAACGGTCCTGATACGTTGGCGATTCATATTCGATTGGCTCACATGATAAGCGAGTGCGTCATAAGTCTATATTCACGAAAAGCCCGGTCAGATGTAGACGTAAGACTGACATGAGAAAAATAACGTACTTTGATTGAAATTTCATCCATGAGCCCCGCTGTTGAACGTAAACATCAGTTCGTCTGACCATATGATCATATAGTTTGACGCCACTCACACTCCCACATCTAGGAATAAAAAGTTGGTGAGAATGGATCGCATTTCGGCATCTGAAGATCACTTACGGTCCATGATCCATCAAAGTCACTCAACTTCTTCACCATTCGGCAGTGGATTGGAACCAGGGTACGGTTGGCACTGTTAAGTAAAAAAGAAGGTTTGAGTTGGTTCGACTTTGGGCACGAGGAACGCGCTCACTTCATAAAGGCAACAATGGGTCGAATAAAAGCATTATTCACATAACTTAAGTCGTTGTTAAAGATCGGCACAGCAGCTTTTAAATCGCGAAACCGTAAATCCATGTCGATCACAATCTTCAACTCTTCCTCGTCGTCACCAGAAATGGCCTCAACGCCTCCATCATCAGGCGCACTCAACGGAGGTCTTGCGAGCTCTCTTTGTCCCGGAATGCGTTTACGTTCAGGATGGCTGTCCTGTTCATTCATATTATTGATCGAAGTCGTGATTGCGTCGGCAATTTCGCCCAAGAGTGCATTGAGAGGCAAGTCTCCATGTGGATCTCTGGGGAATTTAATGTCGAGGACAGCATCGACTTTGCCTGAGGTTATCCAAGAGATAGGACCTTCTGTTGTTGTGGTCGAATTTTGAAGGTGGTCAATGTTCACGCCATCAATACGAATCCGGCTCTATAGAAATGTCTTAGTCCGAAACCGAAATCAAGGAGAGAAATGGCATACCATGCGAACCCATTCGCCATCCTCCAAGTCTTTTTCTGTTGTACGTCCGATACTCTGTGGTTTATGAAGGCTGAACAGACAATTGTCGAATTGTCCAACAACATTTTCCGCGCATAAGAAATCATAGAACAACCACCGCTTTCTGAACTCTCGGATATCGGCACGGAAGATTGAAGCAGTGAAAGGACGAAAACCGCCAGGTTGATACACCGTGATCAATAAATCTTCCAGCTGCAAAGACTCCAGCTCAAAGTCTCCTGGAATGTATTTATGCCTGAATAACGCTGGGTCCAGTGGATTATCTGGGTCCCAAAAAACATTTGTCCGATCTACAAGCTAATGAGTCAAACCTTTTGTGAAATGAAAGGAGGGACAACACACGCACCAAGCACGCCGCGCACGCCCTTCACCACGGCATCTTCCACCAACCCTTTTCCATCCAACCATCTGGAAAGGGACAGAGTAACATCAACCGAATCGATATTCAGGTCAAACAATGAAAAGTTTGTGTCCTGTTCATCCAACGCAACCGGTGCAGTACATTCATCCTCTTCATCATTCAATTGATAGTACCCTGGATGGTTGCTGACATCGTATCCAGCTGCCGTAAGATGTTCATTTCCCTTGACTCGAAGTTTTTTTGCAGCATTTTCGGGTAACCGACGAGAGACGTAAACGTTCTTGAAAGATATCCGCGATTCACGCCATTTTGGGACTATAGCAGACTCGAAGATTATGATGACGCCCGTCTCAGAAGTCAGGTAGTCGCTGATTGCCCGCGCAATGTAATCTAAAGAAAGAGTCCAAATTTAGGCGCGTGGCATTACCTCGAGGAAACGGGAAAAAACACACGTTGTAGTCGCAGACTGTTCGCGATCGCAAAAATCACAGAGAAGAATGTCGTGCTGTATGACGGATCAGACCCTGCAATACACCCTGAAAACAAAGAAAAACTCACGTTCCAACAAAAATCCATAATGTTTGACTCATTAGAAACCAAGTAATGAATGCAGAGATATCATCTGCATTGAACTTTCGAAATGATTTGATAGTAAACCATTTGAAACGTATACTCAGTCGCTGCCAAAATCCGGTAGCTACACTGAGGAACTCGTCGCGTGTGGGTCGGTGTGGGTGTGGTAGGGACATTGCCAGTCGCCGAAAAAAGCGGGAGTAGCCTTCTAGATGTTTTGGTGGGTGAGAAGGGTCAAATTGTTGTTTATGAGGTTGATGCAGTGAATGGCTCTGCAGTGGAGTGGGTGAGGGTGTCGGTTTTCGGGGATTGGTCGGAGAGCCGCGACATGTACATGGGATTTCGTAGGTATCGTTAGACGTCGCTGGTTCTTCTGAGTCATTGGAAGAGGTTTGCCGCGCCTGTGGCTGCGGGTCTGGTGGCTTTGGATCGTCGCGCGGCTTGTTCATGTTCATAGACGCGGGATGGGTATGTATCCGTCGCACAAACCCAGGACATCCAGTATTAGAGGTGAATAGTCTACTTGACAGGCTCTGCTGCAAGACTGCGACCCGTTGTCGTGTTTGCGGCTGATGTTTCCATGCGAAAAGAGCTGTGGATCTTTGAGGAGGGAAAGTCGGCATTGGAGTGGTTTGATTCCGAAAAAAATTTCGGATGACACTGTAGCGGTCTAGTGTTGCACCATTGGTCGGAGATGTGCGTATCGAGTGTCTAGACACTGCCGAGAACGCTCTGCTACAGTGAGCAGAGAGGGCGGACATGGTGGATCAGAGGAAGAAAATTAGAGACGTCATCATGGGGGAACGGCTACTGAATGTTCCGGCCATCATCCGATCAATCCTTACAGCCGCATTTGTTCGCTCGTCCGTGTTTCCATGTGCCGGCGTGCGTAGATCTGATGAGATGAAATAGACCATGCATCCATATGAAACAGGAAGAGGAATGCTCGGAAAAATTTAAAGAGTCTATGGGCCAAGCGTTGTGGGAATGTATTATATGGCACAAGGCTCGGCGTGCCTTTATTTTTCCAGCCGACACCTACTATTCTCTCTGGGGATGCGTATTTTTTTTTCCCGTGAATGGTTAATTGTTAATCTTATTTGCCGGTCTTTAAAGAGGAATGATACACTTGACATTGAGGTTGCGAACGACTCGTTTTATTTATAGATAAATATCGCAGCCCTCTCGATCTAAGTTCCTTAAGGAAAGAAAGAAAGAAGTGCTCCTATCTATCTTTCACTATGTGATCTACTCGCTTACAAAACCTGGGACAACAAGTCAGAAGACCGACGGTGATAGCGAACGCAATGAACTCACTCAAATGCACTTTTCAAGATATGACAGTACGGGCATTCCTGACCACCATCAGATCTGCAATCACAGGAATTATAAGAATCCATATTGAACTCTTTTGGTGGTCGGTTTTGCGGAGCAGAAGTAGCAAGCATATGCTGAGAATTTGCAACCCTCTGAGTACTCCTGCCACTGGAATCTGTGACTGTGGAGGCCAGAGGTGAGGACTGTGAAACCTGACTAGATGTTTGTCTAGCATTCTTAAGGGGTAAGGTACCCTGGAGGTCTGGAGCTGCATTCTGGGTCCGTGATGGTCCTTTGCTTTGTTTCACCTCTGGTTGAAGTGTAGCCTGGGCACCACCTATTCTCTTGGACCTATTCAAGCGATCACGCTTCTGAGGATGGGTGGGGCCCTTCATTGACGAGGGAAGAGAACCACCCACATTCCTGGCTAACGGTAGGGAAACAAAATCCATCGTTGGCGTTAAGGGAGGACTAATTGGAAGTGACATAACCGGAGAGGATCCTGAGCAGGATGGTCCACCAGTTGGTGCTTGTGTCGAAGTTGGTCCAGTAGATCCTGGCCCTTGTGGGGCTGTAGTCAAGGCACAGGGTCTTGTTGTTTCTTCGGGGCCAGGGGAATACACCCGCTGCTCTGATTCGAGGGAATGCCCAGGCGGCGTCATAGGAATTTGTGTGGCGGGGGCCGACATGGTGAATGTTGATTTTGATTGTAATACAGGGGTAGAAGTTGATGCGGCCTCGACGCCACACTTATTTTTTGGAATCTTGGGCAGTTTTTTGAGATCCTCTCTGGTCAACCATTTGCGTTCTGACGAGTGAGGGCCCATTGCCACAATCTGACCGCAGCCCACAGACAGTGAAGATGGCGAGGGCAGAGATAATGGCGGTGTTTCCAGACGCGTTTGTATGGGGTCTGATAAGTTAGCCGCACATTGCTGTGGTGGAGGGGTACTCCTAGCAGTGGATGGACTCGGTCTGGGACCTCTCGTTGTCAGACTTTGAGGTCGTATGCGAGGGTCCCTGGTGACAGGCATGGAGGAAAAGCACTGAAAAAATATGTGTCTTTCATGCAAATTTATACAGCCCCCGTCCGGTGGTCACATATTTGGCCTGTGGATATGATCGAATGAAGAGAGCCCAGGGGACAAGGCGGGCCGGGCGGGTTGCGACTGGGTTGCGATCAGTTTTGCGTTGCTTGCCGTACACGACTCGCTTACATTCGTCCAGCTCACCATGCCCCTCATTGGAAGACGCAGCAAAGTCAAGGGTGTCCAGTTCACCATCATGGTCGTCGGTACGAACCTCTCATGGGCAGTCGTCGCGTACAACACTTAAGCGTCGCACGTACTTTACAGGTGCCTCCGGCACTGGTCGCACCACTTTCGTCAACACCCTGTGTGACTCAAACCTGATACCCACAAAGTCTGCGACAGTCCAGAGACTGCGCATGAAGAGCAGGGTATCGAGATTCGCCCCGTTGATGTTGGTGAGTATGGTCGCGACAGCGTTAGTTTTTTCCTGTCTCATGCCACTCCAGAATTGGAGGAAGATGGCATCCGCATCGCGCTCACTATCGTTGATACCCCGGGATTTGGTGATTCTATCAACAACAGCAATTCGTCAGTGCCAGTTTACTTCATTTTTAATGTGTCATACTCACATTTGTCGCGTGTCACATCAGATTCCAGGAAATCATGAACTATCTCGAACGTCAATATGATGATATTTTAGCCGAGCAATCTCGTATCAAGCGTAATCCTCGCTTCAAAGATAACCGAGTGCACGCTTTGCTCTACTTCATCCCTCCTACTGGACATGCGTATGGTCCCTTCTCTGACGTGTCAACATATCGACCCATTTCTTTTCTAGGCTGCGAGAAATGGATATTGAACTCATGAAGAGGCTTTCCCCTCGTGTCAATGTCATTCCCGTCATCGGAAAAGCAGATTCCTTGACCCCCTCAGAGCTCAAGGCGTTTAAAGCGAGGGTGTGTGCCTTAGGCACCAACTATTTCCGCCTAGACTGACCAACCCCATCACAGATTATTGAAGATATTGACCACTATGATATCCCTATCTACAATTTCCCGTACGACCCTGAGGAAGATGACGAGGAGACCATCCAGGACAACATGGAGCTTCGCGTACGTTAAAGCATACCGAGACAAGACTAGTATGGACTTATTGCCGCTGGTTCATTTTTAGGCTCTCCTTCCTTTTGCTGTCGTCGGCTCTGAAGAGGAAGTTGAGATCGACGGTGAGCCTGTTAGGGCTCGAGTATACCCCTGGGGTTTGGTTGAGGTCGACAATCCTCGCCACTGTGATTTCGTCAGACTTAGAGGAGCTATTCTTGGGTACGTTCTTGTCTCTACCGCAAAAAGGTTCTTTCTCTGAAGGATGGGCCCAGATCTCACCTCGGTGACCTGAAGATGCTGACCGAGGATGTTCTATATGAGACGTATCGTACTGAGAAGCTTTCAAAGAGCATCCTTGACGAGTCTCAGTGCGTTCCATTAACTTAGTGTTTCGCAGGGTCATGCTAACCCGTTCTCAGTGATTCAGAGATGCTTCCTGAAGATCTCGCCAACCAGAGTGTACTCCTCAAGGAGCAACAATTAGTCAAGGAACAAGAAAGGGTACGGCATGCTTTAATGCATCATACTGTCTAATTAACTTTGCGTTGATCTAGTTGCGCGAATATGAATTGCGGGCCAAGCATGAAATCAGCCTCATGAAGCAGCAGCTCCTAGCTAAGGAAGAGGCCCTCAGGTTGGTCCCTCGATTTTGCTGTTGCTTATACATTCGACTCAATACACGCACCTGTTCAGGACCCTCGAGGCGCGCACGGGCTCGCCTTCTTATTGATTCCTGTCATCCTCTCACCTCCTGTATTCTCTCTTGTACTACATTCTTGATCTGCTCACGACGAGCCTCTATTTGTGCGGACCTTGTGTGTTTCTTGTGTGTATACCCGGCCCACTGCTAGTTTATAGCATTTTTCGTACTATCTGTATATCGTGTTGTCTTGGACTGTGAATGTGAATGCGAAATCGTAGATTGCCTGTGCTGCCTGTGCTCTGGGTAGTTGGTGTTTCCCACGGGATGGGTGTGGTAGGCTAAGCAGACGCGTTCATTAGAGTGACGCCGTCCATGATACACCCATGCCTCCTCAAACCCTCAACGACGAGGAGCTTGAAGAAATACGGTCAGTCCTCCCAGGCACCACACAACCGCTGCTCATACCGCATGCGCTCTCTTTAGCCGCTATGAAGACTTTACGACGATAGGTATGAAGTTATTCGGGAATGTCACCCTGACATAACTGAATATATGTAAAGACTGGATTCAAGACTCGATACTCGAAAGGAACCGGCGATTGAAACCAGCTAGGGGGTCATCAATCATATGGAGACGCCTACTAGGAAACGGTCGACTATCCCGGTTTTGGGGCCACGTTCAGAGGGGAATCAGCTTAGGACAAAGTTGGTTTGTTGTCAGCCTTGTTGGTGGGTCCTTTTCGCGCTTATTTTCAAGCCTATCATTTCTCATCCTTCAAATTGTCCCTTAGGTGTTTGCATAGGCTTGAATGCAGCTGTAATATCCATTGTGAGCGTGTGGCTCTCCGATATGAAAATGGGGTATTGCTACGATGGCTGGTGGCTGAATCAACAATTTTGTTGTTGGGAAGTAGACGGTGATGAGGTGGACGGCTGTGATTCGTGGAGACCATGGACTACAATATCTCTTGGAAGGTGGATTATTTTTATTGGATTTGCTGTGAGTCCACGAACCTATACACAACATCACAACTGACATCACTTCTCCATCTGTTAGACTATACTTGCACTCGTGGCTTCTCGCCTCGTTAAGAGTCTTGCAAAATACGCAGCAGGTTCTGGTATCTCGGAAATCAAATGTATTCTCGCTGGATTTATTATGCAGGGCTTCTTGGGTTTCGCTACCTTCTTTATCAAGAGTATCACTCTGGTGCGTTGCTCATATGAAGAGAAGGAGTTCTTCTGATTGGTGCTCCATTATTCTAGCCTCTTGTAATCGCATCCGGATTATCTGTTGGGAAGGAAGGGCCCTCCGTGCACGTCGCATGCTGCATTGGTGCACTTGTGGCGGGACTCTTTGAAAAGTTCTCGCGCAGCCAAAGTCATCTTCTTCATATCTGTTTAAGGTGAATGGTGCACTAAGCAATTTTTAAAATAGGTAAAATGCGTGAAATCATTACCGCCGCTAGTGCCGCTGGCGTCGCTGTTGCATTCGGTTCTCCGATCGGAGGTGTACTGTTCTCTATCGAGGTTCGTCCGAAAGCCAAACTTGATTATCACGCCCTCATTGGCGTGTTGATTGTCCAGGAAATGAACCACACTTTTAACATCAAGACAATGTGGAGGAGCTTCTTCTGCGCTCTTATGGCGACGTTCACACTGTCTGTGCGCGTTCTTCATATTCTTGGTTACTTGTCGGAGAATCTAACGTCATTGTGACATAGGCTATGAACCCATTCAGAACAGGCAAACTAGTATTGTTTCAGGTGACATATGAGCGCGACTGGCACTTCTTTGAGGTCATATTCTTCGTCATACTTGGGATATTTGGAGTGCGTATGGAGTCATAACATTGCTTCTGCGTCCAGACTCGTAGCGTTTTCACTCACTCACCCTATTTTGGTTCACAGGGGTTGTATGGAGCTCTTGTCGTGAAGTTTAACCTTCAAGTTGCGGCATTCCGTCGGAAACATCTGGCCAACCATGGAGTCGCCGAAGCTGTGACACTAGCTACTTTGACAGCTGTGATAGGCTACTACAATCGATTTTTGCGCCTTGATATGACGGCAATGATGGCCATCTTATTTCGAGAATGCGAAGGTGGCGGTAATGTGCACAACCTGTGCCAGTACGTGGAAGAATTTGTCGAATGTTCTATTTGTGACAATTAATTTTGACAGATCTTCTGACCAGTGGAGAATCTCGTTTTCTTTGTTCTTTGCGACTGTGATTCGCATAGGGCTAGTGGTAATCACGTATGGGTGTAAGGTACCTGCTGGCATTTTCGTGCCATCTATGGCTATTGGCGCGACCTTTGGTAGAATGGTCGGGATCATAGTCAAAGCTTTGCAACAGTACGTTTTCAGTAATTTTGACCGAGCTCAAATATAATTTATTGTCGTAGGTACTATGAGAAATCGGGGATTTTCATGTTTTGCGCTCCGGATGTGCCTTGCATAACTCCGGGTACCTATGCCTTTTTGGGTGCTGCTGCTGCTCTAAGGTGAATCTTTAATTAAGGGAAAGCATTTTCTGTCGGCTGACAATCGCTCCAGTGGTGTAATGCGGATCACTGTCACCGTCGTTGTAATCATGTTCGAGTTGACTGGAGCTCTAACATATATTCTACCTACTATGGTAAAGAACAAAAAATTAAGCTTTCTTTCTCCAACAAGCCGAAGTTTAACTTTTTGCACACATACAGATCGTTCTACTGGTAACCAAGGCCGTGGGTGATTTTCTTGGCACCTCAGGGATCGCAGACGCGACAATCCGATTTAACGGATTCCCTTTTTTGGAAAAAGACGACCATGCGTACAATGTCGCCGGTAAGCTCGTCGTACTGCCGATGACATTTTAATAGATTTAGCGAATTGACTGTTTTGTCTCACAGTATCGAGAGTGATGCGGACAGATCTGTTCATTTTACCGGACCAGGGGATGGCTGTGAAAGACCTCGGTAGGTTACGCCCGGGATTATGATAGTGTCGTCACTGTTATTTACACCCCAAATGTAGAGAATCTGCTGACGTCAACGACGGTGAAAGGCTTTCCCATCGTTTCCACTGATGGCTCCCGTAACTTCAAAGGATTTATTGACCGAACCGAGATCAAATACGTTCTTGGTGCGTTGTCATGAGTATGTATGGTGCATCCGCTGAAAGTGACGTTTAGAACGTGTAAGAAACACACGAATTATCACTCAGGAGACTAGTTGTATTTTTACTCCACAAGATCGTGACTCAGACTCCATCGTGGACATGGAGCCTGACCCATCTTTTGATGCGGATGAAGAACTTCAGGAAGGCGTATTCTTTTCAGCTCTTTCAGAAGATGGCATAAATTTCTCTCCCTGGGTTAATCGAGTACGTCTTATCTCAAGGCCTGGCAATTGAGTTGAAACTCAGACGTAATAATTTCATAGATACCAATGACCGTGGCTCCACAGCTTCCTCTAGAAATCGTGATGCAACTGTTCAAAAGAATGGGGTGGGTTCACGATTCATATGACCAACGACATTAACTCTTATTCATCATCTATTATAGACCTCGTGTGATCATAGTTGAAGACCATGGGGTGTTTGCAGGATTAGTGACCGTAAAAGACGTCTTGAAGTTCATTGCCACTGAGAAGCTTGACCACGGGCCTTCGTGGGACGAGCGGGGAGGTCTAGATGGCTTACTCGAGGAAGCATGGACTTGGGCCAGTGAACATGTCCATAGGATTGTATTATGGAGCAAAAGAGTGCTAAGACGTTAAGAGAAATGCAGCACTATTTTTATCATGACTTCCGACCCTAAAACGACTCCCACGTCATCACCTCTCAGGTAAAAATCTCAAGGGGTGTTTCCATTTTCGGCGTCCCTCTTCTGAGAAGCCATGTAACAGAAAAGTGGAGTTCGAGAATGGACTATCAACATTTGAAAACACGGCTCGACGATAAATATATAAGGGCCCATTCCTTATCCTTTTTGTATCCCCACTCAGATGATGACGGCTTCCACTCAGGACGAACGACAGAAATACGCACAAGAACTGGCTGCACATACCCTCCGCCAGTTCTCGGCTGCATATTCGGCCGTCGATCGACCAAAAGCCTCCAAAGGGCTATCGCCAGCGGAACAATTCCTCGATCAAAGAACCAATTTGAAGCCGCCCGGTGCGGTTGGTTCGTCTTCCACGCACCGTTCTTGGCAAATGGACTTTGGCTTAGACACGCCTAGAGACCCCGGAAAACTTACCAAGAAGAACACAGTGTCAGAGGAGCGAAAAGCGAAGAAACGGTTTTACATGTGAGGCTATATAGCTTGCTCTGTGATTAGACGATCACTGAGCCTATTTTACCACAGCCCTTGATAAATGTTGTATATTGCATGTGTGTTAACTCTTTACCTGTCTATAAATCAACTACTTTCCTGGCTGACAACTGACGCTCTGTTTTAAAGTTCTTGTTACACCCATTCCACTCTTGGAGGAATGGCGCGCTGTCGAGTTTTCCTAGAGCTCATGCAAAGTCTTGATACCCTTGTTTCTAGTACCATGCAGATTGTGGCCATACATTCAATATATCATCGTTTGAATCTCACCACGCGTGTTGACGACCTTGCCAGTCCAGTCCTGCCACAAGCCAAGGACACACGTTATGATGACTCGTACTCCTCCGCGGCCACAGCGAAACACTTCAAAAGGGGTTCCGAAGAGCGGCCAGTGGTCTTCCCCTAGCCGGGTGTGGAGCGAGTTTATCAAATCCTCCATGCCGATACTCACCAACTCCGATGAAGTTTGAGCCGACGCCGCTTCTCTCCGTCAGCCTATCACGGCTGTCAACGATATGCTCCGGCACGAAAACGGCATGAAAGCTTCTTTGAGGGCCCAAACTCGCCTCATATTGTAGATCAAATTAACACGACATGTTTCTGATGATCCCTAGATAAAAAATGACGTTGGCTCCTGTTATCAAGTCTCTCATTGCCAGCTCATCGCTACTCTTCCATGGCGTCATCTGCCGTTTCAGGGTCACCATGTCCGATAGCAAGGCTCGTGGGTACGCCACCCCGAGGTGCCCAAAGACGCGACCACTTCGGATAAACGCGTTTGTAGAGGGACATACAGACAGTGTCCATCTGATTTATGGGCCCATCGAAATGCGCTTTCAAGTAGCCATGCGTGCCAAGTGACTCGCGGATATGTCCCGTCCGACCGTGTTTTGTATGTAGCTGGATCGGCTTGAAATAGAGAACATCATCTATGGACCGGAGAAAACATCAGAGACGATCCAAAGCCAGTATAGCGTAGTGAGCTCAAGAGCGATCACGGGGGTTCGTGGGATGGGCTTGGGGCCTGGCCCAAAGAGGCCCAGAGAAGGGACGAAGATTGGACAGATACGAAAAGGAGTAAAATGACGCACCTGCGTTGAAGAACATGTACCGGACCGTTGCAGTCTTCTTGTGTACTTTATATGGATGACCAGTGAGAATAATTCGCTTGGCTATGATCCTTGTTGTGTCTGGACTCAGGAAGCTACCCATAGCCACAAGGTACGGAGCTGCCATGTAAGATTAGCAAAATTCGATACAAAAATAAGCATGCTCCATATGCTAGTATTAAATCAGAGCAAAAGAGGGCAAGGCTAACCTTGTTCGTTAGATGTCTCCCTGAGCAATATACATGGTTGGTTGCCATATACGATGGGACCATATGTCGTCGCAACATTTGTCGTACCATGGCGGAAGAAGCGCTCAAATTTATGGACATTATTCGGGCCTTTGCCACCACCACGCGTATGTTGGCTATATATGGGATTTATGACGAAACGGCGGGGGCCTACACACAAGATCATGGGATCCTGAAGCACGAGGAAAGTCAATTTGGGGTCTGATTTGGAATTGGCTTAAATGTACCTTCGATCGTACGGATCCATCATATTCAGTGTTTCTTTGCACAGTGAAGTGGAGAACCGATTTTTTGTGCTCATGCTGGAACAAGGAAAAGAGGACTACGTGTCCCCGCTTGACTGCCGCCTCGGGCACGTCACGAAGATGGACAGTCACTCGCGTACCAGGCTACAGAACGAGTTAGATAAAGTCTGTCTGCGCAAGTGAAATGTGAATTCACCTCCACAGTGTCGCTTTCTTCTTCTGACCTCCGGCGTACGCTACGTTCTGTGCGTTTAAAATCTTGAAATTGGAATATTCGCGCGTAATCTCGAGGAAGATTTTCATATGGATCCCAAGGACTTGTTCTGAATGAGCGCAGACCACGATACCTTTGAAAACGCGTCCGAGCGGGCACATCCTGAGGTGTATCCAGTTCATCTGGGAATTGGAGATCGTCATCTTCTTCGCGCTGGCGATTCCGCCATTTCTGTAACCTGGTAAACAAGCATGATATATCGGCACGACGTGCAAGCATAGGATTCCAATGGGATACTCACTGCCTTCCTTCTTCTTCTAGATCGAGGTCTTCGAAATCGCCACCTCGCTGAGTTTCCAGGTCCAAATCCTTGTTCTCATCTATGACAAGGTCGACCATCTCCTCTTGTTCTTCGTGCTCTTCCATCTCTTGATCGGCCCCCCTTCCCTCCTCTCCTTTTTCTGCATCATCCTCGTCGTCCGTCTCGTCTATGATCCACGCAGCTTGATATTCACTCATACCCTTCGGTATTCGTTTGACAATCTTTGGTGTTGTCCCTTTTACTGCGTCAGGTAGGATTTCTTGATCGTCGCCGGGCGTCCCATTCATTTCTTCCTCTGTTGGCCATGTTTGTTCGTTAGCCATGTCATCCGGATCGTTGCTTGATACAAGAGAATCGGCCTCGTTAACATTAGGCTCCGCTAACAAGGTCGGTTCAATATCCATCCCATTAGCTTTGCCGTGATGACGAGGTAAAGGAGCGGAATATATCTGACAAAAATCTTTAACATGTCAATCACTGTATATAGATACGAAATACTAACCTTTGAAATTTGGTAATCGCCGAAGTTTGGCAGATGTATCAGTCTGTTAGCAGACAGCGGGGCACCACGGACAACACCAGTAACTTTCAACACCCCGTCCTCCCACTCAGCACTCTCACCAAGAACCCATGTTCTCCCATCTCTCCAACGGGGATCGCCAGGTTTTCCTTCAGAAAGAGTACGCAAAGCATTTGTCCTGTCCGAACTTGCGTTCAAATCAAAGACTCTGCTTTGCGTGGGCACAAAATATTGTATGAAGGACAATAAGGATTTGATGATCCCCGAACGAGATTTTGGATCCATAGAAGGGCCAGGTGCTATAACACTGACAACCTCCGGTAGGCCTTGAGCTTGAAGGGATCGGAGAAGTGTGTCGCCCCAGTCATCTACTTCGACAGTTGGTGAAAGGGCGAAGACGACATAATCTGCAACTTTGCAGGCATCTAGGGCGTCGTAGTATTGTCCGTAAGGCACCAGACGAAATTGTAATGAGGCCTTGTACCGGTCGGCCCTATACAATGAATCAAGAAGAGAAAAGAGTCAGATTATATTAGAACGTACCGCATCTTCCATAATCCATCTTCTGGACAATGCTCTGCAGAGGCCTCCAGCGATTCTGCAAATGCAACCACCGTACTTCTCGGGCTCACATCGCCTGATAGAGGTATCACTGCGACAATCCGAGGAGTACCATCTACGCCGTTGAATATTCTCGTAGCAGAGGCGATGGCATTACGTTTTTGGGCTCGGACTTGTTTCGCATTGTTCCTTCTGTTTAGTCGTAACTGTGCCGCCGCTGCATTATTTGTCTGGGCTTTTGGTGAAATTCGAGAAACTTTGCCTATTTTTGCGCAAGGACCAATTATGATCCATGAGATGTGAGATTTTACAATGTACATACCTTTTGCGGCCTCTTTTATAGCTCGGCGTGTAGCATGTTTTGATTTAAAAGACTTATTTTGCTAGTGATTCGCATTTTTTAAGCTTTGATTTGTAAACAAGTAAGTGTGCCATGTACCTGCTTAAGGGATGGTCTATGATGAAAAGTAGTTTCAACCATTATTTTTCACAGTCGTAGGTCTTGATTTTGAAGATAGATGTCGCTTCAGCATAAATGAAGTTTATCTTTGATCGCTCTCCAAAATTTGTAAAATTACCCACGATAAAACTGTTTTAGGATATCCGCCTCCGAGCACCGCCAGCCTTCAGCTAAATACTGATTACTACTTATGCGTAATGTGTGTATGACATGTCTAGTGTACAAATGCAGCAATATGAAGGTCAGTTACAGGATATCAAATGGAAACAAAGCAAATAATGTTTGTCGGCTGGCAAAGCGGGCTTGGTAACAAGGGAAATATAAAACAGATAATTAATGACCGTCAGGTGCTTCCAGTGTCTAGGATTGTGGGTTAGAGGAATAAGTTGAGAATCCGAGAGCGTCGAGGACTAGGTTGGGTTGACAGGCCAAGCGGCTTGTGGTGCGTGCTGGGATGAGCTATACAGCGAACCATTCACGCTACTTGAAACTGAGGAGACCGATGCAATGGCAGGCGGCAGAGGTGGGCGAGGGGATTTTGAAGGAGAGCAGTTGGCTGAGGGAGGGTGTAGACTGGGAAAGAGCAACCAGGTGAGTATCGGGAGGAGTTATGAAGTAAGTTGGGACAAACCTGGCATCCTGAGATCCGCCAGTAGCCACAGGGGCATTATAGCTAGTAGTATCGGTAGTGATCTTTAAGAACCCGGCCTGTACTAGAAAATCCCATATTCGACTAGTCTTGTTAACATCAATCTTGACCAAGTCGCGCGCTTCACGCCGACGAAGTTTGCCTCCTCTTCGGGCATACTCTCGTACAAGTGTTTCCTTGACGACAAGATAGGGTTTAGGAAGAATGCGAAGCTGGGAACACAAAGTTTGTTCAGCAGGGGTAAGTAAATGCAACGAGGGGCTGTTGGCGAGGTTAAGAGGAGGTGCTGCCGACAAAGTGAGTGTACACGAAGGATGCACGATTTTATCGACTTACGAGGGCGGCGGGCGGGCGGTGCTGTTCCTGGTAGGCGTGGCGTTGGCTCCCTAGAGCGGTCATCCGATTCACCATAGGACATAAGGCTAGATCGTCGAGGATCAGGGCCGGAGGATTGCCTTCCACTACTGCGATACTGTGACCTGTCGTAATCACGAGCTTGTGCCTTGACTTGAGTCTGGGATATACGGATCAAGATAGAGCAATATCACTATGTTCAAGATACGCACTCGTTTAGAAAGATCGTTTTCGTATTTATCGATATCTGCAGCCGTGGATAAGCCAAGGCGGCGATAGTGTTGAAGTTCTTGGATGCGTTTTCGCAGAATTGCCTCATCTATTGGCTAGTGTGTTAGAATGCTTGGGCAGATGGCTGTCTGAAATTACGCACAAAGTATATCTGCAGAAAATGACTCGTAGTCTTCAGCCGTTTGTAACCTCGCAAATGGTCGTAAACGATGCAGAATTTCGCGTTCCTCCTTTGGTCTTTTCTTGTCGGCTGCTTGTATCTAGAACTACGTCAGAACTAAGTCTTGGTCATAAATAAAAGATATAAGCACCTTTCTGTACTCCAAAAGCCCGCGTTCGAACATGAGAGCTTTGTCCTGATGTCGCTTTTCCACACGTTGAGCATATTCTTCTAGTAGTGTCAGCTTGAATGCCAGTGAATCCTTTGTTTCATAAGGAGGAGGTCGCGTCGGCTCCTCTACTTCCTCCTCTTCTCCAGCGCTACCATTGGTCATGGCCACGTCTTCTGATTTAACATCTCTTTTGATGTCGCCATTTATGTGGTAGCCATTGATAGAGCCGTTAGTTTGAGGTGCTGGTGGGCCTTTTCCTGCTGGGAGGGTCTTTGAAGCACCGGATATCAGGAAGCCGTTATTACGCTCCTCCGCAATCTTTAGGCGTGCCTGAACATCAGGATCCGACTCGTCTTCAATAATTTGATCTCCTCCCCATTCCAAACAAATTCCAAATTCCAAATCCTTGACACGATCTTCAGCATCATTGTCATTCTCGTGTTCAAATTCTAGGCGGCCCGGCAGGAAAGAGGTGACTTCATGTACCCCCGGAGCAGATGTTGGTGCCACTTTTTGGGTTGGGGCAGGAACAGTGCTCATTTCTGCTATTCGACGTCGCTTTCGTTCTTGGAATTCCTCAGGATCTACGGAGAAATGCAGGTCCTGTCGCTAAAGAACTATCAGTTTCGTCACACATGCGGAAAAGTAGGGGAAGTTTACCGGTATTGGCCAATTTTCTGAATCGATGTAGATACTCTCATAATGCTTTTCTACTTCTTCTTTGGTCCTAGTGCCTAAGTGTTCTGCGATTCGTTTCCAGTTGCCCATGCCATGCTGAGCTAGCCCAGTAATTAAATGGAGTTCTCTATATGCGGGGTCATTACTTTGCCTCGCGCAGTGCGATCTGAGAAACTTACTCATCTGCACCCCAGTCTTCGGTAAATATAGGGTAGGAATTCAACTCCTGTACCAAGGTAAACAAATGGACATCACTCTACAAGAGGTGCTTACAATGACGCGATAAGAATGCCACCTCTTGTGGTTCTTAAACTCCTTCCCCGCGCAAAAACATGTTGGGCAAATGTCAATGCCGTCGTCGTGAGTGCATACAGGATCTGCACATTTGATTCGAACAGTGTGCGTCAGGTCACATGCGCACGCATCGCACTCATACTGTTCTCCAGGTTCATTCACAGCTGTAAATAACATGCGATGCGATTAGAAGACATGGAATGCAGAGGAAAGGCGTGGAAATCACTTTGGACCTCATCCGGTATGTGTTGTGACTTCCGCTGGGTGACCGTCATTTGTCCGAAGGATGGTCACTCCCAGCTGGATAAAAACGCTCGTCCCCTGCAGATGATGTACAATACTCGTCAGGCCGGTCACTATTGATAGAAAATTTGAAGTTGATGGCGTTCGTAAATGGAGGGTAAGGAAAGTCGGCCCGGGCGCGTTTTAGGCAGAAGACGAGGGCGGGCGGGTACTGTCGGTCACGAACGGCAAGTGAAGATGCTGTGCCGAAGTGTGGTGGTGAAAGTCGCAGGAAACGGCGGGCACTAGGGTCGTCGCCACCGTCGGCGTCGGTGTGGGAGTCGTCTGAGATGGCGAGTGCGGTTGTTTTGACGTGTTTTGTTCGGAAGGCGAAGGCCCCCGACGGGCCTGTTTATGGTCGACTTGGTCCGTCAGCCTCGCCCATCGTCTCGCATTCCCACTTCCATCATGAAAAACTCTGCGTCCATGAGCGACATCACCAGCGTCGTCTGCGATGCTGTGCCAGCCGCTCATTCCGCCGCGCTTGGCATCCTCTCTTCTCTCCCTACCCTCCAAGGCACTACGAGGCTCACTGTCTTCTGCTCCTCGGCCACCGTCTTCAACTCCCAGTTATCTGTCGCTCAACAACAAATCCGTCTTCTCCAGGCTGAAAATGCTACTTTGAAGGATACTGTAAACGCTCTGGCTGCCAAGAAAGACTCTTTAGCTGCTGAAAATGAAGCTTCTCTCCGAGAAAGGGCCAGGCTAGAAGATGAGAACCAGAAACTCGCCGACGAACTCCGCATTGAGAGGTTTCAAGGCAACATCTGTATCAAGAAGGCCCGTGAAGATAAGAAAAAGATTGACGGCCTTATGGAGGCTGCAAAACAACGGGACTACTTCGTCCGTGCCATGATCGACATCAAGCTAGATCACCCTGTTCTGAATGATGCATATGTTGTGTTAAAGGACGGTCAGCCGGCCGACAAAGCCATCATCGAGGCCATTCGATCAGCCGCCAACAAACAAACTTCTCCGTGGTCTAGGCTTCTCGGTCCCGCGGACGTCGCAAAATCTGACCTATATAAGTCTGCTATCGAGCTCGCTGCTACTGCTCGCCTACGAATGGATGAAAGCTTCCGTCTCGCGAGGTTCTGGAAACATGTAGCTAAATTCAATCATCAGAATATCGGTGTCATGACCCCTTCGTCTTCGGCTTTGGAAGTCTTCAATCTTGAACTCGAGAAAGAGGAGCGCGGTACTGTTTTGGATGACTTACTCAAGAAATTGCGCTCTGGCGAGGACATAAGCAAGGAAGAGAAGAAGCAACCTTTCGTTGCCTTCCCCGATATTCCCGATCCTCTGGCACTGACACCTTCAAGTCCCGAGACCTATTGCGAAGATGCTCGCAGCACTGACACTGACCCCTCCACGTCAACATTGATCTCTGATTCGTGTGGCCAGCAACCGACGGACCCAACGGCCGTGGACGTGCTATTCAGCGGGAGTAGCACCTCGTCTGCATCACAAAACCCTAATGTTGCCCCCTTTGTTGGTCCCCCTTCTCTAGAGCGTATATACGGTGTTTTTATGGCGACAAATAGCGAAGAAACTGTCGGCGATCACGAACTACATGCATGCTACTCCCTTGGATGTCTTGGTGTACCAGCACGTTCTCTTCAATCCGTATCGGCTCCCGGCGCTGGACTTGGCCGTAGCGCTACCTTTCCCTTCTCAAAAAAGGATCTTACTCTTCCCCCTGTCATGGATGTAATAAGTGGGCTGACCGTTGTTACATTACCAGGAGCCAAAGAGCGGGAAGTTCAGGCCATGGTCGGTCAACGGGCCCAGTTGTATAGTGGGACGTCTTTGATGCGGTCCAAAGCTATCTCAAACAAGAGGCGCCGGAGTTTTCGCTCTCAAATCCCCAAGTCTCCGACAAGGAGGGCAAGAATCCCCAACAACTCTACCTCAATCGTTACAAAGCCAGTCTTGCCTCCCTTGTCGATTCGGAATGTGTGCCTGCCTACGCCTCCACCTGAAGGAGATTCCATCGCCTACGTCCGACCACTTACTGTAACTCGTAAGAGAGTTACTGAACCATTGTCTTACGACGAGTCGTCAACTACCTCCTCCCCCGTCTCCCCGACATCACCAACTCCGGTGTCCTCGTTCCCCCAAGACCAAAAGATCAAACCTTATGTTGTCAGAGGTCCCCTCTTATCATCCCCTCCTCAATCCAATGCCCTTGTGGATGCTGTCGCTCGTCGCACTTGGAACCCAGATTCTGTGGTGCCACCGAAGAGCATAAATCAAACTAACAAGAAACCTAGACCGCTACCAATTGACCATACCCTAGAGTCCAACAAAGAGAATATCTCCCCTCAAACAAAGTCAACCCCCACAAATCATAGCCCGCGTCGTAACTTCGAATCTCCAACTGCTTCATCCAGAATACCAATGGCGAGTCCTCCCAAGACAAGTAAACATTACTCAACTGCTTTTAAACCGAATCTCAAAGTCGTTCAACCACTCCGCATTATCAAAAAAAATTCGAATCAAACGACTTTGAAGTCTGTAGAAGTTCCTAGGGCTAAGTCTACACCAAGTCCTTTCAACAACCTCACCCAATCACGATCCCCTCGTTCCCACAATTAACACGCTTACAGATGACTATACGGTATTTATCTACAATTATCTGATTTTTTGTTACGCGAGTTTACTAAGGCTGATCATGGACAGTTTTTTTTTTTTCATAGCTTATTCGCAACTTCAGGACTTGCTCTTTTATCTCATGGATTTTGATGACATGTTCGAATTATACCCCCTTTGGTTTTACTGTTGGAACTTGCTTCGTTTGGGACTTGGTTTCTTCCCTGTGTATCTGTATATTATTTCGTTTTTCAGTCTGGAATGATACCATTATAAAATTTATGTGATGCTCCTGTGTATATACGTGTTCAAAACGAGTTCGTCCGCTGGACTTTCAGACTCTCAGAGAGCAAGTTGGGACTTAAAAGGCTCAGATAGAAAAGGTCCTGGCGATTATTCCAGATTTCAACGCACTCTGTCTCAAACCAATAGTTAGGTAAAGAGGATATTCTATTATATGCGGCGCGGTGGTGGAGAAAGAATGTGTGTGGGTACAAATGAAATGCAGCGTGCAAAGCGAGGGAGGGGGGTATCACTCCCATACCGCAGACCACGAAACCACGTCTCCTCAAACCGATTCTACAAAAATACACATCAGAAATCATACACCAAAAGGTTCACAACAAACAATACGCACGTTGCATAATGTTGTTAAGTTTGGTCACTCGCGACTGCACACTCAAATCAATCGTCTTCTCACCAAAATCGACAATAACACCACCAAGAATACTAGGATTGATCTAGAATACTTCAGACACAAAACATCATAGCACAAAAAAAAACAACACACGCACCTTATTCTCAATCTTCAAAACCTTCGCAGCCTGAGCAGTCTGCGACTGTTTAAGTGCAGCTTCAAGTCGATTAACCATATCCTTCGGCAAAGGCTGAGCAGAAGTAACCGTCACAGTCAATTCACCCTTATACTGCGCCAACAACTCTTGAAAACCCAGTATAACCTCCTCAGTCTCACCCAACCTCCCATTCTCCGACAAAACCTCAAACAAATTCTTCGTAATCTCCGACACACCCTCCTTCTTCGCACCAGCACCAGCACCACCCTCAAGTTTCCCATAAAGAACTTGAAGTCCCGCCAATCGTTCTTTAGAAGAAAGCGTAGGGTTCTTAATCATTGTACTAATTTCCGGAGAGCTTTTTATCGCGTTGGAGGCGTTGGTGAGTTCTGTAGCGACTTTGGTGAGAGTTTGAGGTGATTTTTGGAGGGCGGCTCCGAAGACTGCCTTTGAGTATTTAGAGGCGATGGCTGAGGCAGCGCGACGACCCAAGCCGGGAGTGGCAGAGATAGAAAGAGTTGCAGAGGCGAGCAACATTTGCAGAAGACAGTTTAAGGAGAGGACAGTGCAACGAAAGCCAACTATGGCCCGGCTCAGCCCAAAAACTCGGCTTCTCTCGGACTCGCCGGAATCCTCCGTCGTGAGAACTTTCTACTTTAGATCGCTCCCCCCTGTCGTCCAAGTCGTGAATGGAATTATAAATTAAACTCTATGTATATATATAAGTCCAACACGGGTGCATACGATACGATGAACATGATGCGACGGAAGGAAGAAAAACAAAAAATTATTGCAAGGAGTGTGGTGTGGAAAGCGGTTGTTGTCATGAACAATGCGTTGTCTATAGTACAAGAAAGATAGCAAGGGAAAAAATCTCCAATAGGCCAATTAAAGTCCCCAAATCAATGCAGCGAAGAAAATCTAAAGAGCCACTCTATGAGTGATGTAGCACCTCTAATCCAGAACTCTGCGATGGTGCTTCTTTGATAGCCTCTAATCTCATAGCCGTCGATTCGTCTGAACGGTCCGCTGCCGGCGTCGACGGCGACGATGGCTGAGATATTTGTGCCGAATTAGGTCTTGATCCAGTTCCATGAGGACTACCCAGAGCTGGACTCGTAGGTAGGGAGCCCAGTCCGGTACTGAACGACCATCGTCGTGGTAATAGCGACCCTACAGTAGTCGTCCCGGAGGTTACTGAATCCCTCACCGAATACACGCTCGGTAATTCCGATGTTTGATTTGTGCTCACGGATTCCGTTGGTGAAATAGGATAAGGCCGCGTGATATGTACATCGAATGGGACGCTGTGATTCGGGGTGGGGTTCGAGGCTCGCCGACCTGTGATCCTATCCCATGAGGGAGCGGGTGTAATGCCGTTGGGCGTCGCATGAACATGTTCATCCTCCGACTTTTGTTCCGCCTTTTCTAGCATGGAAGCTTCGGACGCTTGTGGTGTGTTGCGCGATGGTCTGGGATTGAAGCGTCCCATCGCGACTTGCCAGATCGGCAGAAGCATATGGAAAATAACCAAATCTAATATCAGAATGACCACAGCCACAGACCAGACAACCGCAACGACGGCGCCGATGACAGTCCTCGGGATAGCTTCAACAGCCACATGTTCCACGAAAGCGATCAAAAGACCGGTGCAAACCAGCCTCGTCACTCCCAAATACGTATTCAAGATGTTTCCTCCTTTCGTCCTGTGGGGCCAGAGAATAATTTGAAGTCCTAGCGCAATGAATTCCGTAATGACCAGTAAAATCACCTGCGCGAATCCGCTGGAACTGGCGAGCGAAATGAAAATAGACTTCAGGAAAGGTAAGACGAGATATAGGGAGAAAACGTAATAACGTTCGGGGCGGAGATGCGCGTAGAGCGGTCCGAGTGAAGTGAGGTATGTCAGTGGAGTATGACTATATAATTCGTGCGGCTCTTGCGCTCCCCGCACGAATCTAATAATAAGGTATGGTGGATAGAATAGCACAACAAGAAGTATGAGGAAGGTGATGACGGCGAGAATTATTGTTAGCCATGAGTCCTTGAGTGTCCATTGGTAGAGTGAAAATATTAAGAGGGAAGCAAAAAGATTAAACCCTGTTTCACTGACATGAGTCGATGATCCCAATCGGAGGTTCCAAAGAGTACTTACCAAACGTAATAGCCACGCTTGTACGAATGAACGATAATCGAAAGAAGTCACCCTTCCCTTCCTCATCCGCACGCGCCTTATCATATGAGTGATGAGATAACCGCAGACCAATAAAGCGAGGCCGATAGCCAATGCGATTAGGCAAACAATGAAGGAAGTCATGAACGCATTCGCGGTGCCAATGTGGAGAGAGTTGGAGTAGATGGGTATCCCAGCTTCTAGCACATTAGAAGAATCATTGGTGACGGTCTGGACCTGGCCCTGCACCGCGGATTGTAAGGCGAGGTTGGTCGAGAACTTGGAGTGCGGTGGCTCTCCAATTGGCGTTACACGAAGGCTGGTGTTTGAGAATGCGGCCAGGATTTCACCGAGTTGATTGACACTCCGTCGAACGAGAGCGACGGGTGCGGTGAGATGCGTGTTGTAGGGACTTAGCTTCCTGTTGACAAAGCCCACGGCCGAGCTAGAAGTCGAGTCCGCTAGATGCCCACCCGTATTGTGGCGCATACGATCAATAGAAGCCTGTAATGTGGAGTGTGACGTGGAGAATAGACCAATGGCCCATGCAAAATTCAATGTAAACGACCGGTAGAGTGACGCGTAGTTGAGATCCAAGAAGGCGCTAGTGGCTATCGCTTGATAAAGATAGAACAGATCCAAAAACCTGAACGGAGCTAATGAATCCGGAAACACGGAGTGGACAGCGGCGGCGAGGAATGCTGCAAGGGCGAATGATGAAGTCACCCATTCCACTGCGGGTTGATGGGTGGACCAGCCATTGGAGAGGGTGGCCTGCACGCAGGCTTTGATGTCGCCAGTGCCCTTTTCTATGAGAGTGAGTTGGGCAAAGCCCTCCAAGTCGGGAATAACGAAAGCAATTCCAGGGACTCTATTTGAGACTCCGAGAGAATCGGGAAGAGACAAAGTGTCTGCCCCGGTGAAGTTGTAGGTGGGGAGGGGACACAGGGCACCGTCAAGGATATGACAGAGGTCGAGAGTGACGTTCACGGGGGTCATGCCGTAGACATTGAGGAGGAGGTTGGCGGTGACATTAACATTTTTTTGCTGTGAACGGATATATTAATTGATGGAAGACGGGCACAAACACCGGGGGACATACGACACTGGCTGCAGAGATGTTGAAGGAGACGGATTGGTTGCGGGGAAAAAAGGCGATATCAAACTGGTCAATAAGAAGGGTTTCGGGGGTTGGCAGTAAGTAACAGACGAGGCGACTGTAGGGCAGATTTTATTCAGTGTCAAGCAATATGACAGAGGTGCTGCGGTTCTTACAGAGGGCTTCTTCCCGTGAAAGAACGAAGGAGGGGAGAAGGAGGAAAGAAAGGAGAAACAGTCGCGACCTGGCGAACGAGAACATGGAGAAAGAGAAGGGGTGGGGTCTCTTTCTGTCTGCGGACAATAAGTATAAGATGAATCAGACAAGCTTATTCCTAAAAGGGAGAAAGCTTATTGTATACCGTATGAATGGCGCGTCTGACGCCTCTGCCAGGGACGGCTGTGTTCTCGATGGCCCGCTAGGTGCGTGTTTTCCCTGAAAGAGACTCTAGAGGCGACTGCAGACGGGGGACAGGGGGATCATACGGCGGTGCAGAGCGAGGTTATAAAATGCCCAGCACGTGCCCCAGATTTGCGAGGGCTTCTACCCGCCCCCACGTTTATTCGGCGCTGTCGACGCCGTACACGTGTGGACAAACCCGCTGCACGCCCAAAACACACTAGACACACGCCGGCAAGGGCGGGCCGAGCCGGCACCAGCTTCGACCTTCCCCAGCCCTTGCTCAGCCCGCACCGATGCACAGAGTCGGGCCAGCCCTGTCCTGCCACCTCTGTCGACGCACAGCTGCTCTGTCGCCAAGGCACTACGCATCTTCTTCCCATGCTACCTCCAATCCATACCCGTATCCCACAACAAAAAGCCCCACCCCTCATCAAATATTCCATCTTCCTCACTCTGCAACCGAGAATGACATAAAAGCCCGATGTGCGTCTCCATTCTCCTCGCATCCGCCTCTGTTCATCATTCTCCATCAGACTTTGACCTCGTCCGAATATATCACCCGGACAAAGTTAGCTCGTCTCTAAATCCAGATGTCGCCCATGAGCGGTTTCAGGCCATAACTGCTGCGTATGACATCCTCCGCGGCAAGAAGCCATCAGGTCTTTCCAACTCCAACCACTCCAACCCCCAGGACCTGAGCTACCAGACCACCGCGGCGTACCGTGCCGCAAGGAGAAAGCGGCAGGAACTCTACTCCAGTGGTGCAGTGGACGACAGATGGAAAGACCGTATATTTATTGGGTTGGTCTTCGCCGTAAGTCCAAGTACAATCTTTGTGGCATTGGCTCATGTTCCACTAGACCATTGGCGTGTTTCTATTCCAATCACATTCCACCCGAAACGCAGTCATGTTAGATATGATGCACTCCCGGCAGTCTATCTCTCCTTCCCCTGAACCACAGCCGGTCGAGGCTGATAAAAAAAAGAAAAAGCCTTCAAAGGAAGAAGAACGCCTCAGCGCATAATCCGCTGCTAACTTGTTTTTATATCTTTGTGCGGTATAAGTTACATCCGAGTGTATCTATCGTCTCATTCGATATTTATTTATAGAAGCAAGGAAATCCATCCGCGTGAATTGGTGGAAATCCTATCTTCTCCGTCCTTTTTCCCAGCGAAATGTGTCCACCCGCCATCCTGCTCCAAATTGTCCAGTTTCTCAAGCCCAACCGTCTTGCTATCCCCTGCTATCAAGTTCACTAGTCCACTGAACCCAGCATCTTCATAGTTCAATGCCACCGGACCATTTCTCGAAGAAACGTGTGTAGAATCAATGGGCCTCTTTACGCCCTTGTTCTTGTGGAAGAACACCTCCGTTTTTCCGGCCCCAGTTGTGGTTTGGAAGGATACCTTCTCTGGTGTATCCTTGGATCGGGGCGGTTCGGGATGTACATGTACATGCATCTCACCATCCCCGCGTTGTGTCATCAGCGTTGCATCGTCCACGACTGCTACGTCACCAACGATCCATCCTCGAGTGACTTCCAGAGACGTATGGATCGACCTCACGTCTCCCGAGGACTGAATCATATTGTTCTTGTCCAGTGAAAATAATGTCACGTATAAGTTCTGCAATTTGACATCCGCGCCTTTTTCGTATTTGATATGTGCCGTAGCATGTGAAGCAAGATGCAACTTCTTCAGCGACGGTGGAACGTACAGCTTGACATCAAACCGTACACATGCATCAGGTTTTTCCTTCTTGAAGTATGGAGTCAAAACCTTCGTGACACTGCTGTACATTCCTCCTCCGGCGGCGTTCCCCTGAGGAGGAGGCTTCGGAACTACGATTTTGGAGGCTTCAAGAAGGCTAAAGTCGTTGGAGCTGATACTGATCTCATAGTGAATGAAGGAGGAGTCTTGGGATGCAGATGCAAGGGTGATGGTTCCAACTGCATCGCCTCGAATATCAATTCCGTGATCAAACTTCTCGGGCTGCATAGGAGCGTCCAAGACGTGTGTTTTGGTGTCGTTGTAGACATACGGAGTGGCAAGGCAACCTAGAGCGGTACCGAATTCAGGGAGTCCCTTGATCTTGTCATCAGAGGACTTCTACACTCCATGATCAGTTCTGGGTTTTTACTCGGCGCACAACATGGACACTCACTCGGAAATTCCAAGCAGCTAGGAAAACGACTATAGCGACACTGATGACGCCTAGTACAATGAACCACGTTCGCCAGCTGGGAAACCATCAGTATAATGCCATTCAACCTCCGCGCCGAAGATCAATGATGGGGGATATATGCTTACTTCAACCCGCAATGACGCTTCCCCTGTCCAGACTTCGACAACTCCAACTTTTCAGCCTCTGAATATTCGTCCTCGAGTAACCCGATAGTAGCTTCATCATCTGGGCTCTTGTTGTCCGAGTCTGTATACCGATTTGGAGTAGAGAGCGAGACGCGACTTTGTGCTCCTTCCTCTTCCATTCGGATGGGTTTGTCTGTGGGGTCCCGCATATAGATTTTCAATTCCTTTGTTGTTTTCTGGTTAGATGTAGAAAGTAAATGGACGTACATTCCTTCCTAGGGGCAAATGACCCAGCGACCTTCGCCACTATTTCTGAAGGTTTCACCATGTTGATAGTCCAGAAACGCACAAGCGCCCGCGAAAGCTAAGAGAGAGAAGGGGGGTGGGGAACCGTGAAAGGAGGGGGGAAATGTCAAGCCAGGAGTGGGCCGGGTGGCAATCGGGCCCAGGCTTTTTATGGGTTATTTTGACTTTCGGCATTTAGCCACGAAACACTTCACACAATCCCTAATGAATGATTACGTCCCTCTCTCTGATTGTATCATATCTACATATGACAGGTATCTACTGACAGGAATTTAGCGTGGTTTCGATTTGAAGGTTGGTCCCAGAAGACGAGTTTGTCTCGCTATATGCAAGTTTCGAAGCTCGCCGGGGGAACTTAAGTATACCCTGCTGACCCCCTTTTTAAGGCAGAAGCGATGATGATGGGTGGCGGCGGACCCATCAAGCTGTCTGCCAACCCTATTTTTTACCCTTGTCCGAGCTAGATCGGGAGGAAGTGAGTGGACTTTGAACGTTTTACGGTATCCTCTATATTTGCATGGGAATCCTAATCGTGATCATGATGATGAAGGTGGCGGACTCGCGTCCCTATCTTTGGGATGTTTTTTTGGTTTGGATGCAGTGGGAGAGTTTGAGGGATGGGGGAATGTATAGAGTATATGGGGAATAGATAGAGATCAATTGGGAATTGTTGCTACTGGAAGGGTTTAAGCTGTAAAGTGAATTAGTGCCGAAGGTCGGTCACGGTGATGCATGTGGTTTGGTTTTTGCTTGAGAAGGCGCTAAGAATGATGAGGTCGATGGAATGTTAATTAGTGTGTACTTAGTTTGGCCGTGCTATTGCTACCTATAATAAGTTAATAATGGAGGGAGATTAGAGGTTTGGTTCTTCATATAGTGCGCATGATCTTTTCAGGCCATAAGTATGAAATCGTACCTTTTTCGCGCGAGGTACGGAGACTATGATCAAGGGTCATCGATTCACCCGAAATCACTGATGCTGAGGTATTTCCAGTCTCGAACGGCGTCTTGAGTACTTAATGGGTATGTACCTTGGATGATAAAGGTTGTCGTACAGTATTAGATATGATATATCGTCGAGGGGATGACTCAGATAAACGGCCGGACGAGTCGATTAAAAGGGGGAATCGGAGAAACATGCAAAATCTGAAAGTCTCGGCGATTTCTTGAACTCCTGATTGTACTTGGCGTCATTTAGTCATGTCCAGACCGTTGCGCTCGCGGCGGGAGAGAGACTTTATCTACGATTTACTGAAGTATATCGACATTGACTCGATGTGTTAAACTGCAGAGCCGAACAACAAGAACTCTATTACAGAATATTATTGAATCAATTTGGGCTAGCATTCTTATGCCAATGTGCGGCCCGGCCGTGAAAGAATAAGATCCGAAGAATTGCGGCGACTATAGAGTTGAACGGCCATATCTATGTTATTCTACAATTTTCACGGCCGGGATGCACATTGGTATGAAAATGCTAGCCATTGATTCACCCTGGAGACCTAGATACTATACCGCTATACTGTAGCAAGTACTCACACGTTTATAATTCAGTAATACATATAATAATTCCCAGTTTGAGTCTTTCGGCTGAGGATGACCATGGGTGGTTTGGAAGATTGGTTTATACTGGCAGTAGAATTATATAGTACACCCTGTCGTGTAAGCAGGCTACCATGGTCAGTCAAGCAACTATTACAAGAAAGAGAGACATAACAGAATGCCTTGTGGCTTTCTGCCATCGCCAAGTATATTTCCTGTAAGCACATACACTTACACCTCGCCAACGAGGTATTGAAACCTGAGCGCCAGTACTTTAATCATTTTAGGTTTTTCACATGACCGCGCATCACCATCATGATGCAATGTCCGTTGATAGATTCGAGAGAACAATATACTGGAAATTACATTGATTGCTTCTGGAGACCCTCAGAATTTTTCCCTTGAGAAGCCTTTTGCCTTGATTCCAACTGATCGGGTAGAGTGAAAGAGAGGCATCATTACAGTGGTCAGGCGTCGTGTGAGAGATTAAAGCTATCAGTGGTCAGGTGATCATGTCACGGCATTGTCCTGGGTTATCTACCGCTCACTACACTTTGCACTACACCAAACCATCAATCATTTCGGCATTCCAACCGACTTCCCGAGGATTTTCTGTCAAAATACCACAATATGTCGCCCATTGCCACCAAGATCTTGTAAGTCAAAGACTACTTTCAAGACATTTGCCGTAATGATGTACCTTCTTGTGCTTAGCCGAAATAGCGCACACTTGTGAGCTAAAGCACCTTGATATGGCTTGGTGTTTTTGTACAAAGCTGTCGGGGAAGCTGATAGCCGAAACTCCACCCTGAACCATGAGAGTCCACCTTGTTTGCAGTCTAGAGTGCCCAGAAGACGTACTATCCGCTCGGTATTCCAAGAGTCCAAATGACATAGAAGAGGACGGACCGCATGTTCTGGAAAATTGAAACCCTGCTATCTCATCGGCACATGTTGGTGCTTGGGGTGGAGGTAAACTCCATCCCCGTGAGTTTACGACCGGTGTTGTGTAACTCCAAAAATGAGTATATAAAGATTCTTGAATCCCACAGCCGCCACTCTCTTCCTTCCTCACCCTTCGGGTTCTCCCTACCAAATCTTTTCCATGTCCCGGATAGCTCTCAATTTCCTCGTTGTGGTGCTTGCCATTGCGGCGGGTCTATACCAGTTCTACATCAAAGACTTCTTGAATGTCATAGGCTACAACCGCGTTGTTCAGCCTATTGGTAACAAGAATTGTCGAAAAGTACCCGAGCTAAAAGCTTGCGAGGGTGAGTCTATTCTCCTGTGTTACAACTTAGGTTCCTCATCGGACATACTTCACATATCAACAGATATGGCCCTTCACGAATCTTCTGGCCTTATATACCTGGCATGTTCAGAGCCTCAACGCCGCGTACAATGGCTCCCTGCTGTAGGCCGTTTGAACGTAGCTGGTGCTTCCAAAGATAGTGTCGTGGTCTACAATCCCGAAAATTCACAAATTACCAAACTCAAACTATCCGGGCTCGATGAAAACCTTGGTTTCTCGTCACATGGAATCGATATCGTCCCCTCCGCGTCAAACCCCTCCGAAGTCTTCTTATTCTTGGTCAACCATAGGCCGCAATCCAATGCTGAGCAGCGCGGTGCCGATTCTGTAGTGGAAATCTTCAAGCACACACTCAGAACGGATAAGCTTCAACATATCAAAACTATCAGAGACCCACTCATAATCACTCCGAATGATGTTGTGGGTTCAGATGATGGCGAGAGCTTTTTCATCACGAATGATCATAGCCAGAAAACGGGCTTTGTGAGTATCGTCGAATTGTTGTGATATTCCGTCTTCGATTCAACCTTGAATAGAGCAGACATTTTGATGGACCGCTCGGGCGCAAGACCACATCCGTCGTCTACTGCCACGTCGATGAAGGTTGCAAATACGCAATCCAAGGCATGGCTGGCAACAATGGGATCACACGGGCATCGAATGGCACTTTCTACGTTGGCAGCGCAACTATGGGACACCTCACAATTCTCGAGCGACAAAACGATAACACACTCGTCATGACAGATATCATAAAAACAGGTCTGCTTCTTCAAATCATCATCAGAATCCATCGGTGGGTGACCTAATGTGCGCTTGTAGATCGCGGAATGGACAATCTATCTATTGATTCAGAAGGCCACGTTTGGGCTGCATGTAGGGACCCTCACGTCATCTGATTCCTGTCACTGGTTGATAAAACGTCATCTTTACCATAGCTTTCCCGAAAATCGGGATTACAGTAAATGAGCATTTCGAGGATCCTAGGGTGCCTGCGCCATCCTCGGCTTTCCGCTTTTCCATCAACACTGGACCCAATGCATTCTATGGTGAAAAATACAAGGTTGACAAGGTAAGAATATAATTATCAGTTTTACCGGGGAAGTGTTCAACGTCCTCAATTATGTGTATGTTAGGTATTCGAAGATGATGGTAACATTGCATCTGGAACCACTACCGTATTTTACGATGTGCGGCATAAAAAATTGTTCCTCCATGGTGAGGCGTTTCTTTTGAATTTGTTTTGATAAATATGAACATTTTATCAGGACTTGCTGCACCTCATCTCACCATCTGCGAGGTTTAGTAGACTTCTTGGGTAGTGCCAACAAATCTTCGAGTAATACTTGCTAGTTTAATGGAGTTTCAACAAAAACGTTGTAAGTTTATATCATATCTACGAACTCTTGGCCGGTATATTTCACTTTAAGGCATGTAAATAAAATGATCAGAATCATGCAGTAAAGAGATTTTGTAAAATACAGATCGTCTCCTTGTCATTCTGTGGCATACTTCAAACTCCGACTGCCAACACTGCGGCGGTACATTCGTTACAATGTCCTAGAGCAT
This sequence comes from Agaricus blazei, assembly GCA_029719445.1. Taxonomy (NCBI): domain Eukaryota; kingdom Fungi; phylum Basidiomycota; class Agaricomycetes; order Agaricales; family Agaricaceae; genus Agaricus; species Agaricus blazei. Next base: position 784,444 of record SSNC01000008.1, on the reverse strand, counting down.
AAAAAGTACACTTACATGATATCGTAGCGGAGTAGAAAATATAGAGAGAGAAAACTAGGTCAAATACTGCGACACCACCTCGTTTACTCGCGGGTCCACCTCTTCAATAGCGGAAATCACATCAGCCTGTCGAGAGCCATATCGTGTCAGTAATGCTCGAACACCAAAACATGACTGCTGAAGCTTACAAATATCTTGTCCTCTCTTTGCTTACCGTCTTCTCCAAGGACATAGTCAGAGGGATCTTCGATGCTCGCGCTGTCGATATATGCGCCTCTCAATTCATCCAAGGACCCACTTTCCGGAAGACCGACAGCTGCCCATATTAGCTGTCGACTACCTTCTTCAGCAGTCTGGGCCAATAGTAGCGTTAATAGCTTATGGCCGATCCCCGTTGTATGTCTGTGGAGCTCAGAACGACAGAAGCCCGGATTGACACAATTGAAGATCACAGGCAGTTCTTTTGAACGGTGGCTGATGGCGCGAGTGAAAAATACATTTAAAACTAATGGTGGATTTATAAACAAAACGAAAGAAAAATATATAACTCACGTTTGGTATCGTTGTAACGATTTTGCATCATTCTGATTCGGCGTTATCGGACGTTGCCTGAGCCAAAGGTTATCCCAGTCGACTCACTGACGTGTGGAATGTTCTTCATCACTGAGGTATTCGAGTGCGTTGGGACTTGCCATCATTTCATCTTCGAAGCTTGCGATAAAGTGACGTCGACTTGATACGGTGACGATTCTCGGACATGTGTTGAATTTTTTGGCTGTGTCGACCATAAGAGGAAGTAACAAGATGGAAAGCAGTGCGAAAGAGAGACAGTTGACTTGGAGTCTAGAAGGCAATTAGTAATTAGTGTCCGATAATGAGGCATATGACATCGCACGTCGCCTCCCATCCATCCTTTGTAGAGGTATAGAATCCGTTTTCTCGAGGAAGAACAGCCGCATTGAGCAGCAGGATATCTAGCCTCTCTAAATCCATAGCTCTATCAGCGAATGTTCTGACAGACGAGAAGCGAGAGAGATCGACAAGCCATGGTTTTACATTCGAGTAGCCAGTGTTTGCTTTTAATCCTGCATGGGTTTAATTTGACGTGGATTAAGTATTTACTGACGGCCAAGACATTCGCGGACTCACGATTTACCGCCGCTCGGCCTTTCTGCTCACTCCGACAAGCAAGAATAAGCCTGCCGGGATTCATCTTTGCAAAATGTTGAGCGGCTTCGAAACCAAGGCCAGTATTGGCGCCAACAATGATAATTGTCTTGTTCGTCAGATCAGCCTGAACGACATCGGGAACTGGACGGAGTCGATCAAGGATATAAGCGAGGATTCCTTTCTGGCCCATTGTTAAGGCAGAATCTTGAAGGGAGCTGAGGTGAGGGGTTATTTATCTGCTTCCAGATGTCCAATGGGAGAAATGGAGCGAAGCGGCATTAACACGCGCACCAGTTCAAGGTATTTCTGTCGTGATGGACTATGCGCGTGTTGTGCTGCTCCAAGCCGAGCGCTGATGTGTCAAACTTGCCATCGGGAGGGCGAACGTGTCATAAGTAACGTACGGGCTTGGGGTTTCATCTATCGAATGTGACTCTATATTATAGTTGAAGGTTAATGTTTCCCGTGTGTGCTCCCCGTGGATACACTTTCTCTCAAGAACTAAAACCTGCCAATAGTAAGATGGCCAGCAACTCAGTCCTACAACGGTGACATAAAACTTGGTCCATTTGTCTGATAGTAAGTCAATGTTGCCTGAGTGACTCGGATCATCCTGAGTAGGTGTTGCTGGCAGTTTGACAAGTAGTAGGTGACATAACTGCAAGCGACGACAAGGGCGTGATGACATCTTCCGTATATCCTTTGGGTGATCATCGTTTAAGAACTTGTTCCCATTAGGGGTCATTCATTAGTGAGCCACATAGTCACAGGACAACGGGTGTACATTTGAGGACGGGGGCGTGGGCTTGTCGACCCCGATGGGCCAAGACCTTGCGGTGGTGAGATTGGAGTTGCTGGATCATGCAAAAGCGAGAAGTTCGCCTGAGTAAAAGTTAGATTTAAGGTATATATTGGAGGGTATTTGCATCCCTACTTATTCACACGGTCTGTTATCTTCGGTGCGTGTTCACACCACTTCGCGTCTAATTCTCAGCCGTTGACTCGCGTTGCGTCAACGGACAGGTCAAAAATACAATCAGCACCGCATCAATACTGCTCGAATTAAGACTGCATGGAAGTCCCGAAGCATAGACATGTCCAATAAACTAATCCAACTGCGGCTACCCACGTCACTCGAAGAAAAATCAATCAAGAAAGAAAAGTACACTCACGCCGTATCATAGCGAAGTGTGAAGCGAAAAAAAATTAGACTAAATATTGTGATACAATCTCTTTCACCCGCGAGTCCACCTTTTCGATGACGGAAATCATATCGGCCTGCAGGAGAACATGTTCTGTCAGCAATGCTCAGATACCAAAACGCGGCTTTGGGCTTACGAATATCTTATCCTCTCGTTTCTTACCCTCTTCTCCAAGAACAAAATCAGAAGGTTCTTCTATGTTCGCTATGCTGATATATGTTCCCCTCATTTCATCCAAGGACCCACTCTTCGGAAGACCGACAGCAGCCCATACTAGCTGTCGACTACCCTCTTCGGTAGTCCGGGCTAACAGTAGCGTTAATAACTTCACGAATATTCTGGTATTATCTCTGAGGAGCTCAGAACGACAGAAGCCCGGGTTGACACAGTTGAATATAACAGGTTGTTGCTTCGAGCGGCTGCTGATAGCGCGAGTGAAAAATACGTTCAAAACTAACGACGGATTATAAACATAGAGAATCCAATAAGAGAACAGTCAACAACGCACGTTTCGTAGCATGATAACGCATTTGCATCACCCTGTTTTGTTATCAGTCATTTCTTGACCCAAATGCCCTGGCTGACTCACTGAGGTGTAGAGTACTCTTGATTACTGATGAACTCCATTGCATTGGGGCTTGCCATCACTTTATCCTCGAAACTTGCCTGGAAGTGAAGCTCGCTCGAGACTGTAACGAGTCTCGGAAATGTGTCAAACTTCTTGGCCGTATCGACCATAAGAGGGAGTAACAGGATAGACAGTAATGCGAAAGAAAGGCCATTTACTTGGAGTCTGTAGTAAAATCAACAATTAGCGTTTCCCGATTAGGGACTGATATCATACGTTGTCTCCCATCCGTCCTTTGTGGAAGTATACGATCCGTCATCACGAGGAACAATAGCTGCATTGAGCATTAGAATATCCAACCTCTCTAAATCCTCTACCATTCGATCAGCGAATGCTTTGACAGACGAGAACTCAGAGAGATCAACAAGCCATAGCTCCGCATTGGAGTAGCCAGTGTTTGCCTTCAAACCTGCATTGAGTACGAGGTGAACTAAGTCTCTACTGGTGACGTAGAGAGATACATAAAAACGCACGGTCAACAGCCGCTTGTCCCTTCTGTTCACTACGACAGGCAAGAATGAGCCTTCCAGCATTCATCCTTGCAAAGTGTTGAGCTGCCTCGAAACCGAGACCCGTATTAGCGCCAACGACTACAACCGTCTTTTGCGCGAGGTCGGTATGAACGACATCGGGAACTCGACGGAGTTGATCATAGACAAAGGAGAGGAAGGTTTTCCTGGCCATTATTGGGGTAAAATTCTAGGCGGGACCAGAGATAAGGGAATTGAGCTCCCAAGGAGAGAGAGCATTCTTTTTTAACAGCTTCCAGATGTTCAGTGGGAAGAATTCCGGGACCAGCGTGAAACACAATCATTCGAAGGCGTGCTTGTTGTGATGAATTAATTGTATTGCCGTTGGATTATCTCAGGCCGAGCCTTGACGTGTCTAACTTGCCGTCAGATTGGCACTCGCGTCAGAAATTTTCACATGAGCTCAGAAGCGTGTCAATCAATGTTGGTTCTATGTCCTGAGATCGTCCACATTTTGTGTCATTACACGGTCCCCAGAGAACAGAAAAATGATTCATTGTGGGCGGGCAACACTTCGTGCAGTCCCAGAGAAATGGCAGAAAAATTCCAGCTGTTTTCCCAGCGAGTCAGTAATAGCTCAGATCAACCTAAGTAAGCTTTCGTTTGGTTAGCAAATTGAGATATACAAGACATAAATGCCAGCAATGAAAATAGAATACTTACTGATATATCCGTCCGTTGCGACGTGATCACGGTAATACAAGCATACTAGATGCCATCATCATAGAACTTCGTTGGCATGAATGTCGCATACGGGTAAGAATATAAAAACCAGTCGTTTACAAGGACTGCATAGCGGAGTCACCGGACAATCAGGGGAAAAAGTGCCAGCATTCCAGAGATGGTATTGAGGTCGAAATGCAGTCAGATCATCCAGAAGCGAGAGTTCTTTGTGCCGGCTGCCCAAATTTCGGGCAAGGTGTGCGCGTGGTAGAACTTTGACTTGTCGTCATAAGATCACATGAGGTCAGATAGAAGCTCAAATTCTTTCACACGACCTTTAACCCTGATATTCATGCTGTCAAAATACACACGTATTTTTCTGCTGTTTTTATGTTAGAGAGCTGTTCAAGCAGCTATTTGCTAATGAACGCTACTCGTACTTATTTTCGATGACGCGGAATTAGATGTCTCCTGGGGATAAGCTTTGACTGAACGCGTGTGTAGTAAGCGAGCTGGGCCGGAACCAGATCAGGATCAGAATGTGGTGCAGTATTGTCAGGCATTAGTCAAACATAACATCGTAAAGTCATTTCGCCCCTCGCTGGTTGCTACTAAGCCTCTGTGGACTTATCAATGCCTGGACAAAACGACCATATAGGCACGCTCTTATCTCACACTCCCCAGCGCCTTTTCTCTTGAGCATTCCTTTTCCGTCGCATCGATGTCGCGGGTAGCTCTCAACGTTTTCGTCGTATTGCTTGCCATTGCAGCAAGTGTATACCTCCTCTATATCAAAAGCTTCTTGGCTCTTATTGGTCATAACCGTGTCGTCGAGTCTCTTGGTAATGGGAACTGTCGAAAAGTCTCCGGGCTCCAAGCTTGCGAGGGTAGCAACCTTATTACTCTCTGTCGCAGGAATAGCTAAACTTGATGAATAGATATAGCTCTTCATGAACCTTCCGGCCTTCTGTATTTGGCGTGTTCAGAACCTCGTCGCCGCATCCAATGGTTACCTGGAGGGGGCCGTCTGAACGCAGCTGGCGCGTCGAATGATAGTGTTATGGTCTATAATCCCCAGAATTCACAAATCACCAAGCTCAAATTATCCGGACTGGATGATAAACTAGGTTTCTCGTCACATGGGATCGATATTGTCTCCTCCGCCTCAAACCCTTCAGAGGTCTTTTTATACCTAGTCAATCACAGACCGCAATCGAATGCAGAACAACGCGGTGCCGATTCTGTGGTGGAGATCTTCAAGCATACGCTCAATACCGACCAACTTCAGCACATTGCAACCATCAGTGACCCACTTGTGTTGACTCCCAACGACCTTGTCGGCTCAGACGATGGCAAAAGTTTCTATGTTACCAATGATAATGGTCAAAAAACAGGCATTGTAAGCATCGTCGAATATGTGTGGTATTCCCTCTTTGTCTGAACCTTAAAAAGACTAGATTTATCGATGTACCGCTCAAGCGTAAGACCTCGTCTGTTGTCTACTGCCACATTGATGAAGGCTGCAAATACGCAATACAAAGGATGGCCGGCAACAACGGAATTGCACGCGCATTGAACGGCACTTTCTACGTCAGTAGCTGGACTACGGGACAGCTCACAATTCTCGAACAACAAAACGATAATACGCTTGTCATCACAGATGTCATACAAACAGGTATATTATTCGATCTGATCTCCCAAAGTTCATGTTCTCAATGTGCCTTTGTAGACCGACTTATGGATAATCTATCAATCGATTCAGAGGGACATGTTTGGGCTGCATGTAAGCATCTGTCCTGCCATCCGAGTGCTACAATTCGTTGGGCTAAAAAGTCACATAAAATCAGCTTTCCCGAAAGTGTTGAAAATGGTCAAACACACCAGCGATCCTAGTGTCGCTTGCCCATCGTCTGCCTTACGCTTATCGATCAACACTGGTCCCAATGCATTCTATGGTGAAAAATATAGGGTCGACAAGGTGAGATCCATGTTTACCTCGTTACCACAAACATTTTAAATGCCATTGGTCATATATTCAGGCCTTCGAAGACGACGGCAGCATTGCATCCGGAACTACCACTGTTGTTCATGACGTCCGCCACAGAAGATTATTTCTCCACGGTAAGACAAATGCCTTCAGTTCTTTTGGAATTCCTAACATGCATCAGGACTTGCTGCATCTCATCTCACTGTGTGCGAGGTGTGAGCAGACGTGTCCAATCATAAATTCGCTTAGGAGACCGGGGAAGGATCTACTGTGCATAATAATGAGACCCCAACTAAAATAGTAAGACCCCAACAAAGTCCTACTTGTAATTTGAATCTTTGGCCGAAATACTTCATATTATGCAGAGAAATGAACACCGTGATACAGATGAAGGGAGAGGACATGAGCCATATTTTTGACATGAGACAGCATAGTATATACTGAGACTGTTGTAAGCTACCGCATATCCAGATGAACAGCCGCAAGTGATGCCTCCTAATCCCAACCACTTCCCGCTGCGGCTGGCGCATCTGCTGCCCAGTTACCACCGCTTGGTTCGGCTGCCCAGTCAGTGTTTGGTCCTGCGCTGTCGGCGGCCCAATCAAGAGCAGCTGGAAAAACGGGTCAGCACATTGACACTGTCGAGGAAAACTATACTTACATGATTCAACCAATGCAGGGTTGATAGCACCCGCTTGATGTCCACCACCAACATCCCACTCTGTGGGAGCGGCAACCTCCTCACCAGCCGTACCAGTAGCCTTAGCAGCAGCCTCCTCCTGTTGCTGCTTCTCGACCTCCTCAGGATCTCTGTAGAAGAACATATCAACCATGACGTTCCAGCCATCAGGTGTCCTGGGAATTGTGCCGCGGAGCCTCAAGACTTCACGAGCAAGTAACCACCAAATGAGACCGATGGAGTGCTTAGTCTTGTTGTTTGTGGGGATGGCAACATCGACGAATTTAAGAGGCGCATCGGTGTCACAAAGGGCGATAACAGGAATGTTGACATATGATGCCTCACGAATGGCTTGGTGGTCTACCCGTGGGTCGGTGACGATGATAAGACGAGGCTCCTTGAACGAGCGGGTGATGTAGTTGGTGAAGGAACCGGGAGTGAAACGTCCAGCAATGGCTTGGGCACCAGTGTTGGCGGCGAATTTCAGAACGGCACGGTGACCATAGGGACGTGCAGAGATAACACAAACATCGTTAGGGTTCTCAATGGCGGCGATAATCCGAGCAGCGAAAACGAGCTTTTCCCAGGTCTTGCCGATGTTGATGATGTGGATACCTGCCAGAATCCGCGACTACGATAAGAGAATTTGAAGTGGGATTAATCTACGCAAAGACGCACCATCGGTCCTCCTCTTCCAGACATATGGTATCATTTGTTTATCACAATTTTTTGTGCCAATGTGGCATTGTGCAGCCAGTAACAGCTGGATCTCATCTTCAGTAGCACTTAGGACGGACGGTAGTTTTGAGGCCATGTTATGAACACCTAAGGCAAGTGTATCAGCATCTGAGATGCCTCAAGCGCATCCACCCCGCAAAATGCACAAATCGGCTCGTTTTTGGAACAGGGGCGTTGTGTGAGATGAGTGAAACGTACCGTGAAGCTCTTGCTAGCTTGTAATCGGCGTTGACGACGTTCACGGACGGTTTTTGATGATTCGGCTGTAGCCAATGTCGTCCACACAAGTTAGCCAAGTATGGATCAAACCTGAGTTCCCACGCTCTTCGACCATTGAAGGTTATACTGATGTGCTCGCATCCAGAATCTATGTTTCTACAGTGGATCAATATCACTGAATCTATGATACATATATGGTGTACTGAATAATACAAAATGCGTGGCTATGATATGGGAAAGATCTCCAATTGAATTATAGTACTTCTCCGCCAAGTGAATCGGCGTAGGTCGTGATACACAGACTACTTAAGTCCGTGTTGTAGTTCAGGTAAGATAAGCATTCCAGCATCAGCCTGCAACCCTACATGTAAAGGATTAGATCTCAGTAGGAAAAATAGACCACTTGCTTACCACACAGGACACGATGGCTAGGAGCCACCTGCGCCATATTATATATATTTTCCTATGTATGATATTGAATGCAACGCACGAATCACTGATAGCAGCAGAGAGGTTGGTGATTGCGGACGCCCAAGTCCACGTGGTTACAACTGGGCAAGAAGTATTAATATATTGCAGTGATCATGATCGATAAAGCTGCAGCCTACCAAGTGTAACCAAAAAGCCAAGTATCGTGTTTTTCAGAAACCGTGACGCGATGCGGGCAAAACCGATTGGTGTCATAGTGAGCAACTTGTATTTGAGGATGGTGAGAATCAGAACGATCACTTGAACAATACTGGCACTAATACTGCAGCCGTTGGTGGCACATTTCTTCAGGGTATAACGATCAGACATACCCAAAATAAATAAAAGAGTCCGGGCTCGATAACGCGACGTTGTTCGGGTTAATGCCAATATCTGGCTTGAGGACAAGGCCGACGATCGCGAAGACTATTTCGCACAGTATAAAAAAAAGCAGGGCCAGAGCCACACGAGTAGAACGACAATACAGAGCGTAAACTGGAGATAAATGATAAGCAACTTTCGGTTTGTAGGGATTATACCTCTCACCTCGCATCATGAGTTGCATCTCAACAGAAAGGATTAGGGCACCGCCAATGACAACCTGACAGGAGATCCATCTACGTAGCGAGGCTGACATCGACCCTGTGCTATTTATTGAAAAATGGTCAATAGCACGATTTGCGCTAGGAGGGAGTAAGCATCATCAGATGTGCAGATTGGCCAACGCACATGGAAGCCAATAAAGCAAAGTAACGAGTGAAAAAGTAATGCCATTTGAGCCAGCTTTTATTAGATCGACTGGATTTGATATGAGGAACAGCACTCAGAAAGATCAAGGTCGATACTGACGGCCAGACGAGTTCCACCTCTTGGTCAAGCGTTAGGACAATTTCGTAGATGAAGAATGCCAGGGAAGCAACTGTAATCGTTGGGGAGATTTAGTCGCAAGATAGGTCAGAGCCAAGGTACGAACCTCGAAAGTACTGTATAAATGCCAAAGGCAGAGTCGGGGGAGATTCCATCGCCTGTTTGGGTTGGTCGCCTTGAGCTCCCATGGAAGGGATACGGGGGCAAGCTCAACCTAAGTTGTAATATGCGAGCCAAGTGAGATATGAGCAACTGTTGTTTGGCCGTTCCATATATAACGCCACGCTAAAACATTCAGGGGATGCCTCATTTCCAGGGCCAGAAGCACGTTGCCCAAAGATGGTGGCGCTAACAAAGTCCGCGACACTCGTTTGATGAATGAGTCAGCAGTTTGAGACTTGCTGTTGTCCTTCGGAGCAACGTAGTGATGCTGCAAGTCAAAAAGCAGGCAGATAGGAAGAACGTCGGTCTACGTAATCGAACGCTCATAAGCGTCCGAAACAGTTGCTATTCAAAAAGCTGTTAGTTGGATTCTCTCATGGATTATAATATCAGCGGGTTTTTCGCTGAGGGCGCGAAATTACCGGTGGGCCGATTTAATAGGCCATTAAGAGTTACGACAGTCTTCTTCATGGGGTCCGGCACTCTGCACCGCGTGGAAACGGGGCGAAGAGGTAGCTAGCAGGGGTTACGGAATGCCATATGTTTATCTGGAGACGTGTCTATTTTTAGGGGGTAAAATCACGTGAGCGACAGGTGCATTCCGTCGTCCGTTGGCAGTTTGAACTTGGCCGCAGACTCCGTCCGTTCATTCTCATATTACATCATTTCATAATCCAACCGCACAATCGAGCAAACTTGCATTTGCTGACTTCTAATGGAGGACTATGCCGACGCCTTTACACCCGGTCGGACTGTGGACATTGATTTGGGAACCGCCGAAGTCATAACAATCGATCTCGATAACTTGGACCCTAACCCAGACGATGTATTAGAACTTCTCAAAGACGGCCAGTGTAGGGACTGGGTTTGGACAAAATTAGCCGGCGAGTATTGGAGAAAGAACTACCTAGATGGTGCCGAGCGAATAGCCCATACGGCTATTGAGAGTATGTGAATGAACCCCAGCCCCGAGCCGCATCTTTGCTGACGTCCTATCTAGCTTTTCAGGCTAATGGATCCACCGCCTCACTTCCTCCAATTTACTGTCTATTAGCTAACATCAACATTGCACGTTCGAGGGCAGCACCTAAACACATCCTGACCGATGCCCGTACGTGGAACCGCACATTGTAAATTGCCCAACTCATCGCACGCGCAGGACAGGATATCATGAAACAAGAGCATTCGAAAGAAGATTATTATCGTGAAGCTGCACAGCTTCTCAACGCTGCTGAACGGGTCGGCAGAGATACCGGTGAAAATGTCAACGAAACACTGGCTTTCCTGACACGAGGTCCGCCCCCCTGTTCTCTCTCCCAATTCTTTCGTTCATTTTCTACAGGGATTCAACAATTGGCCACACGGTCTATGGATGATGCATTGCGGTCATTTGACGGCGTCCTTGCCCTCAAACCGACCAACCTTGTGGCATTACTGGGAAAGGTAGTGTGTATTCACCATGATTCTTCGCGTGTTAACTCGTTTCGGCTAGGCCAGAATTCTTTATGCCCGGCGGAATTTCAAGGACGCGCTACGCTTATTTCAGGACGTGTTACGGTATAATCCAAGTTGTCAACCAGACCCTCGTATAGGAATCGGGCTCTGTTTCTGGTCTATGGATAATAAGACAAAGGCCAGAGTCGCTTGGCAGAGGAGCCTTGAGATTGTAATTCATGACTCTCATTCTTTAGTAGCCACTGACAAGTTGCCTTAGAATCCACACGAATGGGCAGCCCAATTACTCCTTGGGCTCGACGCCATCAATACCAGCAAAAACACGCAACTTCCGGAGGCCGAACGAACCTCGGCCTTCATTTCAGGAACAAAGTTAGTGGAAAACGCGTTTAAGGCCAACCAAAAGAGCGCTGCAGCTGCAAATGCTCTTTGCGAAATTTTTCTTCGTAAGGGCAACTTTAAGAGAGTATGTTCTTATCTTTATCGGTTGATCATACGTGATCTAATGTTTATACCTCAGGCGCTGAAGTTGGCCGAGCGTACAATACAATTTGCCGATACCTTGACCATCTTCACCGAAGGTCACCTTCGAGCTGGCAGGGTTTGTCATGCAGAAGGTTCCCACGTCCAGGCCAAAAGGTTCTATTCCGCAGCGACAAATGAGCAGCCGAAACACGTTCTGGGTGCCATTGGTTTGGCTCAGGTGCAACTTCAGCACGGTACGTTATAGAGATTCTGGAATGTCTTTTGCTTGACTTGTGGATCTAGATGAGATCCCAGCTGCGATCCATACCTTGGATACCCTTTTACAACCACCAAATCCCCAAAAATCACTGGAAGCCACCGTGATGCTTGCATCTCTCCGTGCGCATTCTCGGCCTGGTGTTTCAAGTGCCGATCTAGCTCAAGAAAAGATGCGTGCAAGAGATTTGTTTGAGCGTGTTGGAAAAAGTATCGAGCTTGACGAAGTGCGGACGAATGGACATGAATCAAGTCATGCCTCTCGCGCCATCCTCGACGACATGGATATGCATGTTGAGATAGCTCGGCTATGGCAAGGCGAGAACCTCGATCGGATGCGCAAGGCTCTGAAAGAAGCCCTTCGTATCAGCGAATCGAACGAGAAAGTTGATCCTCGTTTATTGAACAATCTGGGGGTGCTGCAGCATTTGGAAGGTGACCACGCAACTGCTAGGACAATGTATGAAGATGCCCTGACTACCGCAGCACACTTGAGCATGGATGTATCCGAGGCTATGTCAACATCAATCCTGTACAATCTTGCTCGCGTGTACGAAGACCAAAGTAACGGTGACCTGGCAAAAGAAGCATATGAAAAGCTCCTTTCGAGACATCCGGAGTATGTTGACGGTATGTGAAGTGTCATTTAGATCATACGACTATACTCATGCGACTTTAGCTAAAATCCGGCAGGCTCAAATGTACTCCAGTGTCAACCGTCATAATGACGCTCATGAGCTCATCAAACAGTGTCTCTCATCTCAAAACAGTAGTCTCAATATCCGCGCGTTCTACACGTACTTCCTGATTCAGACAAATGCTATCAAAATCGCCAAAGACTTCGTGTTCACCACGCTCAAGGACTTTGACAAGTATGATATATACTCATTATGTGCCGCTGGTTGGATCCAGTATCAACAATCTCGCGAGAGCAGGGACGTTTCAGCGGATGGTGTGAAGGAACGCAAAAAAGGATTCCAGCGATCTGCAGAGTTTTACGAGAAAGCACTTCAACTAGACCCTCAGTGCGCGTTCGCTGCTCAGGGACTAGCTATCGTCACAGCCGAAGATGCTTTGGGGACATTGGGGGGCGCCTTGCCCTCCACGCTCCCTGTAGCGATGGATGAGGGATCAAAAAGAGTCAAGAACGCTCGCGAGGCTCTTGATACATTTGTCAAGGTCCGAGAGTCGATAGATGATGGCAGTGTATACCTGAATATGGGCCATTGTTATTATTCGTGCGACGAATTTGACCGTGCAATTGAAAGTGTGAGTATAAGTTGTTATACATCGTCTTTATCATGATCTGACACTTCTGAAGTATGAAACAGCTTCTAAATTTTATGATGGGCACAATGTTTCAGTACTACAGTGCCTCTGTCGATCGTGGTATTCGAAAGCTACCAAAGATCAATCATATGCTGCCATGAGCACTGCACTGAAATATGCTCAAAGGGTACGTTGTCCTTGCTTCTAGTCCGTGTGATCCGTAGTCTTCACGGGTCATAGGCTTTACACATACAACCCGGCGATAAGGCCACTGTGTACAACATTGCTATGATTCAACAAAAGTCTGCTGAGATGCTGTTTGCCCTACCACCCGCCAAACGGACGCTTGTAGATCTGCAGCGAGTCATTGAACAGGCCACGCATGCACAAAAGTAAGTTTCTTGTCATACCCCTAGCTCCGCACTTTGGTAAATGGAGATCAGATTATTTGCCTCGCTTGCTGAAGTCAAGACCCCACTCGTGCCCTACAATAAAGACATCGCAGATAACCGTAGAAAGTACGGAGAAAGTATGTTACGAAAGGCCGAGGAGCATCTTGCTGCGCAGAGACAACATGAAGATGAGACGCAAAGTCGTTTGGAGGCGGCCCGACGTAAACGACAAGAGGAGCGGGAGAAACAAGAAGCGGCGGAGGTGAACACTAACTTGGCTATCAACATGAAACTGAGCTGATGATACTGTTTGCGTAATAGCGCGAGCTACAGGAGAAACTTCGTATAGAAGCAGAAGAACTGACTGAAAGTCGCCGTGTTGCCCGCGAGCAAGCTATGGAGTGGACACGAGAAGTACGGATGGACAGCGATGAGGAGAAAGAGAAACGACCTAAGAAGGCCAGGAAGCCCAGGAGTGAAGCTCCTAGTGGCGATGAAGGCGAGCCTCGCAAGAAGCGCCGTGGCAAACTGAAAAAGAGCTCTGATGATCAGGGTGAGGAAGATGGTGCGATATTCACAGATGACGATGATGCGGAACGACCAGCAAAGAAGGTGAACATACTTTCTCTAGGCCTTCATACGGAAACTGACTCTACGACTAGCGTACTTCGAAGAAGCGCGTCATTAGAGACGATGACGACGATGAATCCGCCAACCCGCGTAAAAAGCAGTTGTACGTGCATCCGTTCTGATTTTTTGGATAAGAAAACTAAATCGGATAATAGCAAGAGTAAAGAGATGATATCGGATAGTGATGAGGAGATGACATGAGCCTCATCGTTGCTTCTCCGTAACTATGCTATCGCCGAACTGTAATCATCACTTAGACCCTTGCTGCTCCACATACGCCTTACAGGGGGCAGTGTTCAATGTTCATCCCCTTATCGAATCGTCATGATGGGTGTCGTGTTTATAGCTAGATACACCATATCGTAGGATCATTAAAGTCGTGCGGTCATAAGTTCAACAATGGTAATGCTGCTGAGCAGGTCTTGGTATGGAATGAGTTTGGAACGTAAGAACGCCTTCCCCCTATGTAACGAGTGTCGATTCCTTCAAGAGGCCTGCAATCAGAAAATCCACGGTATGAGCTTGTGTGGTACTCTTTGAGCCCATTCATCCCATTCCCTCGTTGTCAAGTCACGCAGAGCATTATCCTCTTTGCTCATCCTTTTGAGGAGTCCGACGAGGATGGTCACGACCACCAGGCTGTTGAGCATGATGGCTCCCCTCATGAGAATGGAATTCATGATACCACTTTCCCTGACCCAAGAACCCTGCATGACGAAAGTCTTCAATTCTAACTTAACGTGAAATTGACGGAGATGTTCACCTTAGACCCATGTAACATAAACATCCCAATCATGGTAACGAGAAGGCCCGAATATCCGGGATGACGAACAATGCTGTATGGACCAGTTGTTACGAGAACATGATTCCTAAGAATGCTCATTTCATATGTGAACATGCATCCCAGTGCCTTATAACATTTGTATCGGATGAACCCTCCCGTCGCAGCCAGACATGCGCCGACGATGAATAAAGGTGATGGTCGAATACGATCCGCCGCACCGTCGGATAAAACTAAGTTGGAAAGGATATGCTTAGATATGGGAAGCAAGGGCGCAGATTGAGCTAGAATGACGGCTATTTCGGATAGAGCCGCTCCCCAAGAAATTGCCTGCAATACTATTAAGAACGCGTGCCGAACAAAGGAAAAATTGGAGATGAACGAACTTTGACTAGTATAGGAGCAGAACGTTGTTTGATTGCTGCTTCCAACTTTGTGGACTCTGCCTCCTCATCTTTCGTTGGTGGAGGATGAGGTGGGGTTACGGCAACTTGTAAGCCAATCATGGCAACAAGTATGAACGGGACCTTGATGAGAGGGGAAATGGAAGGATTAAGGATGGTTCGTAGTTGGTCTGTCATGCGAGGCCACGGAGTCGTTGGTCGGGACAAGGGAGTGGTGGACGTAGCACATGTAGACAGTCAGGTGGACCTTTATAATAAGGTACTAACGCTAGAAGCAAACGTAAAATCCAAACACCCGAGACCTTGAGGCTATGGATTCTGGCGGTTCGTAAAATCAAAAATGTTCCGGTCCTGAATGAAAGGAAAAGGCTGAGACTGGGGGATTCACAAAGGGCTTTGCTGACTTTTCTTAAACGACGTGAGGATGGCGTGGCCTAGATATGCCTAAGAAAGCCGTCAGGTTGTATTCCGCCTAGGATTGATACGAGTAGCTCGGCTAGAAAACAAAACTGGTGGAAAGCTATTAGCCGTATTCACATTAGCCGTTGTTCGGATCAACTAATTGTCCCACATGATATGATATGATTAGAGTCAACCACCACCGCTACCGATAGCCCAGAGTAAGATACTTATACTTTCTAGCTCCTCTTTAAGCATTCATACATCAGTGGAAAATGGCTGACACTGTTGCTGCTACTACGGCTCCCGTCCTTTCATTCCCCGCCATCCTTCGGAACTCGGCTCTCAAAGATCGCTATGCTCACTTGCATCAACTTTCTCCGAGTGGTAACGGTGCGACGCCCGACCAGGCACCTCTTAAGAGAATCCGAACAGACCAACATGAAGGCAAGCGCTGGGCCAGGCGCAAAGACAATGGTTTGCCTTCCATCATTCCCCTGAAAGAGGACCTGACAAACGCCTGCTGGTAGCGCACTTCGTTGGCAATCCCCACGTCGTTACTGCAACCAGGAAGGATTACATCATACCGATCCCCTCAAACAAGACCACATTCCCCGAGCCTCTCCCTTCCTACCTTCCTAGGACTGTGAAAGCACCTACTGCTACCCGGCCCACTCGGGATCTTGCATCTGCTAGCGCCGGCCGCTTCTCATTAAGCTTGAAAGGTATGAGAAAAGAATTAAGGCGAGCCAGTGGACGAGCGGAAGCCCTGGTCAGAGATGTCGAGGAAGAAATGATGGACTGGCTTCAAGGAGGCATTATATTACGACCAGACGAATCTAATGCCGCAGACTTGCAACATAAACCCGGCGAAGGCAGGGAGATCGGGACTACTGGCTCTATTTCAGAAGTCTCGCGAACACCCTTGCAGTTAGTGTGGAGTGTCGCCGATGATGCTTTCGCACGTTATGTGGTACATTGTTGCGCCCGTTATCATGAAGTTGTCAGCTTTAGTCAGTATAATCGAGCTTGCATAAGTATTATGAAACTCATCACCGTCTGCTTCAGGCAAAGGCGATTCGAACCAACGCTTGACTTATCTTCTTCGTCCCAATGTCAGGCAACCTGACTACCGGGCAGCGTCAGCCATGTTGACGCCACCTGCTACGGATATTGATTATTCGTCCCACCCCGAAACCTCTGACATTGATTCGGATTTCGTATCCGATCGTGATTTTGCTGATTCGGATGTAGAGGCGTCCACTGGCCTCGAAAGCAGCACGACCAAGAACCTCGAAGTAATACGGGAGACATCCCTTCCATCTTCGCCGCATAATGTCGCCAAGGATGTGGACGAGTGGTCCGGACTCGGCGCTGACATCGAGGCGGACGAATCAAATAGCGAAGCCGAAAATTCAGATATAGTCGCTTCCATCGCTAGTCTCAGCTTGGAGGGCACCCACCACATTCAGGTTGCAGAGCAAGTGTTGCATGGGCCTGGGGAAGACAATGACCCAGATGTGACCTTGACCCAAGACGCCACAAATGCTGTGAATGAACTTATTCGTAACGACAGAGACTCCTTTACCAGAATTCCTCACCATCGCCAGCCTCCCCATGCAATCAACAGACGTTGGAATAGAAATACCTCCTCGCCATCTCGTTCTCCTGCTCGTATCCGACGTCTCGCAACCGCTAACAAACGTAGGCGTGCCAGTGCTCGGACCATGGAGACAAATAATAGATACATTTCGTTCTACGACTACTTGTTCTCCTGAAATTTTGAGCCATTCTGACGTGGTTGATAGTAGCATTAAGATTTGATGCATCAAATTTGTATAGGATACCTCTATCATTGAACGAGATAATTATCGGACAACCAACAAAGAGTGTTTCGGTACAGAGTGCATTGAGCCATATGCCTGGCTGCCTGACTGGAGACCACCAGGTGGGGAGGTCAAGTTGGAGAGCTGTACGCGAAATCTATATTTGAAGCTACCCCTGATGGTATGGCAGAATGGGCCACTATGGTCCCACCTGTCCTTCGATCTTCAAGCTTGAGGGGCGGGTCATTTGTGCTTAGGGTATGTTGACTCCATAATTGACCTGTCGTTTCCGGTGAGGACAGCAGTATTGAACACCAAGATGTCCAATCTCTCTAAGTTCCTCGCAACCCGTTCGGAGAACCTGAATATCAGCCTTGACAGATGAAAAGCCAGAAAGATTAACAAGCTAAAGCTCTACATCAAAATGACCCGCAGGTGCTTCCAAGCCTAACTTTTGACTAGACGGAGAAATTTGAATGTGGTGGACTCACGGTAGCCTTTCTGCTCACTATGGCAAGTGAGGACAAGCCTTTAATTTAATATTGAGCGACTTCAAAGCCAATTTCGGTTTCAGCGCTAACGATAACGATTGTCTTGGTCTTCAGATCGGGCTGAGTGAAATGGGTGACTCGAAGGAGTCGCTCGTAGAGGAAAGCTGAGAGCCTCTGCTTCTTGCCCATTTCTGTGGTCGAACCCGGGCAGAAGTAGAAGTTAGGGAAGCTGGGAGCCTCGTCGGACTTACTCGCTCCCGACTAAAGGAAGACTTGTATAGAGCCGCACTCATATGGATTAGATGACTCTACGCGGAAGATTGGCCTGTCTAATCGTGATGTTCACGTATCATATGCGTCGGACGTAAGGTACCGGTGGGCATGTTATTTGTAAGATCAAAGCCGATCCCGTCGCGTTCAATCCTTATACTCTGGCTGGAATAACCATTGCGCTAGATTTCGTTCTTGGAAAAGCAGAAAAAGTCAGCAGCGGTACACTGGCAATTTCGTTTTTCCATTTATCTCGGCCAGACAGCTTGCGATAAGGGATGTTGATGAGTGGTGACTCGAATAGTTCGGATTTTCTTGGGTATGCACCAGCGGTTTGATAGGCAATCACATAAGCTGGCAAGACTACGGCGGTAATGAGAAGGATATACTTACATATTCCTCCAGATGTACATTGCTTCGACTCCGATCACAGCATCGTCGAAGTTGAAGCCTGTGTTTACAAAACGTAATTGAATACAATCAGTAATTTCAACCTTTATCCTAGTGGTTTCCATCAGAGAGCGGGATAGTAATTGGACGATAAACGGCAAGGTTTGACGCCAGGAAGCATAGGGCTGTGTGGTAGACTGAAGGCCTTTGCTTGCGAAATTATGTTGGAACGCCGTCGGCTTTGACCGCTCGCTTGGTAGGCGGAACTTAAATTTAGAGATACCTACCCTAATATGGTAATAGAAGAAAGGGGTATTTTTACTTCCACCGCCTTTCACCACCTGGGGACACGAAGTATCCGTCGCTTCGGCTTGGGGGAGGGGCACTTACGCGCCTACGCGCCTACGAGCTAAGATATAGTATGAAGCCTCCCAAACAGGCTGGTGGCGAGTATGAGCCTGCATCTGCCGCGCTTCGTCAAGTATCCTGGTCCAGTCATACCAATCATTTTTCGTACTCCTTTCTTGATTGGAACTCTGTTCCAGGGTTGACTGTGTTTCGTATCTAGCAACGTGACACGGTCCTCAAACTGGTTTAATCATCTCACCTCAAGCATACTTTGAACCAAATATAATTGACTAGTGTACGTTCTCGAATCTTGCTTTTGACCAACAAGAGCTCACACTCGTGGCGTTAGTTATTCTTCATTGTGTTCGACGATACTCAAAAAAAAAAGTCCGTCATGAATCGTATGGCTCATTCAATGAGCAATCTTCACCCAAGCTTATGACTGACTGTTGGTCGATTTCAGTAACGTCTATGAATGGAGGGCGCCTGCTCAACCATTGCTGCAACCAGTAGAATCGAAGCAATGTATGTTACGAGAAATATGTAAGCACATTCCTTTCGTTTTTGCCGTCGTATATGATTTCTTGTCAATTCACTGGCGCAACACAGTGTGGTATCCGGTCCGATGAACTCGATTCTGAGCTGGTCTACATATATTCGTATTTAATTCATCATTCATGGTATGGATCAGGATGGAGACCAACGTACCCGTATTCAATTTCTCTGGCTCACTATTCTCCTACCAGAACATCCAGGGGCAGACAAATAAAATCAATCGCCTTCATAGCACCCTCCATTCCACTGTTCTTACCGCCGTAACAGCAATAGGTAAGAAGAGCTTCGTCGCCCCGCCTTCGTAGATGGTCAGTCGCGACGAGTTCCCGATGTCGTCCAAGCAAATTCAAAGTGTAATACGATTGTCGGTCTCCCAGAGAGTAGGTCCTTGGATGAAATGAGGAGCACCTATACCGGTAGGGCAAGCATCGCAGAAAACCTTTGGTTTTGTTCTCGGGGGGAGGGGTAATATAAGAGAGGACAAGTCATTTGTACGTTCAGATCGTTAACACCTTGATGTCACTGATAGAACATGTCTTCGACAAGCTAAAATATCGTCCAAAGGTGGATCCACATATGAAAGATATAATGTCACGGTACTGGGTCTTATCGTTTTTTTATCATATGCTTAACTGCATTTCTTTGCCGCACATGTTAGACATATACCCTACGAACAGGAATCTCCGTACTGCCACTGTATCGGGGCCTTTTAGCATGGGTTTTACACCCACACCCGTCAGCTATGGCGCCAGCAGGACCCGATCAAGAAGTAGGTGAGGAAGCCTGCTCAGGCATCACATTGGTATGGATCAGACCCGGCGGACCTCCGATTATTGGCCACACTCAACGCGTCATTGTGGCGGCATTGGGTCCATGACGGCCTTTGATTCCTGCCGTTAATAACACACATCTGGGGGAACACACATCTGGGGGATTGTGTCCGTGTGTACTCTCTCGTTCGCATTTGGGATCTCACACCGATCAAACCGCTAACAATATCGACTCACAGCCAACTCAGGGCATATCTGAACCGTCACTTTCACGCATAACACCCAAATCGGAACGGAACTCTCACTCTATTGCCGTTGCATTCGCGCTCGCGAATCTCCGGCAAACTAGACGCGATATTCTTCGGCATAGTCACCCAACGTATACGATAGCAGTCGTAGACCAAACTTCCCACCGCCATACAAGAACAGATAAATAAGGATCGAGTTCTGATGAGACTCTCAGTACCTTCACCCCCAGTCCTTTCCAAGTCATACCTCTTCGATGGGCAAGAAAAATTTCCTCGCCTTTCTCTACGATCAGCTCCGTCGAGTCCCCGATGTCATCCACGCTGACTTGAAGACTAAGACGGTTATCGTCGTTGGTGCCAACACCGGAATTGGCTTCCAAGCCGCTCAACACTTCGCCAGGATGAATCCCGGCCGGCTTATCCTTGCCTGTCGCAGTGAGCAGAAAGGGCAAGCAGCTGTGGATCGTGAGTCCAGCGCATTTGGGTCTCTTCATTGAGTCAAAACTCAGTTCTTATCATATAAAATGTAGGTTTGAAAGCAGCCACGGGCTACTCCAGCGCCGAGTTATGGCTTGTTGATCTTTCTGACTTCTCGTCTATCAGGGCTTTTGCAGATCGAGTTGCGAAGTATTTAGAGCGATTGGACATCCTGGTGCTCAATGCTGGTGTCGTTCCCAAGGAAGACGGATCGTACAACTCGACAAAGGATGGATATGAGACAACGTACGTTTTAATACGCCAGTCCACGAAACATCGGTCACTGATTTGATTTTCAAAAGCCTCCATGTGAACAACATCTCTTTCGCGCTGCTTTCTTTCTTGTTACTCCCTTCTATGGTTGATACGGCCAAGAAGTTTGATACATCTCCTAGGGTTGTCACGGTGGCGAGTGAGGTTCACTACTGGACAACTTTTAGTGAGAGAATGATGGAAAGCCACAATTCGATAGAATTTCTGAGTAGCGAAGAGAACTCCACACCTCAGTAAGTTGTCATGGACAAGCTTATTCTCAAGGAAATTACTGATAGCAAATCAGACTGATGGGAGCACGATACCATGACACCAAACGTAAGTTGTTCAGAGTTGATTCAGCTGAAATCTGTGTTTATGATTCATTATTAGTTCTGAATGTCTTCTTCACCCGCGCCATCAGTAGCCGTTTAAAACACCAACCCGTTATTTTCAACTGTACCAACCCGGGCCTCTGCCACTCTGAGCTCCTCAGAGGTGTTTCAATCAAGTCACTCCTTCTAATGGCAAGACTGTTGTCACGGACTGCTGAACAAGGTAGTCGACAACTAATATGGGCCGCCGTTGGCCTCCCGGAGAGTGGTTCTTTGGATGAGTTGAGGGGAAGTTATATCAACAGAGCGAGTATAGAGGAACCTTCGGATTTTGTCCTTGGAACGGAGGGTAAGAAGAGAGAAGATAAACTATTCGTGAGTTCAAAATCAGGTGTCTGGTGTCTAAGCGTTATTAATAGAAAATCATTTCGACAGGACGACATGGTTTCCATTATTCAAAAGGTGGACCCGCGCGTGAAAGACATAGCGTCACAGTATTTGGCCTGACTGATTTCTATCTTCGTTATGATGCGATACTAGTACAACCACTCCCTTAATACCTTCCCAGTATATTAGACACAAGCTTTGACAAAAAAATCCTAGGCGAGAAAAAAAATACAACAAAGTCTGAAACATACACTACCCTCTCACATACTTCGTACATATAATGAGAACACAGCCATAAAAGTATCCGAACACAGGGCATCAGTGAAGCGTTTAATTAAGAATCCTTAAAACTGGAAATTGATACCCACACGCGTTACCACAGACGTTGTAGCCCCTTCAAACCGTCTTTCCTCCTCTTCAACTTCCAAACCATCCGATTTAAGCTGTTCCAGATCATCATGATGCACCGCCCATCCCGTATACGCAATCGGGACAGGGCATATCAACCGAATAAGTCGAATCCGCTGATATTGTTCCCATTTTTCGGGAGGTCCTTCACGTCGAGATCGTAGCATTTTCAATGCTACTGTCGCTGGGTTACAGTCATTCGGTTGGGGCGGACAAAGGAATGGAGTGCTGAGGATCCGCAAGTTAGGAAAAATATTGTTTCTTGGGTTTTCATCGTCTAGAGTGAGGAGGCGGAATGTGTCCAGGGTGGCAGTACCATGTCCGTCTGTGAAATATAATTCCTCCAAAGTACGAGGAAGTACTTTGAAGAGCTCTTCTACTGACCACAGAGATAAAGACCCTTCAAATACCGTCAAAGATTGTGGTCGCGACATGAATTGATTGCGAAGCGACTGATAGGGCGCCCCTCCAACCTTTTCAGTCAACAAGATGAAGCTATTGATGTAAGAGTGTTTGCGCCACCGTATAGATCGTAAGTTTGGGAAGTGGGTGTGCTCCATAAGGATAGTATCCCAGATACACAAACCAAAATCCCAAGAGATATGTTTCATATGAGGGAAAACCTTGACCTCGCTCAACGATAACCCGAAATATTCTATACCCATATTGCCGGAAAGAACTGCACCTTGACATCGATATTCCTCAAGAAGAGGACACTGTGAAAGCAGTCTAATACATTGTTCTATGATCATATTCTTCAACTCCAAAGTCGTGAGCTGATCCCAGGGCAATAGTATCGGAAGTCGTTCTCCAGAGAGCGAGACACTCCTCAACTGTGGTACCATATCTCTGTGAAACGGCTCTATCGGTAGTTCCCTGTATTTTTCAGACCAAGAAAGCGCAAGCCGTTTAAGGCGCGGAAACTTGGCCGAGGGAGAGGGAAGGGGAGATAAGAGTGGCCACCATCCTCGTGGAACTTCATCTAACGCCAACGACCCTATTTTTTCAGGACATTCCTCAAGAATGATCCTGAATAGATCATCCACAGGCACAATATCAACTCTTGATAAATGTTTGTGCCTGGCTGCCTGGTTACAACAGACTCGGAGCGATAGAGGAAGCGCTCGAAGGCGGTGCACGTATGATCGGAGAACAATCAAGGATATCCTTGACGCCTTGGTGGGATGATAAAGATGTAGATCGAGTCCCTGCCAAAGGGAAGGAGTACGTGAAACAACTCTTTGCCAGTGATAGCAAACGGATGCCAGAACCAGGGGATAACAAACTTGTTGATAAGACGAATCCTCCGGTATCTCGCAAACAACTTCAAAGATCGCAGAAAGTACTTCATTAGGGAGTGCACTTGTAGCCGCATCCAGTTCGTTCTTCTTCCTCCGATACTTGATTCGCAATGCCTCCAGGTTACGAATTTCAGAGTCAATCTTCTGCAGTGCAGTATTGACGGATTGAGACTCTGCAAAAACGAATGAAGAAGGAACGACCATTACACCGTGCTACACAAAAAGACATGAAATTTTTTTCAGACGATCACATTGTCAAACTGAACTGAGAAGGACTGACGACCTACCCACCGGACGATGTTGAATGTCGTGGCAATTGAGTGAAGCAATGATTCTCCTGGGAAAGTTCTCCCGAGATCATTTGACCGACTTCTGCACTAACATGGCCGCATGGTCGCATGTCGTTATGTATATATAAAGTGAAAATTCGTTCCCCTATTAATAGTATGTTTGACAGGCGCTAAGAATAACCACTGACTGACCCTGCCACATTAGGACGACTGCTTTACGCACCCCTGGAATCCTAACGCCCAATCTGCGCCCAATACAGAGAGTCTACTATATTCACAATCACCGCAGCACACGTTCTATAAATTACACTCTAGATCAAAACCAAAAGTCCGGCAAGGAAAACACAATAAAGAAAAGGATTATCCCGTAATCAAACGGGCTATAAGATACAGCGTCGAACCAGCAAAGCGCTAATCAAAAACAAAAAATACCCCACTGAGTAAGAGAAAAAGACTAAAATGATACAGGAGAAATTCACGTACCACCGAATTCGTAATTGCAGTGTACGCAAGGATGAATATCAGATACCCCTTTGTTTTATTCAATCCAGCCCGCTATCAAATGAATTCTTTGTCGAAACGCCACCAAGAATAGCTAACAACAATAACCCCTAAGAAGCATAACATACACAAAGAACAAGATACTCATCAGAAAAGAAGCAAAACGCCACCATCAACGAGAAACTCACATTTGATAACACCCAAGCCAACAAAACATTCGTTCGAACACTCGCATAATAATCTTTAGCCACCTGTTCCTTCTCCGCGTCCGTCTTCATCCGGTGTTTTTTATCAGCTCCAGGCACAGGTTTTCGATCGCGAAGATTAGTCAGTGCCTCTTCATATACTGAATTGACATCGGCAGTATCTGAGAAGAGTTCTACGTCTACTTGGGAGTTTATATCTTGCGTCACAGCCCCAAGATCGGTATCAGGAGTGTTGTCCTGTTTCGTGCCCCAAGAAATCTATGGACAATGTCAACTTCAGAATGGATCCTAACAAAAGTAGGTAACTCACATCATCCAGGTTCGAGAACGCATAGCTACAAGAATGGTCAGTTTCCAATAAGCTTCATGAATCGATAGAAATGGAAACACGAACACATTTAGGACATTAACATAAGTCGGCGAGAGGATGATATATGGTATAAAACTCGTAAGCATATGCCAAGGGTCAAACGCCAACAAGCTGCTTAAAGCATACACTAACCCAAAGGTCCAAAAATCAGGTCACCCAATCCAAGATAGAATCAACCCGCCAAAGAACACTCACTGCCATAGGTTACCAACACACTCAACAACATAACCGAATTCGCAGGTCCTCCCTCTCGAGCAGCTGCCACAGCACACGCCACAGATCCAATAATCATATACAACATCAATAAGCCTAAAATGATACTGGTCGTTTTATACTTTGCTTTGGATCTAGAAACAAATAACCAATGAAGGAAGGAAGGGAAGTAAGGCGTTGAGGAAAACATACGCTGCAGGACGGTTCCCCATAGAAAATATAAAACACGATACGATCATCGAAGCCATGAGATATTGTATGAACGTATTGAAATATTGAATTCCGTTCAAACCGAAAGACGGATCCTCGAGCGAAGACGTCAAGACAACCTTGCCATTCACAGTATTAATTCACGGTCACAACTGCCAGAGAACGACATGACTCACAAAGAAGAGGTAAAAATTTCCCTTTCACCATAGTCAATAAACCTAAAAGGAAAAAAAAAAAAACAGAAAACAAGAAACTCACGAGACTAAACCACGAAAATATCAAATTGATAATGTTATACACCGTCTCCACCATCAGCACAACCTTCCGGGTCAAACTATGCCCCGATCGCATGATTTGTCCCACATGCGCAATAGCATAAGTCGCAGCAAAGAAAGAACCATTCAACCACCGCCGTCGCTGAGAAATAAACTCGGGTAACGAATCTGGAACGTCCGTTTCTCCAATTGCGCCCTTGACATATTGCAAAACCCTTTGAAGCGCGATGAACACGACAATCGAAACAGAAAAAGAGAAAATGCGGTACCAGTTTGTATTGGCTTTCGCTACCAGCTCAAAGCAAAGGATACGCTGAAATCGAGACGTCATCAACTTGAAAATCTCCCAAGATACAACAGCCCTACATCTTCAGCAAGATCTACAAAGTGAATACCGCATCAGCTCAATTTGAACGTCAGTAAATATGATCCGAAGCACTCACACATGTTCGAGGTAAAGATATCTGTATCTCTTCCATGTAGAACCTCGCCTTTAAAATACGACGCAAGTGGACCCTCCCCCCTTTCATTATTCTGCAATGCAATATACCTATAGGCTGAAAACGCTCCGGGCTGTGATGAACGTATGAAAAACCCCACAACACCACAGAGAAAAAAAACCTACCAGCACACTGATGTACCCAAACATACTTTCCGTAGGTTTATCAAGAATACTGCTCATCTTGTATTCAAAATTCTGCGCCGCAACTTTATGTATATGAAAGTCGAGAGTCAGGTCAAATATCAAACGATAACCTTCATTGAGTAACGTACCCAGAGGATTCAAAAGCGCCGACCAATTCTTGCCCTTATACGCCGCAATCTCCCCACAAGCGCCTCCAATATTCGAATTGAGATCAAATGCCTTCCATAGCCTGTATATGCTATTATTCCCCGGCCTCGTGCCCACATCTAACAACACGCATACATTCGGCTACAACACGCACACGTCAAAAAAAAGCCTCCTTTTTTTGTTTTCCAAATAAAGTACACAACACCCACCTGAAGCATAGCTCCAAAAGCATTAAACCCCCATCTATGACTATTAATCTTCTTCTGATTCTTCTCCTTCATACAAAAAATAATCTGCGTCGGTACAATCCCCTTATCCGGAAACTTGAAATGTAAATTCGGGTCTATCGCAAACGAAGCGGTATATTCGAATACGTGTGCCGTGACTTGTTTTTCGTTGACCATGTTTTTCATGTGTCCACCAGCTTGATATACGCCTAGTAGTGTTAAACAATCAAGGACTCGAGGGTGAATTTTTTTGCGTCCGTCGGCTATGATGCATACCACGACCTGTTAGAGTTTTTGGTAAGTATTTTATAAGAGGGTAGTGATGAATTTGAATACCTTTTCCCAAGCGTTTGGACCCCACGTTTGTGAATTTTTACGCGTACATAGATGTGAGATATTCCTCATAACACCATACAGCGTCCGACAAAACAATATCTCATCCTCCTATCGAAACATCAGCATCATTTTTGGTTGTAGGGGAAGTAGGGAGAAAATTCAAAACCCACATTATACATCGTAATCATAATCAACAACTCCGTCCTCCTCCCACTCTCATTCTGTCTCAAAAAGAATCCACTCTTCTCAAAATCATCAGGATCACAAGTAACAGCCGTATACCTAGTCTTCATCATCTCCGGTGACCCTCTCCTAGGCAAAACCAATCTAGGAGGCACATCCAAATTAACCACCAAATTCCCATTCGTCAATGGCACCCTCTTCTTTGTTTTATGTCTTCGAATCACTCGACCAGAAGGTGCAGGACCAAAATGTTGAGTATCAAGCGGTGTCTCGGGTAATGTAGTTAGGTGAGATGTAGGTGTAGGCGGTTGTGGATCATAGATGATATGATTCTCTTCCTCTCCACCAAAATAATCTGCGTAATGGTCTTGCATCATAGCTTTTTCAGGATCATCGTGCATTCCAGTATAATGAATACTTTCACTTCCAACGACATAGTAGTCCTCTTCGTCAACCGCTGGTGTTGGTGACCGAGAACGAGGCGGAGGTCGATAAGGTGATGTCGAATAGGCCGCTCCACTAGCATAAGCCGCCTCGGCATCATGTTGAAAATGGTCGACATCCGATCCTCCGAGCATGACTTCCGAGTTGTTGTTGAAAGAAGCATAAGTATGATCAGAGGATGAAACCGAGTTGGCATATATATTTGAGCTATGATAGTCGGAGGATGAGGGTATCCGATGTAAGTGCTGCGGTTCTTGATGTAATAGTTGCTGTTGCTGCTGTTGGTCATAGGTCTGAACCTCATATCGCAAGTGAGAGGTTTGCGCAGTCGGCGTAGATTGTTCTTCCCTCGACATGAACTCGCTCAAATCGAGAGTCTCTCCAGTGATAATGGGTTCGAGGTATTGCCCAGGGGTGTAAGGCTTGTATTCTCGCGTTCCCGCCTGCGCTTGTTGTCGTTGTTCTTCGTCGTTGTATTCTGCTGCTGCAGCGGCGCGCATCGTAGTAGACAGGTGTCGGTGGTTCATAGTTCTGTCCGTGAAAGGGTCGTGATCAGAAGAGAGGAGAGGCGTGTTCTGGTCCTGCGGCTGAGACACGGGGGGGTCGGACAAAGTGTAGCGCTTGACGCTCGCGTCGACGGACAATATCGACGATGACTCGCTCTTGGGGCTTTCTGGACGTGGGGCTGGTTTTCTTCGAGCCATTCTTTATAGGAGGTTGAGAACAAGCCGTTCTTACGATTTCCTTTTCGGGGACGCGCAACATCGACGCGTTTTGGTCACATGAATGTCCATCGTGGGTAAATTAATAAAATAGATCAGTATTCTAATAATATCCAGGGTTATGTACATGAGCAGCTTTAAATCACTCCAGATAAAACAGATAGAAGTCCAGCAGATAAAACGGATACCAATGTCATTACGGTATCTGCAGAGACGTAAAGGGCCGCATTGTCTGAATTCTCTGCCCCGAGAGTAAATGTTAGCACCAAGCAAAAAGCAAAAATCCATGAACGCACTTGAGCCACCTCCGTTTGAGTTGTTTTGTGATCCTCCTCCTCCTCCTGCGCCTGTTGAAAGACAAGTTTTGTAAACAAAGCAGGGCGTTTGGAAAAATAAGTGCCGTACCTGAACCCCCTGCTGCGGCAGACAGTGACGCAAATCCGACAGAAGGTGGATTAGCGCGGTAGACTGAGTAGACGTTTTTCTAAATAGAAAATGAGCAATGCATGACATACTAGCCAAGAGGGCAGGAGCTCACCAAGAAGGTATCACCGATGACCCACTGTGGGTTGCCAGAATTCCCGGCTTCAATATTACTGCCAAGGCTGAGGTCGAAGATCCCGCCAACGCAACGCTGACCTTGTCTATCAATAGCACCGAGGTTCATATCCTGCGGACTGATAGACCATGACTTGGAGCCAAAAGACAAAGAGACCTCTATGTCTGTGTCGCATGCTGTATACAAGTTGTTAGATCGGCCGATTTTTTAGTAAGCGTCACTTACGGAAATCCCAGAAACCAGGCATAGCCGATCCTATTTCCTGGGAATTGGGTACAGCACTCCAGACCTTGGCTACCTCGTCAGTTGGGCCACCGATCAAAGTTGTACCAGTGTCAATGGCTGAAAGTCCAGAAGAAATTGAGATGGATTGGCCTTGGATCTTGATATCTGCAACTATATCAGAAGCATGAACAAGGGAACACTTGCGTGGGCCACGCACCAGCTAAATCGAGGAGCCAGAAAGAAGGCAGCGTCCCGGCAGGCATATTGACGAAATCGATATCACCATTGATGAAGGTGTTGTTGACACCTCCGAGAGTGAAAACACCGCCGGGGACGACACTGTCTGGGCTCTGCTGATTTGGAGCCCTGGTTAACCAAAAGCCCATCTCCTGGTTCGCGAGCTGACCACTCTCGGAAAGGGCTTGCCAGAAAGGTGTAGATTGTGTGCTGGAAATAGCGTCGAAGGCCAGACCCATGATGCCTGACAGCTGAGAATCTACGAGACCTTTCGAGACCTGATCAGCTTGTACTAAAAGAGGTGTCAGGTTGGCTGAAAGTCCGCAAGATTATCCCACCCACAGAAAATCTGATTCTGGATAGTATACCCAGCCATTGAAACTGTGTCCCTGGCAATGGTACCTGCCACATCTCCAGAACCGTATTGGATTGAAGTCGTTTGGCCAGCACTGGTTTGGATTGAGGAGGATTTAGAAGCGTCATAGAGGTGTGCGTTCGGGGGACATGAGTTGCATGACGTATCGGCGAGCCAGAGGTCAGATGAGCCGGTATCCAGCACGACATTAAAGGTTTGAGGCCTGCATCAAAGCCGTAGGTGAGTACTGCAGATCCCGTACCCGCCTCCGTTGATACTCGCCAAGAAAAGCTTGGCAGGAGATGGGGCCATCCAGAGGGGAGGAGACAAAAGAACAAAAAACTTACGGCGTGCCTATAGTTATAGCACCAAGGTAGCTAGCATCTTGGTTCTAGAGCGAGATGAGTGGGAGCTGGAGGTGGCGAGAGCAAGGAAACCAACCTCATTCAGGATCTCGAGGTTGCCTGTGCTGCCACGCCTGAGGACACCGTGGACACCGCGTCTGGTCTGCTGAGAGGCGGTTGCATAGCCGTACTTTGAGCGGATGTTCTCAGCGACGCCGGCGTAATAGGAAGCATCGCGGTCGGTTGGGGCCCGCTGGACGATGTCGATGTGGATGGGGTCAGCGCGGGAGGGGAGGGCGGGGAGGACGAGGAGGGTGGCGAGAGAGAGGGCAAGCATGAGAGAAGGAAAGGAGGGAAAGGGTGGATGCCTGCCACCGGTAAGAGTTAAGAGACAAAGCGGGATGGAGTCCTCCGCAGCGCCCCAACTCTGGGCCAATCACGTCCCAGCACAGCCTCGGCCCGTCTCCAACAGCCCCCACGGCAGTGCTGCCCAGAGATGCCTACCCTCTACAATACTCTCCCGGCCTACCAGCCCTGGCTGACAATGCAGGCCAGTACTACCAGGGCCGCCAGGACAACAACGAGAGGACTAGTTTGCTTGCAGAGGACTCGGATGCGCCCCCCAAACCCTTTCTTGAGGGCCGCAAACGCCTCATTCTCATCTTCATCCTTTCCATGCTGGTAGGATACATGTATGCCAGAGGCAATCAGAACCTCGAGGGCTCTCTCTACGACCCAAAGGAACGTCAGAGAATCCGCGACAATTGGGACCTAGAAAAACGCCAAGTGCAACAGGACCTTGACAACCTACGCGAACAACACCACCTCGAAATCAATCAGTTTCAGCACGCTCTGTACCAGCTACGTCAAGAACAGCAACACGAGATTGATGAACACCATGACGCTCTTGATCGTATCCGCCGAGAACAGGAACGCGAGATTCAACAGCACCACGCGACTATGAAACGGCTGAATGTAAACAGGGAGGCACTGCAACGGCAGTGGCATTCTGATTATATTCAGCTCGAAAAGTTGCGTCGCGACATCGAGGCTGAAGAAAATCAAATCAAAGAACGTCGTAAGGAATTACTAGAAGAACGCCGTCAATGGGAGGAAGAACGCCAAAAACGAGAGGCCGAAGACAGAGAGCGCCAGCGTCCGCTCATCAAATGGGGTCCCATCCTTCCGGACGAGGAGCCCTGTATGAAGTATGGCACCGCTCGTTACAGGGCTCCTCTCGAGTATGCTCCCATTTCTTGGGATCCGTATACTGCTTGTATGGAGACCCCTATTCGTATTCATCAAAAGGATGTTCTACCAACTGAATGTCGCCACATCGTGAGTACGCTCTGATTTTGATCTCCCAGACATACTCACCCCTCGTAGGGAGGTCAAATGACGGGTATCTGGTACATCGACAACGAGTCCTCTTGTAGACCCTGGTGGGGAGCAACTAAAGACTATGTAAGTTCACCGCGCCTACCTCGTTCCCAAGCTCACGCTTTTTCAAGGGCTGCGTCGGACGTCAATCCGGCATTCGTGTAAGTGCACGACCACTGGTATCCAAATTCTATGTTTGACACTCCCTCAGCGATACGAAGCCAGCTTGGAAGGCTATCTCGATTCCAACAAATTAAAATCCAACTGGGTCGAGATGTGTAACACCACTCCTCAAATAATGTTCGGTCGAACTTACGAATCCCCGAATGAATGCGCCTATTCAGTACGTCCAAAATCTATTTCAGTTTGCCAGTGTTTCCCTCTGATGATTATACTCTACGCCCAGCCCAAATTAGGCGTCTATGGACTTTGGGACATACCGGATAACAAATGTAACTGATTGCGCTAGGCCTCGCTTGCCCGCATATATCTCTAGAACTTCTGTTCCTGGTTTACGGCTTTATGATTTGCCGCGTCTGGTCTCTCGCCGACTGCTTGTTGTCTTGCAATGCTTCGTTATACTTGTAAAGAGTCATTTCTTGCTTTCTTTTGTAATATCTTGGTCGAATCTATCAGCCAGTCTGGCTCAGCTCTCAGTGATACATCAATCGGTTCGAAGGCAGGAAGACAGACAACCATGAACACTCTGGATCGGCACAGAATGCCTATCTTGATTTATTCTCCTCGGGGCATTTATAGCGAAATCAGACTAGTACAAGAGGTGCCGTCGTCAAACTCACTACATCTAAATAAGCGGCCGCGAAAAATCAAAAAGCTGAAACGTTGACGACATTACACACATTGAAAGCGTTCCACACGTCCTCGGGACGTCGACTGCGTAGTGTACATATTACCATCCAGCTTTTCGGGGAAAAAAACCACGACTGCGGTTTCGATACCCTGTGACCACATTCAATTAACCCCATATCAGAAAACACCCCCTGGAAAAATTCTTCTTCCATTCATTTCAACTCGCCAATGTCCAATCCCATATCAAGAAAGAGGTAGTTTAAATGTCACACTCGTACTGCGGAGAAGCAGGATCCTTGCTGCGCAGTGCGCAGTGATCCAAACTGTCATGTGTAGAACAACAAAACCAGCAAGACCCTCGTTGCCGAATATCGGCCGCGAAATCACAAAAACGATGGTGAAAACCGTTATTTCGGATATCAACTGTTGTCTAATGTATATAATGAATGACTCGGGGGATAAGAACCGGAGGGAAAACACAACTTTCATCCTTATCTTTTGTCCTTGACAAACATGGCCGGACCTACCACTCCTCCTCCCTACCCCTCCACCGATTCCATGCGTACATCATTCCCACCCGATGTCAAGGTTCCCCCGCCTCCTCCCCTCCCCCTCCCTCCCATCCCGCTCCCTTAGCCGATCAAGCTAGCCCGCTCAACAACCCCTTCCACTCAGGCTCAGATGAAGAAGCCCAATGGCAATCCTCGCTACAAAACTTTGAGCAACAAATGATCTCGTACCAAAACAATGCGAGGGATGGAGGAGAAACCGAACAAGAAAGCGCAGAAAGAGTAGCTCAAGCAATGGAAAACATCGCCGACAGCCATAGCGACCCTAAAGTAAAAGCTCAATGGAGGAAAACCGCTAAAAAGTTCAGAAAATCTCAACCAAAGGAACGAGAAAACTTTGTGGTGGCGTTCCTTAAAGGATTTTTGATCCTCCTGACATTGCCGTTTTATATTGTGGGGACGATATTCCATGCCACGGGGAGATCTTTGACGGGATGGCGTTCTTTTTGAAGACTACGGGGCAGCTGACGAAGAGACTGACTTATAAGGGGGGTCCTTTCTTCAAACGCTGACCATTACCCCCCGCATCTGTGAAGACAACATCAAGCACGTAGGTGAGTAGTAAACAATTGAACTACTACCGAATCGAGCTGATTCCTCCAAGGTCCTAGTTTTTTATGGAACTTTTGAGAAGTAGCTGTTTTCTGTCCGCCGCCGAGATTGTAATAGCAACTCTTTATCTCGCAGTGTCACTGTATATACCAGACAATGTACGAACTCCAGTTAAATGCGCCACTGGTTTTGGATGATGTTCAATTCGTACTTTACGCCAATTGATGTCAAGTTGACCGAGTTATTTTACGCGATAAGCGACTATCAATCAGGTGACACGAAAAACGGTATTCAAGACCTCGAGTTCGGAGTGCCAGTGGGTTATCCCAACCTTCTCTATTCGAACCAACATGGCCACTCTATCCTCGACACCAGAAACCTCCAGTCATGATCAGTCTGCACCAAAGGAGAAGCACCATGCGAGAACACACCATAAACACGCTAGCAGTGGAGGTGAGTCGAAATTGTCATAAAGTAACGAGCACCAAAGTTGACAAACGGAATAGCAGAGGGTCACCATACGGAAGCCAAGGCGACACACCATACCACACATCATAGGCCTAATGGTCCTAGGAGGAGTAGCACATACGATCGAGTCGGAGGGCACGACCGTACTCATGAACGTACACATGAACGCACACACGCCGACCGTGACGGAAAGGGTTCAGAAGAACCAAGTGGCAAACGATTCAAAGTGACCAAGTTATTGGCTACACCATTCTTTCTTCTGGGTGGAGCATTGTCAGCCGCAGGAGGTGTATTATTCGGGGTTGGGTCCATGGTCAAAGGGTTTGGAGGTGGAAAGGAATGTCGGGGAATGGGTGCTAATTTGGGAATTGAGCCCCAAGTAGCCGATCGATGCATTGATGATCACCGGAGATCAATCTATTTCGAGGTGTAGTGAGCACTCGCTAGCACTGATTGTCGACTTGCTGTGGAGCGTAGCGTTGGCTGTAGTATTGTTATAACACACAGAGACATTTGTAGAGTTGGGAAACATCTTCTCTGAAATTTCTAGTTGCGATCCGCTACTAGTTGTATGGTAGTCTAACCTAATTCGGAAATGTTACTATTTGATACGCGTCGAGAAAGAAAAAAAAATCCTTCTGTTTAACCCATCTCGAGCAGCTTAAACTTCCATACTTACGACCCTTTGGGGATACTCCATCTGTCATAAACAAGCTAGCATACCAGTGCCACTTCTGAGCAGTGCGCGAGTGCAAGTCCGAAGTCTATTGAAAGTCCGAATTTCCATTTAATGTCAAGCACTAAGACGGATCATCGCGTGATGGCGGGTAAGCGCGTCTCCTCTTCTCGTAAAAAGCGTGCCTGGAGCAGCGATAGTGCTATGCAACACGCTTCAATACCTGGATCCTTGAAAACAAACCCAACTAGATTTGTCCCTATTCCCACTTTGCGTCATTCATTGATTCTATATTGTTTCGACAGTGCTACCTGCTCAACGTTTATATACTCACCTAGGTATATCGATCGTCCACTTGGCACCCCTTCCGGCGCATTACCAAAAGCCTCGCATAACAATGTTCTATTCTTATAACCACACACTATACTCACGTGTGGAGGAGGGGGAGGCTCGGGGAGGCTTTTGAATGTGCTCCACAAAATGTAAGTGTACCAGGGTTGTCAAGAAGTTGCTCTTCATTTGCGTAAACCCCAAGATCAGTAAAGTGGCTCCGAAGCTACTGTTTTTTTCAAGGGGCATTATGTCCAGATTAGCGACGGTTACTAACAATCCAAAAAAAGTATTTTCCGCCGAAAATGCGAGTTCGACATTTCTGGACTCTTGACACCTGCTTATCACCTTCCGCCCTATTTTTATCATTCACCTCGCCAACAATGTGATGGGTACGCTGATCAATTGTTATGTCCTTTGTTATCTAGCTGAATAGCAAGTTCAAGGTATCCCAAATCTTCCGCTTCTTCATAAACTGATACTTGAGAACTTTTCCTCTTCGGGGTCAGTGAACAGGCTTGTAAAGGCGGATATCAGGTTACAGGCTCTTGTAGTGCGTGAGAAGCACTCACCGGATTAGGTACTAGTCGCTAATTTCGAAGTCGAAGGCTGACGAACGATTGCTGTTAAATGATGCCGGGAGATGTGATAATAAAGGTAGGGACTGCGGATATCTCTCTCTAAGCTACCCATTCATTCCGTCTATGATCATTGATACTACCCTCTACAACAATCTGACTGACTGTGCGCCTTGGTTAGTAACCGGCTTTTCGATCATTGTTGCAATCAAGTCATGTTAAATATGTCGCTCACTCTTATTTATACAGTTGGCAGGCAGACCGCAGTCCTCCATATTATCGCGGAGATGAAACCCCATTCCGCATTTCAGCTCGCCCAGACGGCGTGCAGAAGATAAAGGAGGGAGCGCAGCAAGTACTTAGCGCTGTCCTGTACGCTGCAGGGTCACTGCTCGTCGCAATCGGTCATTGCGCTATTGGTATCGGCAAAACCATCTCAGGAATTGGGATGTTGATCAAGAATTGCCGTGTGCGCCAGGACTATTACCAGTCAAATCTATGCTTCTGATTGTCGTTCCTGAGTCTTTTTTGCGGTGAAGAAGGAAACAAAGTGATATAAAAAATAAAATAAAAAAGGAGAGAAAGAAAGGAGGAGGAGGAGGAGGGGGGGGGGAGGAAAAGGAGTGAGGAAGGAGCGGAGGGAAGTAGGAAGGGAAAGATGAAGACGTATGTTGCTCTTACTTCTGACTCTCCTTTCATTGACCTTCCCCTCTCTCTAGGTTCTCTGCGTCTCTCGAGAACTTCTTTCATGGACTCGGATTCTTATCTATTTTGAAATTCGTTCTCGAGAGACGCTGCGACTGACTTCATCTTTCTCTGCCCACCTCATTCTATTGCTTCCTTGCCGTTTTCCTCTCTTCGTTCTCATAGAAATGCCAACACTATTCTACTATTTTGGTTCATCATACTCACATTCACTATCGCCTTACACACTCATTATCACCTCACGCTCGTTATCATCTTCACGTTCATTCTTACGACATTCACTGATTACCCATATTTTACTATTATTAATACTCAGTATTCATTGATTTGTAGTAATTGCTGCGCATCGTTATTAAGTCGGTTTGCAGGTACCTGTCATATTTCATGAGTGAAGATGGGCTGATCCATCAATGATGTCAATCATATATCATCCTGAAACGTTTGCCTCATATTCCCACTCGCGGGCACGGCGATACTGTGTACCACTCTCCATGAGGCTATAGACATATTTTTAATCCTGCCTAAAAAAAGGCCAAGCGTCCGAGCCGGCGCCGTTCCGGAAATTAGTGCCTCAAGAGAAGTAACTCGTTCCTAGGTACTTCGTCTTCGTAAGGCATATCATGAAGTCGTCGGAGCCTACAACCGGCTGTGTCGTTTTTATGACTTGCTGCATCGGGTGGTGTGCCAGTAGAAAATATTGAAGGCGGAGAGGAAACCGACAGCTGACAAAGGAACTAATCCTCTTTGTGAAAGTTTGGCCCGGTGGCGGATCCATGCAAAATTACAAACGTAGTCCATATGTCGGGCAGTATCATATACTAATACAATATCCGAGATGAAGCGACACTATCACCATCTTGATAACGAACAAAACGGCTACTAACTACTCATAGTACAATCTAAAATCAAAACCTGGGAAAATCAATACATTTCAACTAAGGTTAATATAACAATCGACTACTTACCTGTATCCCATACGGCCTATTCAAGGTCGCGTTCACAGGCACGGGTCAGCCCTTGAAAGAGCCCCCTGTATAAGCCATTTTCTTCGCTACCAGGCCCACACCTTTTAAAGCGGACCCCATTCCATTCAAGAGTGCGCCCGAAACATGGAACGACGCCCAAACGAAGTAGAATGGCGATGTCACGAGTATCAAAAGCCCTTTGGCAGCCCCTTGCAAGGCTCCCTCACGTTCCTTTGGGCTGGCCTTTCTAAACCTTTTCGCCTTTTTTTTCCACTCTGCTTTTACTTTGTGATCTGTATGGTTTTCGGCGATTTTATCCATGGCTTGAGCCACCCCTTCCACGTCTCGTTTGGTTATTTTACCCTCCCTCGCGTGATGTTGATACCAACTTATTTGATGCTCGAGGTTCTGTAATAGTGATGCTTGCCACTCGGCTTCTTGTAATTCTGGATCTTTGAATAGAGAACTGGGTGTACTTGGGTGTACCGTGATGTTAGATGATGATGGGGCAGGAACTTCAGCATGTTCGGGCTGAGGGGGAGAATACGAGGGAGGGGAAGCAGTTTTGATCATGTTGGCCTGACTTGGGATCTTGAGAAGGGACTTGGAAAAAAAGGGGTTATTATATACTCAGGCTGAAGTTTCTATGAACACGGGTTGACACCTAATATAAAATCCATCAGTTTCTTTGAATTTTGCGCTTCATGGTCAGAACTATATTTAGTTACCGTGTATTGCGCAGCTCAGCCTTTGCGCAGCATGCGGTCTAATACGAGCCAGGATTTCAGGGATTGACACAGATGGAAAAAGGTTAAACCCGACTAGAACGGCTTTTAGACATCCAGATCGCCGGGTTAGCTCGAGTTGGATGGCAATACGCAGCTGATTTGATAGCAAACAACGCACAGTGATTTGTCGCTCATGGATGGCTCACAATCCCTCCAGCACGGTCCCATTCCAGTCGCTTGCTGCATTTTAAAATAAGCTAAGAATGGTTGATACGATCATCAGCGTACCATGACTTACCGAGCTGCCGAATTAGCATGCTTTTCCTAGTACCCCCGGGGGTGCACTTGAGTCCGATAACGCTTCACCCAGCGGGAAAAAATAACGTTTCCTGAACGTTTCTCACAACTGGACAACTGAGAATCGTTTACCTGCATCTTCTGAACCCTAGGACCATGCGCCTCATGACGTGCCGTTTGATGCGTCGGCTTTTCATCCGTATGGCTCTCGGTTACTCCCTTCGTTGCCGTTGGTACTTGAGCTCGGCTTCCACTCTCCATCCTTACTCTTCTATATGTGGTGTGCTTTGCGAAAGGTCTTTTTCTCGGGGCCAATTTCTCGGGACTGGAGGATTCTGGCGACGAGGATAGGCTAGCCACGACGCCAGTTGGTTGACAGGAAGTCCGACAAGAGCTTTGAGTACTGCTACTTGTCATCGGATTGATACTCGCTCCTCGCTCTTAGGCTTAACCATGACAATTGTCCGAGCGCTATATCAGCCTTAAGAATGGATTGAGTGCATGTAAATTAGAACACAACATTGTACCCCGTACGACGTTCAATGTTTGGTATATACGACGCCTGAGATGATGGGTCACCTTTTCAGTCCAGGTCCCAGAGACTGCATCTGCTGGCTGACGAAACAACTACTACAAAATGTACGGGGACTAACGAAAATGAATACGGCGCAATTCAGGTATTTGATGGTTCATTACTCACTGTATCTCTCACTCCGATTTTGATGTACCGCCCCCGGACGCAGTCGAACTTCCAGAACTACCCCAGAAATTGAGATTCTTAAGCGCAAACTGACCCGCGACTTTAAGGCCGAGGCCAACTCCGCGAAGGATCATTCCCGCCGTCAGCAACGCCGCTCCAACGGCCAGGAATGGCGTTGCCAAAAGGACGAGGAAACCTTTAAGAATACCCTTCAAGATTTCCTCGCGCTCTGACGGACTAGCTCCTTCAAAATCTTTCGCCTTTTGCTCAAAGTGCGCTTTTTACTTTGGGATCAGTGTGACTATCGGCCACGTTCCTGAAGGCATCGGACACCCCCCCTGCGTCCTCCTCAGTTGCTTTACCTTCCTTCGCAAGGTTTTGGTATGCGATTATCCGACGCTCGAGGCTTTCTAACGCTGCTTTCCAGTCGCTTTCCTGTTTTGAATTTGTGTGGGAATCGGATGGGATTGGAGGAGTTTTACAATTGGATGGCGGAGGAACTGCAGTAACTGGTGCGCGTCTTGTTTCTGAAGAGGAGGAAGTGGAGGGAGGTTTGGAGGGGGGAGGTGTTTCGATTATCCGTGTCATAGCTGAAGCACTGAACGTGAACGATCAGAAGGCACTTACTCCAGCTTTGAAGTTTATTTTATACCCTGGCTTGTGAACGATGATGTGATATCCGGCATAAGGTTTTCAATGCGGTGGTCGTTTGGGGACAACATGTGGTAAGTTGCTGTTGATAGCCGTAGTCCGGCTTCAACTTTCCATAGCATAGGTTCAGCCTGAATCTTAATACAGGACCGGAAGAAGCTGGTAGAAGGTTCTTTCTGACTAGAATGGTTACGAGATTCCGACACCACGGCCAATTTGTTGAAAGTAGTCATGTGTTGTGTGTGCATCGTTCATGAAGTTTCCATCAGGATTACTCCAGATTATTACGGCAAGTTGTACACCTCGCCTACTCGAGGTGAGTCTGTTTGATATCTTGCCTCGAAGTCAATCCATGCCCTGCCCCTGAAATTATGCAAAGGGTCAGCCCGTTTATTAGAGAGGATTGAATGGTGTAAGCTTGAAGCTGTAGAGGGAGCATGAGAGTCAAGATTCTACAATTTCTATGTCGAAAAGCGGAAGATAGATTACATTCAAACGAAATGAGACAGCGGTGAGACTTGTTGTTAGCCTTTCCCTTCAAATCAACCACATATTGAGTCGCTTAGAGTCGTCGGATTGTTTTCGAGCCTACGCTAGGATTTATAGGGGCTTTGACGCCTTCAACATGCAGAACAGAGTGGCGTTATAGGCCGTCAATTTCGGATTTTTTTCACATATTCATTATCACAGTTTTGACTCTTCGTGCCAGTTCACAAGAGTCGTAATATAAATCGATATTGTGAACTGATTAGTGGTAAAATACTGTTAATTCGAAGCTCAGCGCTCAACCACAGTACGAGTCAAACCACCTCTTTTGCTATCCCAGGTATTCCACGAGTGGAACGCCCCTCACTGCCACAGGTTCCCCTTATCTATTGTTAAGCTGGTAGACGCTGAAGGAGACCCTGCTTCATGAGATTAATATTCATAGAACCCAATATTCTGAATAGTGAGAACGACTCTGCGATATGTAGTATATTATATAGTACTCCCAAGCTCCAGACGCTCACCCAATGAAAGATCAAGCCACAACCAATAAGCCCACTCTGATGCATCATCCTCTGGATCAACAAAACGAAGTTCAACACAGCACTTGTCCGTTGAAGTGAACATGATTGAGACAGCGGGAGACCGGGTAATCCAACTTTCCAATTGGCGCTTGAGCCTTTTAAAACAGAAGGTACATCTTGGCGGATAGAAGGCTGTTGTCCAGTTTTGTTCCTTTCTTTGTTCATGCTGGCCTGTACGTTCATGCTACACAGCACAATTTTAACGAGTGCTTGTAAACGTGGATATTTCACTCACTCGGCACGATGAATTCCATGGATCATGTGGTGTTGTCTCGGTAACGGGACGATGGAAACTTAGCTTAACATTAAAAAGGTTGTCAACTCGGGAGATGTCGATTGTTTGAATAGGTATCTGCTTGAGTATGCCGTGCATCATGAATTCGTAGCTTCGAGTTTTGTCCTGATATATGATCTCTCAGCCACAGAAATATGGAACTAATAAGTCGCGGGGCACTCACAAAGACCAAGTCGCGTAACTCGTCAGTGGGAAAGTCAGGGGCATACTCCTGGAATCGAGTGATCATGAGACTAATGCAGAAGTTGTTCTGGAATTCTGGACCTCCGCGCTTGATCCCAGCAGCAACCTCCCCAATTGCCAGCTTATACATACTCAGCCGCGTAGCATCGACATCCCAGTCGATCCCCGCTTCAGCCAACCAAGTAATCGGGATCTTATCACCAGTATAGCATCTATCAGCCAAAATGCCATAACGAAATGTGTCACGTGTGTCACCGAAATCGATGCCACTCGGAGCTTCTTTTAGCACCCTGAATGCACACTGGGTCTTGATTTTTTGTGCTTCAAGTTCGACATCGTCGTAAATTCCGGACCTGAGTACGTAGTCAATGAAGGACTTGTGGAAAGGTTCAAGCGCTTCAGTCTGTACTCCACTACGTCGAGGGAACTGCAAAACGGAACAGAGGTAGTTGACTGCAGAATAGGCTTCATTCGCTGTCAGACCCAACCAATTGCCGAGGGTAATGAAGCCTCTGTGCGCCTCGGGACCCACCAAGGCCCAATCCCAATTTGATGCTAGTGCCAATAGAAGTTTTCGAACATTGATTTTGATTTTGGGCGGAACTTTAGATAGAATTTGGGTATACAATGCATCAAGTTGAGCCATCGGATGTTCTTCTCGAGACCCACCAGTCAGCAGATGATTATCGATGGCGTCCAGGACCTCGGAGAGCTGGGTCGTTGGGTCTCCAACGTCCGAGTTGCCAATGTATCTGATGACAGTCTGCGCATACGCAAATAGCCCGCCCGCAGCACTGGCTAGTTTCCACAAATCCTGTTCATCAGGCCAATGTGGTTGGACTGAATCAGAAGCCTTCCCAATCTCCGTCAGCTGGTAGCGCAGATGTTTTTCAACGTCTGAACGGGCCTGGTTAGAATCTACGGCGATATCTTCTTTCTCATATATTGGAACCACCTCAGGCCTCAGAAAGAAGGAAGTAATGTGTGGTTCAGGTCGGCTGGCAATAAGCCATAAGAGGGGTGAGGTAGGATACGAGGCGGAAAATCCAGAGATAAGGCGCAGAAGTTCGACCTGGGTACGCTTGTCACTGCATTCATCAAGGCCATCTATGATGACCAACACCCAACCAACG
Organism: Agaricus blazei; assembly: GCA_029719445.1. Lineage (NCBI taxonomy): Eukaryota > Fungi > Basidiomycota > Agaricomycetes > Agaricales > Agaricaceae > Agaricus > Agaricus blazei. The sequence goes on along the minus strand of SSNC01000008.1, from coordinate 742,422 downwards.
AAGTTTAGATCGGGATGATAGATGAAGGGGTTGATAATGAATTTTTCAAATTGAACAGGCATTGACGACTGAAGGAGGGACGGATTACACATGATCTCGTCCTCGATAAGCCGACGATATACCTCGGATTTGGCAGCAAATTGGTAGGAAAGAGTCATAATGGTTTTGGTTCCTTCATCGCGTCCGTTTATCGAAAAGAAGACCGATGCCTTAGAGGCTGCCAAGAGCTGGGGAGACTCAGCGACCTCCTGCATGATGGCAGACTTTCCAACTCCAGCCGCGCCAACCACCCAGCGCATCTTCTTCTCTCCATTGCAGTGTGCAACAAAATTTAGGCATCGTTCCAAGATGGCTAGACGAGTTCCAGGATGACACCGCGGGGGCGGATAACGACTTGAGGAATCAAACGCTGCTCCAGGGATTGTTTCCTTCAGGAGTTTCTCCATGACTATAAGGTGATGATCAGTAGTGGTAATAAAACAGGCATATTGCTCACAATCACGATTGCTTGGACGGTTGAAGTTGTTTATCAACGTGACTAGCAGAGATGTACCTCAACATCGGGAAAGCAATCACTATAAGCGTAAGTTTCTTACTGTTGCCTGTATTGTTGTCAATAAAGCTTGGCCCCTCCATAGTAAAATCGTGCGCGTTCTTAAGTATCTCTATGTTCCGGTGCAGCAGTGGCGGCGGATCCGTTCCTGAAGGCTGCTTCAAATACTTCAACCTTATCTTTCACAAGTGAATTCTAAGCAGCAGCTCACGCTTTGTTGTTCCGACACCGAAGAATGTTGTGACGGCATAGTAAACGAACACGAGGAATGCTGAAGTAGTAGGGGATGGATTGGCTGCGAAATCGGGGGGCTGTGAAAGATCAACAGGTTGCCGAGCGTTAAGCTTAGGTTCACAAATTGATGTTATTTGTCGCAAAACTAGGAAGGGCTGGTCAGCGTGGAATTGGTGGTTATGTATTAATAGATACATTTTTTGTGATATTTTCCTCGTAATCTAATTCAAAGAGCCATAACCAATAAGTCCACTCCGATACATCGTCCTCCGGTTCAACAAAATGAAGTTCAACACAGCATTCTCCTGTTGAAGTGAACATAATTGGAACAGCGTGATTCGGAGGTGACCGGATAATGAAACTTTCTAACTGGTGCCTAAGCCTTTTAAAGCAGTATGCACATTTTTTGGGAAGAAAGCTAGTAGTCCAATTTTGTTCCTTTTGTTGGTCACGTTGGCCTCCGCGTTCATGCTAAACAGTACAAATTCAACGTGTGTTTTTAAATGTGAACATTTTACTCACCTGGCAAGATGAATTCCATGGATTAGCCGAGGTTGTTGCTGTAACAGGACTATAGAACTGCATTTTAACACGGCGTCCTATAATTCTCTTACTATCAACTGCCGTGACAGGTATCTCTTTAAGTATGCCACACTTCATGAATTCATCCCGCCGAGATTTACCCTTATGTATGATCTCAGCTATAGAAAGTTGGAAGGAATAGATTATGAAGCACTCACAAACACTAAATGACGCAACTCATCGTGGGGAAATCTGATACTATATGCCTGAAACCGAGTGGTCAAGATCTTAACGCAGAACTCGCTCTGGAGCTCCGGATCTCCGCTTCGTATTCCAGCTACAATCTCTCCAATTGCCAGCGTATACATATTCAATCGCGTTTCACTGTCGTCCCAGCCAATTCTTTTATTAGCCCGCCAGACCACCCGGATCTTGTCGCCTATACCACCTTTCAGCAGGCCATAACGAGAAGGGTAGGTCTCATCAAAGGCGATGCCACTAGGAGCCTCCTCTAATACCCTGAATGCAAGTTGGGATTTAATTTGTTGCGCTGCAAGTCCAGTATTGGGAAATAACGCAGATCGGAGTATGTAGTCGATGAATGATTTATGAAAGCATCGAAGCGCTTCTTGATGTGCTTTATGACGATTGGGGAGATACAAAACAGACTGGAGGCGTTTGACGGCAGCATAAGCATCGTCAGGAGTCATACCTAACCAATTACACATGATAATGAAGTTAGGTTTGGAGGCCATATTCTGATCCCAACCAGAGGCTAGTAAGAATAGGAGTTTCCGGGCGTTTATCATGATTTTGAGGGGAACTTTGGATAGGATTTGAGTGTACAATGTATCTAATAGAGCCATCGGACGCTCTTCTCGAGGCACATTGGTCAGCGCATGATGATCAATGGCATCCAAGACCTCGGAGAGCTGTGATGCTGGGTCCCCAACGCTCGAGTTGCCGATGTATCTGATGACAGTCTGCGCACACGCAAATAGCCCACCCACAGCAGCGGCTAGTTTCCACAAGACCTGTTCGGTAGGCCATTGTGGATCGAGAAAATCAAACGCAGCCCTGATCGTCTTCAACTCATGGCGAAGAAACCGTTCGACGTCTGAGAGAGCCTCGTTAGAGTCTACGCAAATTTCCTCCTTCTCATATGTTGTTACGACCTCAGGGTTGGAAAAGAAGGAAGTGATATGCAGTTCAGGCCGGCTGGCGATGACCCAAACAATGGGTGAGGAAGGATACGATATGCAGAGATTAGAGATAAGGCGGAGGAGCTCAACCTGGGTGTGTGTCCCGCGGCACTCGTCAAGGCCATCAATGATGATCAATACGCGACCGGCATTGCTTAGGTCGTGATTGTGGATGAAGGGCTGAACGATGAACTTTTCGAATTGGGTGGCCATCGATGACTGGAGGAGCCAAGGGCTATTGGTGACCTGGTCCTCGAGGACCTTGCGGTACACCATGAATTTGGCAGCAAGCTGCCAGGAGAGGGTCACGATAGCCTTTGTGGCGTCATCGCGTCCGTTGATATAAAAGAAGACTGATGCGTTGGTGGCTACTTCGAGCGGGGACTCAGCGACACTCTGCATGATGGCAGATTTCCCCACTCCCGCTGCCCCCACTACCCAGAGCATCTTCTTCTCCCCGTTGCAGTGAGCGATAAAATAGAGGCATCGTTCGAGGAGGTCCAATCGTGTTCCGGGGTGACATCGTGGGGGTGGATCGCGAGCAGAGGAATCTGCTGCTGCTCCAGGTATCGTTTCCCTCAGAAGGGCTTCCATGACTACCAGAGTGGCGATCAGTAGCGAAAAAAAAGCAGGCATGTAGCTTACAGTTGTCAGAGTTGTTGAAGTTGTTCGCATCTAATAGGGCGTTGATTGTGAGGCCTATCGTGCAAAGTGTATGCTTCTTACCATCATTGAAGTCCCCTATTGCGGGAATATTATATGCCGGATAGGACACGCTTCTATTCTGGTTTTGTGGTGGCGGGAGATCATTGCCTGAAGGCTACGTTGAACGTATAAGATTCTTTGCTTAATCGTTCCAGAAAAAGGAAGGAGAAGGGTAGAGTTGGAATGGGAGTTTTTTTTTTTTATAATAATGTATGTAGTGGTTGTTAGGATGTGAGCACAAAATCGTTGGTAAATGAAAGATGAAGTTTGGGCGATTTTGTGTGACTTGCGGAGGCCTGGCGGCCGAGGGGGCACGTGATCCTGGGATCCGGGTTTTTTCATGCCCGGCCCGGGAGCACGTGCTCTCGGAATGGAAAAGACTTTTTATTTTTATTCTGGAGAACGGATCAGAAATACATCAACCCCCGTGGATGAAACTCAAATAGGAGCCTAATAAGAAGGGCACCTCGATGGGAAGCGGGGGTTGAAAGGAGAGGGGATAAAGGAATAAAAATAAAAAGGGGGCCGCCGGGGCCTGAGCGAAAGGTAAAACTCCCTGGCCGCTCGAAACGGACGCAAGGAGGCAGTACCAATCACTAAGGGACGAGGAGGGAGGGAGCGAAAAAAGGGTGGATGAGGATCAGGGCTCAGCCAGAGGACGAAAAGTGAGGATGAAAATTTTCTTGATGCGAGATAATGTAAGGGAGTATGTGCTTATTATGCTGGAGCCTTGTAAGCTTAGTCATCTTATCCTTTGATGAGAATACTTCGCATCTGAGAATAAGATTCTTTGCTTAATCGTTCCAGAAAAAGGAAGGAGAAGGGTAGAGTTGGAATGGGAGTTTTTTTTTTTTATAATAATGTATGTAGTGGTTGTTAGGATGTGAGCACAAAATCGTTGGTAAATGAAAGATGAAGTTTGGGCGATTTTGTGTGACTTGCGGAGGCCTGGCGGCCGAGGGGGCACGTGATCCTGGGATCCGGGTTTTTTCATGCCCGGCCCGGGAGCACGTGCTCTCGGAATGGAAAAGACTTTTTATTTTTATTCTGGAGAACGGATCAGAAATACATCAACCCCCGTGGATGAAACTCAAATAGGAGCCTAATAAGAAGGGCACCTCGATGGGAAGCGGGGGTTGAAAGGAGAGGGGATAAAGGAATAAAAATAAAAAGGGGGCCGCCGGGGCCTGAGCGAAAGGTAAAACTCCCTGGCCGCTCGAAACGGACGCAAGGAGGCAGTACCAGGCGGAGCAGAGCTCACACCAGGCGAGTGTGGTTGTGAGGAGGCCAGGCAAGCCTGACCCAATTTGAGGTGTGATCCGCCCAAATCCTATTGTTGGGAGAAGATTTCTACAATGTTCTTGTATTAAGTACGAGAGAGTGCGAATGAGTTCATGATGGATGATGCATGGGAAACTTGCTCGCGAGAGTAAGCTAAGGAAGTATTTAGTGGTATAATGTCCTCCACTCGGCGCCAGTAAAGAAGGAATGCCATAGAAGTCCAACCACCGGTAGCAGCTACCACATCTGGAGACACGCCAGCTAGCAGAAGGGCCACAGCACCACCAATCCGGAATGAGTGTCCAGATATGTGAGGGCTCCTACAGGTGCCCCAGACCGATGACACAAAGGACATAAAATCCTTCTTGAACATGTGCGTCCAAGAGTCTGGGGATCTTGTGTATGCAAACAAGGAAGAGCCAGGAGGCGGGTTTTTGTTTACCCGCAGATGGTTGACAAAGGCTGCTACAGGGCAGAGTGCGTCATTACGGCTGGTCAGGACAACACGGAAGCCCTCGGACCGGGTAGTCTTCGTCCATGGAATGCGGAAAGAGAGGGAATGAGCATTGTTGGGCAGGGCCGAGATGGAAATGTCGTCAAATCTGGTGACATGAAGAGATGTGTTGAAATCATGTGCGGATGGGACAGTGGTCTCTCCTAGGCGACGACAGCCAAAGAAGGAGGTCGTGGCCGTTGCCCAGAGTGCCGCGTGAAAAGGATTGTTAAGGTTGAGGGCCTTGAGGAGTTGCTGCAGATGTTCCAATGAGACTGGTGGGCGAGGAGGTCGTTTGAACTTGGTCCCTTGTTTGTCAGCTGCCCTGCGAATGAGGTGGACACGTTCATCATCTCCAAACCAGGGGGCGCTGTTGAGTATGTGCCAAGAGCGGATACCTGACAGCCACAGGGCAATTGTCTTGCCACTGTAGGAACCCACAAAGGAAGCTGCAAAGGCAGCAAGAAGGTCTGTAGATGCGGGCATGCGGTCAGGTTCGGAAATACTCCAGTCATCGCAGAACTGGTTGAAACGAAGGAGACCCGATGCATAAGAAATCCTGGTGTTGGGGGCCAGGCCTTCGATGGCAATGGAATCTGCACGCTCTATCAAGGGTGCTGGGAGCTTAGACAGTGAAGCGGATCTCCTTGAAATTGCGAATGGAGAGGACCATTTACTAAGTCGGTCTATAGCCTTAACACGTGGGCGGTAGGAGGGAATAGGCAAGGAAGTTGTGCGGGTGGGGGGTTGTTCTTTGAAGAAGCACGCTGAAAGCGTTGATCATAAGAGCGGGTGCGAGTGGGGACCACCGAAGTAGATGCGTCGAGGGAAGAACTACCTGTCGTATATGCAGTCTTAGACTCAGGGCTGTGACGATGAAATACATCAAATGGATTCTACAGTAAAGCAACAAGGTATTGAATGGGTAAGGACTGACTTTACATGTGAAAGCGATGTGTGAAAAGAAGGGACATGGAGGGGAGTTGAATGTATGCGTGCTTTTTGTTCAGACAAGTTCGAAGGCGTCGATGAGAACGTCTGGAAGTCGAATGCAAATGGGAATGCGTAAGACATCAGGGCCCAGAGTGCCACGGGATATGGGATCGGCAGGGTTGAGCTCAGACTCGACGTAGACGAGGGAGGGAATGAGGAGGCGGGGCGTGAGAATGTTGAAAGATCTTCTAATCGAGAGATTAATATGATAGTTAGGGCTACGTCCCTTGCCCATTGCACCAATGGTACCTTGGTTGTCTGAATGAATGATAATCCTCTGGTTATGGAGGTCCCAGGCATCAAGGAGGTGCACAATCAGCTCGATGGCAACGGTTTCTAGCCAACCGATATCTCTCCCAGGAAGCTTCCATGAGTTCCGGAGCTTGAAAGCCATCCAGTGTCCGTCGACAACCAGTCCGATGCCCCATGAAGTACTCGCATCAACGAAGATATTGAGGTGAGACAAGGGACCAGGTGGTAGGATGGGGCGGGAGAAAGAAGCGTCCAAGAGGCGAGTGTGCCACCAGCGGAGGTCGGTGAGAAGAGATCGGGGAGGGTAGCGACGTTGGAATGTGTCTCCTCGGAAGGTAGCAGCAAAGTTCGAAAGGGAAGGTAAATGGGAACGACCATCGAGATACACAAAGGAAGCATAACATAGTGTGCCATGTAACTTTTCTACGTCTCGAAGCTGACATCTGCCAGATGAGAACCGGTTTAGGAAAGATGACACCCTTGCTAGATACTTTGAACGTTTGTGGAGGGGGAGGGCAACGGTCTTGTGGGGAATATCCCATAAGAGTCCAATAAAAGTGAAGACAGGCGCGAAGGTGTCCATCCCTTTGTCCGGATGCCATGGGACACAAAGAGGGGCAATGAGGTCTAGTGCGTCAACTTTGTCATAAGCATAAATGTGTGTGTTGTTTGACAAGGGGTCGGGCGAATCTTGTGGTGTGCGAAAGAGTGCCAGGTCATCCTCATATTTGACCACTGGTGCCACTCCCTCGGCATTCCAAACATCGACCACAAAGTTTATGATCATACCGGCGTTGGCGCTGGCGGAGGAGGCGCCGAAAGGATGGACGTGATCGATGTAAAATTCACCCGGGCGGCCTTGCAAGACCAACCAGGGTTTGTGGTGTGGAATGACGGGGCAGGTGCGATGGAATTTCGCAACGTCTGCTGTGCATGCCTCTGTACCGGGAGGGGCTAGAGCCACCTGAAATGTTTGTCAGAATGTTGGGCAAAGGAATGATATGTGTGGAACGAAAGATGGTGTGATGTGTGAATGTGGGGGCATGAGGCGTGGAGGCCTGCCCAGGCATCAAGGAAATGTACCCAGTACAGGCAATGTCTGCCGCTGAATGTAAGGATGCCGATGGGGTACAGGTGACGAAGACCCAAAATGTAATGAAGGATTCTCGTGACTTACCAAGCCAGCAACGCGTATGGCTGTATCAAAACGAGTTGGGAAGGCAATGTTTTTAATGAAAGAGTTGACGGATGAAGTTGTGTTGTCTGATTTTGAGAGGTGACGACAGACGCGAACTTTGTCAGGTTCGCCAGGGGCTTGGGGTTGAACCACGGCTATAAGTGGCGAGGACTGGAAAGGACCTCGTAGGATGCGCAAGATATCTGAATGAGTATAAGGGCCGTCCATGCGGCCAGAAGAGACTTCTTCGATCAGGTAATCGTCAAGGAGGTCAGTATGTTGTAAGATCGAAGGATGGTTGGAAAAAACATGCGTCTCAAGAAGGGGGGCATGCAGCCGATTGGGAATCCCCGGCAAGGTATGAAATAAGATCGGGGTATTCTGTATGCAGGTCATGTTTGTTGAGAAAGAATTCGAAAGCAGCAGAGTCACAAGGAGTCACGACTTTGTCAAATACATCTGGACAAGAGTGAGAAAGAGGATTAAAGTGGGGGCGGGGAACGACGGTATTAATGAGGCGGGGATAAGATAGATGTTCGTGGACAAGAGCTTGAGCAAAATCAGTCTTGGGAGCTTGGGGCGCTGCGGCAGGACCAGGTGAGGGCGGCATGGGAGCCGCCGCAGAAGGAGCAGTTGTGTGATCGTCCACATTGAGAGCTGCAGGATTTGGAAGCGAAGTTTGCGAGGTTGAAGAGAAAGCAAGGCTCGCTCCCGTTAGGGAGGAGCAATTTGCCTTCGGTGATGTGACAAAACATCGCCTTGCCGTCTGGGAAGGTGTCCGCAAAGTCGCCCGAGATGTGTTGGGAGATGGTGTGATCCTTCGTGCAACCGAGGCAGCGGGCAGTGCCGCCTGTTCTATGGGGTGGCTTCCTTTTGTTGTTCTTCCGGGCTTTTTGTCCGAACGAAAAAACTGTTGCTGCGAGGATGACGAGGGAGTGTTGTTGTTTTTGTTGTTATTCATCCCGGAAAAGCGTCGAAGAAGGGCTGCTTCTGCTTCGGCATTGGAGCGGGCAATGAGAAAATGTTGTTCATACTCGGAAGAGATGAAGGGACGGTTGTCGACCAAGATGTTGTGTCGTAGCTCACGTTCATGGGATTTCCAGAACTGAAAAAGGGCGCCGGTGTCCCTCTTCTTTGCGAAGAAGTTAAAGTGGTTAAACCACGTCTTGGACCACTCTCCATTGCCTGCAGAAGACAGGAGATTAGTGGAAACATCACGGCTCGATTGGAAGTGAACGTAGTTAGCAGCGGATTCAAGGTATCGATCGTAGGTGAAAGAGGGGCTGCTGTCGTCTCCAAATATTTCGGAGAGTCTCGGGATGTCCAGTACGGTGCAACCCTTGGGTTCTCCGGGCCGGGGATTGATTCTAGTGAGCGGGATGGTAGCAAGGTTAGAGGAGACATGGTGGACAACATCGGGGTGAAAAAATGAGAGAGGGAGGAAGGCACGTTCGTCCTCAGTTGTGTAAAAGACTTGTGGGAAAGTGCGGGAACAGTCCTCGGAGTCCTTGGCGACAAGGAGGTTGCCGTCCATGCGGCGTCTATTGGTTGGAGGCCCTGTCTGAGCATCCGAAGTAGAGTCTGCTGGAGCTCGTTTTCTTTTAAGGTTTGCAATCTTCGCTTTGACATCGTTGGACATGAAATCTAAGAGGGATGTGTAAATGTCGTGGTTGCATAAGGATTCCATGTCATCATTAGGGAGAGATAAGATGGAGTCGTTATCAGAGACTTCTGCATCAATGCGGAGTTCTCTCCTGCGGATCCTTTGTACGTCTCTTTCAGCATTCTTTTCTTCTCTCTCCTTGTTCATGATTAAGCGGCCCTTAAGGCTCAAACGATTAAAGAATGCAAGCAGGCTAGGAGATCTATGTTTGTCGTTGTCCTGAGCGTCCTCTGGCTCATGATCTCGTTGTCCGCGTTGATCAGGCGGATTATTTTGTTGACGAGCGGCAGGATCTTGTTGACCGGCCTGACCCTGTTGGGGATCGGGTAAAGGGTTACCCTGGCCCTGGTTTTGATCGCCGTTATTTGAATGAGCTTGTTGATCGCCGTCTCCTGGAACAATTTGTGTCATGGTGCAGAGAGTTGATAAGGTTAAGACGTGGAAGAGTTGGAGAGAGAGCGGAAATGAACAGCGAAAAAAGGGTGGATGAGGATCAGGGCTCAGCCAGAGGACGAAAAGTGAGGATGAAAATTTTCTTGATGCGAGATAATGTAAGGGAGTATGTGCTTATTATGCTGGAGCCTTGTAAGCTTAGTCATCTTATCCTTTGATGAGAATACTTCGCATCTGAGATTCAACGTCAATGACAAGCGGATTCTACGAACCAGACTCACACTTTGTCGAGCTAAAACTGAAGATTGTTGCAACGACGTTGCGAGCGAACCCGACGGATGCAAGGAATGGGTCGAGTCCCCAGAAGCGGGAAGATGTAGAAGAGGGATGGGTTGTTGAGCACTGGCAACTAGATCCTGGAGGTTTACTTTGGGCGTAGAGCTCGCATCGACAACGTCGACTGGTATAATTGGCTGTGAAATTTGGGTAGGTTGGCGACTAGCGTCTCCTGGTGCCCCATCAACACAAAGGCGGCCTGTAGACCTTTGAGGATGAATTAGGTCATTTGGAGCTGGTGGATGAGAATTGCCAGTGGCAGCATCATGCATGGCTAGCTTAGCAATACTGGAAGTAGAAGGAGGACGAGAGGATAACGCGGGAGATGGGCTAAGATATGGGGAATGGGATGCATCTGTATCACAGCAAGGGTTTGCCAGAGGTGCCTTGAGCGAACGAGGGGTTGGGCAATGAAGACGTAGAAATCGATGGGTGTGGCGATTAGATGCAGACTCGGACATCGCGATAGTCGAGGGCAGAAGCCAAGTGCATCCGCTCAGCGCTGCTCAACATGGGAAATGCAGGCACATGATTACAACGTGCCCAGCGAGTCTAATCAAGCCTTTGTACCTGGCCAGCGGTCCAGACTCCGAAGGCAGTCCCGAGGCCTAAGTGTAACTCCGACAAATTTTGTCTTTGTGTGATCGTGTTCTGAAATTGAATGGCCTAGCGAGTTGCCCCAGCGCTGCTGAATTTGGATGCAGACTTCATAACTGCCCGCCCTGACATAAAGTTTTCAATGCGGTTGTCGTTTTGGATGGATTGCCGTCCAATGTCGTGATTGTGTCGTCCAGCTCCAACGTTACAAAGCATAAGTCCTACCCGAGTTCTGGTACGAGACCGGAACAGGATGGTAGAAGGTTCTTTCTGACTAGAATGGTTACAAGATTCCGACACCGCGGCGAGTTTTTCGAAAGGTCAAGGTCACGCAGTAGTCATGTGTTGTTTGTGTGTTGTTCATGAACTTTCCATCAGGGTCCCTCCAGATTATTACGGCAAGTTGCACAACTCGCTTGCTCGAGATGAGTCTGTTTGATACTTTGCTTTGAAGTCAATCCATGCTCTGCCCCTGAAATTATGCAAAAATCCTAGCCATATATTATAGAGAATTGAATGGTGTAAGCCTGAAGCTGTAGAGGGAGCACGAGGGTATCAGGATGTCCCCGCCCTCGGTGGGCGGAGCTGCTCCTTATCAGGCCTCATGTCAATAGTTAAATATAGAACAGCCATTTATGGTGATGGGCACCGACCTATAAAGCTCAGTGACCGTGGTGCCGATGCTGATCACTACCATAACTAGAGCACCCAAGACAAGACCATCTTACCATAAGTACTAGCTATACAAACTATATAATGGAAAGCGGAAACATTGACATAAAAATAGAAAAAGCGGAAAAGTCCAGAAAAGGAAACGAATTTACCTACGAGCGCATAGTGATGTCTCAGTGTCAAACCCACTTCAACACGGAGTCCGACACCAGTCCCTTGAGATCGGTTCAATGGGCCAGTGCACGGAGCAGTTTATCAATTAATTGATGAACCAGTCCTCCAACGATCATGATCACCTATCGATTCTAACCCCGCAGCCTACTTATCTCAAACGACGTGGCTAACGATGATGTTAGAAGACCAGTACTATTGTTCCTCTCCAGCCTTTGGTTTGCTACAGTGATAGCGTCTTGGTAGTCTGGTCTAATGTCAGGCTAACGTGCGGGACCACTGGGCTAAGAAGAAGCCTAGCGGCAGATGGTAGGGGCGCCCATGACGCGTTCTATGAAGATCCTGGATAAAATTCTCTACCTTGATACAGGACCATTTGCAACCGCAGCTTCGATATTTGTATAGAAGAATAGAAGACACATTACATTAAAAAAAAGGGGGGAGGGCTCAGTTAGACTCGTTGTGAGCCATTTTCTTCAGATCAACAATACATTCATGCTCATTTCGGGATAGCCGAGATGATCAAACTTTGAAGGTGCTAAATACGTGTGCTTCGCATTCTAGACGACTTCCCGTCAAGCAAAGTTGGACCGAACATCATTTGAGGAGTATCTCTGTGTTTGAACTTATGATATAGAGTACATGTCAGCGATAGATGATGCACTCGTACACGAGAAGCTATGACCTCGAAAACGAGATACCTTTTGAATACGAGTTCTAGCGAGAACAGGCAGACGGCCCGGGACACACAATATCACGTCCTCATGATTATGCTTCAAATCCTGCTTCTGAAGCTGTAAGCAGCAGATCACACATTTGATACTGTCAGGATTCAACATTCAACATTAACAGATCCCATCTTCCTCCCCGGCACGCCGGCAACAACCCATGCTCTCTTGTGGAGTGTTATCGCATTTTCGTCTCTCGGACCCAATATCACAATGCTCATAATCGGATACCTAGACGGCGGGGCAGTATCGGGCGAATGATCCAGAGGTTTAAACGTAACTCTAACAACTTTCGTCTCTTTGTAAAATCGTGTTCTGACGGACGGCCCCAGAAGATAGTCCAAGCGCTGTGGAATTCGCATGCTGACCGAGTGTTTGTACGTTAGATATATACGTGATGCACTAATTAATGAATGATATTGATTTAAACTATGACATTGCGTGGGATCGCCGCCCTCGCCCATATCGATGTCTTTGCGCAAAGCCCAACGCAATCTAAGAGAAAAACCGATGACACAAAAAAACCAACCTTAGAAACTTCCTTCCAAAATCCGTGCTAACAGGCTAAGCGGAGGCGGATATCAAGTAATAATCTCTCTCTAACCAATAGTGTGTGTGAGAAACAACCTACCCACAACAGGTCTCCAGCATTAATTCGAATGGTCACACATAGAAGACCAAAGAACGTTACGTCCTCAATACACGAGGCACATCAGCCCACCTGAGCAAATGATATAAGTAACAGTTTCCGGGTAAAGCCACTTTCCTTAGCTCACAAGCTTGATAGGCCTCGCACCCCCCCACCCACCCCGCAGTCGTATTCGATTCACTATCTATCCTGAGACCTGAAAGCTTGGAGGAAAAACATCCAACCTCTCAACTCTGCATAAATGATTATCGATCCCATTATCAACCACTTGGATCCCCCCAACGGGCCAGTGGTACACCAGCCTCATACTAGTACTAGTAATGAAATGTCAGAAAGATCGGCAGGCGCAAATACCAAATCCGGTGAGATCACTATTTGTGATGGCACCTCACCAAACACGGAGGACCTCCCTCCTCCATACTCCGAAATAGATCTGGAAAGGGGGATAGTCGAGGGATTGGAGGAGACACCGTTCTGGGCCGCAGGTAAGTGATCCAACTTTTGACTCATAATGATCCCATCAAAATCTCATGTAATCATATAATTGCTTCTGCTCACTCTTCGATCCTTTTCGATTCTCAATTCAATCCGCAGCCGGTTCTTAAGCACCCATGAAAGCGAGGCGATCACCAATTCAGGGATGCAACTCATCTCAGAAGGAACTCAAATCTTCTACACCTCAATCATCTTCTTCGCTGAAGCATCCCTCCTTGCGGTTGGTACCTGCTTCGAAGGCTTCGGAAAGATCCTCTGCGGCGTTGGAACAATCATGAAACGTCGTCGTTCCATCTGCTATCCCATCCCAGACAACTGATCCCCCCCCCCCCTCTTCCTCATCGAGGAACCACCACACTCTTTTGGTTATCTACAACACCCCACTGTCACTTCCACGGATCGAAAAAAACCCCCAGAAAAACCCAAAAAAATGGAGAAAAGAAAAGGAGGGAAAGAGAAGAAACAAAGAAAGTTGTACGTCACCTTCATTTCCTCTTCTGCCACCTTCGAATCTTATATTTTTTATTCAGGCCTACGGCACTTTCAAAAAGGGCCTTAAAATGAAAACGTGTTTGCGTTGTCGGGTGATCTTATCATTCAACCCCCCCAGCCCTTCCATTGGGGGTGGGTCACCCCGCAATGCAAACACGTTTTCCATTCAAGATTCTATTGAAGACTGTCGTGTGCACCCTCTTCGTTTCTTTTCTCTCTTCACTTTTCCTTTCTCCCCCTAACTTATTATATTTTTGTGATGACGAACGCTTTTTTTGTTTTTGTGTTTGCTATCGACGTGCTTTGTATATTTTTGTTCATTATATCCCAAGTGTTATATATACAATGATCGTTAAACAAAAAGGTATCGTAAGCGAGGAAAACAACGTATGTTCGAAGAATTCATACGTTATTAGAATAAGTCATTGCCTAAATGCCCACTCCCCTCCTCCCCAGAGAAAAAGAGAAAAGATTCGTAATACAATAAATTATCAAACCGAGGTATAATCCGCTAGACACTGGATTCCATCCTTCATAAATCGTAATCCAGATTGATGTTGAATAATAGCAAGCACAATAAAACAGTGCCATATCGCATGTGATCCACCACCGAATCGGTCGAGGTGCCGCTGAACTTTTTCAGGAAGGTAGCACTCGGGCCAACGGGTAGCGTAAAATGCGAAACCAATAAGATAGGAAGCAAAAGACGGGTAAAGAGGTGCTGGTGATGTTCGTGAGACGAGTGGTCCCGGTGTTTGTAAAACGAATGGACGTACAAGCATATTTCGTCATTTCCTCGTACGAGTGTAGAACTGACAACCCTCCGAGAGGCGCTAACCCCGAGAATGCGAGAGCGAGGAAGAAAGCCATGCGATGATACTACAGAATTGCATTAAGTATCAGTTATCAGAGAATTCATGAGGTGCGGACGTACGCGGTACTTGTACTGGTTAAACCATTCCATGAACGGGAGTATGTTTCCCAGCACTGCCATGGAAATGCATATGCCAGTAAAGACATAGCCAATACGTGGGTGGCATGTGTAGCCGTAGTTTACAACAGTCGCGACACTGGCACTTATGAGCCAGCCAATGCCTACATAATCGATACGAGCACAGATTTCCATGCCCTGGTGATGGGCACAACCGCACATAACATGCCAAATAGTGCTATTCAGGAGGCAAACACAGGCGAAGGACATGAAGAAAATATCCGCCGGTTCGAAGCGCGTTGGGTTCCAGATGGTGGAGAAAAGAGTGGCAGAATATAGGATAAAGGGCACCAGATGGGTATGAATATTGACTAGGCGGAGGGAATGAATATGGTGTCGAGTGTGGAAGGAGTCACTTACGAGTCTCATTATGGAATTCGAAAATGGATTTTACAAGGAGTGGCCAACGTTCTATTGGTACAAATCTAGAGACGGGTCTGTCAAAATTTGTGACCTGCAGTACGAAAGCGGTACGCACCTATATCCTCGTTTGACAAAGGGATTGTTCTTCCACCGGTGAGGGAGGTCATCGTAAGTAATGAGCTGCAGCCCGTTAAGCGATTTTTGGACAGCTCCGGCTACTTCATGAGCGGCCTTGCCATCTGCTTCCCCTACAGGTTTTAACTCGTCTTCGGCAATTTGGACCACTAGATCAGTAGAGGACAACGCATCCAAGATTTCGCGTAGCAATGATCCGGGAACGAGGGGCGAAGGGCCAGGATTTCCGACTTCCAAGGTCGACAGGTGCGAATGGAGTTTCTTCATGTGGGTAATGAGCACAGGAACGAAGCTTTTCAGCTTGGTGGTGTCGATTTCGTTGAAGCGGGATTTCACGTCGTCTAGTTTGGAACGCATGTCGGAAAAATCAGGTAGGTGGGCGTTGAGGTCGGGCAAGTGGGAGCGCACTCCTGACATGTCCCGTAGGTGGGAGCGGACATCGGTGAGCAGGGTTATATCGGGTAACTCTGGAAGGTAGGCCCTGAGAAAACTGTCGACTGACGCTGGGTCTGAGAACTGGACGTCGGGCAGCTGAGAGCAGACGTCCGCACGGATGCCGTCGAGCATCTCCATCGCTGTCCGAGCCCACTGGCGGGCCTCGTCTATTTTAATACCGCCCTTGGCCCTCCAGGACTCGAGGTCAGGTGATTCAAAATCGGAGAGTCGGCGCTCGAGGTCGGCGAGGTGCGAGAGGACGAGAAAGCGGAGGGAGATGAGGATCTGGGTGGGCGAGGCGCGGGAGAGGTCGAGCTCTGCGGCGGAGGCGGGGAGGGTTTGCAGAGGAGGAGGGGGGACGCGGAAAACGAGGGGCGGCGGACATGGCGCAGGAAGAGAGTGGGGGGCGACGCGGGGGCAGTCGAGTACGCCGTCGAGGCCATGGTGACGGACATGGGCACGGGCGGTGGGCTGGCAGAAAACGACAGCGCGAATATTTAATGCTGCTCGAAAACTCGATCACGGCTTAGCTAAGCATCCACTGCAGATGGCCGCAAACGTGGGCAAGGCCGTCGGGGCAAGTGGGACGACTGGGGCGTGGCTCGCTGGTGGGTGCTGGGGAGCCGTCAACCCCTGTCCCAGTCATATTGCTGTCGCCCGCTCCGCGTAATGCCCCTCTTCCGTCGGCTGTGTCACGGCGCGTCCATCGAGTCATTCCGCCAGCACTTGTTAACATCCCGTCGGCCGGTTTCTAGGCCTCCATCCTCGCCGTCGATACCATCTCAACAGCGCACACATGGGCCTCCCCCTCCCGCAGCTTTTGGTCGTCGGCCTCGGCAACCTCCCCCTCCCATTTACCCGGCATAGGTGCGTGCAGCTACTCCGCGCAGAGCAGCCTCGTTAATTTGGCTAGTGTTGGTCACTTGATCGTCGACTCCCTCGCTAGCCGCCTCGGAATCAAGTTGTCCAGCCAGAAAGGTGGCTACATCGGACATGGCGAGGCGCACATTGGAGAGACCCTCGTTGCTCTCACTCTGTTCAAATCCAGTATGTCCCTCTCCTTTCGGCCAGCTCGGTCCCACACGCCGGCTCACTGTCCTGATCAGAATCCCTAATGAATATCTCTGGTCCATCCATCGCTGCGGCTTACCGAAACCGTCTTCGCGACCCCAAGTCCCTCATTGTCATATCAGATTCTGTTCAGCACGAGCCTGCCAGACTAGCCGTTCGGCTCGGCGGTTCCGCTAACGGACACAACGGCCTAAAAAGTCTAATATCGGCCTTGGGAGGCGAACAGAATTTCTGGCGCTTTCGCGCTGGCATTGGAAATGGTGGTCCGGATATGGCTTCATACGTCCTTGGCAGACTGTCAAGCCACGAGAAGCAGTTTTGGGCACAAGAAGGCCTGGACCAGGTCCTCGCAGAGCTTGAGCGGGTTGCAAAAAAGAAGAATGGCTAGCCCGTTAGTCATACCCCTATTTCCCTGCCCGTGACCTCAACTAACATTCTCGGCCAAACCTCGCTAGGGGGGTGGGTCCTTGGGAGATGAATTCGCATTTGGGCTCCTTACCTTGCAGGCCACGGCACTTCGATGCGGTAATCCATGCGCCATAAGAAGCGAAGCCCCTAGGGCCCCATACAAAGTCGTGGAAACCCCTGGTCACTCGTTCGAGCATTGTCTCCACCCACTACGTCCTTCTTCCCTCGAACATGTGCTGCCCTCTCACCCTCGACTTTGCATCGCCTCACATAGATTTAACGTATCCCACCGCTATTATAATAATCTTCACTAATAGATCACGAGACGCGCTATCAAGCCGCCACAAGCTGAGAAGCTCATTTTTAGCAATGTCTGACGATGCCCTCTCAATTTTCTGTCCTATCAGAGGCCCGAAGTACGTCCTGTATGGTTCAGCCTGGGTTTTGTAGCGCATGGCCTCCTATGCATTTTCCCTGCCTTTCTTCGAGAAGAGAAGCAAAATTCATGGCGCAAATGGCTTTATAGACCTCTCGTCAAAGCTTTGGTAAACTCGAGCTCTAGCTTGCCATTATTCCGGCGTCAAGGCACTAGCGCAATCCACACGTTGAATTAAAACATCGTCTTTTATTTTCTTCTCCTCTCTCTCATCTCGTCTCGAACTATGCTTGTCCTCTCTTCCGCAGCGTATTTGCTGCTCTCGTCGTTCCTTACTATATCTATTCATGCTCAACCCTCTCCTCAACAACAAGCACGCATTGCAAGTGCTATAGCAGCCGCAGCCAATCAGAGTGGGACACTGGACTATACCGCTTTCGTCAACCCTTTTATCGGCACCGGTATGTCGCGTGCTTTGTATGCCTCATCTCTTGTAGTGAATAATGATTTTACGAAAAGATAATTTTGGCGATGTCTGGTACGTAGATTGTAGACCATGTTCACATGTCCCAATGAGACGATTTTGTATTGCAGCCCTGGTGCCTCCATTCCATTCGGCATGGTAAGCATATCAACGTAGCACCCTGCTCCATTTCACAAAAAATGCACAATATCATTACAAAATTATAGGTGAAATTTACAAGCGACATGACCGGTTTTGCTCCGGCTGGTACGTTGCGATATTGATCTACGGTACTAAATCTCTCAATTTAAATCTTTTTGGGTTCATATTCAGGTTATGTCACGGATCCAACAGAGAAGATTCGGGGCTTTTCACCTTTACATGACAGCGGCACTGGTTCTTCTTTGGGTTAGTCTTTATATTGTCGAAGCGATGTGCTTGATGAGTTTATGCGATTGATTTAGGCTCTTATGGAAATTTCGAAATTATGCCTCTTTTGTGTCCTGATGGCTTCAACACTTGCACCACCACCCTCGAAGCTCGTGAACGCCTGAGAAAACCCAATACAGATGGTATGCAACACACTCTTCTCCAAACTCCATCAAACCACAAGAGCTAAAGTTCAAATATTTGTTTTAAGACGCAACACCCGGATATTTCACACTCACACTGGATAACAACATCCAAATGGAGGCAACTGCAACCCGCCGCGCAGGATTGGAGAGATTCACCTTCCCTGCTGGATCCAAACCCTACTTTGCCCTCGATTTGGCAAATGACTTGCCTGTTTCGTTTGCCGGCGGAGAATTGAATATTGACCCGAACAAGGGTAGGATTACTATCGGTGGGAAATGGGGTTCCAGGTGAGTTTAACAAAACACATTTACGCTTTTACAGCAAGGTACATATTCATATTCGAATACACACAGTTTTGGACCTACAGTATTCAACTATCAAGCTTTCGCATGTTACGACCTCCTCGACAACGGCAAACAAAAACTCGACGAATTCGGTGTCTGGACAGGCGACACACACGGTCTAGACGCCAAAGGCCTCGGCCTCACCCATCTCAACCTCTCTCGGAACCTCATCGGTGGGGTATATCAATCCGGTGCCTTATTTTCGTATGCGAATCATCCCAAACAAGTGAACATCCGGGTTGGAGTTTCATTTGTATCGGAAGATCAGGCTTGTGCGAATGCTGAAGAGGAAATTGGTGACACCTCGTTTGAGGATGTGCATAGTCGGGCTAAGGCGTTGTGGCAGGAGAAGTTGAGTAAGATTGAGATTGATGTTGGGGGGACTGCGCCGAATGTTACTGAGATGTTGTATTCGTCTTTGTATCGTGCTTCGCTTACTCCGGTAGGTGTACCTCTCTTGATATGAATGTGGTATACGACTTTCAACTTTTTTTGTCTTACAGAATAACGCTACAGGAGAGACGCAGGGTGTTTTCGCCAATACGGATTCGTTCTACTTCGATTCGTTGTACTGCAGGCAAGTTCACGCGTTGCGCGTTGACCCTCAATATCTCTGACTCATTCGTATTTAGCTGGGATACAGTAGGTTTTTGTTGGTTAACCTAAGATCTAGTATATGATGCTCAAGTCCACCAACAGTTCAGAACGTTCTATCCCCTTATGTCCCTCCACTCACCAGTCGAGTTTGGCCAGATTGTAGATAGCTATATCGATGGATGGAGGAAGAATGGTTGGATGCCTGAGTGTCGCGCAAACAACCTGCCTGGTTACACTCAAGGAGGTGCGTGTGTTTTTTTTTTTCTGCTGCCGGACTCGTCTCTCAGGATTTTCATATACTCAATGATTACTAAGGTTCGAGCGGGGATAATATCGTTTCTCACTTTGCTGTGTACTATCACAATGAGGCAGAAAGACTCGGTGTGAATCTCGATGACTTGTACTCTGCTTTATTGGCAGATGGAGATGTGAACCCGCCCGAGTGGAATACGGAGGGAAGACAGGTGAATGTTTACAAGTAAGTCTTTGAGACTTGTTTCTTATTTTGCTTTTGTGTGTCTGTGCTCACCTTATTTTGCAGACAATTCGGATTTGTTCCGTTCGCTGTGTTGGACGTTTCGAGTACTGGAAGGCAGACACGTGAAGGAAGTCGAACTCTAGAGGTAAATTTTCAATACATCTCGGTAACGTTTTCTTGAACTCTGAACACCTTTTTGTCCTAGTATGCTTTTGAGGACTTTGGGATTCGTCAGGTTGCTCAACTGTTGGGTAAGGAGGATGATATGAACAGATATACAAATCGCTCCCTCGTAAGTACACTCTCCCATTTCAGAGTCCGTGTTTGTGTTGACTAGGTGCTAGTTTTACCGCAATGTGTTTGATAATTCAGTGACCAGCGATGGTTTCAAGGGTGCGTGCTACACAATACGATAATCAAACGTCGAGTTATTTGATCACTTGTTATTGAATTAGGATTCATGCAGAAACGTTTCTCGAACGGCACATTCTTCTTCAATGACCCCAAGGACTGTTCGCCGAAAGATACTAATGACAGCAGGTCTTGTTCATTGCAAAGTGATAATGTAAACGGATTCTATGAATCGTCTTCTTGGGAATATAGCTGGTATGCGCCTCATGATACTGCCCATTTGATAGAACTTATGGGTGGAAATGTGAGTTTTTTTTTGTCTGTATACGGTAGTCCTGGGAGGTGGTGTGCTAAGAAGTGATTTCTCTAGCAAACGTTCATTGATCGTTTGGAACATTTCTTCAATGTGAGTGATTTTTTTTATGGTACTTGATGCGAGGTGTGCTTAAAATGCATCTATTTTAGGCGGGATACTATTTGGCAGGAAATGAACCGTCATTCCAGGTGACTCTGGGTTTCCTTTTTGGTTTCCTTCTTGGTCTCTGAACGTATACTCTTCTAGACACCAATAGGCTATCACTATGCTAACCACCCCGCTATGTCCGTTGACCGTATTCGCAAAGTTGTGTTTGATAACTTTGACATCAGTAAGGACATTCATTATGCCCTTCCACCTCTCAACTACATCTAACCGAAAATTATAATAGCTCCGGGAGGTCTTCCAGGAAACGACGATCAAGCCGCCATGGCCTCCCTCCTCTCTTTCCATCTCCTCGGACTCTACCCCGTCCCATCTTCAACACAAATCCTCATCCTCTCTCCCTTCACTCCCAAATACACCATCCACAACTCCTTCCTCAACGTCAGCACCACCGTAACCGTAAAGAACTTCAACTCCAAATCCGTTCAACGCATCATCCCGGAGGGTGTACCAGCCTATGTCGAAAGTGTCACCGTCAATGGCAATACGACTGCTTCGAGATGTCATTTTGATTTTTATGATGTGTTTAGGTTGGGTGGGGAGGTTGTTATTAGTTTGACGGCGGATAAGGCGGCTGCGGATGATTGTGCGGGTAGTGTACCTGAGAGTCTTTCGACGGGTGGGTTTGCGCAGGCGAGATGAGTGTTGTAGTGTTGTTGAGGCCACTTGTTGAGTTTATCTTGTATTTGTGTTTTGATAACGGCTTTAAAGTTGGATTTGATTTTTCTTTTCTTTCAATAAGTCGCTTAAGGAGTGAATACGCACACTAGTGAACGCAGAAACAAGAGCCGTATATATATATAAGTTATACACATACATCCTTCAAAAAAATTGGTTTCTTTACGGTTAGCCCTACTAAGCTTATACGGAGGATACGACGTCAGAACAAGAAAAAACAAGATAAAAGCAAAAGTCAAAAGAGGCCCAAGGGAAATTTTTGATCAAACTAATCGTTCCTAGCGTAAGCTTCGAAATAAAAAAGCGTTGTATACGTATGATCTTACATCATGACACCAATGAAAGGGGGGAGGGGGAAATGTTGTGTCCAGACAGGCTCATCCGAGAATATAGCTTGTAGGAGAAGGGAATTAAGGAGGAAAAGAAAAGGTTTGTTTGGTGTCATGAATCATCTTTGGCATGTTTTTGTCGGAAAGCAGAGACCATATCAACAAACGGCTTGCCCGACATATTGACAGACATCCCGCTCATCTTGGGTATCGATTTCAAACCGTATCTAACGCACGGTACCATCAGATAAGTCATATCTAGAGAGACGTAGACTTACTCTTCGAGCACTTTCGTGACTGAGGCCTTCACTGACTTTCCTGGTCCCCCTTTTGGTAACGAGATAGATAACCCTATATTTTTACGATCTGCGTTGAAGAACAATCCTATCACATCTTCCAAACGCGCCGCGGCTTCACTTGGGCTTGATTTATCAAAGTTCAAGTTCAAGGTTTTGGGAAGTGTGAGTTGTTGCGTCGATTCCACCGCTAAAAATCAGATTTAGTTGAATAAGTTCGTCACCTTGAATACTAACAGAACTCACCAGCCTGATATCTCTTTTCGGCCCTCTTCACCAACTTTTCCAAGCTCTTCTCTGCCCTGCGAATCTCTTGTTCCTTCAAGGTACTCTCTTCGCTTAGCGGATCCAATTCCTCCTTCCCTTGCGCCATCAACTTCTCATCCTTGAGCCGGTTAATCGTCTTGCTCATCTCCTCAATTTGTGCACGAATAATGATAGCTTGCTTATTCCGCTCTTTGATCTCAGAAGGAACACCAGCAATAGAGCTATATCCAGATGATGCAGGCGAAAGAGGGTTGTTATCCGCATCGACTTGAACGAACCCATCATCTTCTGGAGTGTGCGTCCCATTTCCACCACTATCATTATTTTCCTCCTCACCACCTTCGTTTTTCGGAGACTCATGTCCATTTCCAGCACCATCCTCATCACCTCCAAGGTCAACTAAATCCCTTTCATGTGATGGTTGTACTTGTTGACTCGCTGAATCTCTTTGACTCTCAGTCGTATCTCCACCACTAGCTCTCATCATTTTCTGACTCAGATCATCCCAGTCCTTTGAATTCTGTGCTAACGGAGTCGGGGGCACAGGTTTATTGAGATGCTGTGGTGTAGAAGGTACTGTCCTAGACCGCTGCGAGGGAGTTTGAGGAACTGGTTGATTTCGCGGACGCGGAGAAGGTGGCATTGTTTGAGACCAAATTTTGGGAGTCCGGGACATCATCATTGGCATCTGCTGTTGCTGAGCTGAAGAAACGGGTTGTTGAGTTGGTGGGTGTACTTCAGTAATTTCTTGTTGCTGTTGAACAGGAGATGATGGGAGAGTCGGCTGAGGAGTGGGCGGAAGGGGAGAAGAGGACTTCTGTTGGGGTGTGGGAGGAGGAAGCGAGCCCTTTTGCTTGGGTGTAGAAGGGATCTTTGAAGGTCTCGTCGGGGGTGTGGGAGGTACAGGTGCTGGTTGTTGTTGTGGTGTAGGAGGTACCGGCGCTGGTTGATGTTGAGGCGTAGGCGGAACCGAGCCCATTCTCTGCTGCGGTGTAGGAGGTACCGGCGCAGATTGTTGGTGAGGCGTAGGCGGAACTGAACCCATCCTCTGCTGCGGTGTCGGAGGTACCGGCGCAGGTTGTTGGTGAGGCGTAGGCGGAACTGAACCCATCCTCTGCTGCGGTGTAGGAGGTACTGGCGCCGGTTGTTGTTGAGGCGTAGGCGGAACTGAACCCATCCTCTGCTGCGGTGTAGGAGGTACCGGCGCAGGTTGTTGGTGAGGCGTCGGTGGAACTGAGCCCATCCTCTGTTGTGGTGTAGGAGGTATCGGCGCAGGTTGTTGGTTAGGCGTAGGATGAACTGAACCTATTCTCTGCTGAGGCGTGGGAGGTACTGAAACCGATTTCTGTTGAGGTGTAGGAGGTACCGGAGCAAGTTTCTGCTGCGGCGTGGCAGGTATACAAGATGTCTTTTTATGCGGTGTAGGAGGAACAGAACCGGGTTTCTGTTGGGGCGTGGGGGGAACCGTAGAGGCTTTCTGCTGAGGCGTGGGGGGTATCGTAGGTGCTTTCATTTGTGGCGTAGGAAGCATTGAGTGCTGAGGAGTTGAGGTAAATCTACTCGGCTGTTGTTGGATATCCTGCTGCCCATCAACCTCCGGTTCCAGAGGTTGGGACGAATTAGCCCATGGGTCATCGAAGCTGGCACTGGGATCAATAGCATCTTGATGCACCGGTACATGTTCCTGTGACTCGGTTTCAACGGGAGGAACGACAGCGGACTCCGCCGGAGGGGTATATGATTCTTGGTTCAAGTCCAAGCCAGTATCATTCATAGGCGTCCTTGCAGAAACTTCCGGGGTAGGCGGTGGAAGTTGATCCTTCTCCGTATCCCATGCATCACCGTACAAGGGTGTTTGTGGAACAGGAGGAGGCGGAACTGGTTCTGAGGGTTTCTTGATCTTCTTGACAGGCTGGGGTATCGCGGATATAGACCTCGGGATCATTGATGGCGGAGGCGGTCGTGAAGGTCGTTGAGGAGGCATTTCACTCTGTGAAGCGACAGAACGTCAATAAGTTAGAAATATATACAAGAAAATCATTACGTACCGTGTAAGGTGTTGGTGGTGCGGCGTTACTGACATCGTCCCAGAGATCTCGGTCAAAGGTCTCAGGTCGCGGAGTGGGTTCATATACCGAAGGTGTATAAGTAGGTTCGTATTGAACAGGAGGGGGTATGGCTTCGCTCTCTGAAGGTGGAGAAGGCTGTTCTGTGTCTGCTTCTTCTCGACGAATATTCTCCCAGTCTGAACCTAGACCAGACTCGAAAAAATCTGGAATTGAGGGCATACCAGTGATCGTGGGGACGAAGGAAGAACGGTTTGGGTGAGGACGATAAGAATCCGATGGAGTTGGTGGAAGCTGAATGGGATATCGAGTAGGCGTTCCCGAACTATCTTCATCCATCTCGCGCCCTTTGCCCTTGTCCAACCTGGGTACCTGAACCTCATTCTCATCCTGGTAACCAATGTCGACTCCTTGACTGACGGTGGGCGTAGATGTGGTTGAGGACTCTGAGGAAAGATTCGAGTCGTCGATCGATGAAGCCGTAGGGGAGCCAGTGTTGACTGAGGGCGCCGCGGGCTTGCGAATGGTGAACTGGGCATGAGAAGTACCAGCGACACTACTAACTCCTGGACGGCCACCGATAGCAGAGGTCACCTCCGAATCGGTTTCCGAAATGACACTCGGAACCAGGGCTCCAGGGATGGGCCGCTTGAGAACACGAGGGGGAAGCGCAGAGGTAACAGCTTCGGATTTGGGGACTTGCGAGGCGACGGTGCCAGTGCTCACAGACTCGCTGATTTCGGTGGGCCGTGTCACTGGAGAAAAGCGAACGACGCGAGCGCGAGGGAAAATAGGAGGGAGGGTAGGAATGGAGCGGGTCATGTAGTATAGGTCCCTACGTACCCGTCTCCACTTTCTGCGTCCACCGACATCGTGCCAGATCGCGGGCGTAATGTCTGCCAGAACCATCCCCAACCCCGTCCAGACCACAACCAGAATCAACCTGGTCATGTTTTCGGTAACCAAAAAATCAACCAAAAGGCGGGTTGCATATGCAATGTACGGGTCCAGGGACCTAGGCATCTTTCTTAGGAAATGAAGAGTGACAACGCCCTCCCAAAGTCCGACCAAGATACTAGTGAGTTTGAAGTCATGGTGGGTGATGTTGTCGATGACGAAGCGTAGACCGAGGCCAAAGCCTATGGCGAAGAGGTTGTCCATGAAGAAGGCAAGGCGAGCATTGATGCGAGAAGAGGACCGCGACGAAAATATCCGCGACACGATGCTCATCCTCGCTCGTGGTCACTTTCACAACACAAGCTGCCTCGTGGGTGCCTCCCACCGTTCAGGGTCATATAAGCGCCCAATCATGATCCACACTGACGCCTGTGAGCTTCAGATAATCAATTATCCACTGTCTCCACGCGGAAAACTTCGGAACACAAAAAAGGTGGGATATTTTGCAAATCAATGCCGTTGTGCTTCTGGTGGGAAGGTGCTTGGGTGGACTTTTCCGAGAACGCGAAGGATGCTGTGCAGTGTGCAACCAACTTCCAAGTCGAGTTCGCAGGCTTCCTCGAATGTTCGTCCTTTCATATCCTTATGGACGAGGTTCAAGACAACATTACAGGATTTCATTTGGCACTCAAAAAGGTTGTAATTATACAACGTCGGTGCTGAAAATGTTGCGTTCAAATTTAATGATGCATCACATGGTATCGAGGCCAAGGGTCTGATGAAAAGGACTATCCGCAGCAGCACTGCCCTCCTCGAATAACTTACGTCAATCGTGGTATTAACAGCGGGCGCATGTGCCAGTACAAATGTAGGTGATAAGCTATGGCTCGGGCGTAGCCTCTTCCTTCTCGAGGAGACGTTCGACCATTTCCCCCTCCTCGTGAGCTTCGCCCCTGCTCGTACCACCTGCGGCTATGGTTCAGGGCGCTCATAGCATACCGCCCTTGTTTGGAGGTTACCCACTGCCAGTGGATTTCATACCCTCTATAATATCGGCGTCTCTCTATCTCGTCGTCGTCCTTCTATTTATCTACCGCTATTGGCGTAAATCGACGAGAACATTTATTCTGAATGGAATATTTATATTTGCTCTCGAGAGGTCTGTTTTGTCCTAGAGATTACGCATGAACGACGATATTAATGACGCTTCTAGACTCCTTACCTTTGGCTTTCGAGCACTTATCACTTTTGTCCCGCCTTCCGAAGAGAATCTAGTTGACTTGCAAGGGTTGTTAGAATATTTGCAGACCGCAATATTCTTGGCAATGCTACCGACAGCTCAGGATCTGGCGATGCTGGTCCGGACGCTCCTCGTCAATGCGACGTATGGCTCTGAGATGGCAAAAGAAATCCCTTATCTACAAGAATACCTACAACAGCCGAATTCTTCAGACACAGAGTCCACCACAAAGACACTGAAAGGGGATTTGAAAGAAGACAACGCGTCGACAGCGAATACACTTTTCGCAAAATCAGAATGGTCATTTTCTGGGACAACGGCTGTTATTCAACAAGATGACGAGGGGTTTTATGCTGACCAACCTCGCCTACGTTTTTGGTTTCGAAGAATGCACGATGGGATTGTTATTTCATTTTACGCAGTGCTTGCCATTGGCTCGGCCGGGAGCTGTCTGATAATAGAGCAGCGGGATGATCCAACCAAAACGAAACAAAACCAAATTTTGAGGTAATGTGGATTCATTCGCTTGTTTCCGCTCAAGCAGCTGAATTCGTGTGCGACTGTAGATATGTCGCAGCCGTGCTGAGCGTCGTGACGCTCTTATTCATGAACGCTCTAGTTATTTGGGCGCGGATCAATGTTCCTCGGTTGAACAAAAAAGCAACTAACTTTGTATTCCTAGTATCATTTATTTTGGTGAGTCCGTTGCACGCTTACCCTTCCGCTCTAAAAATAATTCTATGCTTAGATCATACCAACTTTCTATCGCATTGCGATCATGGCCCAAAGTACAACATCCTACTACTCGACCGAACCCTCAGCACAAAACCATCTATCCTCCAAAATTATCTTCTATCTCATCAACGTCCTACCTGAATGGGTTGCTGTTTTTATCTGTGGATTCATCAATGTGCGGCAACTTTTCCAGACGGGACGGAAAGGAGATTCAAGATGGTGGGATGAGACACCTAAGGAGAAAGAGAAGAGGTGGATGAAGGAAAAGGAAAAGGAGTTGAGAAAGGGTGATGGTTTGGTTAGTACCCCAGTTATCTCGATGTTGAGTAGAGGAAGATATGCGACACCGTTGATTTCCGTGTAAAAGATTGTCGTAAGCCATCTCTATGTCCTCTTGGTTTCCGTTGAGCGGATTCTTTCAAAAGGCAGCTAGACTAGTTTTTATTCCTTTGGTTGTAACTTATCGAGTTTTGATAGATATAATGGTTTTTTATCTCAGTAGTACGAATGTGACATATCAATAATGTAGAAAACAGAGTGACGACGGTATAACGGCTGCATTTAGCGACGATCTGTAGTTTGAATAGTGACATAGCTCAAACGGGAATTAAGGGATCATGACTTTTGTGAATCCGAGCAGGACCAACACAGGATTTAATAAAGAGATACCAGAGTAGGTAGCATTAGCGAAGGAGATCTATTCGCTTCTTGTTCAAGTGACCGGTATCAACAATCGAGTATAACCACCTAGGAGTCGAGCTATTTGGACGTGAGCGGTGGCCTGGCAGCGGACCCAGTAGAGACTGACTGAGACACAGCAGTTCCGGTTTCTCAGAGTGTCGCTAGACACCTGTATAGCATCGCAGCAGCCATAGGTCTATTAAAATAGTTCTTTTGGCATAAAACATCAATCCCATTGATCTTCATGCCAAGATATCAAAGTAGAAACCTACAACATACATTTTAAACGTTTAACTATCACCCCAATCTAAACCTAATGCAGATTCACTGTCTCCTCGTATAGCGGCCTCGACAGCTTCCGCCAGTTCCCGCAAAGCCAAAGTGTTCTCATCAAGTTCACGAGATCTATTCCATCGATCGATGTCTCGTGGTGTGACTTGCAGGGCTTTTTGGATAGCTTCTTCACGTTCTGGGCCACGAAGTTTATCGAGAGTGGTCAGTATTTCGGGAAGGTTTTCGTGTTTGGAGAGAGTTGAGCGTATTTTAGAGGATGTAGCTGTATATAGATAAGGTTATTGGCCAGGGAATCATTTAATTTTTTTTGAGACCTACCGATTGCTTCGTATTGTCGAAGTTGAAGGTCTTTGGGGTCATCGCGTTTCAGAGGATCAGGAAAGGCTGAAGTTTCCGGGACATAAGGCCAATTCAATGTAGTAAGCGGACGGAGTGGTTTGGGGGTATCTTCGTCCAGAGTTTTGGTTGTGTCTACTATGAGCGGTTATGAGATTGGATGCGGAGGTAGAAATGAGAAGAATGGATACCAGGTATTTGTGTTTGAGTTTCCTGGCCTGGAGGTTGGATTACCGCGGCATTTGAGCTGCCTGCACATGCGCTTTCTAGGCAGAGAGAAAGATAAAAGTCAATAGATACAGGGATCAATGTTGCACACCTTTGTGCTGCTTATAACATGCGACTGAGCAGCTACTATTGTGAGTAGAAGTCAAGACACAGGTGCGACAAACGCACTAGGGGATATAGCATCTTGCGCAGGTGTATTTCGGGGGGTTTGTTGCGCAGACCCGACAGTTGGACTTCATAGAGGCGTGTGATCCGGCGATCAAACGCGTCCGGCAAATCAAGTGGCTTGCCGGCTGCCCGGTTTTTCGTTGTCGACCATGGCCGCCGTGCGCGCTGCCTCCCTCGCCCGCTCTTTCTCTGCCCACCTCGCCCGACCTCCCCGCTACTCCCCTATCCGTGCATTCTCCCGTACCGCTGTCTTCTATGATGCCCTGCAACCAGCCAGCCAACTCGCAGGCGACCCTCCCAAGAAGAGAGGAAGACCGAGGAAGGTTAAAGTGGAAGAGACGAACCCAACCGATGGAGCTGCTGCCGAGGTGAAGGTTGGGACTGGGCCCATCGACGACCTTGTTGCTCAAGCTGTACAAATAGACAATGAGCTAGCCGCCAATCCCCGCACGCCTTCCAAGAGAGAGACACAGAAGGTTGGAGTGGAGGAGACGGAGACGGCTGGGAGTGGTAGTATCGAGCTACCCCCAAGCTCAGAGTGGCTAACTCATTTCCCCTCGTCATTTGTGAACAAGACTCGGGTTTCCTTAATGAACCAAGAACGCGCACAACAACTTGCTGAAGCATTTGTCCCGCAAGGATCCAGGGATAAAGTCATAGTTGAGGCATTTCCAGGTACGGATCAGTGTACCTCTCACTGATACGTGCAACACCCTAATCGAACCTGTCAGGACCTGGCGCGCTTACTCGTGCATTGCTCGAGCTGCCAAAGAGACGAATAAAAAAGCTGATTGTTTTAGAAGACGATGAACGGTTTCTCAGCTTCCTCAAAGTATGGCACTAGAGTCACCCTTCATCCTTCTTCAAAAGACTAATCTAATGCACCAGCCTCTTGAAAAAGCCGACCCTCGCGTGGTCGTAGTGCCGCTTTCCGGATTCTCATGGGATACCTATGAAGAAATATCTGTCAGAGGTCATCTCGCTGACATCGAAAAGATGAAATGGTCCCAAGGTTCTTCACCCCTCCCTACCTTCATCACTCTCCGTCTTGCTGACCACGACAAACACCTAGAACATCCCCACCTCCAATTTATATCGCACATCCCTACCAAAGTCCATGGCGAACAACTCGTTTCCCAATTTTTCAGAAGCATCCCCGATCAACAGTGGTTCTTCAAATTCGGTCGCATCCCTTTCAATCTCATCATGACCGAGCCTTTGTGGGAGGTAATATCCCCTATTCTTCTATATCCTTGTTCACTGAAAATTAAAATCTTCCCTGCGTAGCGTATAGCTGCACCCTTGGGTGGCGGTGCCAGGTGTAAACTCAGTGTCATAGCCGAAGCAACTTCCTACTTTGACTATGCTATCGATCCTTCACAACTCAAGCCATACAAAGAGAACTTCCACCCCCGCAATGCACACTTACCTCCTGAATTTGTTGCTATCAACTTTTTACCTCTTGAAGAACAGGTATATATATATTATTATTATTTCCCCGTTTAATGAGTGCTAAAGACCTTGACCTTGATAGTGGATTGAAAAGGGCCTCCTCGACGAATGGGATTACTGTCTTCGTCGATTATTCGTGCAGAAAGCCCAGCCATTGAAAAAATGCATACCGTACGTCCAATCCCCTTTTTTCCCCGCCTCACCTCGTTGATCCAAAAGCTCTTTTCGCGTATATAGACAACTTGCACCAGGCGCACTATCAATACTCCAGAAAACCGCAGATGAAAGCTTACCAGTCGACGAACGTGTTGCCAGAAGACAAACTCCACGTAAGATGTCTGCTAAGGAATGGAAAATCCTCGTGAAAGCATTCGTAGAATGGCCTTTCAAACCCACCGTATGTGTTCTGTTCCCCTCTCTTGTTTCCGGCACAATATTAAACAAAGCACGCTTTTGCAGGATCTATCCATTGACAACTTCCATACGTCTACGACTAGACAAGACACTAGGGTGACGTAGTAAACGACACCTACTGTATGCTTAGTAGGGTAATAGCTATAATATACTTAATCCTCTTCTCTCCGTTTTTACATACCGGTAGTGTCACTGATGATAGATATCCTTCATAGAAACCCAATAAAGCAATTTATCTACACAATCCATCCCACCCCTAATTAAAACTGAGTTTCCTCATTCCCCTGCGACTCTTCCAATCCTCGACTATCCATCAACGTCATCTGACTATCACTAGTCTCAACATCCGTCATACTACTCAACAGCTCCTGCGTCTCTTCACCTATCCCATCATCTTCTCCACCATCCTCACAACCATCTTTCTTATCCTCTCCCAAAGACTGTTTAGGTGCTTGTGAAGTTTGGAAAGCACGTGGCATCATACCGAACAACGTCGTTTGTTTCGGTCCACTATTAGCCGATGACGATGATGATTTGTCTTTAGACTTTGATGATCCAGACTTTTTTGTCGTCGCTTTCTTGCTATTTTCAGAGGCTGCTTCGACTTTATCAAAGAAACTATCACTTTTATGGATAGATCCTCGACTTGTGATCCCTCCACCGCCACCACCGCCACCGGTTAGAGTAGTAGTAGACGATTTCGGACGTGATGAGAACGGATTTCGAGTCGCACTCGACTCGGATGTATTATGTTTTCGCGCAAACGGGTTCGTTTCTGATCAAATAAAATTAAAAAAACAGAATAATTAACGTTTAGCTGACCCCCAGAAAGAGTTGCAAGAAACGTACTTTGTTTAGGTGGAGGCATAGCAGATACATCGGACAACTGGCTCACACCAGTATCCTCTGCATCGTCACTCCTCTTCCTCTTCTGCGCAGTCCCTCCCGTATTCGTATTCATAGATCCCAGTGATTCCTCACCACCAGTATTATAACTATTGTCATCACCCAGCGAACCACCACCAGCCATTTCCGAATCGTCCCAAGCAAAAGGACTTGGACTTCTCGCCAAAGAATCATCTTGACGAACAGGTTGCACTTGCGCCGTCGTAGTATTAGCACTAAACCTTGTTCGTTCAACCAAAGGTTTTTCGACACGAGACATTCCAGGTCTTTCAATCATCGGCGGAGGTCCCGTATCACCCAAAGGATCATACCTCCCACCACCACCATTCCGCTTCGTCGAAGAAGAGTAATCAATCTCCCTCGGCACATTTGTCAGCTTCATCCACCTCTTCCTCTTCTTCCTCAACACTTCTAGTCGATCTTCAGCCTCCTCTCTCTCACTTTTCAATACCTGCAATTTCTCTTGAAGACCAAGTAAATGATAGAAGCCTGCGATTTTTATAGCGGCATCAAATGAAGGTAGCTGGTGTAAGAGTTTGACGAGTTCGATAACCCGAGGAGTATCATCAGATTTACAAGCCGCTTGAATCAAGAGTATGAGTTCTTTATCAATATTCCGCTCTCGCGAGATGATATCTTCCGTCGTAAGCTCTTCGTCAAGTGTATCCAACGCAGTTTGAACGTAAAGTAGTTGCCGCTCAATACTGGATACCGCTGTCAGATCAATCGTTGCAAAGATACTGACAAACGTACATTTCTTCTTTCGGCTCATCTCGTCTGAAAGGTAATATAATCGGAAGTTCCTGAATAAGCGGCCTTGGAAACGCAGGATATTCTTGTCTTCCCTATTATGATAAAAGTCTGATCAGTACCATTATGAGAAGCCGCAAGCCACTACCGACCTTAAGAATCAAACAATGAAACATGTTCTCACTTATCCCAACGGGCCAATACGATTCGTCCTTTCCTTGTTTCCGTTCCAACAGATTCGTATCGAGGATACGCGCCCACGAAGCATGATGGGGTATTCTGAATTTGGTCAGCACATGTACGCAACCGGTCGTGTCATACGTCGCAGGTGCCTAAGATCACGATTAATGAGGCCAAACGACGGAGAGTAACGAGACACCCACACCCTGATCGGTCAATCCTATCCATTTTAACGTATGTCCCTTGGGCAACGGTAAAATGTCTCTCTGCTTCACGCTGAAATCGTCAAAATTGATGATACAATATGATAGATTTTGCGACCCTTGACGACAGCATCCAAGTTGGCGGAGAGCGCGGAATTACGGCATAACATGAGAGTAACAGGAGAAAACCCCACAGAAACCGATCAACTAAAGGCGCTGATGCATTACTAAAAAAAAACTCACCATCAATTGTCGTCGATCCTGCTCTATACACCACGAACACCCATTCAGGGCTAGCCACCATGGATACAAAATCGCCGCCTAAGCCCAAGATCCTGCGTTCTCTCCCTGTGCCACTTAGGAATGTCAAGTCACCTTCACTGGTAGCCACTACGACATCGCCGTATCCTTGTAGATCACTATCTGTCGCCTCGCGTAAATTGGAGGAGGGCGGCAAACCACCGATTGCTACACCCAAGATGTGTGAACCTTTGCGTTTCAGTTGATACGTCCACTCCTTTTGCGGTATCCAGGTATTGCCATAAGGTTTAAAGAGTACCTGAGCCGGATGATCGCCTTCCGGTGGACATGCGAAGACAGCACCTCTTTCACCTTTAAGGAGTAATCAGAATACAATTATGACGCCGACTTGGCAAAGAGTTTATACCGATGTAACCGAGATTATGTTTGAAATTGTCCGTAAAATGATAATTTTTGCGAGTGGAGCGGTCAAAGAATTCAACGTTGATGATTTGATGGGTATCTTGATCTGTGGCCTCAATAACACCTATGAGGTTATAAGCTGTTAACAAGAAACATTAGCTATGAAACGAACACAAAATGACAGAGGGGACGTACCTAGGAAGCGCTTTTTGTTTTCCATTGGTGTTGATCCTGGTTGAAATGCTGGTTGCGCTTTCGTGATGCTAACTATCGAATATACAATGTTTCAGTCACTATTCAGTGGAAGCGAATAAGAATGTCAGTTGTAAATATTACTCACCCATTTCTTTGACGTACCCATCACTGCCCTTAATACCTGCAGTTGGCTCATCTTGCATTCCACCTCCGAGATCATCGACAATCCAATTATCATAGTCATCCTCAGGCTCCACTTCTGCATCGATGTTTTGATCTAACGCCAAGGCCGATGCTCTTGCATCGACAGACTCTTCGCCAAACAGGTCAAGACCCACTTTCGACTTCGAGGCAGACGTGTTGATCACTTTGACAGGATCAGGTTGCCCATCCGCAATTGGTTTATGCCACTGGAAGAACTCTCCATTGTTATCTGTCCATGCTAAATGATTTTTCCTAGGACACCACGCTAAAGATGTTATTATTGTTCCGGCTTGCCTGGAGGTGTGTCTAAAAAAATGCTACCATGAGTCCAAGTAGCCTTCATGGCAATAATAAACTTGATAGTACCGCGTGACCAGGCGCTGGTGATCTGTCGACCACACGTATACATTTGACTGACATGCCGAAGCGAGGTAGAGGCCATTGGGAGAGATGGCGAGCGCAGTAACCGCACCCGTGACATCTTTATCGGTAAATATCAAATCTCTTGCCCAGTTAGACTTATTTACCGAGACTATTTCTGGAGACATAGGGTTTTAGAGCGTAGGAATGGACGCAACAGCGAGCTCACCGTGTGATCGGGAAACGGCATAGAAACACTTGCCGGACGGATGCCAAACTGCAGAGCAATCATGGAGTAAAAACTCATTTGACCTAGAGGAGCATCAGCATGGTGACTGCCGGATACACAAAAGGCCATACTCTTGATCAGTTATAGTGGGAAGGATAGCCTCGACGGTGGCCTCGAGAGTGGCCTCTCCAGTAGAGGTATTCCAGACTAAGATTTTTCCATCCGAACCGCAAGATGTCTGACGCGGCATTGGCAATGAGATGATTTTACGACATATGACATACCAAATAGGCGCTTGTTGGATCCCACGATACCCGTCGAACGCCTTTGGTATGTCCTTGGAGTTTCTGGACGACGGTAGTGTCTTCTGCATCAATAAGCTTGATAAAGAGCTCACTATAACAACCCAGCGGTCAGAGAGCGAGAAGCATAGTAGAAAAAGCGAATGAACGGACTCCGAGGCTACAGCGATTTTTTTCCCTTTTGGATCAATAGCAACGGAACGAATGCGGACACCATTTGTGTTTGTCAGGAAGCCATGTAGTTGTGTATCGTGTTTCATGTATCTTCGGACCAGATCATCGCTGGCAGAGAGCCAAAAGTCATGCTAATAGGAAGGTAGTGTAAGGGTGGTGCTCTGTATGAGACAAAGGGGCACACACAGAGATAGAGAGCGATGATATCTCGTGCTCGGCATCGGTGGCAGACTCCGGTTCGTTTGTGCCGTCGTTGTCGATGGACCATATGCGGACGAGGTAGTCTGTGCCGCCGGTGTAGACGAACCTGGTTGGGGCTGAGAAAGAACAGAAAACAAGCAGAAAGTGAAAGAGACCGACGCGCCGTCTGGAGAAAAGGCAAGGCAGGTGAGGCCGTCTGGGTGGGCAGGATTGGAGACGACGCTCATGAGGGACGCGAGGGAGATCGGGGCGCGTGACGTAGCGCGAGTGTGACAGGTGATCTCGGTCCAATTTAGATCTGCTTATATACAGCCCCGTTCTCATAGTCTCCAGCATGAATTCTCTACCCTACCCCCTCTTCCCCCTCCTCTGCACATCCATCTTCTTCGCCACCCTCCTCCTCGCGCTATCCGCAATCGTCGTCGTCGTATCCCCCGCGCTCTGGATCGTCCCCGCAGCCTTCATCCTCACCCTTGGCCTCCACGCCGTCTTCATCCTTCTCTCCAACTCAGAAAAGGACTCCGTCGCCTCCCTCCGCCTCTTTTCCGCAGCAATCGTCTTCTCTTATTTTTTTGCTGCCGTATTATGGGTTGGAGCAATGGCTGCCCTACTATTCTACACCGTCAGACTCTATCTCAACAAAATGCCATCGGCGCAGCACGGCCGAGAATGGGTCTTGATTACTGCCAGCGCACTATCCCTCCTTCAAGTCGCACTGCTCCTAACGATTGCTGTGCACTCATATAAGATTCGACAAAAGCTACGTTATGCAGCTAAATGGCAGTGGAAACCCAGTGCAACAATAACGCAGTGGAGGTGAGCCCTCATCTTGTTACCCCACTTTCGGTTTCTAATTCCGGCTTCTTTGCAGCATTACTCCAAGTTAACGAACTCATCATCGTCATCACCTACCCTGGAAACATCTCACTCATGTCGTTGTAACGGTTGTAGTCTTCCCTTTTGTAACAAACCACGGACAGCATCATCATCCTAACCATAACTAACGGTCCTCAAGTCTATGTAGACAGTGTAATATATTGCATCAGACATATCTATTCGCCTTTGTACTCTACCGGAAACATCATATATCGACTTTATTACTTCATTGTTCTGAATTCGGGCCTTCGGTTACGGCTACAACAGCTTCCACACTTGCCTTTGATCCCCCTTCAACTTCTTCAGGCACTTCTTCCAACTTCTTTCCCATGTCAATATCCTCTACACCACCCCCTTGCATCAATCCAACATCATCGCCACTCACCACTACTCCCGAACTGAATGCCTCACTCAACGTACTAACCGTCGTCACAGCCATATCCAAAACAGCTTCAACCCGTTTCTTGAGCGCCTCGTTTGAACTCATCACCGTCTGATGGAAAAGAAGCAAGCAAACCAACAATAAAACGATCACAACAATCAAACACCGCCCAGGTGATGTGTTGCGATCAAACAACCGGATGAACAATGTATCAAAAGTGCCAAGAGTGGGAACGCCAAAAAAGACAACGGCATGCACCACAACCACCACAGCCATCAATACACCAAAACAGAAACCAGAAACAAGGGAAGTGGAAACCAACCACGAAATGAAACGAAATAAAATAAATAAAATAAAAGTCAATTAAAACAACAAATTCCCGAATCGGATAAAATAAAAAAGAAACAATCAGAACCCGCAACTTTGACAGCCAAACGAAAGGAAAAACGAAAAAGCCACTCACCAAAGATATCAAGCTAATTCTGGCATCAGCTTCATCAAGTCTGACCAACAAGGATGCTTCTTCATCATCAGTCCTCTCCCCCTCTTCCGAATCTGTACTACGATTCCCTTCCTCTTCAGGTTGATGAAACTCCACCTCCCCAAAATGTGCTTCCAAAAACATGGCTAGTCGTTGAACTCTTGTCATTGATGATAATTCCCCCTCAGCATCAGCGTGTGGATGCTTGTGTTTATGGATATGCTGGTGTTCATGAGAATGCGGGTGAGTTGTTACTGGAAATAGTATAGTTAGTACCGCGGTTGAGATAGTTTAGGCCAGGGGAACCAGATAATGTTGAAGTTTTTTGACGTGCACAAGATCAGCAACTACTCTTCCAACGAAAGAAACAAGTAACACGTACACTTCACCGATGCGGGCGACTTATCGATCCCAGCAATAAGTGCCAACGTCGAATCAGCGATCATATCACTGCTAGAACTCGACTCCCACTCCAAAGTTAACTCGTGTTCAGCAGTCAATTTCACATCAACAACCCCCATAACCTATACAACAAACAGAAACATCAGTAAAAGAATGTTTATAAAAAAAACGATATCGGCGAAGAGTACGGACAAATCACACGTACTCTCATGGTAGGGACACCATCTTTATCCATTCCTTCTTCTACCTTTCCGAACATCCCTTCCAGATGCCATCTTACCAGGTCCCAACCCACACCTAGAACTACTCTCTGTCTCTGTGTCACCGCACAAGTCGTCAATCCCGCAAAATCCCTTAGATCTCTAGGATCAAGAAGTGTGTATGAGTAATCCTTAGCCACTAATAACCCTGAGACGATATCGCCTGTTTGAGCTGGGGTATCTGCCAAGGTACCAATAGCCTGCATTGTGAATAATTTTCCACGATAAGGTTATTTCAGTTATAAATGCCCCACGTCGAAATGAATGATCATCAGGGAAGACATTAAAGAAGATCATAAAGGGAAGGGAACATTCAAATTGAGTTCAGCATCCTGATTCGATATCGCGAAAAAAGATATACGAACCTTCGCAACACGTTCGCCCCTAAAGGACAGATTTAGCGTCTCCAAATTCCGAGGTGTATGGATCTTGACATCCTCGTCCTTTTCTTTGAATCTAGACTGCATAGCAGCTCTTAATCTGCCCATCCCAGTCGCTTCACCATGTACTAGTACCTAAAAATAAGTTAGGCAGATGACAATCCACTGAAATAGACAGACATACGACATGTTGAGCTCTGACTTGCTCAATAAACTCCGAGTTTTGGGCGTAATCCACATGTGCACTGAATGAAATTTCGTCTACAGATATCCGTCTCGGTATGATTGCCCCTTTAAGTGTCGTGAATTCTTCCGGTTCAGTCATGATATCCTATAAGGCAAACAACAGTAAGCTTAACATTCCGCATGACTCAGAATTGCAAAAAGTGAAAGGCAGTCTCGCAACAGCGGAGGTGGAGAGGAAATAGAGTGTCCATTCGCAATGCATAATATAAATACAGTGAGGGAAGAAATGTCTTCCCGAACTACCAAAACTCACCCTAGCCGGCGTTCCTTCAATCGAATAACCAGTAATAATCAGACCATTACGGGCATCCGGGCACCAATGCTCGAAAAGCTCTCGACTCGGTCCGACTTGCATGAAACCGGGACTTGCGAGTACAACACACGGAGGCCCGTCGGCGATTTTCTTCTCCCAGCCCCTGGTTTGTGGTACATTCGAGATATGCCTGAGACATCAGAAAATTAGTAATCCACCTGCAAAATGCACAGAATAGACCACAGACTTGAAAACAAAAGGGTTATCCCGTCGAGCGAATCTTGACCGAATATTTGCATTCATTGTATGAATGTAAGTTTGGTAAACCGCCATACACTTCCTAGCCAAACCTGAAGCATAATATATCGGTACATTATGCAAGTCTGGATGCTTCTTCCAATAGTCATCGAGAATCAACAACAGCTCTTGAGCCCTCCCAAGAGCAAAAGTCGGCAACAGAACGTGGCCTCCTCTTCGAATGATCGAATGCACCAATGACGTAAACCGGTGCTCCTTCTCTTCTCGATTTTCGCCAGTATGCACGCCGTAAGTGCTCTCGACTATGAGGACATCTGGGCGGATAGGCGGAAGTTCAGCTTTTATTAGGTGACGGTCCTCCTCCCGAGAGTAGTCTCCTGTATAGAGGATTTTCAGACCAGCGATGTCGATGAGGAACATGCATGCTCCTAGGACGTGGCCAGCATGATAAGGGATAAAGGAGACACCAGGGCAGACGGTAATGAGTTGGTGGGCGGAGACGGGAATGATTGAAGCTAGTGACATTTGCATGTCTAGTGGGGAGAAAAGCGCATCTGAAGACGCCGAACTGGAGAGCAAATATGAGCGCATAATGAGACAGTCATTCTATAGACATTGCTCGCCTTGTCCGTACGAAATCCTGCATCATAAATTTGTGCAAGGCCTTGGTCGGATGGGTCATATACACCTTCCCTTTCCCATCCTTGAAATTCGTCTAAATGTTCTCATGAGTGAGTAATAAAATCTCGACACAACAGTGACGCACTTTCTCTGTGATATACGTCAACGCAGCAGCATGATCCAAGTGAAAGCTAGCATCCGACAATTCCATTAAGTCGAGTTCTGCATCCCTCATTGGAGAGTAACTCACTGAGTTATAAGAATAGCGTCCACGCTACTCCAGTCCAAGTCATCGATAAACGGCAACGAGGCCATGCCATTGTATGCCGGGTGCACGCCCGTATCGCAAACAAGAGTCTTTCCGCGATACTGCAACACACAACATGACCTCCCGACCTCTTGTCCCGCGCCAAGCATCGTCACGCTCAGAATAGCCGAATCAGCCATTATAGAGTAGAGTAAACTTTATTGAAGGGGTTTCTTAGTTCTCTCTCGTCTACTTTTCGTGTCTGAGCAGTGTTCTGTGCGATGACTTTTTGTTCAATGTTACGGTCAAAAGAGAGAAGCGAACTACCCTGACCGCGACGTATGTAAGCAGGTTTTCTTCCCACCCCGTCAAATTTAGATATCATTGTCTGTCGTCTTGATCTCCATGGCAAATAAGAAGACAAAATCTACGCCGTCTATCAAGAAGCAGGCCAACGCAAAACAGGCGTTTAAAAAGAAGCAGAGGCTGGCAGCAAAATCCAAAAACGAGCAGCTTCGCGAAGACCTGGACTGTCAAATGCAAGCTGTCTACCTGGTGCGTCTTCTACTTGCCGACCTATCTTACTATCGTGTTGATCAGGTCATAGACACAACAAGCATTGTCACAATCAAAAAATATTGGATCGGAGGTTGTCAACCCCCAAGTGGATTCTGTCAATGACTTGTTGACAAGTATTACAAAATTGTGAACATGGGTGCGAGCAGCCCCGCCGTGGGAGTGCTGCTTATGCCAAAAGCAACTATACCTGTGGTCGTTACGTGTTGTGTCTTCTCTATCGAAACAGACTAGACCTCCCAAACGAAGTTCCCCTGCCCTTTTTTGGTCAAGAACATCAGAATCGTTCTTACTTTGTGTTGTGCAACGAGCGATACCTTTCTGCGTCTTTGAAGCTTTCAATGCCTCTAGAGAAGTGGATTCCAGAGACTCAACGCCATATACCAATTCGACCAATTCGACCATAATTAGATTGACATCTTTTCTCTCACTTTTTTGCCTTTCTAGGCGCATTTTCGACCATCCGTCAAAAACGTGCCGTTTACGCTAACCCGGTCACGCTAGAATCTGAAGCGCCTCGATATATATGATCCTTCCGCGCACAGGTTTCCTTCTTTCCCTCATCTCGAACCTCCAGCCAGATGGTTTTCTTCAAGCCGCTACTGCTGGTGGCCGGCGCTTGTCTATTGTATTCCTGGTGGCGCGGAGATGGTGATTCGCCCTCTCCCCCTCCGTCCCCTCCACCCCCTCAGTCCCATTCATTCAGACAAGAATCGAGGACTGCTGCAAGGCCGCCCCCTCCCCCTCCAACCCCATACTCCCCTCCCGCTCCCGCTCGCCAAACCACTGGCGATGTATGTCATTGTGCTGCCCACCCACTCCCGCACCGCCATGTTACGAGGAACGCGACAGAGCAGCAGCGCCTTACGTCCACAAACCTGGCCCGGCACCTCTCCCAACCCAAGTCCTCTCCAACGGAACCATATCGATCCCAGGACCAACAATATCCAAAAATAGATCCACCTCGCAACGCCGAAGCGTCCAATGAGGTTCGTCTTTGAAACCTTAATTTCTATGAGCATTCAGTTGATATTCAGGGTAGGATGACGAACGGGATCCCCATTATCTCCATCTTCGCAACGAGGCCAAGAAGTACTACGCTCTCAAGGTGCAATTGTTCGACGAAAGTCGCCAGGCATATAGCCGAAAGGAGGGCGCTCGAGCCAAAGAACTATCTAAGCAAGCCCGTGAATGTGAAAAGCGCATGAAGGAGTTTGATGAACAAGCCTGCGATTGGATTTTCAAGCGTATGTCTTCACTCACCTGTTCTTGAACCGCGTTTCAACCCGGAACTGATCGATTTGTTTTTTTTTTTTTTTAGAAAACAACAAAGTACGTGGTTCATCTAACTCTTTATGAACTTCAATAGACTCAAGCTTCACTCTCAACCAGGGCAATAGACCATACGCAATTGATCTACATGGGCTGTACGTCAAAGAAGCTGTCAGCAAAGCAAAACAAAGTCTCAGAGAAGCACGGGCACGAAATGACCCGTTTATCCAATTCATTGTTGGCAAAGGTCTTCACGCTAAAGATGGCAAAGCGAAAATCAAACCCGCAATCGAAAAGTTCATTCGGGAGTCTGGGCTTTCCTCGAGAATCAATCAGTCTAACACGGGTGTTTTAATCGTTGACCTTGATCCTGTCACTTATAATCAAGCATCTAGCAGCAACATGGTGTTCCGCGACAGGACTAATCTTGTGTTCTGAACCATCGCTCCTGGTCCTGTTTTGTTTTTTAACCTTGTAAAAAAATTTTTGCTCCTTTCTTTTTTCTGCTAGCGAATGGCTGATCCCGAATAGCTGATATAACGCAACTTTCTCAATAGGACTTTCGATCCAATTATTATTTCATTCATTACCGTCGTACTTTGTTTGAGCTTGTAAACCCTGGATATGCGTTTGACGATCGTGCGTGAGGGAACAATTTGAGAGAAACGCGAACGAAAACACAATAAAACGTAGATGGAATGAAGCAGGGCCCAGTGACGACACAATGTGGTCGTTAATGCTGTCTTCATAGTACCTACATATCGTTATTGAGGCCGGAAGCAAGTGCCCTAATACTCCTTTAGAATCGTACTCGGTAAAATATCAACCGGAATTTTCGAATTTTCGTTGGGCCCGCCGCCTGCGCCAACTAGTTTGAGAAGATT
The DNA here is from genome assembly GCA_029719445.1 of Agaricus blazei. Lineage (NCBI taxonomy): Eukaryota > Fungi > Basidiomycota > Agaricomycetes > Agaricales > Agaricaceae > Agaricus > Agaricus blazei. The sequence continues at coordinate 700,159 of SSNC01000008.1, read as the reverse complement.
CTTAGTCTTTGATAAATGCTTCTAATTGATAGGCAAATTTCTTCTGTCTGTCTGTTCGTGAATAATTGTTCTATTCAATAGCTCAAGGGGTCGATGTGGATCGCAAGGTTGAAATCCTCTTCGCGATGACAACCCTTCGAGATGCATTGTAGTGTATGACCTTCAGACATCACAGTACAAAGCCTAACTGACTCGGATCATGAGCCCTACCGAACGTTTTGATAGTATCAAACCATTGCGTGAGTCATCAATAGCAAGAGGTTATTCGTACAAATCAAAGCACGAAAATAAGATTCGAATACAAGCTACAAAGAAAAATAATTCTATACTAGAGAAGCATTCGTCATCGCCAATCTTTAGTACAACACGACTACTCACCTTACAATGAAACATCAAATCAGCATCTTGCTCATATACGGTCCATCCAGCTCGTATCCCAGCTTCCTATAATAATCTCTCGTCCCCACACCCGAAATCACAGCAATTTTCACACTCCCATGCTCCTCTCTTGCAATCCTCTCCGCTTCCTCCATCAACAATGTTCCGAACCCCTGATGCTGGAACTTTGTAGGATCGCGTCCATGAACGGGTACAGCCGTTCCGTATACATGTAGTTCTCTAACGATACTACATCCCCCTCGGCGTCGGGTTGAGTGACCAATTCTGGTCGGAATGTACCTTCCTCTGAACATTTTCGGAGACGTAGGAGACCGACGAGGATATCTTTTTCAGGGTCTTCATATGATAAGAAGGTTTCCCAACCTCCATTCGCTGTGTAATCTCTTCGTAGAAGCTCTACCGATTCTGGACGTACTTTGTGGTGTATTTCATGGATCTGTGATATCAGATGTCAACGAGTAGAGTGGACGATATGCTATGCTTGCTTACTCCGACTTCACGGAACCGTACATCCCGGCAGACTGCTCCAAAGTCTTTCATCCTGTTAAGTGCAAGTTCTCGTAGGTTTCCCGAGTTTTCGCATCCACTTGTTACGAGTGGCAGCGGGATATCCCTGTCAAATAATAGTTTCAGATCCTTCAGGAAGACCTTAAGGTTATCAGGGACTCACCTCTGCACACGGTAGACTCTCGTCCAGGGTGGGACTAAAGCCAAGATCCTCGCAACGACATCCACCAATACGTTCGGCGTATAATTTTTATACCTCCCCGTTCTCCAAAGTTCATATAAGCCCGTCCCTCGAATCACAAGAGTCGGATAAATCTTCAATCCATCACTCCTAAATGCCGGATTTTCAAAATATTCTTTGAACTGTTCTAGATCGCGTTCGACACCGACGTTGGGAAGGTCAGGCATCATATGGGCAACAACTTTGAAACCGGCGTCTTTGGCGAGGTGGAAAGATTCAGAGACAGCGCGAACGGTATGACCTCGATTTGTATCACGGGCTACATCTTCGTACACGGACTGGACACCAACTTCTAAACGGGTGCAGCCGTATCGGAGCATTTGGGAAAGATGGGGGCGGAGGCAGTAATCTGGTCGTGTTTCGATTGTTATTCCTATCGCCTTTGATTTGCTTTGTTCGGAGAACCTAAAGAAGCATTGAACAGCTATGGTGTAGGACGCGCTCTGATGAGTAGATCGGCATACCTGACTGCTTCGTCCACATCTAACCCTGTATACCCCGACAAAGCATTATGTAGCTGTGCAATAAACTTGTTCCGATAATCCTCTGGCATGCTCATGAACGTCCCACCCATGATGATGAATTCAACCTGGATATGATCAGACAGCAGTCAGATCCTAGAGCGCAGCGGACGTTACTTTATCAACGTTATGACCCAGGCTCTTCAACTGCTCCACCCGCCCTCTCGTCTGTTCGTACGGGTCATATCGGGCACGAATAGCACGCATGCTCGTTGGTTCATAACCCGTGTAACTTTGCGTGCTATAGTCGAAATCGGAATCAGGCCCTCCTGGACAATATCTGGGTTGTGGTCAATCGATCACGAGAACTAAACTGCAAGTGGAATTTGAGCGTACACACATATGTTTCCAGTCATAGCAATATGAGGACATCGATGCGGCTTGCACATGACAGCAACCACCGCAATCTGCGTCAAACAGTTCAAGATAGAGTAATTTGAAAATTTGTCTGGTCACATACACCACTGGCAGTTCGGATAGGTCTCGCTTTCAGCTTTGGCAGAAGCGCCTTTTTGTAATCATCGGGAATCGCACTGATAATATCGACGAGTCTCGGAACGCCTCCGAAACTGTGCTTCTTGGATATGCGAGCACGAATCTCATTGAGGGATACGGAAGTATTGGAATCATGAGCTTTGATGAGCTCGGCCGCTATGCCAGACGTTACGCGCAGAAGCTGTTCGGCTTGCGAGGGCCCTGAAGTAGTCGGAGTATTAAGCTGAGGTCAAGAACAAGAGACAGTGGCAGATAATCTCACCCTCGGTTTTTGTTTTTTGGACCATCTTGGCGGCGGGATATGAGTCGTGTTCCAAAAAAGGCAACAGACTACTTCCTTTCTTTTACCGACTCCCGCCCTCTTGCGATGCGTACTTCGTCCTGGTATACCCTGCGGATTGTCCACCGGCCGCTCGGTGCTCGTATGTGGACCACATCTCCTGCACTTGAAGGGCCAAAGACGGATGTGTTCCCCGCGGAAGCTCTCTGAAGGCTTTGGATTCTTCTAGGGGACTCCTCGCGATGTACTTAATCCCGACAATTGGTTTCCCCCTCTGTATGCTTTCGTTTTCTGAAGATAACCCAAAGTATGTCGAGTCGAATGTTAAGCCTACTCTCTGTCTATCTAAAGTCTTACTGTTGATCCATATTCTAATTATCTAGATGTTGTACTAATATACGAACCAGACGCCTTCTGGGCCTCATAGAAAAAAATGATTCGCATAGTGGGTGTATCCTGGCACAAACATCGCATGGACTTGTAATTCTCTGAGAGTATAGAGAGCAAAGCCCGCATTTCCAAAAACATAGTGAAGCGATGTTTTGACTTTCCAAATAAGGTGTGCTAATGCTTGATCCTGTTTCGTCATACCCAGTTATAGAGAAGAGTTGAATCCGTATTATCGCCTCCTTCGATGCGCGCCGGACCACTTGCTTTCCCATTGTTATGGCATGACCCGCATCTATCCGATAGCCGCCCATTTGTAACGACAGCCTCGTGGCAGATGGTCAACCATTGACCACAACCACTTACTCCGTTCCTTGATACGGGTATCTGGCCCCCTCTCCGGGTACAGTCCTAAGGACAACCGAGCTCGTTCTTTCTCAAGGCTCCTTTCGCCTATATCTTGGGAGGTGTCCTCGCCGAATGCCCGACCCAATCTCCGTAGTGTGCTTGGTCCTCCTGCTATGGCTGGTGGTCCGGGACCTGAGCCGTAAAGCGTTCAGACCCGAACCACCACTCCTTCCCCAGCACCAGAATAATATTCGCTACACTGTACCGGTGTATACTGTCGAACAGCAATCAGTGAGCGAACATCAACATCAGGAGGAAGCCCTTCCCCGAAGGCGCGATATGTACAATTGGAACATGAACAAGTTGCCTTCACAAGAGTTCAACCATCGCAATCCGTTCCACTGCCTATCCCTTCTGTTCCACATGAACGGAATGAGGCGCCTTTGCAACCCTTACCGCAGCAGATAAACGAACCAGGGCAGAGTCCTATTCTTGTTCCTCAGCCTTTTGTATCTCCCACGAATTATGGTGGTCAGGCAATTGTTGAGGTACCTCAATTGGAGTCCGTTCAGATTCATAAAGTCGCAGGCACACCTGTCGTGCCTGGTGTGAGTGGAGCGCCGCAGTCCCCTCAAGTAAGTGGTCTCAGCTTTTTTCCCCGAGAGAAATCAATTGGTCATACGCTCCAAGGATAACTTGGGCGAATGGGATGATGATTATGCCAGCCTCCGAGAACGCGCAAAGGAGGAGGCAAAAGTGCAGCAAAAATATCAAAAGGAGAAGAGAGAAGCTAAAGCCAAAGGTCAAAAAGCGTTGGCCCGAGAACTTAGGAAGGAAGCCAAGAAACATGGACAACGCCGTCAACAATTCGATGAACAAGCTAGCTCTTTGATCTTTGCTAGTAGGCAATCTTTTATTCATCGGATCTCCGAAAAGTAATATCTTTCTATTACAGAAAACAATAAGGTTCGTTGTTTTCATATCTTGACGTTGTCTTTCAACGAAATCCTGTGGTAGAATCGCTCGCTGGGTCTAATTGATCTACACGGTCTTCGAGCAGATGAGGCAGTAACCTACGCAAAGCGTGCAATCAGCGATGCCCGTGGAAAAGGCCTCGCTGAAATGCGCTTCATCGTTGGTAAAGGACTTCATTCATCAGGCCCACCTGTCCTCAAACCCTCTATGTTGAAACTTATGAAAAAGTGAGCATCGTGGTTGTTATCAGTGTAATTCTTTTCAATTGGTCTGTAGGCTTAAACTCTCTGCTGAAGTCGACCCTTTAAATGAGGGTGTACTGGTTGTTCAACTCCCTTCCGCGAATAAGGCTTCTCCTCCCGCAGTGTCTCAGGACCAGGCTCAAACGCTTCCGAAGCCGCTTTCACCGCAAATTAGTTCACTTGGAGAGAGCCCTATCCTTTTCCCAGAGTTTTATCTGTCCCCTGTGGAACCTAATCAGCAGAGTGATGGTATATTTCAAAGTCCCGTTGAGGATTGTCAAGCCGTGCCGGCATTCAATGAGGATGAGGAGATCTCACAGATCCCCCAAGTAAACCCCATTTTTCGTTGAAGAGGTTTTCGTTGACACGTCTATCCCTTTAGGAGTTAGTCGATATCAATGTAGAAGATGAAGCCAACGATCCTGTCATGATCCGAAGACGTGCGAACGAAGCGAGGAAGTTGATGCTGAATTGTCGCAAGGAGAAGAAGCTGGCCCAAGCTAAGGGTCAAAAGTTACTTGCCAGAGATCTTGCCGAGAAAGAAATCGAACACAGGAAACGCAGTGAATTACTTCATGAGCAAGCGAGCGAGTTGATCTTTGCAAGTGCGCACTTTCTCTGGCGAAAATGTTTCGAAACTGATGACTCTCATGATCTTCAGGAAATAACAAGGTTCGTCACGGTTGGTACTCAACCAAGATCTAGCGTAGATTTAAAGTCTTTGCGACAGAGTGGCCACTTGGACACTGTCGTCCTGCTCGACCTCAAGTCTAAAGAAGCGAAGAAGTTCGCAAAGCGTACTATTCAAGTGGCCCGTGGACAAGGCAAGACCGAACTGCGTGTAGTTGTTGGTGATGGGCCTTATTCAGAGGATGGACCCTATCCAATCAAGTCCGTGTTGTCGAAGTTTTTGAAGAAAAAGTAGGTGCTGTAATATTGATCACTGCAGTATACCGATTGAACTTGTTTAGGCGCAAGATCCCATTCAAGGTTGACCCTATAAACAGTGGAATACTGGTCGTTTCCATCGGTCCGGAATGTGACAACATCTGAGTCCTGCGGTATGGATTCCTCAGTTAAATGGAATAACAGAGTTACCTCGTCTTGTTGTGGTGTTGCCACTGTGCTGTATTTTGTACAATATCTGGTTTCTACGTCATATTGACTATCCTCAGAGTGTGTCACTACGATTCCTTCAATTCATCGCCGCTACAAGTAACGAAGGCATAACAAATTACGTCTGTTATAAAAAACTTCTGCGTCATTCGCGTACACTGTGAAAACCCTCAACTCAAGACCTAGGCGCATAATCGGGTTTGATTACGAAGATTCCATTATTCCTTTGGTCGACCTCCACCGGGAACTTATGTCTATGGAAATTAGAAGAAAAAATCACTCTTCAGAACAATAAACGTTGTAGAGTATGAAAACACACGCAGTGGTTGTGTATTATGCATGAGGAACAATGTTACTTAGCGGTGCGTTGAATTGCGGTTCTATGAGGATTTAGAGTGAGAAACCTACAATCCCAAAACACCGTGAAGCGATGTTCAACTTTCTAAATCAGGCGTGCTAATGTTTTCTGATCGCTGTGATCCTCTCGTCATACACGTTAGAACACACTCCTTCACGTCTAGAGAAGACTCTAACCCGCCTTATCGCCTCCAATGCGCGCCAGTCGAGTTACTTTCCTATTGTTTGGCATGACCCGCATCTATCCGATAGCGCCCACTTGCAGCAACAGCCTCGTGGCAGATGGTCAACCATTGACCATAACCACTTACTCCGTTCCCTATTCCTGATATCTGCCCCCCTCTCCGGGCACAAGCAAAGTCCCTAGAGTAACCGGGCTCGTTTTCGAGGCTCGTCTTGTCTGTATCCTAGGAGGTGTTCTCGCCCAATGACCGACCCACTCTCTTTTGTATGCTTGATCCTCCTGCTATGGCTGGTGGTCCGGGACCTGAGCCGTAAAACGTTCAGACCCGAACCACCACTCCTTCCCCGACACCAGGATAATGTCCACTACACTGTACCGCCGCATGCCGTTAAACAGCAATCAGTGAGCGAGCACCAACATCAGGAGGAAACCCTTCCCCCGAAGGCGCGATATGTACAATTGGGACATGAGCAAGTTGCCTCCGCAAGAGTTCAACCATCGCAAACTGTTCCACTTCCTGTCCCTTCTGTTCCACAAGAACGGAATGAGGCACCCTTGCAACCCTTACCGCAGCAGATAAACGAACCAGGGCAGAGTCCTATTCTTGTTCCTCAGCCTTTTGTATCTCCCACGAATTCTGGTGGCCAGACAATTGATGAGGTACCTCAATGGGGGTCCGTTCAGATCCATCAAGTCGCGGGTACATCTCTTGTGCTTGGTGCGAGTAGAGCGCCGCAGCTCCCTCAAGTAAGTGTCCTCGTTCTTTACCCCCGAGAGTAATCAGTTGTTTATCCACCCCAAGGATGACTTGGACGAGGGGAGTGGTGATTATGCCAGGCTCCGAGAACGCGCAAAGGAAGAGATAGAAGCAATACGAAGTTATCGACAGGAGAAGAAACGAGCTAGGGCTAATGGTCAAACAGCACTAGTCCAGGAACTTACAAAAGAAGTTAAGAAACATAGACAACGCCGTCTACTATTCGATGAACAGGCTAGTTCTTTGATCTTTGCTAGTAGGCAATTCTTTCATTCGTTGGAGGTTTGAGCATTGATACATTTCCACTACAGAAAACAACAAGGTTCGTCGAATCTCATATCTTAATATTCCTCCCAACAGTAATTCTTTGTGGCAGAATCGCTCACCGGATGTGGTTGATCTACACGGTCTTACGGCAGACGAAGCAAAGACCCACGCGAAGCGTGTAATTAGTGATGCCCTTGAAAAAGGCACCCTTGAAATACGCTTCATTGTTGGCAAAGGGCTTCATTCACCAGGACCGCCCGTACTCAAACCTTCTATGCTGAAACTTATGAAAAAGTGAGCATCGTGGTCATCACCAATGTAATTCTTTTAAACCAGTTCGTAGGCTCAAACTCTCTGCTCAAGTTGATCCTCTAAATGAGGGTGTATTGATCGTTCAACTCCCCCCGCGAAAAATGCATCACCTCCTACGGTGCCTCAGGAATGGAATCAGACACTTATGCAGCCACTCTCACTACAAACAAGCCTATTTGGGCAGATTCCTGTTTTTTTTCCAGACATCCAAATATCCTCCGTGGAATCTGATCAGCAGATCGATGATGCATCTCAAAGTTCCGCTGAGGAATGTGAAGCCGCGCCGGCACTCAATCTGGATGAAGAGATGTCACAGCTTCCTCAAGTAGGCTTCATTTTTCGCCGGAGATGTTCCCGTTGATGGATCTATCCCCGTAGGGTTTACTCAATACTAACGTAGAGGATGAAGATAACAATCCTGTTATGATCCGGGAACGTGCGAAGGAGGAGAGAAGGTTGATGCTGAGCTACCGCAAGGAGAAGAAGCTAGCCGTAGCCCGTGGTCAAATGGTGCTCTCCAGAGAATTGGAAAAGAAAGAGAGCGAGCACGAGCAACGCAGTGAATTGCTCAGTGCACGAGCGAGCGAATTGATTTTTGCAGGTGCGCACTTTTCTGGTGAGTATGTTTCGGCATTGATGAGTTTTGCTTGCTCTAGAAAACAATAAGGTTCGTTGGTAGTCGCTGATCATAATTTGCGTAAACGAAAAGTCTTTGTAATAGAGTGACTCGTTGGACATTGTCGTCTTGCTCAACCTGAAGCCCAAGGAAGCCAAAAAATACGCAAAATTTGTTGTCCAGAAAGCTCGCGAACTAGGCCTGACTAAACTGCGGATGGTCGTTGGCGATGGGCCTTATTCTACAGACGGGACCCAACCGGTCAAGCCCGTTTTAATGAAGTTTCTGGGAAAAAAGTAAGTATCATGATACTGAACATGACAATATTCTGACTGAATTTATGCAGGTGTGGAATCCCGGTCCATGTCGATCCTACAAACAATAAAGTGCTGATCGTTGGTATCGGTCCGGAATGTGATATCCTTTCCGGTTAAATGCAGTAACAGAAATCGTTTATCTTGCTGTGGCGTTGCTACTATACTGTATCTTGTACATTATCTGATTCCTACGTCTATGGCTATCGTCAAAAGACTATCACTATGACTCCTTCGACTCATCGCCGCTAGGGGTAACGATAGCGCAACAGACCACGCCCACGTTATAAAGATTTCTTTGTGTCATTCGTCTGCACCGTGACAGCCCCTATGCGCGGAATCAAGCTTGACCACGAAGAGTCCATGATTCCTTGGGTCGACCTCCACGGGGTACTTATTCCTTTGAAAATTAGAAAGAAGAAAATACTCATCAGAATGATACACGTTGTAAAGTATGAATCATATTCAGCGTCACTCACTCCTCAAGGAATGTTTGAATTGCAGGCTTAATCTTAGCAAGGCCATCTTTCGAATGTTTTCCTTTGCCGACTATTATACGCATTTCTGAATTGCCGAGTTCACGAGTGTTGAAAATGCATAAAGACGCTATATAGATTAGTCAGGTGATGCGTGTAGATTATCATGTGACTACGTAGATTACTTGTCGCGTTCTTCCTACATTCGCTTTCAGTTGTTCTCTCTCAGCTGAAAGCGTATGTGTGTTCCTTTACCTCCTTTTCTTTCTCTATTGACATTGTTTTCCTGTAGTGACGTATCTACGTTGTCTACAGGTGATATCAATTCAGTTGTTCTCTCTCAGCTGAAAGCTGACGTATCTACGTTGTCTACAGTCAACAGGTTATGGGCCCCGCCATAAACCGACTGTAGGGTACGTTAGATTTCAAACAGCTCACGAGTTATAGATTATCAGGATAGATTGCAACGCATATATCCACCCAAACCAAGTTATTCAACCGCATACAATCATAAAATTATGCCTGGACGACGACTACGAAATCCCCCACCAAATTTCGGCAATGACACTTCCTCAATATCACAAGCATTGAACCCTCCAGATGGTAACCGTATTTTGCTTTCAAATTCACAACCAAATCATCCTTTTTTGAATCCTTCTGTTTCACATTCTTCTTCATTAAATAGTAATCCTTCGTCTGGTAGCATAGACATTCATTTTCCTCCGATTCAGCGCTTTGCGCATATATCCAATAATTCCCTTCACCCTTCAGCGCCCGAAGCTCCCACCTTTAATCCCCATTTTTCTTCACATCCGGCATTGCCAACGATTCATGAGCAGTCGCCTCAATCCCCCTTTTTGCATTCAGAAAATACAAGTCTTACCCCTTCACCAATTTTGGGGAATAGACCTTCGGGCACTCCTTCCTTACCTTCACCATTCGTTCCTAATTACCCAGTTCCACCAATTCCACCAGTTCCACCAATTCCACCAGTTCATCCACCTTTTCAAAATAATTATTCACAACATCCTCCTCATCCGACCAATAATTTCGTTTCAAATTATAATCATCCTCCTTATCCTCCTTATTTTCAAAACCAAACACAGCCTTATTTCTTTCCTCAGCATGTTTTTTCTCAACCTTATTCTCAACCTTTTAATTTTTCTTCGCATCCTACTCAAGGATTGCCATATGGACAGCAGCCACCTTCGCTTCAACCCCCCCCTTCTTATGTAGTACCGGCGTCGACTGCTGCACCTATAATTAATAATTCTTCTATTCCTTCTCTTATTAATTCTTCTCCTCGTACTATCCCTTCTCTTTCAAACTTGGACTATCTGGAGGGATCATCAAACTTCGAAGGAGTCCGAACCGGCCAAGGACCACATACGTCAACATGGAGTAGGCCCCCGACGATATCAGCACGACCACCACGAGAGGGATGACTCTGTTGAGCTCCCTTTCCGATAGTACAGGAAGGACAAATATCGCGGACGAAATCGCCAACAACAGTCACACCTTTCACATAATCTTTTGTGAGTATGACCTTTGGCATCAACGCTTCGGTCATCTGGGTCTCGATGCCACACGTTCAGCACTCACAAAAGATTATGTGAAAGGTGTGACTGTTGTTGGCGATTTCGTCCGCGATATTTGTCCTTCCTGTACTATCGGAAAGGGAGCTCAACAGAGTCATCCCTCTCGTGGTGGTCGTGCTGATATCGTCGGGGGCCTACTCCATGTTGACGTATGTGGTCCTTGGCCGGTTCGGACTCCTTCGAAGGCCAGATATGCTTTTTCCATATTGGATGATTATTCCAATTTCGGTTTTACATATCTGCTTTCCTCCCGAACGGATGTTTTTGAATCGTTTTGTTTGGCTGAAGCGTTCCTGTTGAAACAGTGTTCTGCTTCTGTTCGATCCGTTCGTCTTGATGGTGCTAAGGAACTTGTTGCGGGTAAGCTCGGGGACCACCTGCGTTCAACAGGTGTTCTTGCTCAAGTGACTGCTCCCTATGCTCATTATCAGAATGGAAAAGCTGAACGATTCATACGTACTCTCGAGGATGGATGCCAGACACTTCTCGCTGCTTCAGGCTTGCCTGATCAATTTTGGGGAGATGCTGTCCTGACGATTCAATACCTCCGGAACCGGCTACCTACTTCCACTCTGCCATCTGGTATTACTCCTTTTCAACGTATTTTTGGTCATAAGCCAGACCTCTCTCACCTTCGTGTATGGGGGTGCCTGTGCTATCCCATCATACCTCCAGAAAAGCGTACTAAAGCTGGTCCTCGCCGCTATGAAGCAATTTTCGTTGGTTACGAGGAGGGTAGAATTGGCTGGCGTGTCCGCTCCACATCTGGCTCTTATTCGTTTTCCGCTGATGTCGTGTTCGATGAGTCACGTCCTGGTCGCCTGGGTACTCCGCGCCCTCTTATTCTTCCAACCTCGTTGGATGGGGGTGTTGATGTACGCCGAGTACGAACAGCTAAAGGAGAAATGTATCTTGATGAGATCAAAGAACGTGCCATCAGACGATCAAAACGGAATGTGGGAAACAAACCAATTCACTCACCGGAAACCATCAGGGCTCTCATTGCATATGGAGATACACAAGAGATCGTTCATGGAGACTATGTGGCTGAATTTACTAAACTCGCGATGGAGGAATGTGAAGATATCTTGACGAGATTACTTCTACTGGATAATCCCATAGCGATGGTAGCAACGTCATATGGTTACAACAAGGCGCCGGAGAGTTATCGAGAGGCACAAAAACGAAGGGATTGGGAAATGTTTAAAAGAGCGATGGAAAGGGAATACGAAAGTTTGATGAAAATGAAAGCTTGGGATGAGTGTGTTTTACCGAAAGGACGTAAAGCTATTGACGTGAGATGGGTGTTTGCATTTAAACTGGACGATATGGGGGTGCCAAAGGAAGGAGAAGAAAAAGCCCGGTTAGTAGCGAAGGGTTTCAGTCAGCGTCCCGAAGACTATGGTGAAACATATGCTCCGGTGACGAGAATGGCGAGCATCAGGGTAGTCCTTTCACTTGCGGCAGTGAACGATCTTGAACTCTATGGCTGGGATTGTAAAACCGCTTTCCTTCATGCGCGTTTACGACAAGACATATATATCCGCCAAATCCCAGGCTTCCCACTTGCCGATCCTTCATTAGTGTTGAAACTCAACGTAGCGCTTTATGGTCTTAAACAAGCAGCCTACGAGTTTTATCAATTGATTTTAACAGTAATGAGCGGCATTGGCATGAAGCGGAGTGAAGTCGATCATGCTTTCTTTTACGGTTCATGGACTACTCCACCCGACCCTACCATTCCCATGCCGCGTTCAGGAAAACTCCAACTCTTTGTACCAATTCATGTGGATGATGGCCTAACTGCTTGCACAAATCGAGAACTATACGACTGGTTCCTGATGCAACTCCGCAAACGTCTTACAATTGTTGACTTAGGCCCTGCGCAATTATATCTTGGCTGTCGGATCATACGAGATCGTTCAAAGCGAATTGTATATTTGTCACAAGAAGCGTTTATCTCCGATTTGCTAGAAGATTATAATATGGTCGACGTGCCTCCACTTGGGATACCGATCAAGACACAGCTCTCAGAAATGAAGGAACCTCCCCCGGGAGCACTCCCTGCAATTTCTGACGAAGATTTGAAACCCAAATATCAAAGTCTAGTCGGAAGTCTTCTATATCTTTCCCTGTGCACTCGACCCGATATAGCATATGTATGCATGACTCTGGGTCAACATAACTCTAGCCCTACACGAAAACACATGATAGCAGCCAAGAACGTTTTGCGTTATATTGCAGGCACTAGAAAAATGGGGATGATATTCGGACGAAGAAATGATCAGTTTCCGCCGAGTATTCAAGGTTTTATCCAACATTGCGGTTTTTCAGATTCTGATTGGGCGTCGGACATCAACAATCGAAGAAGCATAGCAGGTTTTTGTTTTTTCTTCTTCGGTTGCTGTATCTCCTGGTCGGCGGTCAAACAAAAGTCGGTAGCCTTGTCATCCGCAGAAGCCGAATACTACGCCTTGACTCATGCAGTCAAGGAGGCACTGTGGCTCCGAACGTTCTTGATGCTTCTGGATATTCCTATACCATCCTCTTATCCTATCCTTTGCGACAATTCCGCAGCTATATCAATTGCTAATCGTGAAGTCATTTCATCTCGAACCAAGCACATCGATGTACGGCACCACTTTCTCCGCCAGTATATGGGTAAAGAACTCAAAACCTCTTGGCTACCAACCGCCGAGATGCCTGCTGACATCCTGACCAAGCCATTATCACAACCGCTGTTTGAAAAACATCGTGAATCTTTGGGTATCGTCATTCTTCCTTCATGAAAAACTGTTTCAACATTCTTTTATTTCTCATTTCTCTTCACAATTATTCATGTTGTTCTTCTATTCAACCACTTCTCTATTCTGATTCTATTACGCTGTCTTTCTGTGGGGGTGTGTTGAAAATGCATAAAGACGCTATATAGATTAGTCAGGTGATGCGTGTAGATTATCATGTGACTACGTAGATTACTTGTCGCGTTCTTCCTACATTCGCTTTCAGTTGTTCTCTCTCAGCTGAAAGCGTATGTGTGTTCCTTTACCTCCTTTTCTTTCTCTATTGACATTGTTTTCCTGTAGTGACGTATCTACGTTGTCTACAGGTGATATCAATTCAGTTGTTCTCTCTCAGCTGAAAGCTGACGTATCTACGTTGTCTACAGTCAACAACGAGCTTGTGCGAGGGCGCGCTTCGTATGATTAATTGCTTCTTTCACCGTTAGTCCGTGTAGATCGATCCTTCGTAACGCAGGATCCTGAGTTCCGAGGTCAGTAAGAGATAATGAAATAATATTTTTTCGTTGAGTGAAAGCAAACCTTGTTGTTTTCTGCCGTTTTTTTGTCATTTCGTTATTGGAGGAGAGACGAAGAAAAAACAGCAAACGTACTAGCAAAAACCATTTCACTCGCCCGATCATTCAATTCTTGCATTCGCCTCTCGTGCCGTTGTGCTTGAACCTTAAGGTCTCTAACTCGGATAAGCTGGCGACATCTTCTAGCTAATTTCTCCTCTGTACGACATTTTTTCATATTTTCCATTTCTTGATTTGCTAATTTACGTAGTGCGAGATGGTCTAGATCTTTTATATCATCATCTTCATGCCGGCTCTTTAGAATTATCAGCAAAAAATATGAATCAGTGGATATCTAGAAAAGAACAAGAACCGTACCCCATCGACAACAGCTCCTTTGTTGTTGAGATTCAAAAAATCGGAAAAGGAGGATGTTATACATGGTTCACCAATATCTTGAGCAGGAATTTTTGCAGCGGGTCGGTTTACATTTTCGACCAACGGACCAGGGAGATCATTGCGCGAAAATGAATACTGTTGTGGTTTTCGGGTACCCAAAGAGGGTTCCGGTAGCGCCGAGTGATACACTGGATCAAGAGACGGATCAACTGCCTTCTGGTCAAGAGTTTTCGTAGCAGATCCATGGTCAACGGAACTTCTTGGAAGATCGTCGCGCAAATATGAATACTGCCGTGGCTCTCGAGCACTGAATGAAGGGCCCGGCGGTGGCGTCGGCGTCTTCTGAACAGGGGCCACTATAGCAGGTCGATGAATAGACTCAATCGAAGTTCTTGGAAGATCATTTTTTGAAAACGAATACTGCTGTGGTTTGCGGGCACCAAAGAGAGGCTCATGCTCCGGCGGTTGATACACTGGATCGAGAGCCGGTTCAACAGTCTCTGCAATGGGAGCTTTCGTAGTACGCTGATGAACAGGCTCAGTTGAAGAACCTGGAAGATTTTTCCCCGAAAATGAATATTGCTGCGACTTCCGCACACCAAACAAGGACTCGGGCGGTGGTGCCTGGTCTGCCGCATCAGAAACCGGCTTAACAATATTCTGAACAGAAGTTTTCGTAATAGGTCGATGAACTTGTTCGGTCGAAGTTCCAGGAAAGGTGTCCCTTGAAAAGGAATACTGCTTGGGTCCTCGAACAGCGAAGGGAGGAGGAGGATGTACAGTTAAGCCTGGTCTGGAAGTAGAGGCCCTCGGTCCGGCTCCAATTGTTGAAGAGGATACAGTACGAGGCGTAGGACCCGAAGTTCCCGCAGGAGAATGGAATGAGTGTGGTTCAGTATAGCCATTATATGGACGTCGGTCTGTGGGTAGGAGCGGTGGCTGAGGCTCATGCTTCTGAGAGGGATAGGCCAAAATGACCATGAATATTAAGACCATAATAAGCATGATAAAGGGGAAAAAGAACATCATGTCGTTTTGTTAGGACGGCGTAGTGATGTCTTCAGGAGTAGGAGAGGGGGACAGAGGCTCAGAGAGGATAAAGAGCGATTCGAGTTAGCCAACCCGGAGAGTAAGGCGAGCACGAAAGACGAGGAAGCAACGTCGGGGCTTCTGGACAATTTAAGCAGAAATCCGCTTGTATTCAAGCACAGCCAAAGCTGTCAAATAAGCATCGGAAGGAAGGCTACATGGAAACCCAGAGCGCGAAACCGGCAAAAGCTGTTGAGGGGCCAGGATGTAATTGTACGGCCTCCGCATCACACCGAGCACATTGTTGTAACCTTTGTGATTGGAGGAAAGGAAGGATTTTCCCACACGACTTACCAAATGGCAAGGATCGCGATCATAAGGTTGATGCTAATTCTGAAATTGAACCGTATTAGGCAATAATCTGTCTGAGGCCTGAGGTTACAACACTTGTCTTTTTCTTCCTAGAATAAAGCACCCAAAAAATCTAACCTCCCGAGGTCCACAGCAAAACCATAGCCAGAATCACCTAAGGATTAAGCACTGGTACCAATACCGAAGCTGAGTGTTGCCTTACTGTACAGGCTGGATCGGTCTGGAAACACTTGTCATTTGCTGTGGTAACGTTACCACTACCATTTTTCCGATTCTACGTCACATATGCCATCGCCTGAGAAGATATGCCGTTGTTGTTATGCACATTGTGTAATTACCTCGACCCATCACCGCTACAGGTAATGAAGGTACTTTTCCTTTTTATTCCTATAACAAAGTGCTGAGAAATTCCAGCTCCCCCGAAGGGCTCGCAGCAAGTGTGACCAGGATCAACATACAGTACTAGTAGAATCGGGCACAGGCAAGCCGTATATCACTGAAGCATTTATTACCGGCTCCCACTGGTGCAAACATCGAAGCTGTATTGACATTTTTACGTTATATTTGCCATTGTTGAGAAAAGTCCCGTTGATTACCACAACCAATTTTTGTCGACTTTTGGCTAGATACACTAACTTCTCTTTCCTGCTCGCACGTCTGGCCTCTGTTTCTACCTTCTCCTCCCTCGCATGGGCCAAAGACCTCTCTCCCCGCGGGCTAGGTGACGCAGGGTATCTCGGACCTCTTCCGTTTGTCATTAGAAATTATTGGTACTAGACTTATGTATTTGTATATTCTCAGTAGTGTGCCGCGGGCTGTGCTCGAGCGCCGCTTAATGAATGCGGTTTTTTTTTCTCAAAAAATGTACCGTTAGTATTGTGCAGATTACGTGTCTCTGGTCAAGTGAGCCAAATATAATTGAAACGCGACACGCCGCATGTCAATGTCATAACGAAGACTTCTCAATCCTACGAACTTCGGCCCGTTGTTTACTCAAGTGTTCAAGGAACCACGTTCCTCATCGACGACCTGAAGGTGCAGTACATAGCTGACATATTCTAGTTGCAGGCTATTATTGAGATTTTCAAAATAATGTACCACGACGTTATCTGGTCAAAGAAAGTGTTACATAATTCAACTCGTAGTTCAATCTACCTGCATGATAAGAAAAATTGATTTCTAAACACAGTCAGACTGATACAACTGCCGAACTATCATGTATGTATATCCGTCCTACCCAAATGGAATAAATTTTACTCTTTAGTTTTTGACTTTATCCAAAACCTACCCACATTCTCGTCTCGTCTTTTGTCCAGTACCGCTTTCAATGATACTGGTAGAAAGTCATAGAGAGGAGATTGCCGTAAACAATTTGATGTCGCATACATTGCAATTGTTTGCATTGCATTTCAGGAGCTGAGAAATGGAGGGGTAGCCAAGTAGTTTGACCTTGACATGTAGTGGCGGTGTCACGGTCTTGTCATTATGCGCACACATGGCACCTGGCACTTCTAACTGCCTAAGAAAATTTGTTAATCTAAAAATAGTCGCCCCAATGCAGGTATGTTTTCTTTCCCTCTGATGCACCTCAGGAATGTAAGTATCACTGGAGGCCATCCATCACCATGTGTTCATCCATCAATCTTCGTACTCATCATCAAACAATGCCATGGACTCTTATGTTGTTGACAGTCATTCACAATTCAAATTACCGCCGACTCTTAGGTATTTTTGATTTGGTACAATCGTCTACCTCGATGAAAAAGTACCAAGGATCGAAGACATGCGTCGAGCACACTCTTGACAATACCTTGCATGCACCAAGTTCCAGTGCAAGACCCGGGATAAACACAAGTTGCGAAAATCCGGAGGTCCAATCTTACATATGCCGAGAGTATTTCGGGTTTCTGATAGCCAAGAAACCTTGAGTCAATAGTATGGTCAGAATATGGTAGTATTGCTTATCCAAAAGATCTAGCCGAAAAGGTATTGATATTCGGGCCGATAAAGTAACAAGGGCTTCTGCACTGCAGTCTGCGAGACGTAAATCTTGGGGTCTCAGTATTTCCACCGCTTTGGCATTTTCAGGGTCCTGAAGACCCCAATAATGATCATCACACTTTCCTGATGAATCAAATGCAGAATCGAGCAGAACCACGAGCACTCCATTTTTCACCGGGTCAACTTCTACCGAAAACTAATACCTATGAGACCAGGGAGAAAGGGGAAGCGGCGAACTCGTTAGAGCCGTGTATATAAGCATCGGAAGAAAGGTTACACGGAAACTCGGGAGAGCGTGAAACAGGCAGAAGCTGTTGAGGGGCCAGGATATACGGCATTCGCATCACACCGAGCACGTTGTTGTAACCTTTGTGATTGGAGGAAAGGAAGATTTCTCCCACACCACTTGCTAAATGACAATGCTAATTCTGAAATTGAACCGTATTAGGCAAAAATCTGTCTGAGGCCCGAGGTTACTATACTTGTTTCCCTCCTGAAATACAGCACCCAAAAAGCTCACCTCCTGAGGCTCACAGCCTCCGTAGCCAGGATCACCTTCAAATGATCAAGCACTGGTACCAACGCCGGACTTGAGTGTTGCCTTACTGCACTGGGTCGGTCTGGGAACACCTGTCAATTGCTGTGATGACGTTACCGCTACCCTTTTTCCGAATCAACGTCATATTTGCCATAGCCCGAGAAGATATACCGTTGTCGTTATGCACATTGTATAATTACCTCGACCCAGTGCCGCTACAGGTTATGAGGATAGTACTCAACACAAATATTACATGGCATCGTTAGCGTACATGATGATCGTAAATTCAGAAACTGAGTGCAGAATTAAGCTGAACCACGAGCACTCCATCGTTTATCGGGTCAACTTCCACAGAGAATTGATGCCTGTGAAACCAGGAAGAAAGGGGAGGCAAACCCATTAGGATGGTGCATGTTGCAAAGGATGAATCACATTACATACTTCTTTAAGAATGTCTGAATTGCTGGCTTAAGTTTGGCCACACCATTTAGCGAATGGTTCCCCTTTCCAACTATCAGACGTAATTCTGAGTTACCAAATTCTCGGGCCTGCTTGATGATACGATTCGTGCGGTTGATCGCTTCCTTCACCGTTAATCCATGCAGGTCAACATCCGGTAATGTGAGATCCTTGACTCTGATTAAGTAAAATGAAATAACTTTCAGCCAAAGAAAAGACGAGACCTTATTTTTTTCTACCACATTTCGGCGTCATCAGAACGCAAAAGGGAAAAAGGTAAGAAAAAACAAATCTACTTACCCGCAAAAATCATTTCACTCGCTCGATCATTAAACTCAAACATTCGCTTCCGGTGATACTGGGCTTTGACCACGAGCTCTCTCGCTCGAATAAACTGACGAGATCTCTTAGCCAATTTCTCCTCCCTCTGACATTTCTTCATTTTTTCAAATTCCTGATTCGCTAGTTCACGAAGTGCAGGGTGATCGAGATCTTTTGCCTCCGAACTACCATCACCCTCATCTTTGCCCTTTTTAAATAGAGACAAGATAATGTGAGCCAGTAGAATGCTTCGTGAAGAATCAGAAACATACCTCACTAATAACAACTTCTTCATCCTCGGGTACAAGAAAACGAAACTGTCGAGCCTGTTTTACAGACGCCTCAACAGGACTTGTCGCAACAGGACTTGTCGCAACAGGACTTTTCGAAACAGGGCTTTTCGCAACAGGACTTTTCGCAGCAAGACTCTTCGCAACAGGGCTTTTCGCAACAGGACTTTTCGCAGCAAGACTCTTCGCAACAGGGCTTTTCGCAACAGGACTTTTCGCAATAGGACTTTTCGCCACAGGTTGATGGCTGTGTTCAACAGAAGGACTTGGAACACTATTCCTCGAATGTATATATTGTGGCGGCGCTTTTCGGGTAAGGGAAGGAAGCTCCAGCGATGGTCGATACACCACCGGTTCAAGAGGGCGCTCAACAATTTCCTGTACGGGTTTCTTCGCAGTAGGTCGATGAACCTGTCCCTTCGGAACTACAGGAAGATCGTCCTGCGTAAAAGAAGACCGATAAGGTTTTCGAACAGCAACAGGCGGAGGGGAAATGATGGGACTCGGAGGAAGTTGTTTCGATGTATCATAGAAACCATTCAGAGTACCTAGTGACCCAGTAGTGCGCGGTGTCGAAACAAGAATACTCTGAGGTCTTCGGTTTCGAGTCTCTACGGGCAGACTATAAGACTGCGATTGTATGCCACCACTATACGGACGATAACTTGTAGTAGGAAGAAGGGATCTTTTAGCCCTGCGCTTGTAAATGGCTCGAACCAGGAGGACAACGAGGACTAGGAGGGCGAGCAAGAGCAGGAAAAGAAGGAAGGACATCTTGTTCTGTCGGGCTCAGAGAAACGTTGCCCAGCGATGTCTCGAGGAGTTAAGAAGGGGAGGGGAGAGGGGGCGATGCACCAGGGGGCTGACCAAGCGCGAGGAGACGAGAGTGGCTAGGCTGCAAGGAAGAATTCCTCCGTTCTTAGTGTTTACGTTCATCAGAAGCCATCAGAAAACCGTCGGGAGGAAAGTCTATATGAAACCCCGCGACACGAGGCATGCCGTGAAAGACGAGAGGCCAAAAGATCATAATCCAAGATCATCGTAGGAATAATCAAGTACAAGCAAAGCATAGTGCGCATTCATCGTTGATCTCTTTGTACGGGGCACAAGGCTTCAGATGTTGAATGTTGCCGTTGAAGAGGAATGTTGCTCAGCCAAAGAAGACCTGTCATATAAGATAATGATGAGCATAAACCATTGAAATTTGACAGCACTTCCCCGTTGTGACATTCGATCACGCCATTAGTGGGTCCGCACACACATCCGCGTCTCATCTCCACAGTCAAGACATGTAAAACATCAAATCATTTCTCAGAGTAAACTACTACAGCTATTTCTACTTATGTACTTTAAAGAGAGAGAAAAAGAAACGCTATAGGATCATCCAGTCCAATCCGCTAGAATACAACAAGCTGGATCAAAAAAAGAAAAAATTCAACCAGGAAAGGAAGAAGTTCAATTTAAAAAAAAACATGGAACTCGGCAGGATGAACCGCCAAAAAAAAAGGTGTAATTAACCAGACATAACAAGGGAAAAAAAAAGAATACAAACAAACAACACTTTAAAACAGGTTCACGAAAAAAAAAAATTACAAAAACAAAAAGCTCCTCCAACTCATCTCTAAACCTTCAAACTCACATCTCCTCCCAAGTAAGTCTCGGAGCACTTATCGACAACTTACCCAACTGTTTCCGCTGACGCAAATTTTTAACCTCCGTATTAATAAGGTCTCTCAACCTCTCAAGATCAAGACTCCTTTCCGCTCTCGATCCCATAAGCAGATTCCGCCAAATCCCAGCTGCAGCAACTGAATTATCAATGTTAAGTTGCATAGGCCTGTGAAGGCGGATCATCTTCTGTACAAGGGATTCTGGACTGGGGTAGGGCGCGTTAGGCCATGCAATTCGAATGGCAAACCACCAGCCTAAGGGCTGATGAAAAACCCAATAAGTACGTTTGCGAAGCTTTGAATGTTAGGAACCAAACTTACACGTCCATCTGGTAAGGTACGATCTTGATAGGTATCATAGGTCGCAAGTTTTCCCTCAGGCAGCGAGAAACTAGATACAACCTTTAGCAAACGATCATACAAAATGAAAAAAGCGAGCCATACCGATGTACAACCCAATGATTAGCTTCCGAACGATGTTTCGCAAGCACAATAATCAACCTCGGCATCCCCTCCAACCCAAACGGTGTCCACAAATCCTTCAACATCCCACACGCCTCTCCATGCCTTCCATTAAACACCGCATTATTAATCACATCAGCCATATTCGGTGGCACAAACAACCGATCAACCCCCGACGAACCCTCTGTCAACCGAGCCCTCACATATCGCTTATACGTCTGTGTCGCCCAGATACTCAACGAGACTTCATCAACTTGATTCCCGCGACTAGTACTATTAAGTGCTTGATCAAACTCTGTCGTAGGCCAAATCATAGCCCAATTCAAAAGACGTTGGTGGATCTTTTGCCAAGGTGGAACTTGATGCTGGCTATGCTCATCGCTAATGTCTCCACGATGTTGTTGCTGAACAACGGCCAATTCATCACCCTCGGGTGGAATAGGCGGAAGGGGCGGCGATTGTGAACGGTCACCATCAGCAAACGCGTCCGCATTAGTATCCGGGATGGTTGGCAGGCCAGAAGGGCTAACACCCTCGTCATCCTCAAACTCTCCACCATCTTCGTCCCGCGTAACTTCCCAAGTACGATGAGATCGACCAGATTGACTTGCGGGCTTTTGACGTAGCTTGTAAAGCTCCTTTTCGAGGACAATAGACCCGGGAGAATCATCACGGCCAAGCGTAAAGTCTTGACTCTGAGATGTAGGATCAGCTAGATGCCTCTGTAGATCCGTAGAGTTATCCTCATATACTTCTTCCTCTTGCTCCGGTTGATTCTGGTACATAGAATCGACAAGGTCTTCAGTGCGATGAGATTGAATATTGACAGTCTGCGTCACAGGAGTACGAGTGTATTCGTCTCCTTCAAAACGAGACTCCTGGAATGATTGATCTTGTGGCCGGAGGTTCTCGTTTATACTCTGTAGATGTTGTTGCATCACGGCAATATCATTTTTGAGATCAACCGCCCATTTCGGAGGCTCCTAATAGATGGTCAGAAGCAGGCAACGCCACGAGCTATATATTCCTCACCTCACTGTCGAGATGTTCATTGAGAAGATGAACACTCGGATTATGATCATGATAGGACTTCCTGAATTGTTTGATCGACTGCACATAAATTAATTTAGGAAGCGCTTCATTAATGAAATCGCACCCAAATACTCACTTCAGCATCATACTTCATACCAAGCCTCTTGACCCGCTGTCGAATTGCCTTCCTCAATGCTTTTCTGACCAAATCATGTAACGTCTCGTCCGCTTCCTGGTGCAGTAAAACACAGAGTTCCGTATCATGATAGTGATCCGTGACTTCAGGCTCCAGCGGCTGCTCATAATACGATGTGCGTGGCGTTAATCCACCAAGAGCATCAGCAACAATGCGCGCTTCTTCTGGGTCTAGTCCTTCAGGAGTTGGCGAACGTGCTCGTTCTTTACTCTTCTCGTGACGAGAGCTCAACATGGAAGGTTGTGGCACGGGTGCTTCAGATAGATGCGACGGCAACCTGGATGAAAGTTTAGTCGGAGTTTTTGAAGGTGACTTTGGTGTCTGCTGAAGAGGAGGTTGAGAAGGTACTTGAGAAGGTACCTGAGAAGGTGCTCGGGAAGGGGCTTGAGAAGGGGCTTGAGAATGGACTTGAGAATGGACTTGAGAATGAACTTGAGAATGGACTTGAGAATGGACTTGAGAATGGACTTGAGAGGGCGTTTGAGAAGGCGTTCGGGAGGGAGGCTGAGAAGGGGCCTGGGAAGGCGCTCGGGAAGGAGGTTGAGACGGGGCTTGAGAAGGCATTCGGGAAGGCGCTTGGGATGGAGTCTTTCCATTTACTTGAGAAGGAATTTTACTGACAAGAGACGGTAGTGCAGAAGGAGTCTTGCCTCCCTCCGAAGACGCCTTCTCATCCTCCTCTGGTATCACCAAAGACCGATTGCGAGTAGCAGCATATAACAAATCAGCATGTGTCGGAGCATGCCGATATGGAGAGAAAGGTCGTGATTGATGACTGGCAATCGTAGGCGACGAGATGACTGGAGGACGAGCTACAAAGAACCCAAGTCAGCACATAGACCAACGGCGAACGCAATGTATACGTACAAACACCATTCGATGCTGGTTTTGGTGGTTTAAAATTGGATGGCGAATCCGAAGGAGAAATTGAAGGTGCTTTCGAGAATGCACGTGATCTCGGTGATCCAATATCCCAGTTGCTCTCGCCATCGCCATACCGGCTTTCAGGAAGCGGGGGATAGACTGTCCCCTTCTCAGTACCTCGCGTCTTGGCAGTTCCCTTGGACTTGGCAGACATAGGAGACATCGGCCTATCGTCTTCTAAACCTCTGCCGTTCGATCGCGTAACAGATTTTGGGGACTAACAATACGGAATCATTCAGCTTGTCAGAAATTGAATGGGGGAACATTGAACACACCATAGCACGTTCAGACATCTTAGGTGACATAGGTGTTCCAGCTTGAGAGCGTGCCCGATTGCTTTGAATGTCGATCCTGGCTGAGGGTGCACGGGGCGATCCCACAAACTCCGATGGAGGAAGGGGAACGTTGGCAGCGTTGTTGACGGTCTGACCAGTCGGAGAGCCCATTATATCGCTCAGATTAGGCTATCAAATGATTAATGAACAGTCAAGACTTCGAGGTAAAGGGGCCTCACGTTCCAAGAGGGAAAGGCATAGGGATTACCATGTTGCGAACCGTCATCTGTAGGCAATGGGCCGAAGTTTCCAAAAGAGGGACCAGAGTCATAGGACTCGTATTTGGGACCTGGAGGGTCATTTGGACCAGGTTCTCTCTATCTGGAATTTGAGAGTCCGAAGCTTCTAAAAGTAAAAGAAGACGCACGGTAGGATCCAAGTCACCGATCTCAGATGTCCTTCCCTCTTGAAAGTTGGAATCAGCATCCTCTCCATCTACGTCGCCATCATGAAAGGACATATGTCCATTTCCATTCCTATAGCCTCCATGGGAGCTTGGAGGGGAGCGTTGTGCGCTCATGTTGCTTCGATATTCGGCGGAGTCTAAGACAGAGCGAGGAGGCCTGTTGTCGGGCTCTTCTCCTTGTCGTGTCATGCCCTGAAGGTATTTCATGACTAAACGGAGACTTGAGCAAGAGCTACAAGGTTAAATCGGCACATTACATACCCTTCTCCGAGGGCGCTGGAACAAAGAACAAATAATTGAGTCAAAGGCCACAACCTCACAAAACGTAGTCGGCGTACCAGGGGTGGTAGAACGGAGGAGGATGGGGGTGAGTACTTCCTGGTTGGCAACGGCGGACATGGCTGTGTTCAAAGTTTAGAAGATAAGGGGGGGAGGTATCGCTCGTAAAGTTCGTAAAGTGTCGAGAATGTTCAGGGAGAAT
Source organism: Agaricus blazei (assembly GCA_029719445.1). Classification (NCBI taxonomy): domain Eukaryota; kingdom Fungi; phylum Basidiomycota; class Agaricomycetes; order Agaricales; family Agaricaceae; genus Agaricus; species Agaricus blazei. Next base: position 675,554 of record SSNC01000008.1, on the reverse strand, counting down.
ATCAGTTCAGAACAAGGAAGGTGAAGATGATGAGTGCTGGAGAGAAAAAAAATGGATGTCGCGATGGGCTTTAATATCGGGCAAGGTGCGAAGCAGTGACGGAGAACGCCTCGTTTGTCACTTTGAACAATGCGCAAATATCCCCAAACATCCGAGATCAAATTGTTCCGATATTCTCATTCTCTGTCCCTGACCGACCTTGGTCGAACCCATTGTCTAGCAGGGCGGCCCATTATTTTCTTTGATGTTGACTCAGAACAAGCCCAGCAGTGCTTCGTCCTTCTCCCTGTATGGCAAATGCTTTGCTATATCGAGCGCCACCTGAGACACCGCCTGCGTCGTCGTCGCTCGGATCAGAACCCTTTCAAGGTCACCGCCCTTCTGCCAACACTCCACCCTAATCTGTCAAACTCGCACCCTTTGCCCAATTGTTTCTCCAGACGGAGTCGGCTTATGTACGTCCGAATTCTTTTGACAAAAATATCACCCGACATCTCACGCTCGACAAATGATACTCGAGAAATCTAACTGAGAAACACGGCATATCTATGTATTGGCATTTTCACGTGGAGATAGAATACTGTGATAACAAATGTGTCAAAGAAACACTGCCAGGGAAGAAACGCAGCCTCGCTTATCACTCCACGACTTGTTAACAGTTGTGATGACGTAGGACTGGTATATAACAGGACGTAAAGTGGAGACAATGCGAATAGGCTCTCCAGAGGAACAATAATCCAGCCGTCTCCTCAACTATTATTAGTGTCACTAGATCCATCACGCCAATGTGCCCTAAAAGAAGTTCAAGCACCACACAACGAGGAACAGGAGGAAACATACCATAGGATCCCAGGGGGGCAATACAACCTTTTCTCCTGATTCGAATACAGCCACAAGTTCCTTTGGCGCCATTGCTTTTGGGACAACAACTTGATAAACAAATCTAATTCGCACAAGAATCAGCTCGCGGTATTCCACTTGAGGCCAAGGTGCTCACTCTTCGAACCACTTGTCGGTCATAACAAAGTAGCCATTGTTACCAGCCGATTCACCCCAAGAATTCTCAACCTTGTAACGAACGGGTCGACCAGCTGAATCAAGGTGGACACCAGAAATGACCATAGCATGTGTCATTGATGATTCGCCAAGCTGAAGGCGCTGAGCCTTGGTTAACCCGAGTTTAATGTCAAACGCATTCTAGTAGGTTCACTTAATAACGGAAGGAGCTAGAAAGGCCAAGAAACTAACCTCGTAGTCAAATAGGGCAGTATCCATGATACCAGCTGCGTTATCTGAGAATTGGCCGACATCGCAACCAAAGAAGACTGGATGACCAGCTTTGATCAGCTGCGCAGTTGTTTAATTAGCCTCTTCACATGAATGAGTTTATTTGTCTTACCTTGATAACGGTATTCTTCATGTTCTCAATTTCAGTGTTGACGTCTTGGAAATTTAGACAAGTTATGGTAGAAAGAATCTGTCAACTCACAAAGGATAGGACGACCACCCCAAATATTGCCTAGCTTATCAACAGTGTACAACTTGGAATAAGCATTGCGGGGATCATTGATAAGAGAGAAGCATTCAGGAGGCTGTTCCTGGTTTATGAGCGAGAACTTTTTACCAGACAAGCTCAGACATACCGAATAGGGTTTGGCACCAAATTCGCTATAGAATTGTTGGGGAGTACCCTCCCAGTGTCCAGCTTTCCCGTCCGAATCAAGGTATTCCCAAACAAAGTTGTCTGTTGACTTGGGAGGGACACCAAGAGTTGCGGTCATGATCATATACACTTCCTTGACCAATTCTTCCTTCTTAGCTCGGAGAGCACCCACGATCTTATCTTCCCCGACGTTGGTACTACGGAGGGAGGTGGAAAGATCACGGAGAATGAAAGTATGCTCCCGTAGCTTGGTCTTCAAGAGACGGTTGAGGGGAGAGGACAAGGAGGAGTGTGTGGATTCGGGGTAGAGCGTCTGGGGGACAATGCCATAGGTCTCCATAAGATTGACGACCATGTCCCACTGACCACCGTCGGAAATGAGGTCGCCAGAGAGATGGTTGATCAGTCGGTCATCGTACGGAAGGTCAGCGTGTTGGATCATGAGTTCCAGATAATAGTTTGCTTTGTTGAGTTTATCCCAGAAGAATAGATAAGACTATAGTTCCGTTAGCGAGGAATGTTCTAGCGCAAGAAAGAACCACTTTACTTGAGAAAGTTGGAAATCCTTCAGTTTGAACTTTTTCATGATATTGTACCTGAGAACATTGGTGGTAGCAAAAAGCCAGCACCGACCACTACTCTTCTGATCCGTAACCGGCCCCGTCTTGAAGTCGACAACGTGATTGAAGACGTGTTGGTCTGCGATCTTTGCAGCACGCGACATCAACGCACTGCGAACATCCGAGTGCGAGAGGATAGTCCTAGCCAGCTGGATTTTGGAATCACCAGCGGCAGCGTCCTCCCAAGAGGCTATCTGGTCCAGAGTCAACTGGCCGCTGCTCGAGAGGGGCTCAGCAACCTGAAGGCGAGACAGGGATGCATTGAGCTGTTGGACATTGTCCCGCATTTGAGCCTTCTCGTCAACCTGGGCAGGCTGGGCAGGGGCAGTGGCTCGAGAGGACGGAGTGTTTCCCATGGTGTCGGGTTGAAGGAGATCGGAGGCTGGGTACGCTCTGGTTAAGTAGAACCTGCACAGGGCTGATAAGGCCACATGGCCGCCTATTATTCGTGACTGGCACCTCGGTAAACGAGTACCATCCAGGCAATCGGCACCCTATCCTATTATTATCAAGAGGGCATGTGACGGATTGTTCACATATACACTGTCTAGTCCACTCACCATTGACAGAGAGCCTGGTGACAATGCGTGGGTGCCATCAGCGCAGCCCTGGCGCCCATTGTTCTCTTCCGCTTTACTCGTCTTTCCCCGACAGATCCGCCACCATCCCAAACCGTACGTGAGAGCAATAAAAACCATCATTCTATGCTGACGTTATTTTTGTCAGAACTCACCCGTCGGACATCATCTGCCTGCTTGACCGCACTCGAACACGAGGCTGCGTCTTCTCGCCGTCCACCTAACATATATAGGTGACCTCCACGCAAGCGCATCGTGGTCGCCGTCCCAAATGCCCATTTCATTCCACCCTATCCAAGATCACAGATACATCCCTGCACGCATTTAGATTTACCTCCTATCCCTCCCACGTCCCTACCATTCAGAAATACCCTCCACCAACAATGGACATCGTCCTTTCGATTGCTGCTGGCCTGGGGCTTCGACTGTACCTCGTCCGTGCTACTTCTCCGGCGTCGGTCGTTGCCCCAGCCATCATCGGGCTATTTGAAGGTGCCCTCACTCACCAACTTGCATTCCGCCCTTCCTCACCCGCTTCTTCACCACCTTTGGACCATTACCTGGCGCTTGGCCTACGCCTTGTCGCCGATCTGCTCTTATCCAAAAGTCTATCAAAAATGGTGATGGTCGGCCTATGGTCTGCCATTGCCACAATCATTTCCGAATCCGTGTTACCCAGCTCATTGTCCTCTCTAGGCGCCAGTACCCGCCGTTCTTCCAGTCGCAGAGACAAGGAAAAACGACACCGGCACACTAAAGCCTCTCCTTCTCGTATCCCTTCGCGTGTCCGAGCACATCGGCCACCTGTTATATCACCGGTCACCTCCGACCCGACTCCTCCACCACAAACAAGTACACCTGTACAATCAACTATTCAAGTCAATAATCATCATGATGTTCCACCAGCTAGCCAAACTGTTACTTCCCCCAATTTCTCAGTCACCTCGCCACGCGGCTTCTTTTCCGACGCCGAGAATCAACCATCACCCTTCCCCGATGCGGTGTCTCCGAAACCTGTTCCTATAATTACTCAGATGCCTTCTCGCCCTCGCTCGGCATTATCATTTTATGAAGGGGAGAATGATGCTCACCCTGTTCCTGAGCCATCCGGTGGCCCAGTACGCTCCCCTCATCTATTGACGCCACCGGATAGTACAATACGCGAGCGAACAATGGATTCTCGTGTTGACCGCCTTTCTACCATTGACGAAATAACTTCTCGATCCGAGCATGTCACCGATGATAATGAACGTGGAGAATTTCAAAGCGAAGTCAACTACAGCCCTCAAGCCGCTGGTGGCCCCCTCCCCGTTCCAAATCGCACTAGCCACTATGTAACAGATAGTGGCACACCAGTCGCCCCTCTCCAGCCTATTCCACCTTCCCCGAATAGCCCTAGTGTGCGAAGTGATGAAGATGAACTTCGCACTCCTGGTCAACGCGTATACGAGGTCGGATCGGAATCGGATGAATTGAGGACGCCTCCTGCAATGCGTACCCGCGTTCTTGAAAATGGCACTACTACTGCGTCTACGCCTGCGATTACTGGCGGGTCTATCAAGCCTGACAATCCGCTTTCCCCGCTGATGCTTGCGTCGCAGTCCGTTGCACCAGATAACGGTGATGCTATGACAGTTCCTGGCACAACGCTGTCATCGTATGCGATGCTACAACCTCCTGAAGCTGCTCCTTCTTTTGCTGGTGGGTCAGCGGTCCCCGCGAGAGTTCAAATGCCTTCTCGATCGCCCGTCTTGTCCGAAGGAGAGAGTATCTTATCCACCACCAATCCACGTGAACTTGTCGAACATGGCACTGATATAAGGAAACAAGCTAAGATGGAGGAGAACGAATTGGACAGACTTTTTGCACAATTGAGGTTGGCAGAGAAGGAGAAGAAACCTCGAGATGCATTGTTTTTACGAGAGGATATTCGCGTCACGAGAGAAAGGATCGCGGAATTGAATCGAAGAGCTGCGAGAAGGCACTTTGATGGTGAGTAAAGTGATTCCAATATTTTCATCTATAGAGTATTGAAGGTCGAGCAATCTTCTAGGTCGTAATAATTTACAAAAGCCCGATACGATTGATGTGCATGGATTGAAACCAGACGAAGCTTTACGCAAGACTGAGGAGAGATTCATGCATTTATTGAGAAACGGGCAATCCACTTTGAATGTAATTGTTGGCAAGGGCATTCATTCACCGAATGGTGTCCCGGCGGTGAAAAATCACATTATGAAAGAGATGCAAAGGTATGAAATTATGATTGATTTTTTTCCGGTAGAACTTTGGTCAATACTGACTCTCTCTTGTGTGTAGACAGAAAATCCCGTGTCGAGTGGATCAATCTAATACTGGGATTCTGGTTTTGTCATTGCCCCCTCTTGATTCGTGAAAAATAATGTGTAACACCCCATGTCCGAATTTTCTACTGGGCTTTTTTTCGCGCTTTATCTGTATCAATCCCTTGTTTTTTTCTTTGATTTTGCTCTGCCTCACCGCCTCTTCTAGGGTGAACACTGGTATATACCCTGTTTTTTTTTGTGTGTGTATCGACTTTGCTTGTACATGTAATGGTAGTAGTATGTGCCGCAGAGAAGGTGTAATGTTTAGCTGTGTGGTGTCTATACATCTAGGCCTAATGGGCCTGCGTCGGGTTCCATTTCGATTGTGGCTGAATGCAACTCTAGGGCTCAGAGTGCGCTCCCTTTTTGGTAACCATTGATAGTAGCCGCTGGCACCACAGCGCTGACATCCTTCCCTTCTTCCGTTAGATTCTGGCAGTGACATAAATGCCGTCCTATTCCGAGTCCTTCGCGTTTCGACTATCCCTTCTCGCTTCGCCCTGAAAGTAAGAACGAATGCCAAGAAGCTTTCGTTCTTGTCTCCTGGTGCGTCAGTCCAAAGTGTTCCCGAAAAAGATAGTTTAGGCTGGGATCTAGGATTTATTTACAGAACGAATGGATGCGGAGAACAAGAGACTGTTTGGATGCACCTGTCGCTTTTTGCAAGGAAGCAAGGCCGGCATCCACGTCGGTCACATAACGATCTGCGAGTTTCTGGAGCTGGAAAGACAATTAGACGATTGTAAGACTAACATCGTTCGACTACCAGTACGCCTCTCGCTCAACGAGTGGTTGAAGCGCAGAGATGAACCATGGAACTTCGTTCGTGAGTGTTACTACCAGTTGTCATGTACTGTTCCTCCCCTTCCGGATTTCCAGAAACTATGTGCGGGATATTTCCATTAAACATTCTATGTCGACCTTGCCAAGTAATTTTCCTGTCATTCGATTGTGTTTTGGCCCGCTATGCTGAGTGCTCACGTTCATAAAATCATCTTTAGTCAAATCGCTAGATCCTACGACATGCCGTCATCGCATAAGGAGGCCGACAAGCCACATTTTAACGAGGGATTAAGCGTGCACATAAGCAATCAGAAGAATGGCACGTCGGCAGGGAAGTTCCGTGGTTTGCGTAGGTCTGTATATTAGTCTTGGAGGATTGACTCACTCATCGCAAATTCCTTGGTCGTCCTCCAAATGCTACGCAGGACATATCCTAGGGGATATTGGTATGACAATTGACGAAGCGCTGAGTCCAGGGCATGGCACAAGATGATACTCTACGGGTTGTAGACGTCATCCCATGTACTCCGACAAGCCGCGGTGTTGTCCCAGTTTCCCCGAGAGTACAGTTCCCAGATATACAAATGGAAATATCCGTTCTGATGGTGCAGGCATAACATAATATAAAAGGCTTTCCTTTGCCGACAAGGATCTAGGCAGTTTGCAGTTGGGCGAAGAACAAGGGGTCGGATCATGAATGATTTGATGGTGAGACGCGTTACTTCTAATTCAGCTCCGACTGACATTGACACGACGCAGGTCGTGGGCCTGATATGATTGACCTACTTCGAGGGTTCAGACTTTTGTTCCACGTTTGTACTGTGCTGGTATGTCGCACACCGGCCATACACCCATCCTCTCGGATCATACCAGACTGGGGTCCGTGCGATAGGCTCATCAGGATTAGGCAGCGACTCCACCGGCAAATCTGGTCAACCCATGGTCCTGACTTCTACTGTCCGCTCTCTCCAAACTACTGGCCCACAAATCCTCAGAATGTGGAGAAGACAGACGCACCTGTAAACTTTCCACACCACTCGAACAAGGAAGAGACTTCCAACTGAAACTAGCTAGTAGCTACAAAGGACGTATACTAAGTTCAAACGAGCGCAACCAAAGACGAAGCTGACGCAGACAATTTGGATGATCCTCCACAAAAATCACGCTCCTCGAACCCGATGCTGCGGTGGCGGTTAGTTCTGTTAACCAGCCAATATGTTGTCCGTCTGTCAATGGCGGTGGCGTATGCCTATACCTTGTAACTTACTCCATTCATACTCCACAGACTTAGGCCCGACAGCCTACAATGCATCGAAGAACTCGTCATCCCCTTACAGGTCATCCTTAAATCCAATACTAGAAAGTCTCGTAGGTGTCCATCGGAAGTCAATTACATGTGAAGGCTATTGAACATACGGTAACATAGGTAACACAGTAACTCAATTTGCATGAAAACAAAGGGGACAAAATAACCTGGTACACGCTCGAACTTGGCCAACAAAGTATGTAAGGTTAAAGGAAGCGAGTGCCTGTCCGATCGTATGTCTATGTCAAGCTGAATTCTTCCTCCGGCCGATCAAGTACCCATTGCATATCCTTCACGTTATCAACTTGAACACCTGGGCCTTGCCCCACTACAAGCAAGTGATTGTCGACTTGATCTGAGTAACAATTAGTTGGTATGTCACTGTTAGCAGCAGAACTAAACTCACTCTCGACGGCTTGATTCACATTTATGCCTGTCGATTTGATTTATATCTACTTGTTTATTTCCACCACCGTGTGAGAGCTTACCTGCGCTCAAGTATGGATACACATCGTCTAGATGGGCCTGGTTGTTGGAATTTGGGGCAGCTTGGTCCACAAGTCTGAAATATGCTGCTAAAGTACAGAAAAAAAATACCTACCAGTACCACCTCTCCTGCTCCCATCGACTATGACTCCTGGGCCTTGGCCAATTATTGTGCCTTCCTTAGCACGATCTTGGAGGAAGTGAGCACATGTACAGTTGGTTGGAAAGGGTGACATACTAATGGTAGATCGGTCGAGGACACCCGGTTGAGGATTTTTTCCTTGAGGCATTCTGGGTGTAAAAAGTTGGCAGAGCTGAATGAGGCGAGTATGTGAGGAATGTTAGTCTGAGGATGATGATTGGCTCTATTTATCATGCAAAACGAGCAGTGACTCAGAGGTCTATGTTATGTTAGAAGCAGAAGTTTTCGAATTAGTGAGCATTCGGCTTCACTGGCCCAGGCACCATCACTTATGTGGCGTAGAGGCTCATACGCACTGCCTGGGTCATAACTTACTACTAGTAGAACAATGTTTCTGGCATAAGGCCCGACACGCCGTCAGCGCTCTAACCCTGCCGCTGACATCGGGTCTTCATTCCACAGAGACTCCACCACATTACAGCCCTTGCACTGCAGTACACAGTAGCTGCGTGCGACAATAACTCCCTTTCTGCTACTTTCAATACTGCCGTTCGGTACAATCGCCACAAAAGTACAAATACGGATCACCAGATGCATGTGTACCACACAGCCTCTATCACTAAGTTATTCCGACCGACTCAGATACCCTCCTGTATGGTTGAGGAAGGTAGCTTTGATCATTTTGCTAGTGCTAGGACACTGCTCAACGCCAACTTTGCCTGAGTCGCTGTTCTAAATGAAAAAACAAATTTCACACCGGAATGATAAATGGCCGTGACATTGGTCCAGGTTCCGAATCGTTTGTGTCATCTCTCGGCGCTTGCCCATCACCAGGTTGTGGCATAAATGAGAAGGGCGCTCCGCAAAGAAGTATCTTTTTTTTAACAAACACAGCTCAAAGACTCGGCTTCTAGCAATGTCCGATCGAATTAACATCGGTCCAGGTTCCGAATCGTTTGTGTCATCTCTTGGCGCTTGCCCATCACCAGATTGTGGCATAAATGAGAAGGGCGCTTCGCAAAGAAGTATCTTTTTTTAACAAACACAGCTCAAAGACTCGGCTTCTAGCAATGTCCGATCGAATTCTTCTGCCCGATTGTGGCCAAACACTTACACTACTGGTATCAGAGCACTCAACAATCTCTCCACAGCAGCCTGATCCCATTTTGTACTAGTATAATATGTTCGAGTTTGTCTTCTGATATACCAAATTCTAGGTGCACTTCACTTAGCGCATTCGCAAAACTTTGCATTCAAGTTTGACACACCACCGCAAATCTATTTTATTGTTTCAAGCGACCTTGACATGCCTACTAATCGCAAACCTCGACGCGCTCCTGATTGGTCCACCAATTTTGGCTCCCGAAATCGTGCAGGTCGCAAGCCTATCAGGTTTGACATCATCATGTAAAAATTCATTAGTCCGCATTTTTTTTTTGTTAAGCAGGCAATATTGGTCTCGACCATTGCCATTCTGTCAGTTGTGGTAGGCGTATGCTCACGCATCTCACCTTCTCACTCACTTAGATCCCCATGTCCCACATCGGAGTAAGGATGTTGTCATCACCTTACATTTAGTCCTCGAATCCAATACTGTGAAAGTTCCACCAGGAGCCTTCTGTTGGAAATCAATTACATGTGGAAGTTATGTAACATATATCAGCAACACGGTAACTAAACTTCAATGCATAAAATGAATGAGACGAAAAAATCTGGTACATGCTCGAACTTTGTTCACACTGGAGTATATATCATATGAGGAAACGAGTTCCCCTGTTAGATCATATATCTATAACAAGTTGGATAATACATGTGTGTCTGCCGCCTCTGACTGGATTTCCTCTTGATCACGCGTAGTGTGATCAGGGTTCGATCTAAGTAACCATCGCATTTCCTTTACGTTACGAACTTGAACACCCGTGCCTTGCCCCACTACAACCAAGTGGTTCTCGATACGGTCTGAATAACAATTAGTTGATATGTCCCTGTTAGCAGCAGAACCAAACTCACTCTCGGTGACTTGGTTCACACGTACGCCTATTGATTTGATTTATATCCACCTGTTTAATTCCACCACCGTGTGGGAGCTTACCTGTGCTCGAGTTCGGATAAACATCGGCTGGATGTGCCTGGTTGTTGTAACCTGGGACGGCTTGTCCAGCGAGTGTAAGTTGTGCTGCTAAATCATAAGGGACAATTTTTCGCCTACCAGTACCATCATTCCTGCTTCCGTCGACTATGGCTCCTGGGCCTTGTCCAATTATTGTACCTTCCCTAGCACAATCTTGGAGAACATAAGCTCATGTACTGTTGATTGGATGAGGTGACATACTAATGGTAGATCGGTCGAGGACACCCGGTTGGGCATCTTCACGCAGTTGAGCATTTTCACTCTGTTGAGCATCTCTCCCTTGAGGCATTCTACGTGTAAACAATCGGCGGAACCAAGTGAGGCACATATGTGTATGAGGGCGTGCTGTGTGGGTGCAATCCAAAGAATGTATCGGTGGATGATGCTCTATTTATCATGCAAAACGTATGAGATCTATCTCTTTTCAGAAGTAGTTGGTCTCGGTCTCGGAATGTTCTAGAGGGCATATGACTAGATGCACTTCAGCATGGCCCGAGGCGCCTACCTAGCGTCTTTTACTGATTTCCCACGTCATACGGAATTGAACAGGGCTTCTAGCACAAGGCCCGATAGACTGAGATACGCCGCTGACATCGGGTCTTCAGTCCCTAAAAGCGGTGGTACTTCACAGCACTTGCAGTCCGCTGTCCGCTGCGTGAGACGATAATTCCCTTTCTGCTACCTTTAGTATTGCTTCCTCCTACGAATACCACAAGAATACACATACAGGTCGCCGAATGCACTGGTACAGGGCCGGATGCTTCTATTTTTTTTTTTTACCTGGGGGTATGAACTTTGAAGCCATTCGAGCTCGTAGCAAATTGTGGGCACTCACGGGGACGCCTTTCCGCGTCGAGCCTGCGTTGGTTGTAAATCTTATCGGGGCACCCCTCAATGCGTTGGTCATTGTTTTAACGGTGAAAAGGAATTTCTTTGGACCGTGATAGCATTGTACCTTTTCACAGTTAAACGGTCCAGTCCGGATTTCACTGACTGAGATACTGCGTCTTTTTTTTTGCTAGGGATTATGGCTGCGGATGATAAAAAATCCACAGAGCTGAGGACTCAGTGAGGAGCATATATAGATTAGGTCGGGGACAAAGCAAATTCTATATATTAAACGCTTAGGTGACATCACGCCTCCCTCGGGCTTTTATGAACATTGTTCGCTTTCATTCTTCTCTTTTTTCTTCTTCTTCTACCGTCATATTTCTTTTCTACATCGCTGAATTACTGTCTCTCCACCTTTTTTCCTTTCTCCGAGTATTTCTTTTGCTGATACGATGGTGGTTATTCCGTCACTTCCGCACTTGACTCCACTGCGGAGCATTGTCACAGATTACACGTGCTCTGTTTCAGTCACATGCTACACGCGTCGTTGATCTCATTGCGCACAAGTGAAGTAGTTTTCAGCCCATCAATCGTTTTTCTTTTCATTTCGTGTATCACGAGCTTTGTCTAACGAGGACAACTGTTTGTCAATCGATCGACTTTCGTGATCACTTTAGCTTTCACATTATGGTTCAAATAGAGCCTCTTGGGTTAGCAATTCTTTCCTTTCCGTTGTTGCTCCTCCGTGAACTTTGTTATCCGTTGTCTTTCGATTAATGGTATGTCTTGTATTTTTTTGTCTTTCATTCTTTCATTGATTTCCCCTTTCGCACTATCTTAAATGTTCCACTTTCAATGTCTTAGATTTGTTGGTTTGCTATTACCACGAAATGCGTCGTCGATCTGTCAGGTTGCAAAATAGACAACCTTTTGATATAGAACGCTCTCGCATGCCACAACTTGTTTCTGTATGCTTTTCAATGAACTGTTTTCTTTATCAAATGACCAAAACCATTCTATTAGCGTCCCGATGTTGTTCGTGAACATCATGACAGTCCTCCCGATGTTTCCGACATTCCCCAGGACCCCACTGAACAAATTGCACCAGATGAAGACGCATTGCAGCATCTGAATTCTCTCTCAACAACGTGTATCCCTTATGGTAAGTTTATCTTTCCTCAATTTTTCATGTAGACCTTAACGTTCTTTAGATCCACAAACCCCTTTGTTGGGTGCTGCCCGTCGTTTACATTCTGTGAATGATGTTACCCAACATTACCTTGGACGATATTCTTTCCATTGTACTTTTTGCTCTGCACTTCATTGGCAAGCCGAAAAAACATCACATCACGAGACGTTTCTTTCTTGCTGTCGACATGGAAAAGTCAGCCTTCCTTTTCTTCAGCAACCACCCCAGCCGTTGTACGACTATCTTACTTCTGATTCATCAGAAGCAAAGTCTTTTCGGCAGAACATCGTCCAATATAATTCTGCTTTAGCGTTTTCGTCACTTGGTGTTTCACCTGACCATTCTGTTAATCGACAACCTGGTCCCCCTGTCTTCCGAGTTCATGGAGAAGTCATGCATTGGTCAGGGATGTTGTTGCCGGATGACAATGTTCCTTCCTATTCACAACTTTACATTTTTGATGCACAACAAGCCCTCACCTTTCGCATGACACGTAACAGTAATCTTCATTCACCAGTAATGAATTCATTACAAACGATGATCACGATCCATAACCCCTACTATAACCTCTATATTCATGCATATGAGAAATTGCAAGCTTCTTCGATTCCTGACTATTCAGCGCGCCTCGTAACTTTGCCTGGCAATGACACCCGACGAAACTCCTTGCCAACTGCAGATGAAGTAGCAGTTATTCTACCTGATTCTTCCACACATGTTTTACCGACATCAAGAGACATCCTCTTAACTTTGCGAACTTCACAATCAAATCACTTACAGCGAATCAGTGAAGGTCATGCCGCCTACCAACCTACACATTATGTTTTGCTTTTTCCTCGTGGAGAAGCTGGTTGGCATTGGGATTTGTATCAATCACAAGGGGCTCGCAAACTTACTTTGTGTCAATTTATATCTTTCCGCATTCACGCACGTCCTCATAACATTGAATTTTCCACCATTCTGCATGGTGGACGACTGCTCCACCATTATTTGGTTGACATGTATGCATGCGTTGATCAAGCAAGATTACTCTATCACCGATCTCATCAGCAGCAATATCGTGTTGCTAATGCATGCGGAATGCATGATACACTTCATCTCGCTGAAAATACAGCTGCAGAACAACAGTCCCTTCAAGAACGTCTATCTTTTCTTGGGCAGAAAATTTACCTACCCAGTTCATATATTGGCGGCCCCCGTGACATGTATGAGCGTTACCAAGATGGAATGGCTCTTGCACGTTTTTTTAAACAAATCGACCTCTTTGTTACCATGACTGCGAATCCAAACTGGCGAGAAGTTCAAGAAGCTTTATTGCCTGGCCAGTCACCATATGATCGTCCTGATATTATTGCTCGTGTTTTCCATCTTAAGCATCAGGAACTTCTTCGGGCCGTCAAAGATGATATGATTTTTGGTAAATCACTGGCTGTTGTATACACCATTGAATTCCAGAAACGTGGCCTTCCCCATGCACACTATCTTTTCACTCTCGCTTCGCCTTACAAGTTGCTTACTCCTGATTCTATCGATTCTGTTGTTTCTGCGTCATGGCCAGATCCTGACAATGATCCTATTCTGTTTGACGTTGTCAAACGTCACATGGTGCATGGTCCATGTGGTTATTTGAACCCTCATGCACCTTGTATGATTAACGGACGATGTTCTAAAGGATTTCCTAAACCATTCCAAGAAAGGACAGTTGTTGAGCCTCATGCTTACCCTCGTTATGAAAGACAAGATGATGGTCGCTCATATGCCGTTGGTCATCATATGGTTGACAATCGATGGATTGTCCCATATAATCCATATCTCCTGAAACGTTATTCCGCTCATATCAATGTTGAATGTGTCATTAATTTCGGTTGCATGGCATATGTTATGAAGTACCTCAAGAAGCTTCGTGATACTGGCACACTTGAACTTCGCAATCGAAATGATGAAATAGAACGATACATTCAAGGACGCTATTTCTCAGCCATGGAAGCTGCATGGCATTTATTTGAATTTGAAATTCATGGCCAAAAACCTTCAGTCATTCGTCTTCCAATTCATTTGCCAAATGATCAATCAATTATATATAACCCATCAGAATCACCGGAAGTCCTTGAGCTCCGTTCCCAACTCCAAGATTCCGCTCTTATGGCTTTTTTTTCGTGCTAATGCTGATGAGGGACACCTTGGCACAGAAGCACGAAGGTATACATATGAGGAGTTTCCACAACATTTTGTGTTGAAAACAGAACGTATTTCTGTTGATGCCCCAATTCATAAAAAGAAATGGGAATTACGGCAAAGAGGGTTTGCTATTGGGCGTATTGCATTTATGAAACCTTCCCATGGTGAACGATACTACAGTGGGCAACAAAACCTTTCCAATGTTTTGTACATTTGCAAAGAACATGCTATAGCAGTCCAAATAAATTGTGTAAAATCATGAAAATATACAGGAAGGTACATCAGCATCTTGTTTATACGTATGTACAATCCTGTGGCTGTGCTTTGAATTTAAGCTCAGTTTCAAGAGGGTTTAAGATTGAGGACCATTGGAAAGGTTTTGTTGCTGCTCATTTCAAAGACAGAAAAGGCTAATTGCTGGAGCTTGCAATGATGTTTGTCAGCTAAAAATGTTACATAATGATATTCTCATGTTGCTTTCACTATCCTGTGACATGTCACACCTGTTATGTCACACCAAACCACTTCCAATATTTGAAAAACATTTACTTGATTATTATATAAGAAATTGTTATTTAGTCAAATATTTTTAGTGATAATTTTGTATCTGGTCTCAGAAAAAGTTAGCTTGGAACATAATCACACTTATATGATGTGATTAGACCAGTTTCAGCTGTTTTTGTAGATGTTTTTCAATGTATAGTCTTATTAAAATATTATATTATCTACTTTTTGGTCACAAATCTCTGGATTCCTAGGTGATTCTCATTCTAAAATTTACTATATGAGTCTCTAGTGTTCTAATCTTTAATTTTGTTACCCCTAAAGTGTAGTCAAATGTTTTAATTTACCTGGAAACAGCTTGCAATGTTAGCATAACATAATAGAATCAGGGGTACACATGTGGACTTATGAAAAACAAGTTTTGATGGACTAAGTAATCATGTCATAGGCCCAATATACTAGAATAAGTACCTTGTAACAAAGTCAATATAGTTCAATAGTAAGAATAAGAAGAAAAAGGCTAAATCAAAATGGCATATAGAGATAAAGTAATTTACAAGAGGTAATACAGTTATCTGCAACTGTACACTCAGTAACTGAATTGAAATTGCTATGGATATTATATATAGAGTAAATGCTCATGTTTTGAAAGTAAATTTGAGATACTAACACCCAAGCAGCTTTCAAAATTTGACATAAAAAAAGAAGAAATGGTGTTTTCTAGTGAAAAACGGTACAAATACACTGGAAATGATCAAGAGAATAGCCCCAAGATGTCATGCACATACTTTTGAATAATAAATAGCCCATTTGCACACAAGTAAGCAACTTTAACCTAGGTACAAGATGAGAAGGCTTCAAAGTTTCAAGCAATAGGAGACTTAGACTATTTTCCAAATTACAGGGGGTTTGGTGTGACATAACAGGTGTGACATGTCACAGGATAGTGAAAGCAACATGAGAATATCATTATGTAACATTTTTAGCTGACAAACATCATTGCAAGCTCCAGCAATTAGCCTTTTCTGTCTTTGAAATGAGTAGCAACAAAACCTTTCCAATGGTCCTCAATCTTAAACCCTCTTGAAACTGAGCTTAAATTCAAAGCACAGCCACAGGATTGTACATACATATAAACAAGATGCTGATGTACCTTCCTGTATATTTTCATGATTTTACACAATTTATTTGGACTGCTATAGCATGTTCTTTGCAAATGTACAAAACATTGGAAAGGTTTTGTTGCCCACTGTATCTCCGACTACTCCTTTTGCAAACCCGAGGACCACATTCATTTGAATCACTACGAGAATGGCCCCCTGGCAGTGGTGAAATTCATGCTACTTTTCACGACACTTGTGTGGCACGTGGGTTACTTCAGGACGATAATGAATGGCAACTTTGCCTTCAAGAAGCAAGTGAAATGCAAACAGGAAGCCAAATGCGGTTCTTGTTTGTGTCACTTTTGCTTTTCTCCGACATTAGTGAACCATGCAAATTGTGGAATGAGTTCAAACAGCCATTATGCAGTGATCTTGATTACCGCATTCAATCCCTTTTCAGCAATCATCATCCATCATCCGATGAAATCTTTGACTTTGGCCTTCACATCATCGATACTTCTCTTCAAGATGCAGGACATACCCTTGCAGACTATCCTTCAATGCCTCTTTCTCATTTACCATGGGATCTTTCAATCAGCAATCCATGGGTTGCTGACCAACTTGCATTTGATACTGAACTTGAACATTCAGCTGCCGAACAAAAATTGTCATTGCTCACTTCTGAGCAACTGAATGCATTCTCAACTATATCAGACGCTATTGATCATCAAAAACCTTCCCTGTTTTTTCTTAATGGTGGTGGAGGAACTGGAAAAACGTTCTTGTATGAAACCTTGGCACATACATATCGTGCAAAACGTTACATTGTGCTATGTGTTGCCTCAACTGGTGTTGCTGCTTTACTTTTGCCAAAAGGACGTACTGCACATTCTATTTTCAAGATTCCTGTCACAAATTTAACAGACAATTCTGTCTGTTCAGTATCCAAGCAATCTCAGTTAGCTGCTCTTCTTCGTCTCACTCGCTTAATAATCTGGGATGAATGCGTCATGTCACACCGTTGGGTAATTGAATCTGTCAACCGAACATTGCAAGATGTTTGTGACAGTAATGAAATCATGGGAGGAATTGTTTCCGTTCTTGGAGGGGACTGGAATCAATGTTTGCCAATCGTTGAACAAGGTAGCCGTGAAGACGTTATAGCTGCCTGCTTACAGCGTTCAGTATTATGGGACAATGTTGAAATTTTACATCTAACAGTCAACATTCGTGCACATGATCTTCTACCATCATCTGATTTTGATTTTGCAGAATGGTTGCAACAAATTGGAAATGGTGCAAAGAATGACGACGAAAGCACAGTTGTCTTACCACCTACAATGACAACTATTTCTCGACAGACCCTTCTTTTACATGTTTATGAAGATATCTATCAAACTTCAATCATCCCCCCACCTTCCTACTTCTTATCACGATCAATTCTTGCCCCGCAAAACATAACTGTTGATGACATAAATGACGAACTGTTGACTTGCTTTCCTGGAGAGTCGGTTGTCTATGCTTCTGCTGATTCCATCACAACAGATAATTCAAGCACCCCTGAAGAAACACATATAGCGCCAGAAGACTTATCATCCTATAACATACCAAATTTTCCTCCTGCAACACTTTGTGTTAAAATCGGGTGTCCTCTCATATTGCTTCGAAATTTAAATCCATCCCAAGGATTATGTAATGGGACTCGAATGGTTCTATTGCGAGCAACTGACCGTGTTCTTGAGGTCTTAATTTTGACTGGTGATCATGCAAATGAAAAGGCATTTATCCCCCGTGTCATACTCCATCCACAGTCAGCTTCTCTACCATTCAATTTCTCCCATCGTCAATTTCCTGTACGTTTGTCATTCGCAATGACAATAAACAAATCGGAAGGTCAGACATTTGATACAATTGGCATTGATCTTCGAGCACCTGTTTTCTCCCATGGCCAATTGTATGTTGCTCTATCCCGGACTAGGACATCAACCGGTATCAAGGTTTTATTACCGCCATCTTCCTATCCCACTAACAGGACGTTGAATGTTGTTTATCCTGAAATTGTGCTTCGTGTTTAGGTTATTTTGTGCGTCGCATTTTCTTACAAATGATGTCATTGACTTTTGAATCTCAGTGACTCCGTCTATTTGTCTCATCTTTCTTGCTTTTGCCCACTATGTCTGCTTTGACCACTCTTTCTGGTATAATTGTCCTTACCGGGCCACGTCCTGTAAACCCAACACGAGGTTCCCGTGATTTATATGTCGATGCGACTATTTTTGCTTCTGATGATCATACTGCAAATCCTTCTGTCGGTCTTATCCATTTTTTTAATGCCAATGACACCATATCATTTGGCTGTGATCCTGTCTATGTCCAAGCTGCTATACATGTTGGTATTGTATTTGGTTTCAATGGCTCTGATTGACTGTTTCAATCACAGTTCGCAAACACACCAAAAAATCTTGAAAAACGTTTGCTTCCCGATAATTTCACACCATCTGATTACGCCTTTATTGGCGACATTTCTCATGTATTTATCTTCCCTGTCTCCTGACATTCTTTAATAACAACAGTTAGGTTTCTGTTCTTCCCGATACAGTTGATGCCTGTCAACAAGCATATATTACCGCAACTGGTATAGTTGACTCAACAGGTACTTCTGCCTCGCGCACATTCACTATCAAGTGTGACCAATACATTGGTGTTATTAAGAAATCGGCAGCGTGTACATTGGTTTGCAATATTCCAAACACTGAACGTTGGAAGAAGACACGTATCCCTCAACAAAATTCCGCTGTCTCTGTTGCAGGCACACTGCAATCCATCAACAGAGACGAAGATGACTTCGGTCAATCATTCACCCTTGATGTCGATTCCTTTTGTTTCATGCCTCGACCTATTCTTCCTTCTCATCCTGCGACACAAGGTGAATGATTTTCTTTCATTGTTTCCTATCGATTAACTTACATTATTAGAAGCCTCTACATCGAGTCCAACGAAAACTGGTTTTAGTTATTCTCACGTCAACAAGAAACGAAAAGAGAATGAGAAATAAAATGTTTCTGTATACTAAAATAAATGTTTGTTATCGTTTGTGCGAGGACGAGCGCGGCGCATCGCGCCGCGTGAGTGCTAGTCAAACTATAAATAGTCACAATCCTGGGAACAACAATAATACAACCACTTAACGCAAAACAATTATAAAAAGTTTTGCCATCACTCAACTCGTCCACTAAGCCAAATTTAACGAACAACAAAACATACGAACAACTTAGAATGTCGCCCCTCCGTCTCGCTCTTAGAAACCAATTCCTACGCGTAAACTCATCAAAAGCACAAGTTTTACCAACTCAAACGGCGACTACTTTTATTCGTACAACGTCACGCCTACTTCCGCACCGAAATTATGCCACCAAGGGAAAAATGAAATCAACTGCGGAGCTTGTACCGGGATCGAAACAGGCTGTAACCGGTGAAATTGCTCTTGCAGAATATAACAAGGCAGAGGCTTCAATGAAAATGGCTGTGGATTGGTTCCGCAAGGAATGCCAAGGGTTCGAAACTCGTGCCAGTGGTCGCGTCACACCGGCTTTGTTGTCTCCTGTACGTGTCAAGCTCGATGAACGAGAGTATAGATTGGAAGAAGTCGCCACTGTCGGTGTTAGAGATGGTTCTGTTCTCATAGTGACTTTGTTCGAAGAGAGGGTGAGTCGTTTCAGTTTCGCTATTTTGATTATTTATTGACGTATACGGAATAGAACATGAAGGTCGTCGAAACAGCTCTCTATGCCTCAAAGATTCCAGGAGTTGTGGTTCATAGACATGATGATCGAACAATCAAAATTCCAATTCCAAAGTACGTACAGCTTCCACATTAAACACTATGCTTGATTGATGGGTGCACCTAGGCCCACTATAGAAGCCCGTAAAGAATTATACACAACAGCAAAACGGAAAGCAGAGGAAATCCGTGTTCAAGTGAGAAACCAACATCAAACGAGCTTGAAACGTGGTAAAATCGCAAAACGCTCTGTTGAACATGATGAGGTATGTTTGACCACACACACGTATATATATATATCTTAACACTGGGTCTCATCTGTGTTTTTCAGTTCCAAAAACTCGCAGATCGTTATGTGACCGACGTGGATGCCGTCCTTGCTTCCTTGCAAAAAGCAACAGGCGCCTCCAAATAATCTCTCGTTCTACGCGTCCGACTCGTTCTGTAAATACCCACCCCTCTATCTTAATACATTCTATACCGAGCCCGAATTTCTGGTAGCCCGGTACAGATGACTCACGCCCCCCAATAAGCAATGGATGTCATCTGCGCGTGAGGCTGTACCGGTGCTTTCGGCGATCCGTATGTGTCGCATAGGTTGAGGCAGTGGTGAAGCGCGTGTGGTCATACGCTCACTAGAACATTCGAAAACCAACTACCTCTGAAAAGAGATAGATCGCACACGTTCTGCGAGACAAATAGGAGCAGTCCTCTGACGCTAAGTTACATTCCTTACGTCACACCCACACAATATACATCCACTCTCCTAAACTTTTACATCCAGAATGCCTGAAGGACAAAGCAACACACTGACTACTCTCAACCAACGTATCATTAGTATGTCACTCTCCAATCAACAGTACATAAGCTTACTGTCTCCAAGATCGTGCTAAGAAAGGTGACATTATTGGACGAGGCACAGGAGTTGTAGTCGACGGGAGCAGGAAGGATGCCAGTGGTACTGGTAGGTATTTTTTTCTGTCTTTTAGCAGCACATCTCAGACTCGTGGGACAAGCTGCCCCAAATTCCAACAACGCCCATCTAGCCGATGTGTCTCCATACTTGGGCAGAGGTAAGTTCCCACACGGTGATGGAAATAAACAAGTAGATGTAAATCAAACCAACAGGCATAAATGTGAATCAAGGTGTTGAGAGTGAGTTGAGCTCTGCTGCTAACAGTGACATATCAATTAACTGATATTCAGACCATATCGAGAACCGCGATGGAAGGCCTGGGTGATCAAGAGGAAATCCAGTCAGAGGCGGCAGACACACATGTATTATCCAACTTGTTATAGATATATGATCTAACAGGGGAACTCGTTTCCTCATATGATATATACTCCAGTGTGAACAAAGTTCGAGCATGTACCAGATTTTTTCGTCTCATTCATTTTATGCATTGAAGTTTAGTTACCGTGTTGCTGATATATGTTACATAACTTCCACATGTAATTGATTTCCAACAGAAGGCTCCTGGTGGAACTTTCACAGTATTGGATTCGAGGACTAAATGTAAGGTGATGACAACATCCTTACTCCGATGTGGGACATGGGGATCTAAGTGAGTGAGAAGGTGAGATGCGTGAGCATACGCCTACCACAACTGACAGAATGGCAATGGTCGAGACCAATATTGCCTGCTTAACAAAAAAAAAATGCGGACTAATGAATTTTTACATGATGATGTCAAACCTGATAGGCTTGCGACCTGCACGATTTCGGGAGCCAAAATTGGTGGACCAATCAGGAGCGCGTCGAGGTTTGCGATTAGTAGGCATGTCAAGGTCGCTTGAAACAATAAAATAGATTTGCGGTGGTGTGTCAAACTTGAATGCAAAGTTTTGCGAATGCGCTAAGTGAAGTGCACCTAGAATTTGGTATATCAGAAGACAAACTCGAACATATTATACTAGTACAAAATGGGATCAGGCTGCTGTGGAGAGATTGTTGAGTGCTCTGATACCAGTAGTGTAAGTGTTTGGCCACAATCGGGCAGAAGAATTCGATCGGACATTGCTAGAAGCCGAGTCTTTGAGCTGTGTTTGTTAAAAAAAGATACTTCTTTGCGAAGCGCCCTTCTCATTTATGCCACAATCTGGTGATGGGCAAGCGCCAAGAGATGACACAAACGATTCGGAACCTGGACCGATGTTAATTCGATCGGACATTGCTAGAAGCCGAGTCTTTGAGCTGTGTTTGTTAAAAAAAAGATACTTCTTTGCGGAGCGCCCTTCTCATTTATGCCACAACCTGGTGATGGGCAAGCGCCGAGAGATGACACAAACGATTCGGAACCTGGACCAATGTCACGGCCATTTATCATTCCGGTGTGAAATTTGTTTTTTCATTTAGAACAGCGACTCAGGCAAAGTTGGCGTTGAGCAGTGTCCTAGCACTAGCAAAATGATCAAAGCTACCTTCCTCAACCATACAGGAGGGTATCTGAGTCGGTCGGAATAACTTAGTGATAGAGGCTGTGTGGTACACATGCATCTGGTGATCCGTATTTGTACTTTTGTGGCGATTGTACCGAACGGCAGTATTGAAAGTAGCAGAAAGGGAGTTATTGTCGCACGCAGCTACTGTGTACTGCAGTGCAAGGGCTGTAATGTGGTGGAGTCTCTGTGGAATGAAGACCCGATGTCAGCGGCAGGGTTAGAGCGCTGACGGCGTGTCGGGCCTTATGCCAGAAACATTGTTCTACTAGTAGTAAGTTATGACCCAGGCAGTGCGTATGAGCCTCTACGCCACATAAGTGATGGTGCCTGGGCCAGTGAAGCCGAATGCTCACTAATTCGAAAACTTCTGCTTCTAACATAACATAGACCTCTGAGTCACTGCTCGTTTTGCATGATAAATAGAGCCAATCATCATCCTCAGACTAACATTCCTCACATACTCGCCTCATTCAGCTCTGCCAACTTTTTACACCCAGAATGCCTCAAGGAAAAAATCCTCAACCGGGTGTCCTCGACCGATCTACCATTAGTATGTCACCCTTTCCAACCAACTGTACATGTGCTCACTTCCTCCAAGATCGTGCTAAGGAAGGCACAATAATTGGCCAAGGCCCAGGAGTCATAGTCGATGGAGCAGGAGAGGTGGTACTGGTAGGTATTTTTTTTTCTGTACTTTAGCAGCATATTTCAGACTTGTGGACCAAGCTGCCCCAAATTCCAACAACCAGGCCCATCTAGACGATGTGTATCCATACTTGAGCGCAGGTAAGCTCTCACACGGTGGTGGAAATAAACAAGTAGATATAAATCAAATCGACAGGCATAAATGTGAATCAAGCCGTCGAGAGTGAGTTTAGTTCTGCTGCTAACAGTGACATACCAACTAATTGTTACTCAGATCAAGTCGACAATCACTTGCTTGTAGTGGGGCAAGGCCCAGGTGTTCAAGTTGATAACGTGAAGGATATGCAATGGGTACTTGATCGGCCGGAGGAAGAATTCAGCTTGACATAGACATACGATCGGACAGGCACTCGCTTCCTTTAACCTTACATACTTTGTTGGCCAAGTTCGAGCGTGTACCAGGTTATTTTGTCCCCTTTGTTTTCATGCAAATTGAGTTACTGTGTTACCTATGTTACCGTATGTTCAATAGCCTTCACATGTAATTGACTTCCGATGGACACCTACGAGACTTTCTAGTATTGGATTTAAGGATGACCTGTAAGGGGATGACGAGTTCTTCGATGCATTGTAGGCTGTCGGGCCTAAGTCTGTGGAGTATGAATGGAGTAAGTTACAAGGTATAGGCATACGCCACCGCCATTGACAGACGGACAACATATTGGCTGGTTAACAGAACTAACCGCCACCGCAGCATCGGGTTCGAGGAGCGTGATTTTTGTGGAGGATCATCCAAATTGTCTGCGTCAGCTTCGTCTTTGGTTGCGCTCGTTTGAACTTAGTATACGTCCTTTGTAGCTACTAGCTAGTTTCAGTTGGAAGTCTCTTCCTTGTTCGAGTGGTGTGGAAAGTTTACAGGTGCGTCTGTCTTCTCCACATTCTGAGGATTTGTGGGCCAGTAGTTTGGAGAGAGCGGACAGTAGAAGTCAGGACCATGGGTTGACCAGATTTGCCGGTGGAGTCGCTGCCTAATCCTGATGAGCCTATCGCACGGACCCCAGTCTGGTATGATCCGAGAGGATGGGTGTATGGCCGGTGTGCGACATACCAGCACAGTACAAACGTGGAACAAAAGTCTGAACCCTCGAAGTAGGTCAATCATATCAGGCCCACGACCTGCGTCGTGTCAATGTCAGTCGGAGCTGAATTAGAAGTAACGCGTCTCACCATCAAATCATTCATGATCCGACCCCTTGTTCTTCGCCCAACTGCAAACTGCCTAGATCCTTGTCGGCAAAGGAAAGCCTTTTATATTATGTTATGCCTGCACCATCAGAACGGATATTTCCATTTGTATATCTGGGAACTGTACTCTCGGGGAAACTGGGACAACACCGCGGCTTGTCGGAGTACATGGGATGACGTCTACAACCCGTAGAGTATCATCTTGTGCCATGCCCTGGACTCAGCGCTTCGTCAATTGTCATACCAATATCCCCTAGGATATGTCCTGCGTAGCATTTGGAGGACGACCAAGGAATTTGCGATGAGTGAGTCAATCCTCCAAGACTAATATACAGACCTACGCAAACCACGGAACATCCTGCCCACGCGCCACTCTTCTGATTGCTTTATATGCTCGCTTAACTCCTCGTTACGATGTGGCTTGTCAGCGGCCTCCTTACGCGATAACGGCATGTCGTAGGATCTAGCGATTTGACTAAAGATGATTTTATGAACGTGAGCACTCAGCATAGCGGGCCAATCACAATCGAATGACAGAGAGACTACTTGGCAAAGTCGACATGGAATGTTTAATGGCAATATCCCCGCAAATAGCTCCTGGAGATACGGAAGGAGAAGAACAGCACATGACAACTGGCAGTGGCACTCACGAACAAAGTTCCACGGCTCACCCCTGCGCTTCAACCACTCGTTGGGCGAGAGGCGTGCTAGTAGGCAAACGATGCCGTTCCTACAGTCTCGAAAGATCGGTAATGATTATGTTGCCGAGGTTGGTCTTGAATTAATGGGCATCTCTACCTTTTACGGACATGATGACGAGGAGCATTTTAAGGTGAACTCCACTCTCAGTCAACCCGTTTATTTTAACGCGTTCATACTATGTGCTCCTCGTCTAGTTCCTAGACGCTGCACTAGAGGATGGTGCCACTTTCTGGGATACAGCCAATATTTATAGCGATTCTGAAAAATTGATTGGGAGGTGGTGAGTCCACGTAACTTGAAACCGAGAAAAGTTGTTTTATTCATATGTTACACTCATTGAAAGGTTCAAACGCACGGGAAATCGTGAAAAAATATTTCTCGCGACCAAGTCTGGCCTTGCAAGGCCTTATAGAGGTGCCGGTGGGATCCCCGAGTTCGTCAAATCATGTTGTGAGGGGTCGCTCAGACGTTTAGGAGTGAGCCAGATCGACCTCTTCTATCTCATCGTATGCTGCTTATGCCATCGAAGCTCTCCTGTCGTAACTCATATCTTAACTCCTAGCGCGCCGATCCGACTGTCCCGATTGAGGTGATGATATCCTGATGATTTGCGAACCGCGATTTAACCCGCCATCCAAACAGAAAACTGTCAGCGCCATGGCCGAACTTGTCAAGTAAGCTTCACTGTATGTGTTCGTTATGAACTCCGGTGACTTATCTCGCTTTGAACTAGGGAAGGAAAAGTGCGTTATATCGGGCTCTCGGAAGTATCCTCCCAGACCCTTCGCAGAGCACATGCAGTCCATCCCATCTCAGCAGTCCAGATTGAATACTCTCCATTCTTTCTGGACATCGAAGATGAGAAAATAGGCCTTCTCAAGACTTGTAGAGAACTCGGTGTTACTGTTGTCGCATATTCACCTCTCGGAAGAGGGCTGTTGACAGGCCGATATAAATCTCCGGAGGACTTTGAAGAAGGAGAACTTAGGAAAATCATGTGTGTGGCCGTTTCTCCCTGCTGTCAAGGCACTAATTTTGGATTTCTCGTCACGCCAGCAGATTCAGCAAGGAGAATTTCCCAAATATATTGCAACTATCCGACGGCTTGGTGGAAATTGGAAAGAAATACAATGCAACCGTAGGCCAAACAACGCTCGCATGGATTCTTGCTCAGGGTAAGGATATCATACCCATTCCAGGCACCAGAAACATCGAGGTTTGTCTCTTTTAGTGAGTGCCGACTATCTGCTCACTGGTATGTAGATACGGTACTTGAAAGAAAATATTGCCTCGGTCGATATCAACCTCGATACAGAGGACATTGCCAGGATTCGGAAGCTCGCTGAGAAAAGTCACAATGATTTTGTAGACGCTGATATATATCCCCCGTCAATGATCTCCGCTTTATTTGCTGACACTGTACTTCTGTGATGTAAGTTATTTTACGTTCTGAATAAGTTTTTTGATCCTCGGAAGTGTTCGTGTCGAAGTCATCTGTGTCGAACATCGATAAGAGATAGATCGGAACCGATACATTTCGTGGAGAAGTTATCACATTGGTTATAGTCCAGCTCTTTAGCCAAGCGGTAACCGGCCCAGATTTCCCGTAGAGAAGGAAGAGCTTGGAAATATTGGAGTAAGTACTTCCATTTATATGCGTTGGCAAGACCAGACAAAACCCATGCTCGTGGCGTTCGGTGATCAGGCGGAGGACGCTGGCTGGAAATTTGACATAAAACCGATATCTTCCAAAGATATACTTAGGGTCGACGTTGCTGGTGAAAATTGTTTTAAAACGATCAAAGAAGCTAACAGGTGAGTCAGGTTTTAGGACTGGCTAACATATTTTTGTACACAACGGAGCTATTTTTACTGCTACGCCTTGTTGATTCTTATCAGAGGGACTTAGTGACTCGAGATATGACCAATGAGGGCTAATTATAATTGTGCATCGTTCGGCAAAGTCGACGCGCAATGATGGAAAATAGTGCTGGCTTATATTTCATGGAAACACCGGAAAGAAGAGGACTCCATTTGAGAAAGTGACCGTGTCGTCTGTGGTACATATACGAGGTTCGATACAACTGAAGAAATTAAGTCACAGACTTTGTACGTCGTCTCATCCCTGCTTTTTGACCACCTATTGAACGAGAACAACAACAGTACGAGAAATATGCCTGCTTTACCGACACGAAAAATTGGCAATGATAATGTTGCTGAAGTTGGCCTTGGACTGATGGGCATCTCTGCGTATTATGGTAGTGTTCAAAGTGATGAAGAACGTCTCAAGGTGAATTATATATTCAGTCAGCCTGTCCACCATGATGCACTCATACCGCATGTACTCCTTATTTAGTTTCTGGACGCTGCACTAGAAGAGGGAGCCACTTTTTGGGATTCGTCCAACATTTATGGTGACTCTGAGGAATTGATTGGGAAGTGGTATGTTCTAAATAACATGACCATAGGGGAGTGAGAAGGATATTTATCTATCGTACAGGTTCAAACGTACTGGGAATCGCGATAAAATCTTTCTCGCGACCAAATTTGGCATCACTAGAACGGGTAGAGGCGTAGATGGGACCCCCGAATATGCAAAATCATGTTGCGAAGAATCTCTCAAACGATTGGGGGTGAATCAAATTGACCTCTACTATCTTCATGTATGCACTTTCTACATTGGCCCTCTTCTTGCTGTATATTCATATTTCACTTTTTGTAGCGGGCAGATCCGACGATACCCATCGAGGTATATAAATTTTGGTGAATTTTCTGACTAGGCATTAATATAATCTTTAGAAAACCGTTGCGGGTATGGCTGAATTGGTCAAGTAAGTCCCATCACACATCTTCCTTACGTATTCTGAATAATCACACCCAGGGAGGGCAAAGTGCGTTATATTGGTCTCTCCGAAGTGTCTTCCGCAACGCTTCGCAGGGCACATGCAATCCATCCCATCTCAGCAGTCCAAATTGAATACTCTCCATTCTTCTTGGACATCGAAGACGAGAAAATTGGCCTCCTCAAAACATGTAGGGAACTCGGAGTTACAGTTGTCGCATATTCACCTCTCGGAAGAGGGCTGTTGACAGGCCGATATAAATCTCCAGATGATTTTGAAGAGGGAGATTTTAGGAGGACAATCCCAAAGTATGTGACCGTTTTTTTTTAACATTAGATTTTCAGATCGTTAAACATGGTGTGCTACGCCTGCAGGTTTAGTAAAGAGAATTTCCCAAAAATTCTTAAGCTCGCGGATGGTTTGGCGGAAATCGGGGCCAAACATAATGTGACTGCAGGACAGACTACGCTTGCATGGATTCTTGCACAAGGGCAGGACATCATACCCATTCCTGGCACCAGAGTCATCAAGGTCAGTCACTTTCATAAGGATACCAGACCTAGTTCCCTCATTTATGCCCTTGATTTAGTATCTGAAAGAAAACAACGTCTCAACCAATGTCAAGCTTGATAAAGAGGAGATTGAGAAAGTTCGCAAGCTGGCGGGGGCATTCAGGCTGATATTGGAGAAGCAGATAGGTATCCATCGCGCTCGATGCACCTTTTGTTTGCGGATACTCCGCCTCTGTAAACTTTGTTCTACTTGACTTCCAAAACGGGATTATAAATTCCCTGAAGGAGAATTGAACCCCTTTTAACGAAAATAGCGGCCAGGTCCACAGGGTGGTTTGACGTATCAGGTTGAATGCGGAAGGACAGTGAGGACCAGCCCTTTGTATGATTATCCGCCAAGTGAATCCTGAGATGCTTCACAAAGTGACTTCTACTTTAAAATCCTCTGTGTGGTTCTATGTCGAACCTCTACAGGTCTAAATTTCAGCCCGTCAAATTATACCACCAATAAATCGTACAAGGTATACAATACATGAAACACACAAGTCTTCCAGCGCTACATCTGTCTTCGACCCCTTCCTGCGCCTGAAGCGGCCTTCCGTTTCTTAAACAGACTTGGGGCGGGTTGTTCAGGTTCAGAAACGAGGCTGGAGCCGTTTGGCTCAGCTTTTATAGTTGGATTTTCTTCTTCCGTTTTCACCGAACCGGTACTTACGGCTGGTGACTTTTGAGGGGAAGAGATGGTGGATGGTGCCTCTTCCTCTTTTAGTGGTTGACTCCATTCAACTTTTGCCCAACGTGAGGGAGCGGGATGGTTCTCGGCGGTTTCTTCAGCTTTTGGAGTGATGGTAGATGAAGGGAGGAAGGTGTGGGTAACGCTGAGCTGCTCGTAGACGAATCTTTAGGTTTGAGAGATATGGAAGTCCATTTGGGGATGTCTGAAGTGGATGGCGTGGAGGTAGAAGTTACTTCTGGCTCTGTAGGTATTTCTTCCTTTTTCTTTTTTAATTCGATAGGCATAAGTCCTGGGTCGTATAGTTCTCCAAGTCCGACTGCTGCTGTTTTCTTGCGAAGTTTGAATGAACGACTATCGTCTGGAGGTGCCTCTGCGGGCCGTTTCGTACTCGTGTCTTGGGCTCCGCCAGCATCAACTGCCGCGTCTGGCTTCACATCCTGGTCCTCCTGGTCTTCTTGTGGTGCCGGAGATGGCGAAGGTTGGACGATTTGCCAGTCACCTACAAGACCTTGCTGCTTCCGAAGTTCCAACTTTTCAACATCGGGGTCCGTAATCCCCAGCTGTGCAGCTGTAGAGTAGTTTGCGTATGGATTAGAAGGTTTGCTGGCAGGTTTGCGGGGTGCAGAAGAGGTTGATGCAACCGGAGCACTACTGGCTTTTGCGTGCCCGGCGCTGACATCCTGAGCAAACGCTGCCCGCGCCGCCTGGAAACACCATCAACAAGGATATCGAGAGCGACATTCAGTTGAGATCGTACCTGTTCTACCCTAGCCATTTCCCTTTTCTCCTCCTCCTGGTCCTTCTTTCTCTTTTCTCCCGTCTTGTAGATACCACGAATGAACCGTTCGACACTTCCCTTGTGCCTGAGGCCGTTCTCGTGGTGCTGCCTTGAGGGTGCATCGTCGGCAATGTAGATGTCGCAGTACTTGCAGAAGTACTTTTTCTTGGAGACCCAGTATTCGCTCATGATGACTAGAGTATAGATCGAGATTCGGTTGTGACTGTTACTGTGGACGCCGCACCCGGTGTGACCATCATCCCCTTGAAGCCATATGATTCTCGACAATGGGCGACTAGCTGAAGGTGCGATTGCCCATGACTCCCTGACGGGGTTCCTATTGACGGCCCACCGAAATCCTGGCCATGTTTTCGGCCATTTACGTCAACATAACTAGTAGTACTCAAAAGGCTATTTACTTTACATAGAAGCCTAGCTTACTCTGATTGATCTAGCAGTCTAATTCCAGCCCAGTATCAGATGCTTTGTCTTTCACATCCAAGTGACCTTCCATGGCCCACGACTTCACGTCTTCCTGCCCCGAATCCTGACGAACCGCCGATTCGTCCCCAAAGGCCCTGCGAAAGTCGTCCAAAACGTCCAGCTACTTCCCCTGACTTACCCCCAAGTGGCTATCACGAGATCGCGTTCTTGCGACAAAAGTCACAAAAGGACGGACGGACATGTGGTACCGCTGGCATTTGACCGGTTAGCGGACGAGACGCCCAGACAGGAGTCGGCACTCGGCACATCCAGGTCTCCTTATATTCTACCCTGGTACCTTTTTGGGTTCCCGTCTCCCATGCCCGCACCACCGTCGCTCTCCTAACTCTCTAATACCTGGCTCGGACAGCGGAAACCAAATACCCCCATCGGTTAGTACCCCTTCATGCCGGACAGTGTGGATCTTGTGGAGGGTTCGGCGCACCGCGATCACGAGCCAGATCGCGCGTCGATATTGGGCCAACATAGCATAGACAAGGATGCGCGGACGTCGAAAAGGAGCTTACTCATAGAAGTCCAGAGTACTTCCGACTCGTCGAGGCACGTACAGGTCTATCGATTATACAAAAGACGCTATGCGGGATTGGCAGCATTGGTGAGCAACGACGTCATTGCTGTGGGTTTCATCACTCAACGCGAGCAAAAGATTCTTTTAAACATCGTGTCTGGAATGCCAGCGCCATGGTTTGGTCCAATAGCGAACAACGGTCAGTTGACGCCGCATCTCGTCATTCTGGTGTACTGAGGCCGTCGCAGTGGCGGTGGATTTCAATATCACTCTGGATGAGGTCAACTGGCTGGGAAATGTTGGCGCACTCATGTGTCTTTTCTTTGCGCCCACCGTCCCGTATATCAACGCGAGATATGGTTTGAAACGCTGTGTGCGTAGACCTCTCTCCTACTGCTAATTCCTTTTACTGATAATTTATGAATGCAAGTTTGAACTTGGTGCTATCATCATGATCATTTCCACGTGGATTCGTTTTTCAGGCACTGCTCGATCATTGTCCGGTGGGAGGGCATATGCCCTGCTAATCCTTGGCCAGGTATGTTCTTCCCCTTGTTTGACTATGCCGTACACTCAAAAATTGTTAGATCACTGCTGCCTTCCCGCAAGTACTGTACCAAGTCCTTGGTCCTAAATATTCCGAAACGTGGTTTGGTCTGAAGGGTAGAACAACAGCCACTATGGCAATTGCGATCTGTAAGCAGACTTTTGAATCAGTTCCCGCTTGACCTCAACCAACGATTGTTAGCGAACCCTATTGGAAGTGCACTTGGACAATTGATCAGTCCCCTTACCGGGGACTCCAGGCAGTCCGTAAGTGCTCTAAACCCGCGCCCGCTTGTCATAACCCATTCTCACATGGTGCAGATTCTCGTACTTGCAATAATGTCTAGTGCCGTCACACCTCTAGTCTTTCTCATTGGTAAGGCACCATTGATACCACCCAGTACGTTATTTCCAGATACATCATCTTATACGAATCTGAAACATCAATTGTGTAGCTTACGCCGCATCCAAGTCATCCCCTCCCCTCCTCTCCTTGTTCCTGGCAATGATCGGGAAAAAGGTCCCTTCTGAAGCATACATGTCCGTCCGGGAACGCATTGATTTTACAATTATGATCATCATCTTTGGCTCACTTGTCGGCGGGTACGTCTTATAGTCACTCTCTCTCCATCCGAGGCTCATACGATCTATATATAAAGCACAACGACCTTTTCAGTGCTCACGGGTCAAATCTTTGTACGTCTCATCTTTTCATCTCCGACCCAAGGACATATCATCGAAATTAATTAACAATTACGTATGCCTAGGAACCAGTCGGCTATTCATCTGACATTAGTGGATTTATGGGTGCTTGTTTGCTATTGACAGGAATCGTCGCCGCAATTATCACCGCACCGCTTCTCGATCGCGTTTTTACGCATAGGCTGGCTCTAGCTACCAAGATTTTTGTCCCATGTGTCGCTGCAGGATGGTTTTCTTTGATTTGGGCAGGTAAGAGAGTCACTTGGGGTGATATTAGAATGCGAATGCTGAGTGACTTGTTTCTATAGTCAAACCCCATAATTTGGCAGGACTTTTTGTTGTGATGACTATAATTGGTGTATGTTCTATAACATTATTGCCTGTCGCATTGGAGCTTGCTGTCGAGGTTACAAGAAACGCGGATGGAAGTTCCGCTATACTATGGGCTTCGTACGTGCCTTTTCTTCAAGTCTATATACGACATGCTGAAAAACGTTTGGTTGTAGGGGCAATACATTCAGTTTCGTATTCACCCTCAGTAAGTTACATTTTAAGATCAAAGGAACGAATACAATCAACTTATCAATCAACCTACAGTTGAAGGGCACTACGTGCAGACGAAAACGCAGACCCACCTCTAAATATGCACCGTGCTCTGATTTTCCATAGTTCATTTATAATTGTCGCGTCGTCGTTGATTTTCTTTATTCGAGGAGAACAGGCGCGTAAGCGGTCAGATGAGATGAAGGTCCGAGAGATGCAGGAGGGTTGAATGGACCGATTCAAATTTAATTTCTAATCTGTTGGGAACAGTGTATTACTTGTTGATCTTGTGATAGTTATTGCAATCTTTGTACCTTTAGAATCTTCTTGCTGGTTTTTGGGGATGGTGTATGTTCTTTCCTGTTTGCTATGTCCTAGTAAACATGTGCGAGTGTTATAGCGCGTATACTAGCCGGTGGCAAGATATTACAGGATATCTTCTTCCTTTCTGATGTTTAAGTGTAGTGATTACTAGGCCGTTTAGCTCTTCGTCCTCAAACAGATTTTTTAAATATTCAGAATTCCTACGTTTCATTTTCACTTCATTGTAGAGGTACATTCAGTCAAGTCAATACTTAAAAAACATACTCGTCGGCTTCCATATACTCCTACTTGCGCTTATCAAACAACTGTACCTACAACAACTACTCAATTTGATTTTGGATCCTCCACCATTAAGCCGGCGTAATCAGATACGCAGCAGTATCATGAGAAGCCACACTGACGCTAAACGTCGAACCAGAGTTGAAAGTTCCCTGCACATTAGTTCCAGTCCACATATCATGAATGACGAAATTTCCGGAACTCGAGAGGCCAGGGACGTTGGAGAGCTTGAACGACTTCGTGGCGGTAGACGATCCAATGTTCATGACAAAGACATGGATACCCTTGGAAGATGGGCCGGCATAGAATTCGGGAGGCGAAGTGGTGGCCGCGCCGGATGTAGGCGTGAATGGTTTGGCGGGTGTTCCGATATTGGTGTCTTGGCTGAAAGCGAGTAACTCCTTGTTAGTGATAATGCCCACTTGCTGAGAGTTGAGTTTCGAAAGCTATACGAGGGGAGGGTTATTTTCGTGTAAGTAAGAACGTTTTAGAAAGATTCCTTACGTCAGTTCCACTGTTTAAGTTAACGTCAGTGTTTGAGACGGTATCACAGTTACAGTTGAATACTCACAGCAATATGGGGCTCTTGAAGAAAGCCCAGGCGGCGAAGTGCGTACGCTGCTCCTGGATAGTCAAGTTACCATTTCCTGGGGAAAACGAGATTCAATTATCGCTCTCCAGTGACCGAAGCCAGGTTGCAAATGCACATACCAATTTCCATCATATCCATGTCATTGTGGCCGAAGAAGTCAATCGTGTCCAAGTGTTGTACGTTGATCTTAATGATGTCCATAATGTACGACCATGTTGGGCTGCAAGTAGAGTCAACAACTCGTACATTGTTAGGGGGAGAAGGGAGAAGTACTACTCACGAGGCGTCTCCTGACATCCTCCACGAGTGTCCCTAAGCATTGTCAGTTTCTTAAAACATCCACCATCATTCGTAAAGGTACTCACCGCACGAGCACCCCAAGTCCAAACCTGAGCTTGACCCCAGATACAGATGTCAAGCTGAATCGGACGGTTCACTTTGGAGAGAGCATCTCTGGTATAATTAACATCTTTCAACTTCGATTCTGCCGTTATTAATCGCTGTAACTTACGTCATTCTGCGATAACGGAGGCCTGAATTTGAGTTGCTACAAAGTCCACGTTATTGCGAGATAGGTACTGGAAAAGAGAAACAATTGCTTACTACCAGTCACCGTTTGGTGGGCTCTAAGATAGAAGCTTCTTTGAGTCAAACCGGAGTAGAAGAATAAAGGCAACGCACTGAAGCATCAGTCCAATTGCTGGGGACATTGCAGTTGTCTGATGAAAACTTCATTAATTGGATATGAACGAGGTGGCGAAGTACTAACCGTATTTCAAATAGTCGATACCCCAACTCGCAAATGTTTGGGCATCAATAAGCTCGTTGCCGAGAGAGGCAGGAAATCCGGCGCAAGTATTAGTTCCAGCGTCGCTAGATCCGTTTTGGTCTGTGTGTTCTGATCTAGTCAACGAGCACTGACCTGTAGATACCCATTTTCAACCCGAGAGAATGGACTTGATTGGAGACTCCAATGATTCCGTTTGGGAATCTGGTTGGCTCTGGAATGATCCTTCCAGAGCTGTCGCGTTTACCTGTGACTGACCAGCAGTCCTAGGACATCGTCAAACCGGTGAGACACTGGAAGACCGTGGGCGAACTTACATCAATATTGACGTATTGATAACCCGCGGCTTTGAGCCCCAGATCTATGAATGAATGCGCGGCAGCAAGAACCTTGGTCTCGTTGATATCTGGTTCATACTTGCATATGAGGCAACGTATCAAAATATTAGCAGTTCAAAGATGCCACCCACCACAGTGATATGCATTCCAGGAGTTCCATCTGAGTATGATATTCAGCTATATTTCAGAGATCAAGATGCATATAGAATACCCTAAGGCAGGAAGCCTTCCCGTCTGGTTGGACGGTGGCGTCGTTGGAGATTGAGCAAACGCAAGAGAAGCGGCAGTGAGGACAGCTAATAGTGCAGCCATTGAAGTTTGAATTGCTCGTCAAATTCTGCTCCCTATATATACTGAAAAGCTAGGCCAGATCCGGGACAGGAGTGAAGCATGCATGATCATATGTTCGCAGATGCATATGGTGAGGACACTAGTACTTCCCACCGTTGGCTTCCTAAACGTTTATTAACGTTTTTTGTGTATTTTTGGCCCTGTCATTGTTCTTCCGCATCTGAGTCAGCTTTGGCAGCCAATTGTCGCGAAGAAAGCACGGGGGTCGTTGTCTCTCGCGTCTTCCCAACTTGCCGTTGCAAGGAACCGAACCTGTTAACAGGGCTGGTTGGGGAAACATCGGGACGGAGGTACGTTGTGTGTGTTGTAGGAGAGTGCCGCCCAGTCCCTCTCACGGCGGTCAGGAGACGTATAACAAGAAGCATGATGAGATGCGGATGATGCGACTTCTGAAGGCTGGAGCTAGAGAAGAATTAATGATCTGTCATTGAGCAAGTCACGGCGATTTTGGCCATCATACCCGCTAACTTCTTCCGTTCTTTTCTCTCCCAGCCGTCGGACTTTGCTGAACAAGTCAGTTCCACCTTTGGAGGGTGCATGGCCATTCGAACCGAAAAATCTGCCTTGTCGCGATCGAGTGGCAGGACGTCGCGACTCTGCATTTTGATCAGGCTTTACGGGGACTTCACATGATTTTGACTCCACCGCTCCAAAGTCACCTCCGGAACTGGAAATCCGACCCCTTTCTGCATGTAACATCCCACTAACATTTCGTCACCTGCAGATAAATCCATGCGAGGCCCGAACGTTAACGCGTGCGAATTCAGCATGAGAGGATATGTTTGATACTCTCCAAGAGCTTGTGGGCAGCTATTAGGATGTGCACCCGTTGTTGTGCGAGAGGAGAGGCTCTGAAGATTACCTGGTAGACAGGTCAGGATTCCCGAGAAATCAAATATGTGTTTCAACCATCGGTCTATGCGCGTGTTACTGGTGACCCTCCTGATGGTGAGGGGTTAGGGTGAGGGATATTTCCCAAAACGTGTCACCGTCATGTTATCAGGCATCTTGGGTACCATTTCCGTGGTTCAACCTGGCACAGAAGAATTTCGCGCATAAAGCCTCCGGAAGTACAATATCGTAGTTGGGCAACGGGATACTCGCTCTTTACGAGGGACCGATGAGGAGTTAGGTTTAAACTTTAGCAACACAACACACGTACCGTAAGCCAAAATTTCCGAAAGGCCATACCTGAACTGCGGTTTCATAGGTTATTTTATGTCCTTGTAAAGTGATTTGCTGTGTGCTACAGCTTTCGTTGGCAAGCCATGCGGGGCCATCAGCGACTGCTGCGCCTAGGCTCAAGTTGGTACACGCGCGAGTTTCGCCCGATTCCAACGTTTCAACCACGCATAGGCCCGCCACAGAAATTTCCGAGTTGACCTCGTCACTGCATTTGATGAATTCGGGGGCAGACGGAGACTTTTATCAGGTATACTACAGGACACTCCACTTGTGCCGGATTAGAAGCACCAGCGTGCACCGCAATATACCTCGACCTTCTGCCAGAAAAGTACCGTCCGATTTTTTCTACAAAATGTTCCAAGCTGCGTGACACAATACATTTATTTTGATTCGCATCTTTACACAATGCTGCGGCCGCCCGATCGAACTTTATTGACAGCCATACACCGCCACACTGACTATAAAACAGGCAACACCTTGGGAAGGTCGCTTCGTTCAAACTCACATACTCGCTCCTCACGGTCGAGAACTTCACTATCTCAGTGAAAGCAAGATGACCTTTCCTTCAGCTATCGGAGGGATCCCTTATCCTGAGGACTTAGCTCCCTCTATTGTCTTTGCTGTCGCCTATGGCTGCCTTCTACCGTTCATCGCATACAGGATCCTGAATAGGAAGAGTGTAACAACTATCCTCATCGGAAGTTGCATATTCGCAGTGGGGAGGTCAGTACCACTAGCATTACTCAGTAACCTGTATTCAAATTCTTGTTCATAGGATTGTCACGTTCTCGTTGCGTGCCTCGCAGGCTGTTAACGAGTCGAAACGTTTCTCCTTGGGCCTCACGTCGTTCATTCAAGCTGATATAGCCCTTGGCTACATCGGTATCGCTTCAGACCTGACGAACATGCTTCGCTCGCTCTTGGTCACAGCCACCTACGGACGCGAAACCTACGTCCAGTCATGCGAAGCGGGATCACGATATAAATTCTGGATGTCCAGTGCCAAATTAGACGACAGAGAAGAAACTCTGATCAACGACAAGTTCCCTGGGATGCCTCCCGAAGGCACGCCCGACTTGCCTCATATTAGGCGTCGGATACGGATAATCCTGGGATTGATTTTGCTCAGTTTTTTAGCAGCCTCAGTGACGGGAGGTACTGCTTCGGGCAACTTTGAAAACGTTGTCCGCGGTAAGACTAGTGTCCAATATGTCATGACGTTACGGTGAGGATTCAAAAGAGTTCTGGATCCCATATAAACGAAAGCTAATGGCCTTTTAGATATGTAAGTGCCGGGGTGGCTCTTGCACTTACGCTGTGCGTTGTTGGCATCTCAGTTTGGGGATACTTCTCTCTACCGAGGGTCAACAAACGCGGTTGCATTATCGTCTTCAGTATTACTATCATGATGGTCAGTACAACTTTACTCAAGCAGGATCTTTGACTAAAGTGAAGATTTCTGTCTAGTGTGTTATTGCCATCTATCGCCTCTGCCTCATGCACAATACCACCGATTCCATTCAATCGATGGCACCCGGATCTCTCAACAGCCATACAGACAAGGCTTTATTCTATATTTTCCACGTGGTCCCAGAATGGATTAGTATGGCACTTCTTTTTGTATTCAACAGCCGACGAGAATTCGGCACCGGCATGGTGGGAGATTGGCGGTCCCACGACGAAACTCCGAAGGAGTTGAAGAAGAGATTGAAGTACGAGGAAAAGCGTCGGCAGAAATTGAAAGAGCGAGAAGACAAAGTTTCTGAAGAGGTCCAGATTGAAGAAGATCATAGTGATAAACCGAAGCCGCGAGAGTCCCCAGCTCCGGCAGAGATACAGATCGAGCAGTTCAAATAATTGTCTTTGCCTTTGCCATGACCATTGTCTATACCCCATATATTGTATATATACCCTAATATCTCATATTTAATATTTACCATCCTTATGCACTCAAACTTCCTGTCGCTACTTGCTCTTACTTTCAGAACGGCGAGCGGCTTAGATCTGGTAAGTACGGTATGCATATCCAAACAAAACACTGCCTTCGCTTCCAAGAACATCGAGTACGTAATTGTTGTCATCCTAGCACAGCATCGCCATCCTTGTTGAAGCCCTGAAAGTACTTCTCTCTGAAATCTCTATGCGCAGGCACATGTGCAGTTTCAGCTTCAGCGGAAACAGGTCCGAATTCCGGCGGCAAATATTTACTATCTGAGATTTTTCGAATCGTTATAAGCTGTTTGGAACATGAGATCTCTGCTCGATTGAGAGCGAAAGCGGGAGACATACGCGGCGACCCCAAGAACCGAAGTCTTGGAGCGAATTTGCAATGACTTCCATGCCTTCGCACATCATAGTATGAATGTCGACTTCTTGATATTCGTCGGTGACCGTAGGCAGGAAGAAAACTAATCGACCGCCTGGTTTGAGCAAATACCGGGCGAGTAAAACCAAATCGGCGGCCAGATTGGATAGTTCATAAGGTTTCGTTGGTGGTATATACGGCTGGTCTTCACTGGATACATGAATTCAACGTTGGCGTCTTGGATAAATTTTGAAGACATACGGTCTGGGGCTCTGGGAGTGCAAGAGATACAACTCTTTTTTCTCCTGCGATAATTCTTTTTTACGGCCGAGTCGCTTCGCTCCGGCACGTACACCATCTGAAATACGTGAGACAAGAGATGGTAGTTTAATGACCAGGCTTACAAGGAGGGTCCGTAATGATGGCGTCGAACAGCTCTCCCCGTCTCCATGGGTTATGTGTGACGTCAAATGTGCACAGGTCGATGATGTTAGACACAACACCATATTGAGTTGCTGCGCGAATGACACCAGGTGGTTTCCCTGCAAAGGCTGTGAGGTTCATAGAATTTCTATGAGTGTGAGAGATCTTACCTTTCCCCTCATTTGCCTTCCATCTATGTCTGAGCCGAATACAAGAGCTCCGAAATAAGCTATCGGCTATAGTGGGAGTAAGCGCGAGGCCGAAAGGAAGCATATGAATTTGACCTTACATATGCCATGCTTCCAGTTCCCATGAAAGGGTCATATATCCATTTACCCGGAGAGGCCTTTACCATGGATTAGTTTTTTGTTGATTGCAATCTGTCGATCTGCCTGACCAAAGTTTGGTTGGCCATGAGAAGCGATATCTCTGCCTCCATGCTAGTGTTCCCGAAATAAGCGCGTTTTTTAACATCAAACACGCCAACGAGTTGTCGTGCACTGCCCTCCGCTATCTACGTATGGTCAGAGTGTTGACACAGTATATGGAGATAAACGCACCAACCTCCCAAAGAAAACTTCCTTAAAACTACCATCATTTTCACAACGCTTGCGAGAGGGGCCATTCCCTGGTGCTGGACGGCTCTCGTCTGCATGCAAAGGACGTAGGTCAAAATTTCGTCCCAGTTGTGGTCAACACAAGTGACGCACATTCCTCGAAGCAGGCCATAGTAATTTCAGGGTTTTTCATGTCGATTTTACCCCGAAAGTCCATATAGGCAAAGCTCTCAATCACTTCGCGTTGTCTTCTTTGTGGTATTGTATGATTAAAGCCTGTGACATTGAATTTAAAGGATGTATCCGGAATATATTTCTCCCATAGGTGCTTCTGAGAGCGATTCATTTCATGAACCTCCTCGTACGTTTCTCCTTTAGCATAAAATTCGTATATTGACCTTGAATAATGAAAGATATTAACATGGTTTTCTGATGGGCAAGTAGTCAAATTACTTGATCAGAATGCATCTTTTTGCCAAAATAAACGCATGACTCTCGTCCTCGAGTTCTACAACCATGAACGGTCTTGATGTGTCGGGCCCATCTGGCAGATGGATAGGAAAGCCATGCAGCTCCGAAACAGACTGTAGTTCTGGGAGTCGGAAGTCACTATGAGATTGTGCAAACGCGATGAGATAACGAGTCTTCATTGATCTCTGTCAGTAATGATCAGTGGAAACATTTTTGGCCATTGTTTGGCAACACTACCAAGCACAAATATCGGCCCGTGTTCTACCCCTTAATGCATTCATGAACAAACACAATGACGGACTCTCTTTTAGAACCTCTGAAGATTGCAAATGCTGTAATTGACCAAATTATTGGCCCAGACCGTCCGTATTACTCATTAAATTTTGTTACTGGACTGATAGAAGGAGTAGTGACCGACGATGACCTCAGCCGTCTTCAACATGTCTTTCCCGAGCTGACCGTTCTCGGGCCTTGGATCTTATTGACAGGGCGAATGGTACGCGACTTACTCTGTGAATATCTAGCGGCAATGACTCTTTACCTAGTTATCAAATATACAACCCCGTGGGGTCATACAGAATACGAAATCATCGGATCCACTGGCACCTACTTGGTTTTGCTTGATGTTGGCACCACTGGATATCCATATTTTTGTACTTGCCCAGCATTCATTCGCTACGTGCTGCAGCAGAAGAATCATGTCATGGTCTACTTTTTTTTTTTTTTTTCTGCTCCCTATACTCAAGGCAATGCCAGTGCAAACACATACTTGCCACTCGCCTGGCGAATCGCTTATCGGCCTCCGTACAACGCCAAATGGGTCCTGATGATCTCGTTTCTCTTTACACCCGGTACTATCCTGCACAAGATGAAGATGAAGAAACGAGTAAACCAGAACTCGGCGTTGTCTAGGCCACCTCGTATGCTCCCCAACGTCAGCTGCTTCCGTAGCGCGAACTATGTGCACAACGCGCCGGAATAATGAAGCGTCAACCCCGCCTCTCGATGACAAGTCCCGCAGTGGGCTTCTTGTATGAACCTTCTGATGTTGGTTATCCACAAGGGGGAATTGACATTCTTACGGCTATGCCCACGATGGAGAGAGATCTGGACCCCTTATATGCGATTACGACGGACTGTACTCCGGCCCTTTTGCGACCGAATATAACGAAAGACGAAAAACAGTAGGATCCACGAGGATGCGACGACAACAAGGTTCAAGGGCGCTTTGCTTCTTGTGTTGAAGTGAGTAAGATAAGTCTGGTTGAGTTGGAGTATAAGAATAACAACTATAGGTATTTTTAGAGTTTCTAATGTATCTTGGCTAGTAGCAAGCGGACAGGTGTATGGTCAAGGTGCGGCGTCGGTTTTGGCGGGACTGTGAGTCCTGGGAGTTCCTCGACGGTACAATGCAAAAAGCTTTGTCGGGGGGGGGGTTTACCTGATCTCACGCACTACTTTCTATCTTATATGAGTAGTGATCCCAAAACGTACGTGACAAATTTGGTCAGAAAATAGAAAGCCTCGTTGACGTATCTTCGGAACGTGGTTCAGGAATAAGGCTGAGTGAGGTATAGGCGTCCTTGGCGATTTCTGCGAGTATTACCCTCAAGGTAACAAGAAAACTGCATGGCTCACTACATCAAACTGGATACTTCATCTCGCCGCGCCAAAAAAGCAGTGATATCACTCGTTGCGATTCTTGTTGCTGGCAAACATCTGTATAATTACAGGTTTCGAACCCGGACAATTTTTGTGTTGTGTGTTTGTTTTCGTCTTTGTTCCTCTAATGTATCCGCCGCTTTGTCACTGATCGTTCCATCGTTACTTCAGCTTCTGTGCGATATAACGATGACGATGAGCGTAAATTCCTCCTACCATGCCTATCGAAGCTGAAACGCCACCACATTTCTAAATTTGAGCCCAATTATGAATCCAAGTGATGAGTTCCTAATTTTGTAAATGCGCAGACTGTTCAAACAGCCGATATATCCTTTGCTCTCAGACACTGCATGGTCGGCTGATAATCATCTCCGGGGACCACTCGCAGTGACATGCCTTCGTTAGGCCTTCACGGAGCTTCTAGCCATTCTGTCAGGATATCAACTCCCTGCGCAGTCCACGCTACCTGATTATTACCCAGAAAGCATTCTTAAACATTCTGTCATATACTTCTAACTCGCTCGATTGCAAATTTAGCTCTCCGGGCCTTATTATTAATAGCAGTGGACTTATAATGCTTTCTGGCCGGTGACGCGTCTGCATTTCGGCAGATTGGACAGAATATGTTATATAACTGGTGCAATTCTACATGATAGTCTTCATTACCCACAAGTCTGCTATCTCTACAACCGAAAGATGTCTACGTCTTTCATCGTCCCGAGCGAGTAAGTCACATCTTTTGGTATTTCTTGAAGCAGAAGACTCATCCTTCTCTATGTTAGTTATCACTATGTCATAGCTTCTCTCACACTTCCGGCCGTTATTGTTTGGGCTCAAGTGTATCTTGTCTTGAAGTATAGGAGAAAAGCCAACATTATTTATCCTCAAAGTAAGTTTGCTGAATGACTCGCCCTCGTGAAATTGTTTTTGACCCCAGCTCTATCTGATTTGGAAAGTGTATGCCGACCAAAGTCAAGTAGAAGCGTCTGAAGTTGCGTATATATACAACTGCGCACAACGCATGTCTTTTTCTCCTTTTTCAAAATTCAGCTAACCAAATAATGGTTCATCATAGGTATACATCAGAATACGTTGGAATCCCTAGCGACCCTCGTGCCAAGGTACTCTAAGACATACACTTTCGCTGAAGTTATCGGCTGATATAAAGCTAATATCCGTAGCATTGCGATCATCGGCCTTGAGTACCCCCGCTTCGCAGCTGGTGCCTGCATAGTTTGGACTATCAGTCGTATCCCGTATACCTTTGGTTATTTGAGTGGTAATCCCAAAAATGTACGTGGCGATCTATCCACCTAAATCAGAAGGCACACTTTTGACTTGTCTGACGTCAATCCAGAGAGTTAGGAACGGCGGAAGAGTAGGTATCTATGGAAATTTCTGTGAGTGCTTTCTCCCAAGTTACTGGAAATCACGCGGCTCAACGAGATGTTATTTTTGTGGTGCAAAAAAAGTGTTGTCATACGTTGCTATCTTCGTCGCCGGTAAACGTCTCTATGATGCTCATTTTTGAACGGGATAACATTTGTATTGTCTGTTCAATAGCTTTTCTGTAAAGTATGTAGTTGAAATGATGTCTCAAGATCTCAAGCTTCAACCTTTATCATATCTCCACCTGTTGGTTGTCGGGGACAAAAGCCAAACAAAAGTCATCATCAAGCAACGAGTTCAAGCTTTCTGTTTCTGAAGATTCAAATACATTCCAGTGATGCTGGTCTATATACTGACATAGTCCTGAGGAGCTTGCATAGACGAATACCATGGCTTCATTGCGTTCAGTGGTTATATACACCATGGTAATCCTGCACTAATGAAAGAATTCTGGCTACAAGCGTTGGTCACACATCACCTCCAATAATTTAGCAAGCGATATTCGAATTTTCTTCTTGTTCTAATTTGGACATTAGTAATTCTGAAGTTTGATCGCATCGGAACTCGTTTAGTACCGTCTTCCGATGATTTCGTCGATGCATTTTCCCGCTCAACATCCTCGACTTTCTTTCCCTCGGACTCCCACACGGCCACCTCCGCCGGGTATCGCTTGAATTCGACACGCATTCGTCAGGCCTTTATGGGCCTTCGTAGTTCAGGTCATGACACGGCGGGCATTTGAAGGTCCAATCCCGATTTGGATGCAACGGTCAAGTGACCTGTCCAGTCGATCGTCACTTGAGTTGGTTATTGGTCACACTTGTGTGACAATTTCTCGATGTCGCAGTCGCACAGCAGTCGCAAGTCGTCTGCCTCTTCTCATTTATTGACTTGGATGATAGTACAGTTCACAGAACTTGATCTCTAGGAGTACCTAGTCACAGTAATTGCACAAGGACTGAGGCCATCAGCAAAAACAAGCCTCCGATCTGCAGGCACCAGACTCAGGAGGTTTAAATTACAAAGGCGGAAAATGATTTTGCCTAGGTCACAGTTTGAAATTTACTTAAGCTCCCTTATCAACAAACAAGAGAGATATGGAACAGCTACTGACTACCTAACTAACAAAAGAACAGAGGCAGCCTAGACATAGTTCAAGAGAGGAGGTGAAAGTCACAGAATTTGAAACGCTCGTAATGAAAGGAGAGCACGAGAAAAGTAGCGGTGTCACACCAGTGTGACCGAGGTCCAATGGCCGACTTGACAACCCAAGTGACGATCGACTGGACAGGTCACTTTGACAGTTGCATCCAAATTGGGATTGGACATTTAAAATTTTAAATGAATTTTAAATGCCCGCCGTGTGATGCTTGACACCAACTTCACACGCATACCTTGCCATCAGCTTCTTGCCAATGACATTACTAATCACCATTACCACATCAATATGAGCCTGCTGTACCTCTGACGTACGCTCTCATACACTGCTGATTCATCCAATTACAAAATTAGCTTCTCATATCTTCAAAACTTCTGATACATTTGATTGACGGTAGTAGTGAGTACGTGGCGTGTACTCTCGGCCGCAGGACGCGTCTCCATTCGGCCGGCCTCCGAGAATACCATATATAATCGGCACCACCTCTCCTGAAATTG
Source organism: Agaricus blazei (assembly GCA_029719445.1). Taxonomy (NCBI): domain Eukaryota; kingdom Fungi; phylum Basidiomycota; class Agaricomycetes; order Agaricales; family Agaricaceae; genus Agaricus; species Agaricus blazei. Next base: position 630,889 of record SSNC01000008.1, on the reverse strand, counting down.
TCAACTTTTCAACCCTAAGATGTCTGCCTTCTCCATCCCTAGCGAGTATGTCATGTCTGCCAATGTTCCCTAAGGCAGCAGGCTCATCCTTCTCCATTTCAGCTATCACTATGTTGTAGCTTCACTCTCACTCCCAGCCGCCATTGCTTGGGGTCAAGTATTCATCATTTCGAAATACAGAAAGCGAGCCAAGATCGATTATCCTCAAAGTAAGTACCAACTCGAGCGTGAAGCTGTTTTACTGAACGCATCGTTTAGTGTACGCCGATCAAAAACAGGTAGAAGCTTCCAAGGATGCCTATTTCTACAACTGTGCCCAGCGTATGTTTGACTTGTATCCATTTTAACTAATCGAGTTGACGAAGTACTTTCATCGCAGGTATACATCAGAATACATTGGAGGCTATAGCAACTCTGGTGCCAAGGTATTGTAACATATAGATATATATTCGTTGACATTTTTAGCTGATAAGAAATTTTCTCTTTAGCGTTGCGATCACTGGCCTCGAATATCCCCGCCTTGCTGCCGGAATCTGTGTAGTCTGGGCCCTCAGCCGCATTCCATATACCATCGGTTACCTAAGCAATGATCCCAAAAACGTACGTGAAATTTTCACATCTCTATTCCAGGAACCGTCCGTCTGACACATAATTTCAGAGAGGCAAGGGAGGTGGAGGCATAGGCATCCTAGCCAATTTCCGTGAGTGTATTCCCCCGAAATTTTTAAAGAAAAGAATCACATGGCTCATCTACATCATAACCGCATCTGTCGTTCTGCGGTGTCTATATAAATTTAGTACTGTCATTCGCTACTGTCTTTGTCGCCGGCAAACGCCTTTACAATGCCAAATTTTGAATGGCAGTGACTTTTGTGTTACGTCTTCCTTTATATCCCTACAACTTTATTTAATATATACCGTTTGATAAAAAAACAAATCTCAAATGTTGAATGGTCTTAAGTGTATCCAGCTCGAAACCGCAAGAGAAAGTTAAAAATAGAACTCACAAGAACCTATTTTTGTCATGTATAGACTAGCCTAGATTCATAGTGAAATATAATCAACAAGATGACTCCCAGTCTCTTCCCTCAAGACCATCTCGCTGCCAGAGATGCCCACATATAGACCCTCACTTGTCTACAATACAATATATCAATTGTATGAGTGTCTGTGTACATCTTCGAGATCGACCAGGTTGCTCTCGTTGTCTTTGTCCTAGATCTTCACCCACGCATCTGTCCTCTACCTAATCAATATAATCGTGCCTCAACAGCCACACGAGATTCGTCGACTACCCCGAAATAAAAAAATTCGAGAGCTTACTGTAAAATACTTCACACAAATCCTACTCTACGCCAAAATCAAACAAGGCGTCGGGACCAAAACTAGGCCAAAAAAGAAAAGAAAAGAAAAAGAAAACTCTAGAAACCACGATAAGGCTTAACCCTGGCTAAAGTAACGTACTGCATAAAGAGTGAGAGGAGGGGAAAAAAGGGGAGAAAGAAAGAAAAAAACGCAGTCATGTCGGTTTGAAATAATGATGTATATACATATAAACTGATCTGCAAAACAAAAGGAACAGGGGGTTGCTCGTGTATTAAATAAAGAAAAAAAACCTAACATAAAATTACAAAAAAAGAAACAAAGTAGAAGAAAGGTTGGCACAAAACAATGATGTGGAACAAAAGAGGGGGAAAAAAACCAGGGGTATTAACGAAAATCAACTTAAATAATAAACGGAGGGGGAGTGAGTGGTGTGAAGGAAGGAACAATCAAGCCATGGAAACATCCTCATCTTCTGGACTATTCCAATCATTCTCCGAAGGACTATCTTCACTACCATTCTCGCTCTCACTCTCATCACCACTGTCACTCTTCTCATGGTCATCATAATCATCCTTCTCCTCCTCCTTTACTTCCTCCACTTCCACTTCCATCTCCTTCGCTTTCGCTTTTCCCTTCCCGGTCGTACTACCATCCACAATACTACCACTCCTACTCCCAACAACACTACTCCCCGAATTATGCGCGCCACCAGCAGCGGCTTCCAAATCCTTCAATACGCCCTCATATTTGTCTTCTCTACATCTCCATTCCAATGACACCGCAAACGTCCTCAGCTCTTCAACCAAAATCTTCAGTCTCGCCCTTTCGTCTCCACCTCCACCACGTGTAGGTATAAGAGAAGAAGGATGGGTATAACTGTCAACGACAGTTGTTACGCTGGTATCTCGCGATGACTTTTTGGCTCCTCCATTCGTTGTTGTACTGAGATGATGCTGGTCGGCGCAAGTCCCTCCAACGGAGATTCCGTTGAGATGGGAAGAGGATGAAGAGCCATTGGTGAGTGAAGGAGTCCCGCCGTTAAGTGTTATTGTAGATGACGATGCTCGGGATTGTTGTTGTTGTAATTCGTCTTGGAATTTGTGTTGAGGTTGGGGATGAATCGAGTGCGATGAAACTGATAGAGGAACGGTTGTTGCGGCTGATGCATTTGATTCCTTGTTCTCATCATCCAAACCAGCCTTCATCGAGATCCACTCTGCCAATTTAAGAATCTCGAGGGGTTCATAGAATCCCCACCATCCTTCTCTATCTTTGTCTTCTTCCTCCTCTTCCTCCTCATCTGATGAAGAAGAGGATGAAGCCCGGCTGCGATGATCATCATCGTCCCTTTCCTCGTCATCTGATTGGGAACCTGCGCCGCGGCGCCCCCCATCATTATCATCATTTTCTTCTTCAGAGCTACTCCCTGTTTCTTCATCAACATCCATATCGTTCTCCTTCTTCGCGCTCCCATTATTATTATTAACCTTGATTTTCAATTTGACATTCGTCGTCGTCGTTTCCACAGGCTTGGTAGCCTTGAGCTTTAAACTCTTCTGACTACCACTGTTTCCAACAACGGCATCCTCAGGCCTCTTTCCCCAAACCGCCAAAAACCAACTCCAGGACCGCATCTCGATTCTTTCCTCCATGTTCAGAACCCTAGCCTTCTTCGTCACAATCTTCTTCCGATTACTCTTGATAAGTTTATCATCGCTCGAACAAGACATAATAAAATCTTGTGCAGCTTCACGCTCAGACACCCCCGGTGAAAGTATCCAATACACCCGATCCTCATTATCCATTCCAAGTGGTGTGAATCGTGCCGCGTATTTCGGTATGAGAGTTTTTAGAGAGTTTTCCAGAGATATGAGCTTGAGTTTGTGATATTCACGTTTCGCGCGATTCTGGGGGTGAGGGGAAAAGGTTAGTATAATTCAAATACTGCAATTGTTCACGTACCTCAAGAATCTGGGATTTGAGTTTGACACGCGTCTCCATATTCTTTCTAACCACATCCCACCTCTCAGCTTCACGCTTGACCGCTTCTTTCTGCTCCTTAATGGTCTCCTTCATTCCTTCCCTCACACCTTCTTCCAATTCTTCCCTCACTGCGGTTGTCATCAGCACGTCGCCGATCAATGCTTCCACTACAGGAACCATTTGTGCCGAATACGCAATATGTATGCCATAACCATCATTATTGGCATTAGTACGTGTACTTCGGATAGAGCGGATATCGAGAGTGGAGGGAGGAGATAACGGATCGGGAAAAGTGAAGGTAAAAGGGGAAGATGAGCCGGGAAGCGTGGAATGCGGAGAGGAGAAGAGCAAAGGGTCGGGGGGTGGGGGCGAATCACGTAGGGTCGCTAGAACAGGCCATATCTTATTAAGGTTGACACCTAGGTTACGGATTTCTTTAACAGCATTTTTGATAGCCTGTGTGAAAAAGATGAGCGATGGGCAAGAGAGTGACGCGTATATGCAGTTACCAGCGAGAGGGGGCCTTGTAGCTCCTTGGCGAGGAGGTTGAGAAGTCCAACGATGATAGATTTAACGCAGAATTCGCTAACCCAGCTAACCAAGTCGTCGGCTTCATCGCGACCTTGATGTCGACCGCCACCAATCTCTTCCAGTTCCTCGAGATTGGTCCGAGGTAGACTCGGCTCAAAGAGGTCCGCGAAGCGCAAAACAAATTCGCGTATGTGGAACCTGGCTTCAGCATCATATAGGGGAAGGTGAACAGGAACGGGTGTCCACTCGACGACAGGAAGGGGCTTGGGTTTGGGTTTCCTAGGGCTCTTGGCTCCTTTGGCCGCAGACACCGAGTCGCCGTTGGCCTGTTTCTTGGACTTGCGATCGGCCTTGGATTTTGAAGCCGAGGGCTTCGGGGCGGGCTCAGGTGGGGGATGACGGATTGTTCCCGCGCTCCTGTTTTTAGGTAAGTAAAACGAGGGGAGCTGATGGAGGAAAGAGGGATACAAACCCCATTGGTTCGAGGCCCTTGGACTTGCGGCACCTAGGACAGTTGCATGCATCGGAACACTTTGGGCACCTAGAGCAGCGAGGTCAATAGAGAAGAGGTGCTTCGCGGAAAGGGATAGACCTGTAGAAGTAGCCTGCGGAGTCGATGTGGCCAGGCTCAAATCTGGCGTTGCGGGCGTTGTTGACTACGTCATCGAATTCGAGGTCGTAGCGGTTCTTGAGGCAGAATTTGCAGTATTTGGCTACACAGCGGCGCTGCCGTGGGGGCTTTTCCTTGGACTTTTCCTTGGGCTTGTCTTTTTCGGGGTCCTTTTCCTTGGGCTGGGGCACCTCGAAAAATGTGCACTGGATGGCGTCTAGAGGGGCATATTAGCGGGTGGCGGGCGGGTGGGTAGACGATACGGCACCGGTAACATCGCGTTTTTTGCTGCACTGGTGGCAGTAGATGAAGCCGTTGGGGTAGTCGGGGCAGGCATTGGGCATGGGGATGGGGGCCGAGGCGAAGGGCTTTTTGTTCTGGGGCTTGAGGGTGATGGTGACGGAGAGCGAGGTCCGGGGCTTCTTGTGGGGGTCGTGGGGGTCGTCGAGCTTGCGCTTGAGGGACGGGGAGTCGGGCATATTGCAGTTGTAGTGCACGCAAGCCATCGCCCGCATCGCCCTTGCGCCAGTCGCTGGTAGATCTCGCGTCCACAGTCACGTGGACGCGCGCACGTGCCGGGCAGAAAAGTTTCTGCAGTGCTGGCTCTGAGCTGTCTCGATTCACGCAATGGCACACGCCGACCACACCCGCGATCCATGGTGCGTCTTCTGCCCCGCATATGGCCTTCTCTTACCCTGCGCAGCCCCTGGGTCATCCTCAACGACTTTGGCGGTGCCTTCTCCATGGGCGCCGTCGGCGGTGGCATCTGGTATGGCATCAAGGGCGCCAGAAACTCTCCCCGAGTCCGTCCCACCGCTCTCTCGTGCTCCGTTCTTCACTCACCGACTCTCGACAGGGCGAACGCCTCATAGGCGCCGTCTCCTCCATCAAAGCCAGAGCCCCCGTAACCGGCGGAAACTTTGGCGTATGGGGTGGCATGTTCTCGACCTTCGACTGTGCAATCAAGGGCTGGCGGCAGAAGGAGGATGCCTGGAATGCCATTCTCTCGGGGTTTATGACAGGTGGTTGTTTGGCTGCACGAAGTCCGTCATTCGTCACCCTCTCTATTGCTCCGTGTTGACCCACCTCTTCTTCAGGTGGCCCCAAATCCGCGCTTGGCTCTGCCATTGCCTGCGGTATCCTTCTAGGTGTCTTCGAAGGCGTAGGTGTCCTCGTATCGCGCGTATTCAGCGAGGGCAACAGACCACAAATGGCACCACGTACGTTTCCTTCTATAGCCCGCCGTCTACTCTCGCTCACTGTGTCACAGTACCAGCCGGCATGGCTCCACAGCAACCTGCACCTGTCTAATAGACACGCCCACCTCGCCCTCGGCTATCTACCTTCACCCTCCACCGCTACATCTGACCAAAACCGTGGTCCAACCATGTTTTATGGGCCCGTGCCCGCACATGATGAAAATTTGCCCGCTAATCGTGACGCTGTACATGACTGTTACCGAGTCACCACTCCCCCGCTCAACCCGCCCATTTGGACTGGATAGACGTGTCTTATACAAATTTAATACCTCGCCTATACATTATTCATTTCTGATTATGCTCTCTAAACCAGCCTTTCGGTAGCTGAATAGCAAAGTCCGAAGTATTACGATCGAAGCGAGAGCCATGAATAGAGCTAACAGCACGCACTCTCTGTTCCAGGTCATACAAAAATGGGGTCGTTCTAATTCTGGTCGAATGACTGCGTCGAGCCCTGACTCACTCGCCCTCTGTACCTTCTAATGAGAAAACGAACGACGCAGCAATTGAATTTCTCAGTCATCACCAACTAGTCCTCCACCAATTTGGTGGCCCATGTACGTCCTATAAATAGATTCACCCTCTAACTTCACTTGATGAAGGATCTACAAATGGTAGCGTTCGAGGAGGGCTACAAAATGCTTTTACTTAACATCACACCACGTGAAAGTTAAAAGTGTTACTCGTTGACTGTTGACTACTCATTTATGACGTCAATTGACCCCAACACCCAGACTCCGACCAAGAACTGAAACCCCATATTCCCTTTATATACACATCTTTGCTTATCACTCCCATTTCCTCGTACCTTCCATCTCACATTTCATTTCTACGTAACACACGAACACAGCTCTCTTATCATTTTTTTTGTTTACCGCAATCCAAACGGCAATGCTTGATCCTTATACAGCTAGTGCCTCCGCGACTACTGCCGACGCTAGGCAAAAGATCGATGGTTAGTGCATATATTACTCCTTTCAAATGTTCACCAACTTCTTTTTCTCGTAACTTTTAATAGGCTTGAAGGAAATCATCGCTTCTACCCAAACTGCGATGCTTACAACACGTTCCAAAGACGGTCATCTGCATTCTCGTGCCATGGCCCCTGCTTCTTGTACGTATAAAAAATTTCTCCTCTCTTACCCCTTCTTCAACCCTTTGAAACACTGCTTATCTTTTCAATTAGCTAAAGAAGACAAAGACATGAAATTCGTATTCATCGCTAACAACGCTTCTCACAAATTTGAAGAGTTGCGCCAAGACCAAAATGTCAACGTAGCTTTTTTGAACCCTTCCACAACTGCATGGGCTTCGTATGTTCCTCTCCTCAACTATCCCTATCCTCTTTGTTCCTATTAATATCCGTTATCCGTTTAGAATTTCGGGAAAAGCTCAAGTCATAAACAATCGCGACGCAGTCAACAAATACTGGTCCACAGGGTAATTAAAACAACGCCCCTCTCTCAAACCACATACCCAAAACCTAACAACAACTCTTCATAGAACAGGAGCATGGTTCGGTGATCTCAAAGACGGAGTCCACAAAGGCGACTCCACCGATCCTCGCGTATCCTTGATCGAGGTCGTTCCAGAAGAAATCCGTTACTGGTACCCTACAGAAGGCAAAATCATGCGTACCGTAGAAATTGGCATCGACGCTCTCACTGGTGGTGTTGCTACTCCTGGTGAAATCAGGACTCTCAGTCCTAAGGAGGTTAGTCCTCTTCCAAGAAGCGGAATCCACAGCTAAATTTAAAAAAATTGACGCACACTTCTTTCTTTTTGCCGTAGATGCGTCATCATGACTAATTCTGCTTACGCTCTTGGCCATTTTCTATCATTCCAAACCACAAACTTGTATAATAAACTGAGAGAACGCGCCTCTCACCGCAAAGAAATGAAACACACTGTTCCCCCTTTTCCCTCGAATCTCTCACCGGCGTGAGATGGAACCTTGACTCGGATGTCGGGTAAAAATCCCTTTATTACATCCACGCCTTTCAGTTAATGGAAATTTCATTACGGAACGATCTCACTTTCACAAATGAGCCATGTCTATTACAGTCGCACAGTCAGTGCACTCCACCGGCTCGTCGGTTTGTATCTCGAGTTAAAGTACAAAGCTACCATTGCGCTGGATCCAACTACTCCACTTTTTAGCGCCTTCTAGAGAAGTCAATCACAGCTTCTGTGTTTTGACGAATAAACCAAACTTAGTGACGCCTAGAACGAGTATAATATTTCCACTAGACCCAAAAAAAAGGCTCCACGAGCCTTCTTACTTAACAGCAAGAACTTGTTCTAAAGGCCTTTCCTGTGTCCCCCACCAGTGCCCCCCTCAAGTCACCGACCATTTCCCAGAGACAAAATGATCTCTATGCTCTTACCGGAAATCCTAGCGTATATCATGGTCCTTACACAGAAATCCCTACTCCCTCCTGCTGTGGGCGCTATTGACGAAGACGATGATTCTAACTCATACTCGTATCACAACCAAACACAACCCTTTGAAATCACAATATCGCACGTTAACTCTCTACTGCGCGACGTTGCACTATGCACTTCGCAGCTCTGGTCCTACATTCACATCAATACCGGTGCACAAGACGCGCATCTAATCTTAGAGAGAACGAAAACATATCTCGAGAGATCAGGCGGTTATTGCTTAGATATCAGAATCGAGCTGAACGAGGCAAAGTATGACTATCCAGAGCGATGGATGTTGCAACAAGTTCTAGAAGCGGTAGTGGCGGAATCAGGAAGGTGGAGAAGGTTAGCGATTGTTTCAGAGAGAGAAGGAACAATTAGTGTTGGTTCCTTGATATCTGAACTGAGTCAAGGTGAGGGAGGAAAGGCACCTTCAAATCTCGAATATCTATCGATTTCGACTGATTATACCTCGGATGACGGGAACGAGATTGAAGGAGCCAGATATTACCCCCTCCCGGACTCGCAGCATGATGAAGATGACTTTAACTCTCCCCGAAATTTCAAAAGATAGTTCTGAAATGTCTTCCAAAGCTTTATTTCCTTCGCCTGCGGGGCCTAGCATTATACACCTTCCAACTCAGTTCCCTGCCAGCGCTCCGGGTGCTACATCTTGATCAGACGAAAACCATCCCAATGATGTCTGGATTGTTTAGGCATCTCGCCGTGGCATGTCCCGTATTGGAACATTTGTCGGTCCACGGAGACATTATTAAATCATCCGTACCGGAAGGCGGCGCCAATGGAAATATCGGCCGAGGAATTTCACTTTCAGGACGAGTGAACGTTCATACACTTCGCGGTGGAAACAACGGGAGTTCAGGAGGGCGGACCGCCTGTCTGAACGCAAGACCTTCCCAAGGTGCCATCTCGTTACCACAGCTACAGTCATTGCGCGTTTGTGGGACCCAAGGTTCTGTGTACAGGATCCTTCTGTCCCAACTTGAAGCACCAAAATTAAGGAATTTGATGCTCAAAGACGTACATGAACACGACCTTGACATACTTTGGGAGGCACCTCTCGCCTATCCCCGGGGCCAAACCATCGACAGATTGTCGAGAGCATATACTTCAACATTGGTGCCGAGATTCATCCAAATACAATCATTTATCATCAGCAATTCAAATCTATCCAAATCCATCTATCAAGAGCTCTTCCGAGTCTTTCCTTCCATAACGGAATTCGCTTCATATTCGTCCATGGATCCTGATACCGCCTCTACCCTCTTGGACGGCAGAGTCAAAGACGTTCCATGGCCAAATTTGCGCATGTTGACGTTCATATTCGATGTGGATCTGACAGCAGATAGCAAAGCGATAGCGAAGATGTTGCAGAAGCGAAAAGGTGTCGGATATCCGGTACAGCAGGTACGCATTGGGGTGGCAGAGCTAGGGGTAGATTGTGTGCAAGTTGAGGGACCTATAGCACAGGGAACGACGATTGCAGTGGAAAGGTCAGAAAGTTTTGACGTGTGGCCAGCCAATAGGCTCTATCCTGACATCGATGACGTATTGTTTTGAGTAACGATCCATTTCACCCTCGTACGTAGTGTCCGAATCACAAGAGCTCAATCATTAAATAACGGCTGGAAACCCTGTAAAAACTTTCAGAAAAGGCTGTTTAGCAATAATAAATTACATACAAACCTTTTGAGTTCCTTGGGAAGGCCCGATCATCTCTTCCACTAATTCAAAACTTTCAGAGGTATCATCCACCTGCATTCCATCACTTTCGGTATGACCCGCGGTAGGTGCCTTCTGGGAGGAAGAGAAATCTACCTCTTCTCCTTCGTCCTCTAGGAGTGCGTTCAGATCCTCCACAGTCTCGATATCCCCAAAACCGGCCTCTTGGAGAAATCGAGTTTCAGCGACAGAGAGTTGAGAGGACGGGAGAAATAGCGGCTCCTGAGCCTTTCTCGCGCTGTTTGACTGTGAAGGCGGGGGCAAAGATGCGGTGATAGGCCGGAAAGACCCTGGGCCAGGAAACGAAGGCGGGGGCATAGACTCCGGCACTCGAGACAATTGGCGAGATTGGGCTGCATCCGAGGCTGCCGAGCTTACATCCACTCTCGAAACAATCTTGGCCGAACGTTTTGGCTGTTGCGCGTTCGGTCCACTGTCTTCTCTGCCCCGTTTCTTATTCTGCATCGGTCTATAGGTATTCTGGGGCGTAGGAATAGGTACACCAGGAGGTTGACTTGTCGCAATAACGAATAAGCCCTGGACACAGTCACCTTCGGCATCGATATACAAAGGTGCAGCTGTTTCAGTGAATCGCATGTCCAGTGCCAATGTCATAGATTCGGCATATGCAATAGTTGCCTGAGAAACTGTGAGATTTTTAGAAAAAGAAAACAAGCGCAAATTTTACATTAAATTCGCGAAGGTGAAACGCGATAATTATGGGCGACGCATGTAAGTCATAAGCATCAAATTCTTCAGCGCTTATTGCCAGCTCTGTCGACATCTGTCCTTTAGCTGATGAACAGTCAGTACCGGGAAGCTGTAGAAGATTGCGTCATACTTTTGTCCATCGAGCTCTCGCACGTTTTAAGTCCAACCTCTAATTCGTTAAAGGTCCATATGAGCTGCGGATCGGCCTTTGTCCCTCTCTGCATTGGAAAATGTTCGAGCATATTGCGAAGACCAGCAGGCCCAATGTGGACCCGTGCTTGGTCAGGTGTATCAGGCACACCAGGTGCCATTAGAGCTAGAGGTATAGACAAAACTAGACGATGAGTTTTCACAACGCCTAAATATGACTCAACGCTTGATCTTCAACAAAGTGAGGATCTACATACCATGTTTACACATTAGTTTGACGATCAGCCTGCTTTCAAGGCTGTCAACTTCTTCATCTGACGCTGGACTTCCATTTTCTCCTTCAACGATGGACAATATGCACCGTTCAACAGACTTTTCGACAGTCCTGTGTCTCAAAATTGACAACAAGTTCTATGAGAGCCTGTCAGATGCTAGTCGACTGGGATAAAGACGCAGCTCACTTTGGCCAGAAGTTGTCCTTTGACGATTTGCACTTCTTCTACATCTCTATCTTGATCGAGGAGCCCTTCCTGATGTGACTGACCCACGTTGTATCTCGAGAAGAACTCCTTGTCATACTTGAATCTGCAATACGCAGATTTTGAAGAGTTGGTGGCGGATATTGAAAGGGAATCTGGATATGCGCATATAATAAGCTCATCACCATATCTTGACAGGCAAGTGAGCGCCCTCGTAAAGGCTGCTAATTCAGGACCGTGTGTGTTCTAGAAAGAAAGACATTCGTACACTTGAGCGCAGAGGCATCTATTGTTGCTTGCATGGCTGTTCCCTGGAATGGACCGCACACTCAAGTGATGGCAATGAACAAACGCGACATGCTTTGATCTGATGGATCCGCGTTGTTGATATCTGTTTGGCAGTCTTTCGCCACTGCTCCCTGCCTCTGACGAAACCAGGCCAAAATACGGGTTATAAAGCTTTATTTGAACTCTGCGGCACACTTTCTAATGCTACGTTGCTGCTGCGGATTCTCATGCTGTCCTTGCCGCCACCTTCCATTCTTTGAACATTCATGCCTTATGGGATTGAATGTGCCTAAGCGCCGAGTTTGGCTCTCTTTCATAAATGCTTTCTGCGCCTTGAGTTCTCTTGCTTTCTGGACGTCATTGATCGCAGTCTCCTGTTTACTGGAGCCGATTTATGTTTGATCGGTATTTTTTTTTCTTTTTTTTTTTTTTCACCATCAAGGGTGGATGACCCATAGAAGCCTCTACTGGACAACCAGCGATACATAATGCGACACCGCCTAGCACAGCCTGACGATGAGATCCTCGCTTGCGGTCAGGGTTTACGACATTTCGGTCCAGATACTATCTCCATCTATCAAAATTATTTTAGCGCCATGACCTTGCCAAGGCGACCGATTGTCAATTTCTTCACCGTATGTTAGCCCTACCCACATACACTGCCACATTCGTTGTGCAGATAAAAGCTGGAATGCGAGAGGATGGAGGTCTCTACTATTTCTAAACTCCACTCCTTCTCAACTCCCACTGTTTGTCTTGACTGCTTTGTTCGCCTCACGATGGACACTCTTTCCCCTGATATATTAACTTCTGCGGCATTTGCTACTTGCTATGGCCTCCTTTCACTAGTGGTTGTCAATAGCTTCTTGAAGAAGGATGGGCCAAGGACAGACCTTATCTGTAGTCGTGTTCTTGTTATAATCAGGTCAGTACATTAGCTTTCGTTCGGTGGTTCACTCTGAACCTTTCGAGTCTAGAACTTTCTCGTTGTCGGTGCCCGCCTTACAGGCCATTAGCGGATCAAAGCGCTTCGCTTCGAGCCTTGCATCGTTTAGAGCAGTCGAAACGGACATTGGTTTTTGTTTCATCGCTGTTGACCTAGTCATTGTCCTCCGCACTCTCTTGCTCACGTCAACTTACGATTCTGTTTGTAACGTATCCATTGAGGCTGGGTCGTATCACGGACCCCAGATCCCCAGCGCTCGAGCCACTCAGAGGCGTCAGAGGTCCCCTGGAACGCCTCTTGATGAGACACTTGATCACCCTGGGGCCAGGCACTGGATAAGGATTTGCACGGTACTCCTCTTGCCTGGTTTCTTGTTTATCTCTATTGTCGGAGGGATTACTGCAGGAAGATTTGAAAACATTGTCAAGAGTAAATGGGGTCCCAGCCTGTACATGTCTTTGTGGTAAGCAATCAGCCCTATAGAGTAATTTATAAAGCTAACGGTCATGTAGCTATCAAAATATTGGGCTTACCGCTATTTTTTTGTTGATCCTTGGCGCTGCGGCACACTTTGGCGAACACGCTTCATCCAAGATCTACCGGCAAAGTTACACAAAAATAGCCTCAATAACCGCTGTCTTGGTTAGTACTCCAGTTCATCAAGAGAGTCGTGCTCCCTGATCACAGTTCTATCCAGTTTATAGATGATATATATCGCCTTTTGCTGGTGTATTCTACCAAAATCACTGTGCAGCCCATTGAGATTGGACCTGCAGACAGGCCCTTGGCCAGCATAATCTACCTCCATTCTCTGTTTGCCATATTCGTGTTAGAGTTGTACTGCTTGGTGAAACTCATCTGGTTTGACTTCCGCAAAGATTTTAGTAACAAATTCGCGGGCTCACCACGAGGCTTTGGAAGAACTGACGAGGAGGTTGGAGCATCCGAGCAAGGATCGGCTTGTGGAGATAGGAAATAGAATGCGACCGTCTGGTAATCATAGGCGAGGGATCACTGCTGAGGCAATATTTGACACTCAAACATCACTGATAGACCTCTATGCTACTCTTTATTCATGGTTACTAATGTTGTAGTTAAGTAGAGAGTAACCTGGAATCTCAACTATTTGAGTTTTAATCATCGCCTATTTTTCCGGCCAAATTATTTTTCTTGGTGGCTTTCGAACCCTATACATCAAGTAACTTAACAGTGGGCTCCTATCTGCTTTGATTGATCGGTCGGAAGAGGGTTGAGCGGCAATTCTAAGAGCGGACTGAAGCGGGACTTCTGACAGCTAATACCGGGAAGTCAAAGTGACAAGTTCCCTCCTAGAAATGCGCTAGGACTAATGCAGCTGATCGTCGTTTTCTCCATCCCGCCATATTTGCCAGCGGGGGTTCTATTTAAAGGAGCAATGGGTTTCTGTGAGCTGTTCATCAGGCCTGGGCTGTGTAGAACTCTAATCGATGGTCACCGGGGCGAAATTCCGTGGTCCGACTTCCGCAATGCTCCGGATGGGTTGCGGAATGCTGCAGAGAGTATCCGGAATTTAAGCGTGGAAAGGAGTTCCACGTCTATCTTCCTCCTTGTCCATTGTCGGCCAGCCCCTGTGCTAAAATGACCTCATTATGAAGTTGGGTAAGTGAAATGTATTGTTAACGTACTTACAGTCTAGCCCGCTTCTTCTTACGTCACCGGATCAGATTCTTGGCTACTTTAGGTGAGTAAATACATTTGGCGGCGAATGTTGATTGAGTGCGGTCATTCCTTGCCGGCCGGGGGTCAGCCGTAGACGGGGATGGCTTGACCGCCCACGACCCTGATGCCAGTGTCTTGATTTTAGAGGGCGACCTGCCTTTGGTATAGCCGTCGCCCTCGACATGATAATTTCGGCCTGAGCCCGCCGGTAGCCAACCGGGAGTCACCGAGAGCTTCTCAGAACCCACCTACAATAGGTATTTAAGTATTAAACCAGGTCCTCGGAGAAGGTTCCATATGGAGGTGAAAATCAGTGCCGTTGACTTTTCACGCAAGTTCACGATAGCTTTCCTCATTATTACGGTGGCTGAGGGGTATCAATATGTCATAAAGCGATCAGTTTATGACATCGATGCCACCACACCCGAATACACTGAGGGGGGAGGGGGTTTCTATCTTGATCATCACGCCTGGTAGTCAGGGTTTTAAACGGCCAGTCTTGAGCCTGCAGAGATGCGCGCTGGCGACTGCGGCCGAGGGGAACAGCATGATCTCCTAGGGCCTCGTCGTTGCCAGCGGACGAGGAATCGTTAATCGTTTGCGCTGCTAGTGTCTGCATTGTGGCGGGCCGCAAATAGAACCCGTGACCGATGGAATCAACAAGAACGAGAAGCCCGCTGTCCTCGAGTTTTGCGTGCCGTTTTTCCCATCTTGCTCCAGGTTCTGGGGCACTTGGATTTGAACACTGCAGCTGGAGCGCTGTGCAGATTGGAATCCGATCGCACGGGAGCGCAGCGCCCAGGACCGAGAATGGGGAATGGGCTTGGCAGGGCCTCACCGGATCTGAATTTCTAGCTCAAGCCGTCTGGTAACCATCTTTTTCGGCTACCTCGCGTTCGCCCGCACTTTTAACAAAGCCTGATTTTTCCCGCCCAGGCATTCTTTCCGCTCTTTCTCCTTGTTCCCTTCTTTCCTCTCCCCTCTCCCGCTTCCGCTATGCAGGCCGTCCTGCACTCTCTGGCAGCCTTTGCCGTCTCCGCCAGTGTCGCTGGCTCCGCAAGCGCACAACCCACCATTCCTCCTCCGGGCCAACCGTCCCGGAAAGGTACTATCGGTTCCTTCGAGATCATAGGTAACAGTCTGGTCAGCGCTCAGCAGGTACGTATTCCTTCGACAGTAGGAATGTTTCCTATGCCAACTCATCATCGCAACCTCAGATTTTTGTTGGTACTCCCAACACTGTCTACTTCGTTGACAAAGCCGAGAATAACCCGTCCAAAATCAATGATCATCCTGCTTGGGCTTCTGGTACATCTTCTCCACGGCTATCATTTTGTCACTCAGCTAACATATCTTAACCGCGTGACAGAATGGAATCTTGGTTCGGACAAACAACGACCGATGGAGGTGGTGACAAACTCGTTCTGTGCCGTGAGTTTTGTTGGCGGACTTCTAGCGCGTGGCTCATCGTGTCTGAAATTAGGGTGGAAACGTTCTCGGCAATGGAACATGGATGAATGTTGGGGGGAATCAGGCGGTGACTTATGGTGGAGATCCAGCATCGCAGGATGGAGACAATGCTTTCGGTGATGCGGATGGTCGACAATCGTGAGTCAGTCGTATTATCCATCGTGACGCATAAACTCATTACTATGTCAACAGCATTCGGTATGTCACTGTCTAGTCGCAGGCATGCTAAATGCCCGCCGTAGTGTTATGACTAATCTCTGATGTTGACCGTAGACTGCTGGACCCCTGTGACGACGGACAATGTGATTGGAATCTTTCCCCAGACCAGGTGGGACAGAGGTGGTATCCAACACTGTAAGCCTTGTTCTAGAGCTTGATTGACGCGATCTGATCGCTCACGCTTTGGCAGCGAGACCCTGGACGACGGCACGATGATCATTGTCAGTTCAGTCTTATTTCATCGGTCATACTTCAAAACTTAGAAAATGATTTCACAGCTTGGCGGCTGTTCCTTTGGCGGCTATGTTAATTCTGCGTTCCAGGATAACCCAACATATGAATTCTTCCCTCAGAAAGGAGGCCCTATAACGTCGGACATTCTGTCGACAACTCTTCCGGTCAACCTTTACCCGCTGACCTGGTTGCTGCCGTCGTCGCTTTTGCTTGTACAATCAAACTGGAAAACAGTGCTACTCAATCACACAAGCCACGAGGAGACGCCGTTGGACGACATCCCCGATGCTGTACGAGTGTATCCCGCTAGTGCTGGCGTTGCAATGCTTCCTCTTACTCCTGCTAATAATTACACTGCGACTATCATATTCTGTGGAGGCTCGGACGTTCAGCCTGGAAAGTGGGTAGATTGCTCTTGTATCGGTCCTTATCCTCCTAACTCACCACCTTACTATCAATAGGTGGCAATCATCCAGCTTTATCGTTCCTACACAGGCTGCTTCGGCCTCCTGTGTTAAGTTGACTCCTGACGTCTCAGGTTCATACACCCACGATGACCCGCTTCCCGAAGGAAGGTCGATGCTTAATTTCATCCTCCTTCCAAATGGCAAGATTTTTGGTGCGAATGGAGCTTCAATGGGTATGTTTGGTGTTTTCTATCAACGGTTACATCACCGATGATCAATTGCTTGATTCTCCAGGGACGGCAGGATACGGTAATGATTCTTGGGCAATCGGACAATCATATGCAGACAATCCAGTCCTAATGCCTCTCATGTATGACCCCGATGCACCGGCTGGGCAGAGGTTCTCTCAAGATGGGCTGACGGCTAGCACTATTCCACGCATGTACCACTCTTCTGCCACTCTTCTACCTGATGGTACGTCGGCTGCCAGATGAGACAATGATGAGGGTTCACTTATTCTCGCTTAGGCTCAGTGTTGATTTCGGGATCTAATCCTAACTCGGATTACAATGTTGGTCCGAATATCAAGTACCCCACTGAATACCGGACAGAGTTGTTCTATCCTTCGTACTACAATGAGAGGAGACCTGAACCGAAGGGACTCATTTCGCAACTTTCCTATGGTGGACCCACGTTTGATATTCAGCTGGATTCCACCGATCTCTTTGGTGACATCAACAACGTCAAGGAAGCTCGCGTGGTTATCATCCGTACGGGATTTTCCACCCATGCTATCGTACGTCTACCTAGCCGATGAGTCTTGTAATTCACTGATGCATGTCGTACAGAATATGGGCCAGCGTTATTTGCAGCTTGAAAGCACATACACCGGGTATAGCGATAACAACACTGCTACACTCCACGTTCGCCAGATGCCACCCAATCCCTCCCTATTCGCTCCTGGGCCCGCGTATATGTTTGTCGTAGTGAACGGTATTCCATCTATCGGTCAGCCCATAATGATTGGTTCCGGGAAATTGGAGAAACAGATACCCCAAGCTGAGGGTGATTTACCTTCTTCATTGATCCAGCAACCTTCGTCTGGAAAGTCACAGGATAAAAATGGCGCTTCCCCAGGTACTAGCGTATTAACATTCCCACAACTAGCTCTTTGGACTTTGGCAGCCGCTTTCGGTGGCTTTGCTGTTGGCTGGTAGTTCTTCTTCATTGAACATTTCCTTTTTCGTTGTGCAATGAACTGTTTCTTGACATGTGCAACTCGGATTCTTTTAAAAACAATGAACTATTCTAATTCATGTACTTATTTACCTTCCTTCCTCCCCCCCTTTTTTTGATTCCAGGCTGCCCAACCTAGAGTCACGGACTTTTAGATGTAACGAGACTTTATTTCCCTTCTACTGATCCGTTGTGGGTCTTTTGTTATTTTGCATACAATAGTGCTATGTTATCGCTCGCTTACTCCCACTTAGCCTAAGCCTGTAGGTAGTCGTATTGTCACGATGTTTGTCATGACGTTGTTGCGCCGCGTTTGATGGCTCGGGACGGAGAAGAACAGCGTACTGTGGTCCGAGATCAGTTACTGATAAAGGCAACTCTGATATAACCGCGAGCCCCAAGCTTCCTTTTCCAGGTCTGCCACCATTGCCACTGACCATGCATTCCAATTTTCACCCTTTTAGTGGGTCAATACCCACATCCCCCAATCCCATGGACATACAAATGACCCCCACTGTTGTAAAGCCGGTTGTTACTCGGAAAAAGTCCATGCAAATTAAGAGAGTGACACTGACATCGAAAAAAAACTGGTGGATGGGTGCGTTGTCCTTCCCTTGCTGGTAACGTGTCAAAATGTTTAGATGGCGTGCCTATACAGTTGAGATGGATGAGGAAGAGGAGCCTATAACGAATACATTCACCTCCCCTTCGTTGTCCTCTGAGACCACGGCCATAGAGCCGCCAATATACGACTATCAGCATGGCGTCGACCAAGTTCCTCATACAGTCTCCATGACCCCTCCCCCGTCTCCTATCTACATTCCCCCTCGACATCCAACGTCGATCTTCTCCTTCCCTACACCCACTGCCTACTCTGCTCCACCCAACCCGACGGCTAGCATTAGTCCAATCGCTCACGGATCAGCATCGGAGCTATTTAAATGCATAGTCAAGAAGCCGGATGTCATCCAACTGGAAGTCAATGGCGAAATGCAGTCGAATGCCTCGGATGTCACTGTTCAGTTCCTGGCAGAGCTCAGAGTGTATACAATGATTGAGCGCCATAGGAACATATGCGCGTTTTTAGGCTCGTTGGAGAATGTTGGGATGGTGTTGGAGTATGTGGATGGTCGGACGCTGTACGATGTCATTATTGCGCGTCCGCCGATGACGAAGGAGAAGAAGATTGACTATCACAATCAACTCTTGGATGGGTTAACGCATCTGCATTCATATCGGCTCAGTCATGGCGACATTTCCCTGTTGAATATACAGGTAACATACGAATCAGACACCATCAAACTCCTTGATTTTGGTCGTTCTGTGTCTGCGGATTCTGTGTTCAAATCGCCAGATGATGAACCCATTGATCCATTTACATTCCTCGAGAGACGACACCCTAATTCTTCGGGATCGTATCCACCCAAAATCGAACAAATTCACCCTGGTACTCGTCCGTTCTCCGCACCAGAGATTCTTAGAGGCGAGTGTCTGGACCCATTGTTAGCCGATGCGTATAGCTTTGGGATGATACTGGTGTGTTTGGATCGTTGCGAGAGCATTGACGTGAAACCTTGGGACCAGAGGAAAGACAAATTGCCTAAGGATATTTTTGATGGATGCGAAGTGTTTGAAGAACGTGCGCGAGAATATTTGAAGAAATGTAATGATGGAAGAAGACGACTTTTCAAAGCGGATATGATTGCAATTTCCTAGAATGCGCGAGTTCGTTGTTTGATGAAATTGTCGAGAAGAAGACGAAAGGCGAACTGGAAGAAAACATTGTCACCCCAACTCTTTCTTTATCATTCGCGCCGATTCGCGTGTACGAGCCCGTCCATTTGAGTTAAGGATAAGAACACAATTTTCCTCGCTCCTAGACTGGACTCACTAAGGGGGAAATTGTCGAACGGTGCACAAACTATCTATTTGAATTTTGGGCTAAATATAGACTTGTGGCGAATATTCGTATGTTGTGTATGCTCTGTTGCCAAAGCTGATTGACTACCATCCGCTAATTTATAGACCCAGGTTGGGGTAGCGGAAAGGACAATCTCTATAACTTCGCTGTTACCCTGTATTCTGGACCCTCTAGATTGCTGTTTTCGAACTATGCTTTGTGTTGAATACTCGGTGTTTGGTATGGTGATCACTAGGTGTCCTTGGTCCGCAAGATGCGACTGAAGGAGATATGCGATAATGATTAGTATGTTCTTGATATGAGCAATCATGGATTCTTCTCACTGTTGACGATTTGTGGCCATTATCTGACGTTTCGTAAGTGGTTAAAATGCTGTTGAATGTAACGTTATGTCATGCAGGGGCACGCATGATCGATCGATGCATGCGGGAGATTTGTTTTGACTGGAAGCTTGGGAAGCTTGATGTCACCTGCAATGCAGCCGAACATCCATCGTGACTTTGATCTTTATCTTGGGTCGATTTTGGTCGTTGTGTGGCGTCAGAATGGCTGAGTATGGATACATGAAGCACGTTATCCACGTTTCAGGATTTGTTTTTTGTTCTGTGCCAAGGAAAAGGTGAGTCAACCAAAACTCTGAAATAGCACGACAGATCGGCGGATTTATCCATCCTTTTCTTTCAGAAGGGAAATCAAGTCTAAGGAACCCGGGATCGCTTCTCGCATTGAGGTTCGGAGATATCTGCAGGTAGTTTCCTGAATAAGGTTCAGTGACCCCGGAGTGACCCCTCCTGACTTGTCCCTGTACCGAGAAAACTTAGTCAAGAAACCCTGTGTCGTTGGGCCGTAATATCAGCCACTCCTTCTGGTATGGAGGTTTACTTTTTCCGTTCACCGATTCGGGTGCTTGTGTTTTTGAAATTGCAAGGCTACGGGAAAAGAAGGAGATTGCAATCAGAAGTGGGCCGTTCTCCACTGAATTGCCTGGTTAAACGAGCACGAAGTAGGTCAGAAAACTCTGGGTTGCTGAAACTCGAGTGAGGCGGCGGTATCTCGAATGCTGCATCAGGTCAAGCCTCGATAACGGTGAAAATGTGGCAAGGCCTGTGGCGCAAACGATCACACCGGTAGCATACTTATTGTTTTAGCCACCGCGCCGTTTGGTCTTTGGTTTAGACTAGGAACTTGAATTTTCGACTTAACCAATTTCTGCTGATAGAGTTCGTCTACAAAAATGCACGTGGGATACCATTGGAATTTGTTAGGACCATTTAGGGTTCGGAGGGGACAGGCAAACACGTGTGTTATGAGCCATGGTATCATAGATGTATCTGCCAGAGCTGTGTCAAATGTAGGACAGATGGACCTCATGATAATTACCCCGGTTATTTGTTCTTCTTCGACATCTTCAGCTTTCACATGCTAGGAGGTCAAAGTCAGAGCTTTCGAGGGAGGATGTGTTGTTGTAGATGTCAACTGTAAATGTGTTGTTGGTATATGGTGATCCATAAGTCAAGGAGCATGTGTTTCGGTGGGCTCTCGAGGACTCCGAGGGCTGAACTAGAAAAAATCCTGAATTTCAAGCAGCTCTTGGCGTGTGTGCTATGCAAGTGCATGTAGTCTATGTTTACACTCATGGTAAATGAGTATCTTCAATCTACAAATAGACGGACCGGTCTACCTCTGGTCTAGGCAATAGAACATCAACCAATTTCTGATATACCATAATAAATAAGGTATTGCGGAGGTTCGGGAAATCAATGCGGCACACTGATTGCATAGCGGCATGTGTACCGATGACTTATACTTTGAATGGCGAATAAACTTAAATCAATTAATAAATGGTCCTGGGAGGGAAGTGCAGGGTCATTTCTGATTCCTTCGCTCAGACTATGATTCTTTGCTGCTATGCTATCTAGAAAATCACTTTGCCGGCTTTCGCTGATCGCCTTACCTATATCCCTGTTTTTAGCCTATCTTTATACTAATGCTCGGCCGCCCTACGCATTCTACAACGGACTCAAGGCCCAAGAGTTTAGCGATTCTCGAGAGACAGTTGGGCTTCAGTTGAAGGGAGGAAAGCCTAGATTCGTAGCGTTCAAGCAATTAAGAGGGGCTGGGTTCAACAACCAAGTAAGTGTTGTGTGTATTACTATGAGCGTCGTCGCATTCATGCAACAGGTTCAAGATATTCTACTTTACCATAATCTTGCCCTAGCAACCAAGCGTACTTATGCATATCATCCATTTGTTTGGCGGCCCCGAGGAGAGACGTCTTATGTTCCCCTGAGCGCTTTTCTTCCTGGCGTCACGAAGGATAGTATTACCACGAATATCTTCCACCAAGTCTGTCGAGTGGATGAAATACAACACGTCACACTTGGGACAGACGCACACGAGGAGCAATGGCAACATGCTCTAGATGTCCTGAATGGGGACTTACCATGTGTGTTGGTGCATGATTGGATATTCAACTGGAAGTATGTAGACCTTGGTTCCGCACGGCCGCCAAGTACTAATTCTTTAAACTTTATAGTTTCTTAGCTAGTCCGGGAATACGCCCTATTTGGCCCACATTTTCTGCATATCTTCAAAATCATTTTGAATGGTCGGGGTCTATTCTTAATCTCACTCACCGTGCTCAGACGGAACTCAATCTCCGTGCGACATCTTCGTCTACCACTGGGGAAGATTATATTGCTCTTCATCTTCGAAGGGGTACGTAGTTCCATCACATTATGGCAAGCCATTGTAGCAACTTAATTATGTGATGCAGGTGATTTTGAAAGTCATTGTAAATCTTTATCCAAGGAAAACGCGACAGGGTTTACGACTTGGGCAACGCTGCCGGAATTACAGGGCTCTGTTCTCCAACCCCCTCTGGATATTTCGAACAGCACCTCGATATTGATGCACTGTTATCCCTCTCTTCGCCGCATCCTCTCTGCAGTAAGAGTCCAGGCTGAAAAACACCCCGAAGTACATACACTCTATGTTCTACACGATGGTGCAATCGACCACCCATTGGTTTACGTGCAATTCTACAAACTACGGACTACCCTCATGAACGAAATATGGGCAGGATGGAATCGCTGGCCCGGTGGTCCGATGACTCGCGTATTGCAGAGCAGTGATGCGCAGAGCGTGAAGATGAGGGGCGAGAATGATTTCGGCGTTGCTTTGGACGTTGAATTGGCTAGGAGGGCTGTTGGATTTGTCGGAAATGGATATTCGAGCCTGAGTACTCAAATCGTAGCTTTGAGATTGGCAGATGGTGGGAGAGTTGAGGACATTACTTTTGTATAATTTTTGTCGCCTTGATGTTGGGTTAATTTGCGTTGCTAGCTTTTTATTCACCTTAATTTATGATTTTCACCTGGGTTACCACGAAGGATCGGTTTCTGTTTTCGTGACTTGTCATGTCACATCAGCCATGTCGTCTTCTTCCATTGCAAAACTGAAATCCCTTCTCTGCCAGCCTATCCGGATTTCAACAACAGACAACCGCATTCTTATTGGTACCTTTGCTGGAACGGACAAACCTCTTAACATCATCCTTACCAATGCAGAAGAATACAGGTCATTTTCTTTACCCTTCAATCTACCACTTTGCCTCATCGTCACTGTAGAATTGATGGCTCTGATAAAATCCCACAAGGTCGTTATGTGAGCCTTGTGATGGTCCCCTGGAAACTTATCGCCTCTATTGAGGCGCCTGGTCGCTGGTTCGCGGCATCGGACTCCCCTTCGTCCATGTATATTTAGTCGGGTTTGCGCCTTGATAATCAAATGCAATGATTCCAGGCGTGCACCAGGCGTGCACTCACACTGCGCTCTGTCTCGGCTGCCAGGCGCCGTGAGGTTACTCGAAGCGCACCCCAAATCTGAAATTTGAAAACTGAAATTGGCGCGAAAATAGGCGGCATATCTCAAATGGGCGAGTCATCCGTCGCTTCCCAGGGTCATTCAACCAATAAATAAGAGGCGACGCATTCCTTCCTTCGGCTCATCCACTGCCTCTCCCTCCTTCACTGGCCAGCTCTACGCGCGACGACACACCCTTTACTGCATCTCTTCTCGCCTATCATGCCTTTTTGTCCCCGTTGCGACCGCTCCTATCGCACATGGCCCGCTTTCGATCAGCATTTGAATGATTCCCAGCATCACAACATCTGCGACGACTGCAACCTAGACTTCCCCACTGGGGTTGGTCTACGGGAACATTGGATCCAAAGCCCGCGCCACTTCTATTGTCGAAAGTGTGGTGTGCACTTTGATGACGACGAAGAACTAGAGGATCATTGTCACTCGGCCCACATTTGGTGCCAACCATGCGACAAGTTCTTCAAGAATGACCTTGGTCTCACCGAGCATTACCGACAATCGGAGGTGCACTTTTACTGCGACTCTTGCAATCGTTTGTTCCGGTCAGCGAGTAATCTCCGAGCAGTAAGTTATCGCATATGATCCGCATACATCCCGAAATTAACAGCCATTCGTCTACTAGCATCTCAATTCTTCCACCCACCAACCCCGTAACGTCAAGTGTCGTGGCAAGGGTTGTAACATGACATTCGTCAGCGTTTCCGCCATGCTCCTTCATCTCGAATCTGGCAACTGCGTTTCGGGCATTAACCGCAGCTATGTTAACCAGAAAGTCCGCGACTTCGACCGAAACAATGTCATCACCGACCCATCTCGTATGATCACCGGATCCAGCTCCCAAGTCGACACCAGGTATTATGCGACGGAACGTTCTTGGAACGGGAACGCGTATGAGTGTTACCTATGCCACACCGCCTATAGGACGCTCGCGGGCCTTAACCAACATCTTGGGAGCCCGCGCCACCAGGACAAGTTTTATCTATGCCCTTTGAGCACATGCCGTACAAGGTTTAGTGCCTTGAGTGCCCTGTGCCAACACATCGAGAGTCAACGATGTGGGGTCTACAAATTCCGTGCTGTCAAGGATACGATGGAATCAGTGGTTTCAGGGATGAACCGTTTGACATTCTGAGGTCGTCATCAACTCGTCTTTTATCCGTTTTCTTGCGTCTCCCCGTCTTTTGAATACAAGCATTTCTCGACGTTCTCGGCGTTACCTTCAATTACCTCGAATTTTTTCTCGAATTTTTATATAATGATTTTGTCTATCGAATCAGCAATAGTTGTGGCGACGATTCTGTGCTCAGCTATGTATGAGACCCTCGGTTCCTGGATTTTTTCTGCTCTCAAATATATATTAAATGTTGTCTTTTTATCTTTTGGCAAGTCCTTCAATATAAATCTGGCATTGGACCCAAGTTGGCTGATTCTTCCGTGTATATTTAGGCGGCTATGTTTGGTTTTAATAAGCATGCACGCTGCGTAGTCGTGCTTGATCTCCTGCTCTGTCCAAGTCTTCGAAACGCACCGCGAATGCGCGATTCGAGCTCAGGCATGCTGCAAACAAGTGGCTCACCTGCTAACCGAACGGATAAAGGGCAACTTGTCCCTTCCCTTGTTTCATCATCCCTTCTCTTTCTCTTCTCTTTCTTCTTCAAGGGTACGTCCTACTTAGCCACGACGACACCTCTTGTCATCGTTTCTCCTAGCCTGTCATGTATTACTGTGACCGTTGCGACCGCTACTATCGTACGTGGCCGGCCTACAACCAACACTTGAATGATTCCGCGTCACACAACGTGTGCGACGAATGCGATATTGACTTTGCGACCTGGGATGACTTACAAAATCACTGGATTCAAAGCCCGTACCATTCTTATTGCCGATTTTGTAACGAGGACTTCGATGATGATGATGAACTCGAGGATCACTACGACTCGGCCCATATCCGATGTCGGCCATGTGGCAAGTTCTTCAAGAATGAGTACGGCCTCCACGAGCATTATAGACAATCTCCTCGACACTTTTATTGTCCCGATTGCAGGCGTTTGTTTCAATCAGCAGGTAACCTACAATCAGTAAGTTCGATATTGTACTTTTGATTTGCATACATCTCGATGTTAATAATTGTCGTTTGTCTCTCAGCACCGCCAATCTTCCATCCATCGGCCCAGTAACGTCAAGTGTCGTGGCAAGGGTTGTACCATGACATTCGTCAGTTTTTCTGCCATGATACTTCATTCTGAATCTGGCACCTGCGTTTCGGGAATCAATCGCAGTTACGTGAACCAGAAAGTTCGCGAACTTGATCGAAACAATGTCATCACAGACCCATCTCGTATGATCATAGGGCCTGGCTCTCAGGACGACACCAGATACTTTGCGACGGATTTAGCCTGGAACGGGTACACCTATGAGTGCTACCTGTGCCATGGCACTTTTAAGACGCTCGCTGGCCTCAACCAACATCTTGGGAGTCCTCGTCATCAGGGCAAGTTTTATCTGTGCCCTTTGAACATATGTCGCACAAGGTTCAGTGCCCTGAGTGCCCTGTGCCAACATATCGAGAGTCAACGATGTGGGGTTCACAAATTCCGTGTTGTCAGGGATACGATGGAATCTGTGGTTTCAGGAATGAATCGTTTGACTTTCTGAGATCCTTATCATAGTCATCCATGTTCCGAGCTAGCAGGAGCAGAGCTGTAGTAGAGGCAAATCTTCATACCTATGCATAAGAATTCTTGGCCTGGTAGAAATTCCTTGTATGTTAAGTTGTTGTTTGATATTTAATGAGAATCATATTGGCTTGCAACCAGGGAATCGTACATGGTTAGGTCATACGTTAAAATACGACTTTGGGCGACCCAAGCTTCGGATGTCGTTTCTCTTGAGAATCATTAGAGCTGAAGATATCGGCTTCGCAAAGTCTTTCTTTAGATCCCTTGAAATCTCGTGCACGAAGCCAAGAACAGCATCTATCCAAAAAAGTAGACCCCGATCAAAGGATGACCAGATGAGGGACGGCAGTCCGGAATCGCCAAGGTCTACCGCGGAATGTTGTCACGAACTCGAATCCATTTTTTCCTCCATCGCCTGCTGTACTTCAAGCTTCTCCATAATAGCCCTCTGTAGACTGGACTTTGTATTCCGGGCCTTTTGATTGCCCAAGGTAGGCAACGAGGATGAAGACGATCCTTGTTGATCAGGCACATTGGCCTTGGTCGTTGATGAAGTATCTGGGTCGGAGCTACGGAGGTGAGGAGGGACGATGATCGGCGTTGCACGAGGTGGAGGAGGCCACTAGGAATGTCCGTTAGTACCCTTGCTTGGAGCTGCTTCTACCTCAGCGAAGCAAAAAAGCTACTTACACCTCGATTTGGCTGATTGAAATGTAATGCTGCCCAAGGAGGATAATCCGTTTCTAGTTTCACAATGTGATCCTCGAGAAACTTGAGCCGCGCCCATAATGTACGAGGGGGTGATGGAACTGTTGAGAGGGAGGGTTTCACATTGATCAGTGAGATCATAAAGAAGGAGAGTCTTACCATAGCGGACAGCTAGATGTGACTCGATATTGCCTAGACGTTCATCTACGCCAGGATGATCTTTTGGAAGTGACTCTTGGTCATTTGGGACGACAATCGCGCCATCTGAGGCGACTGAGGAATCTGTATGGATATTTAACTTGGACGATGCTGGGTGTCTCTCATCTTTCTTGGCCTTGGTCCTACGCAACGGTCCTTCATCGTTTTTGGCGATGTCGTACTTCATCTGCGCGTCGCGATCGAACACCCGGGCATCTGTTCGAGCGCAGGATGAAACTGCGGTATCGTCTTCTGGGGGGTCGTCCACCTCTTGTAATTGTTTTCGCTTCTCCGAGAGGCTTAGAAGGAATTCGCTTCGGTTTGATGCATCGTTACGAAGCCTATTTTTGGCGAGGAAAGTCGAGATTTCTTTGTTGATCTAGTGAACAGGTGTTTGAATATACCCAAGGTCGCATAGACCATACTCACACTGGTCTGGCTCCGAGGTTTTTCACCATTAACAGGGCGAACATAATCGAGCTTTCTCTCTTCTAGGGGTCGATCATCGCTCTCCTCTTTATGTTCTACAAGGGACTCATCAATCGACTCTTTTGCCTTTCCTTTCTGTGACTTGAGTTCTTTCGTGGTCTGAATAATAATCAGTGTGAATCGAAAAAGGTTATACTCGCGAAGAGATCTAGAAACACACACTGAGCGCCTTTACTAAATGCTCCAGAGCAAATTGAATGCCGGTCTGCTCCCAATCGGAGTTCATTACGAGCATGTCACATTCGAAAGCCTTCAGCGTTTGCGTCAATCCAGCTTTTTGTAGAAACGCTCGGAAAGCCTCGTCCCAATGATCGTACTGTGGCGGAGGAGGTGACGGAGTTCTGGATTTAACCTTCGCTTCTGTCGTTACTGTTGTCACATTGGTAGCTCCAGCATTTGTCAAAGGTGTAGGAGGTACTGGCGTAGAATAGTATGGAGACTGATATGGAGCGTAAGCTTGTTGAGCATAGAAGGTATTCTGGGGGGTAGCAGAAGGGCCCCCACTATACAAAGAGTTCATTGCCCATGCATTCTGCCAGTTCAGGTGTGTATACGGTTGGTAGGATTGTGCGTGTACTTGAGAAGCGGTCACATTCGCGAGTGATGAATACGGATTTGTACTAGCTGTATTGGTATTTGAGCTTCTTGTTGTAGGAGAGCTCGGTGCCGGTGGTCCAGTCGAGGTGTGAGCATCGGATGATTTTTCGGTCATTGTCGAGGATTCCAAGTAAAGCCATCAATACGTAAAGATGTACAAATTCAGTCGCACAAATATATTTCCAGTTTATTACTTATCATGATCAATCAAAACGTTTGATTAGATGCACTTGGAGATAGACATCAAGGGACTAATGGACTTTCTCACTGCCTAAGATTCCTTCATCAGAAGATACCTGATCTCCGCTTGCCAAGGTTTGAGAGACTTTGTTGTCCCTAGGCATTGCATACATTCCCTGAGACCGTTGAAGTCCAACCGGTAAACATCTCGATCGACCGGATCTGAGTTATAGAATCCGCTGTGGGAGGGCCGTTTGACCAACAAGGGTCACCGCTGCTCCAAGCATTCCAGATCCAATGTCCTGCTTGGGTTGGAACCTAATTACCAATTTAGTTAGCTGGTAGGTGGAAATAAGAGTATGTACGTTACATTTTGTGTAAAACGAGCTTTTTGTTGGCCATCGATAAAGAAAGCCGTGGCGTTTGACGACCACTATTTAGTTCATGAATGAGTGGGTCCCTGAGTCCCTTTGTTAACAGGTAGATGAACTTACATCAATACGATATTCTACATATTGATATCAGCTTCACGACGCAACTTCGGGAGAGCAGAACGATTTTACGCACCATGGAAGTCCGCAGTGGGATCAAAGGTAAACGGAATTGTTGCGTCCGTTGTGGGCGCACTGGAAGATGCACGCTAACATAATTGTCAACATAGCATCGATACCAGAGTGGATGTTCTCGTCGTCACTTACCTGGTTTGTCGCCCAAATTCCAGCTGGAACACATTGACTAGGAGTAGATATAGTACTCGTCAATGTCTCCCAATCAATTTCTTGATTGTCGTTCACTTGAATAACCTTAACATCAAAATTTATTTTTGATAATAGGAGACCCACGATAGAAGAAGTTGCCCTCGACGACACCCGGAGTCTTGCTTGATTTCAAGAAAGTACGAACTGAAGCATATTTGAAAGTATCTTGTGTGACCATTTCGGCGCTTTGGACTGCGCCGCTGCCGGAGTACCGGGAGACTTTGAGATTCAAAGCGCCTGTTCCCAACGCTATATTGGAGGGAACGGATGTTCTTGGTATCGGCGTAGAGCCAACGGTGTCAGAACTGATGCTTATTCCGAAAGAGCTAGTTAGGAAGGTATGTTATTGGAATCACTTGCAAAGCTTGGGTAAAATGGTTACCTGAGTAGGGACGCCGCATTACCACCAGGAGATACATTCGAGAAATCTGCAAATAATCGCTTGGTGAAACCACCAGATATTCCGTTGACAACGTAGGTATCGCAAGCTGCCTGCACCGACGCTGTGGCCAGTAGCAGAGTGATGAAAGGGGCTAACTGAACCCTGAGGAAGAATGTCATCAGAACCCGGTCGTTGTTATCGCGGTGCAAGATGGCACTAGTTTTATACTACAGCGCTCATGGTGCTGGAATCTCACGAGTACCTGATCAAAAGGATTCAGCTGCGGCGTGGTCTGGACTCACGCGAGAGGGGCTTCCTGGCATGCGGAGATGTCAGTTAGAAGTCGCATGCATCCTTGGGCCGTTCAGGCTGATCATGCTGCCGACCAAGCCGGTAACTACTTCTTTTGAACATTTATACTCAAGTCACTTAGGACTGCTGGCCTCGAATGAATGACAAGTAATCTGGTGGAGCTAAATTCAGAGTATGGCAGGGCGGCGGCAAGGCTTCGTAATGATGTTTCGATAGTCATAGGATTCTACTTGTATTGAGCCATATGACTCAACAAAAAACCCCTATGATGTCGACGATACGACATATAATGAATGACATGTGGCAACATTTCACTTGGACACTAAAAATGCGTCAGAAGCAGGTGGCAGTGAGAAATGCAAGTAAATAGATATCTTTTTTGAGGTTGATTGGATGGTTTGGTTCTCCGCGAGGGATGGATTCTGCCGAGCTAACCAGGTCGAGGCCGGCATCAAGATCTAGCTAGACGGTCTGAGTCTTAAAATGGCACTTTCGATTGGTTGCGGCATGGCTGAGTGTCAATGTGGCCTACTTTGACGTTGCCTCTTCCCACACTAAACCGGGTGCCCACTGGCGCCGCCCGAATTCACAACTTCGGAGGTTCAGGCGTGCCCTGGGGCATAGATGATCACAATCGAGCCCTGTTGTATCTTGAATACGAGATATCTTGCTGTCCGATATATTATATAGACCCAGGGGGAAAGAGGGCCCCCGGAAATCCTGTATCCCAAATTCGGACCAGTTTTGGAAACATATCTGTTACTTATCACAAAGGCGTGAACCCCCGGAGTCCTGAGTACATTTTCACTTTAACACCTTGCCACCAAATAACAACGCTAGCTCTCCGGACCATGGGCAAACACGCATCTCTAAGAAGGGCACGATGGCCTTGAAGTGGGCGGCCGACAAGTATCATAAAGTTTACTGCTTCGGTGATAGATGACGGTGCTGATGCCTTCGTTGTTCGGGGTAGCGGTCGAGAATACTGATGAAGTGTTGAGGAACGTCATTACTATTGGGTTTACCCTCAGGGAACCGTGGTCGTGGCCAGGCCGGGCTTTGAATACATTTTGTGGAAGCCAAGCGGGGATACGGAGAGGACTGAAGGTTGCTGAGCAGGAGCATCAGAGGAGATCGGAGTCTCAACCAATCCAATTAATCACTATTTATATCGGTATAAGCTAGTGCTCCTACTCCTGACTTCCTTCTAGTCGCCATGCACCTCCTTCACTCCCAGGTTTCGCCCTCGCCCCTCGCGCGCACCCCGGGCGACTTGCTTATCGAAATCGCGCATTGCTTAGACTCTCGTTCTGACATTCTTCACCTTTCCCTCACTGTGAGTCTTCCCACCGACCCCTCGCCCAGACCTGACGCCTTCCGTAGTCTTCTTATGTCTTTTCCTACATTTCTTCTGTACTATATGAATCCGTCACTCTAAATTCCTCTCAACAATGCGTTTCTACTTTGGGCATGCTCGCTGCCCACACGGATGTTGCTCGGCATGTCCGCGAGCTCACTCTAAGACTGCAACCAAACCACAACTCTACGGGAGACGACGTAAACGCGGCTTGTGCTGCGGTCATCAAAGTTGCTTCTTCAAAGGCTCTCGACGCTCTGTGTAGATTTGTGTGGGACGCTGATGAATTGCCATCCTATGAAGATATGTGGTTTGCTCTGCGGATAGGGTCCGTATTGGTATTCCTTCCTTTCTCCCCCGCCTCCTCAACCTCTGTAGATGCCCCCAGTTGCGCTATGTTGGTACAAGCATTGGTTGCACACTGCCCAGACTCAATAGCCACGTGAGTCTTTGTTCAAGTTTCGTCTTCTCCCGAGCTCAATCTTCCTCGCGTGCATTAGCTCTTCGATTTTTGTAATCTTTCTGGATTCGCATTACACCTTAAACCCGGGTTTTATGAATGCCATGTTGACCTTTTTATGGATGGTACGGGTCTCTCTTTCTTTCCTAATGGACTCGCTTAGCCTTCACGGAGCAGAGGATCAGCCAATTTCGCGGAAGTTGTGGGATATGCTCATACACCGATGCCCCAACCTAGAAGAACTTTCGATAGAGGGTGCTTCTTCGATTCCTGCTGATATACATGCCCTTGTCCAAGGTCACTGGCCCAAGCTCAAGAAGCTTTCCCTCGGTGACATCTGCATCGATTGGATTCCCAGACCATTGACACCCGGCGAAAAGCGACCATTCGTTGCATTTCTAGAAACACATAAAGAACTCAAAGCCATCAACCTCTCACGACACAATATCCAACCCATTCATTTTGCCTCCCTGGATCCCACATGCCTACCGAGCGTGACATCTTTTTCGGGCACCCACCAACAACTTCAGGCATTGCCTCACCTTCATCGCTCGCTCAAGCAGGTCACCTTCCGTGATCCTGTCGAAACGAGAGAAGTTTCGGCACCGACAATAGCATCGATACTTAGGGAGCTAACGAACCTTACGGATTTGAGGATCTCTTTCGCCTTGCATTCCATGTATGATAGTGGCAATCTCCTTCGATCGCTGATCCAGTCCTGCCCGAACTTGAGGCATCTTGATCTGACATGTGCCCACAAACCCTCGTTCCAATTGGTGAGTCACTATGTTCTTCTAGTAGATCATCATTAGTTAACGTCTACTGTCATACCTTTTAGGATGCTTTCGCAAAGACTATACGCGGATTCCCAAAGCTGCGAACCTTAAATCTCACGATCGTCAAATATCCTGGTGACGAAACGCTTGCTAGTGGGGCAGTCAGGATCGCACAATCAAATCCACGTCTTCAAAAATTCTCCCTTACGTTTATCCCACCTCTCTTCCCCCCACCGTTCCCGTTTGCTTGGGCACCTGACACTACTTTGGGCAACGACGGAGCTCCCGCATACCTCGGAGCCGGATTTGGTGCCGTTGGTTCCATTCTAGTCCCTATCCAGCCGTTTTCCATATCTTTCTCATTCCTCCCGCTGCCCAAATATGTGTGTACGCAGGGTCTGTTCTCGCTGATCACCGACGCCCATGGTCTACCCCTGACACTGCAAGCTGCCGAGACGTCCCGAGTTATTTGGCCTTGGAAGTTGGGAGAAACCGTACGTTCGAGAAAATATGAGACGGAGTTGGGACCTTTTGGGCGACGACGAGGCGGGCGAGGTGGTTTCGGCCGAGGGATAGGTGGACTACGGGGTCTGATGAGCTTGATGCTAGAGAGAAGTAGTGCTGGTGAAGAAGTTAGAATGATCTTATTCTGCACAGCACTCGTCGTGTTGGCTGCATGGGGGTTCGCCGTTGGGGGCCGAAGAGGAATCGGAACTGGTTTTCATTCTGGTGCAAATATTGGCATTCTCGGTCTTGGTCTTGGTCTAGAACTTGCGAGTTGAAGCAAGGCTTTTCATTCCACACCCATTGCATCATTCCTAATCCATAATTTAGTATTCCACTTTGCATTGTTGTTTTGTCACACATTCATCCCTCATGCTACTTAACATTTATCATATTGGTTTGTATTAGGACTGTTTTGGAGCCACTTTGGAGTGGTAGAACTGTAGCATGTATGTAATGTACTAGTAGTTTGTAATTAGATTGTAACTTTTATGTTTTGGTCCACTTTGGTTTACGCAACATAGACATACACTGACGCATTCACAGTAGTGGGTGCATACATCCTCTGAACAAGCAATGTATCGAATCTCGGAGGTGAAAGAAATTGAAGCGGCCTAGAAGCGGCTTTACTGTGATCGTGATTCGTGACCCTTAATCATGTAACACTGGAGCGTCGCACATGCAACAGGCCTCAGTTTTCATGCCTTTCAATTCTCCACCAGCCAGCCAGCTACCCAGCGATACTTATGACTCGAATCCTTGCCGCTCAAACACCATATCAATGATGGGGTGGAGTCATGAGATGTTCCGCTTCTTAAGCCCCGGAAGCCGTTCGACTGGTCTAAATTTGCTCTGCAACTTTTGTCATCTGTTGATGAACACCGACACGCAAGTAGTGGTGCCGAGATGGAGAAGCCTAATCGATTCAAGATTTGTATACTACACACACCCCGCACGAGAGTGTAGATCAGGTTCACTCGGTAAAATGGCCGAAACCCTGTTCAAAGAGTGGAAAGTGTGAATAAGCCAAACCTTCTAACTGCTCCGGGTTTGGTGTGCCGAGACGCGCGTCGAGTGATAGAACTAACGCCAATTGAATCGAGGTCGGAACCGTCCAACATGATTATGAAGAGTTATTAATTCTCCTTGGAGTGGCTGCTACGAAAACTGTTATAAAATCGCGGCTCAAAAAATGAAAACTACAGAAATATCTCTGTTCTCTCTTAGGCGACTCGTTTACTTGCTCAGTCAACTGAAATCTATGGTCAACGCTACGCAGTCAGTTTCCGAAGTGTCTGTTTCACCGGATCTGTGGTCAGATAAACCGATTCATCACCAGAAGTCCTTGAAAGTTATTTGCGTCGGGGCGGGTGCTTCTGGCCTACTGCTTGCATACAAACTGCAACGGTCTTTCGAGGACTTTGACCTGACTGTGTACGAGAAGAACGAAGACGTGGGAGGAACATGGTTTGAGAATAAATATCCAGGGTAAACTTTTTTTCGTCGTAAACCCTCTGTATAGATTATTGACATCTCGTTTTAGGTGTGCTTGTGATATACCAGGGCATTTATATACATGGTCATTCGAGCCTAACCCAACCTGCTCAACGACCTACATCGGAACGGACGAAATTCAGAAATACTTTTCCGGTTTCGCTGAAAAATATGGTCTTCGGAAATACTGTCAATTCAAAAAACAAGTTTCCCGTGCTGAATGGGACAATGACAAAGGACAATGGAAGGTAGAGGTTGTTGACCTCGAGACTGGGGCCACGATCCATGATAGGTGTCATTTCTTTATCAGCGCGACAGGGGTATTGAATGCCTGGAAATGGCCTGATGTTCCTGGGATTGATAAATTTGAGGGAAAGATATTTCATACTGCGAACTACGATCGTAGTCTGGATTTGACGGACAAAAACGTCGCATTAATTGGAAATGGGTATGTCTTCCCTTCTTCACGACATCAAAATCAACAGCTTATTATTAAAAAAAACACAGGTCATCAGGCATTCAAGTTCTACCAGCCATCTTACCAAAGGTCAACAGCATCGTCACGTTTATTCGTTCTCCTACCTGGATAGTCCCAAATTTCATCAAGGAGTACAACTACACTGATGAGATGAGGCGCACTTTTGCTTCTGATACCCAAAAGCTTGAAGAGCATCGTCGAGAATTAGACTCCACTTTCGCCACCATCTACCCTATGTTCCTACGTGATTCGCCCGCCCAGCAAGCTTCTGCTGCATCGGCGCGTGAAGTCATGATCGAGAAACTCAAGGGATCCGGACTCGAAAACCAAATCACACCTACGTGGTCTTTGGGCTGTCGGAGGTTGTCACCGGGCATTGATTATCTCGAAGCACTCGTTGACAAAAAGACGCAAGTCGTAATGGGTGGAGTCAAGGAGATTACAGCTGGGGGGTGTATCGGTGAAGACGGGAAGGAGCACAAAGTTGACGTGATAATCTGTGCGACGGGATTCGATACGAGCTTCAAGCCTAGGTTCCCGATTTTGGGATCGGATGGGGTCTCGTTGACTGAAATCTGGAAGGAAGAACCAATCAGTTATATGGGATTAGCTCCTCCTGGTATTCCGAATTACTTTATGGTTTCTGGACCTTGCAGTCCTGTAGGTACCGGTCCGGTACTCCCTGGGATAGGTATGATCGTCTTTCTTGTCACATTTTAACATCCGTTCACGCCAGTCTTTTCCAGAATCGCAGATAGACTATATGCTCAAGTTGATTAACCGGTATCAAACCGAGAACATCAAAAGCATATCTCCCAAGCTTGAAGCAGTCAAGGATCTAATGTCATTCAAGGATGCTTACCTGCAAAGAACTGTTTGGAGTGATGAATGTAATTCCTGGTACAAGAGCAGTAGTGGATCAGGGAAGATTACTGTACCTTGGCCAGGAAGTTACAGGCATTATATTGAAGCCGCATCTGAACCTCGATATGAGGATTGGGATTTCACTTATATTGGTGGAAATCGATTCTTGTATCTTGGGAATGGGTTTTCGCAGATGGAGTTGGATCGTACGGCGGATTGGTCTTATTATATGAGGATTGAGGATGATTCGCCTTTCCTTGGACGTGCAAAACAAAGGAAAGCGGTGACGAGGTCTGGAACAATTACTCGACCAAACTAGTATTCTTTGGATTGTTTTTCGTATTGCGTATAGCACTCGTATAGCACTTCCTTGATTCGTGACTCGTGAACGTCACACCTCGGGTATCAGACTAGCGATAACAGTCAATACGATAAGAGTGCCGCCTCATTCTGAGCAGTCCAGGGCTCTCTTTCCATCCATTCAATCAAGCAGCTACGAAGTTAACTCAACCCTAAACGTTTACCCTGCCTGACGTAGTGTCAAGGCCGCCGAGGGTTCAAGTCAGATCACATCAATAGATTTGTCAAATCGAGAACGTCAAAAGTGTGTCTCCTTACCCCGAAGCGGTTGAAGACTTAATGCCGCTCAAATGCTACCATGAAACATTCTGTTCGGGATAAGGAATGTTGTTCGTCAGTGACCCTTGATGATCACATGCAACAGACTTCGGTTTTCATTCCCTGTCTGTTCTGCACCAACCAGCCAGCAATACTTGTAACTTGCAAATATGCCTCTTAACTCCATACCAATGATAGGGTAGTGTCAGGAAATCTTTCGCGGTCAAGCCTCGGAAGCCGTTTAACTATTCTACATTCACTCTACAACTTTTGTCATCCAAAGTTGTCAACCCCTGGCACGCAACGATGGCACCGAAATAGACCGGTCCGTAATCGATTCAAAGTGTGAACGACTTACACATCCCGCACACGAGAGTGTCAATCAAGCTCACTCTCCTAGGATAAATGGCGATTGGAAGAGTGATGACTGTGAATAAACCAAGATTTCGAGGTATATTCATGGTACACGCAACAGCGCCGGAACGCGCGTCAAATGATAAAAGCAAAACCAATCGTTTCAAGGGGTCTAAAGTCTCCGAAAGAAAAGGCCAGTTCGACACTTGTCCATGGAATGACTGCCACAAGGATTCTTATAAATGGTGGCTCTGAAACGAAAGCCACAAGTCATATTCTGCTCCCTCTGACAACTGTTTACTTCCTCTGTCACTAATTCTATGCCCAACGCTACGCAATCAGTTTCCAAGGTGTTTGTTTCACCGAATCCGTGGTCAGGTAAACCGATTCATCACTAGAAGTCCTTGAAAGTTATCTGCGTCGGTGCGGGTGCTTCTGGTCTACTACTTGCATACAAATTGCAACGGTCTTTCGAGGACTTTGATTTGACTGTGTATGAAAAGAACGAGGATATAGGAGGAACATGGCTCGAGAATAAATATCCGGGGTAAATTGTTGTTGTAAACGCTTTGCATTGAATATTGACATTTCGTCTAGATGTGCCTGTGATGTACCAGGTCATTTACATACGTGGTCATTTGAACCTAACCCAACTTGCTCAAAACTCACATTGGAACGGATGAAATTCAAAATTATTTCTCCGGTTTTGCTGAAAAATATGGTCTTAGGCAATACTGCCAATTCAAAAAGCGAATTTCGCGTGCTGAATGGGACAATGACAAACTAGGACAATGGAAGGTAGAGGTGGTTGACCTCGAGACCGGGGCGACGATCCATGATTGGTCTCATTTCTTGATAAATGCGTCTGGGATATTGAATTCCTGGAAATGGCCTGATTGATGTTCCTGGGATTGATAAATTTGAGGGCAAGATGGTTCATACTGCGAGCTGGGATCGAGATTTAGATCTGACGGACAAGAGTGTTGCATTGATTGGAAATGGGTATGTCTTCTCTTACCCGCGATATCCAAAAATTGGCCGTTTATTCTGGAAAGAAAATGCAGGTCATCAGGCGCTCAAGTTCTACCAGCCATCTTACCAAAAGTCAAAAATATCATCACCTTTATTCGTTCTCCTACCTGGGTAGTCCCAAGATTCAACCAGCCGCAACAGTACACCGATGAGGAGAAGCGCGTTTTTACTTCTGACCCCAAACCGCTCGAGGAGCATCGTCGAGAACTAGACTTCACTTTCGCTGCCATCTACCCTGTGTTCTTACGTGGCACACCTACCCAACAAGCTTCCGCTATGTCTGCACGCGAAGTTATGGCACAGAAACTCAAGGGATCCGGCCTGGAAAAGCAAATGATACCTACGTGGTCTTTGGGTTGTCGAAGATTGACACCGGGCGTTGATTATCTTGAAGCGCTGGTTGACAAGAAAACGCAAGTTGTAACGGGTGGAGTCAAGCAGATCACGACTGGGGGGTGTATTGATTAAGATAGGAAGGAGCACAAAGTCGATGTGATCATCTGTGCGACGGGATTCGATACGAGCTTCAAGCCTAGATTCCCGATTTTGGGCTTGGATGGAGTATCGTTGGCCGAAATATGGAAGGAAGAACCAATCAGCTACATGGGATTAGCTCCTCCTGGTATTCCGAATTACTTTATGGTTTCAGGACCTTGCAGTCCTCTTGGTACCGGTTCGGTACTCATCGGGATAGGTACGACCATCTTTATTTTCGCATTCTAGGATCCTGTTCACGCCGCTCCCTTTCCAGAATCGCAAATAGATTACATGCTGAAGTTGATCAATCGATATCAAACGGAGAACATCAAAAGTATATCTCCCAAACTCGAAGCAGTCAAGGATCTAATGACATTCAAGGATGCTTATATGAAAACGACTGTTTGGGAAGATAAATGTCATTCTTGGTACAAGAGTGGTAGTGCGTCTGGGAAGATTACTGCACTTTGGCCGGGAAGTTCCTGACATTATCTTGAAGCGGCATCTGAACCTCGAAATGAGGATTGGGATTTCACTTATATTGGTGGAAACAGATCCTTGTACCTTGGGAATGGGTTTTCGCAGACAGAGTTGGACCGTACGGCGAATTGGCCTTATTATATGAGGATTGAAGATGATTCGCCTTTCCTTGGACGTGCAAAACAAAGGAAAATGGTGACGAGGTCTGGAACGATTTCCCGACCTAACTAGTGTACCCCATGTTGATCATCGTATTGTGTATGCTACTTTCTTGATTCTTGAACGCCACATCTCAGGTATTAGATTCTAGCGATAAAAATAAAATAAAAAGAGTACCATATCATTCTGAGCAGTTCAAATCTTTCTTTGATCTGTTCAATTAAGTAGCCACGAAGTCAACTCAACCATAAACATTGATATCAGATCGAGGGCGTCAACGTGAGTACTATTCCCTAACCCGAAGCGGTTGAAGATTCAATGGCGTTCAAGGATGGTTCAAGGATGCTAACATGAAAAACTTTGTTCATGGTGAGGAATGTTGAACCGTACGGTAGATTGGTCTTATTATTTGAAGCTTGAGGATGACTGACCTTTCCTTGGACGTGCGAAGTGTAAAAAGGTGGTGACGAGGTTTAGACTGTATCCTTTATATTTTGTTACACTTTAGTTTAAATTTAGCATATGCATGCACTAAGGAATTCACATTAGTGGATGCATGCACCCTCTGAATAAGCGTTGTAACGTAATTCGGAGGTGAAAGAAATCCTGAAGAAATCGACTCGGAAGCGGACTGGAAGCGGACTACTTTAATGCCAATGATCCGATTCACAATGACCCTTGATGATCACATGCAACAGACTTCCGTTTTCGTACCTCTGTTCTTAACTAACAGCCAGCCACGCTCACAACTTGGAACTATGGGTCTTAACTCCATATCAATGATGGGGGTGGAGTCATACAACGTCCCGAATTCAAGCCCCGGAAGCCGTTCGACTGTTCTAAATTCACTCCGCGACTTTTGTCATCCATTGATAAACACTAACACGCAAGTAGTAGTGCCGAGATGGAGCAGCCCCATAGATTCCAGATAAGCACGCTAGACATACCGCATACGAAAGTATCAATCAAGCCCACTCCCCTCGGGCAGGTGGCTGAAACACGAAAGCCCTTACGAGGATTCTTATAAATCGTGGCTCTGAAACGAAAGCCACAAGTCATATTCTACTCCCTCTGACAACTGTTTACTTCCTCTGTCGCTAAATTCTATGCCCAACGCTACGCAATCAGCTTCCGAGGCGTTTGTTTCACCGAACCCGTGGTCAGATAAACCGATTCACCACCAGAGGTCCTTGAAAGTTATCTGCGTCGGGGCAGGTGCTTCTGGTCTACTACTTGCATACAAATTGCAACGGTCTTTCGAGGACTTTGATCTGACTGTGTATGAAAAGAACGAGGACGTGGGAGGAACATGGCTCGAGAATAAATATCCGGGGTAAATTGTTGTTGTAAACGCTTTGCATTGAATATTGACATTTCGTCTAGATGTGCCTGTGATGTACCAGGTCATTTGTATACGTGGTCATTTGAGCCTAACCCGAATTGCTCGCAAACTCACATTGGAACGGATGAAATTCAAATTTACTTCTCCGGTTTTGCTGCGAAATATGGTCTTAGGAAATACTGCCAATTCAAAAAGCGAATTTCGCGTGCTGAATGGGACAATGACAAAGGACAATGGAAGGTAGAGGTGATTGACCTCGAGACCGGGGCGACGATCCATGACTGGTCTCATTTCTTGATAAATGCGTCTGGGATATTGAATTCCTGGAAATGGCCTGATGTTCCTGGGATTGATAAATTTGAGGGCAAGATGGTTCATACTGCGAAGTGGGATCGAGATTTAGATCTGACGGACAAGAGTATTGCATTGATTGGAAATGGGTATGTTTTTTCTTGCCTGCGATACCAAAAATTGACCGCTTATTAAAAAATAGGTCATCAGGCATCCAAGTTCTACCAGCCATCTTACCAAAAGTCAAAAATATCATCACTTTTATTCGTTCTCCTACCTGGGTACTCCCAACACTCGACCAACCGCACAAGTACACCGATGAGGAGAAGCGCGTTTTTACTTCTGACCCCAAAAAGCTTGAGGAGCATCGTCGAGAATTAGGTTCCACTTACGCTGCCATCTACCCTGTGTTCCTACGTGACACGCCCACCCAACAAGCTTTCGCTATGTCTACGCGCGAAGTTATGATGGAGAAACTCAAGGGATCCGGACTGGAAAAGCAAATGATACCTACGTGGTCTTTGGGTTGTCGAAGATTGACACCGGGGGTTGATTATCTTGAAGCGTTGGTTGACAAGAAAACGCAAGTTGTGATGGGCGGAGTCAAGGAGATCACGGCCGGGGGATGTATCGGTGGAGACGGGAAGGAGCACAAAGTTGATGTTATCATCTGTGCGACGGGATTTGATACGAGTTCCAAGCCTAGATTCCCGATTTTGGGCTTGGATGGGGTATCTTTGACTGAAATTTGGAAGGAGGAACCTATCAGTTATATGGGATTAGCTTCTCCTGGTATTCCGAATTACTTTATGGTTTCTGGACCGTGTAGTCCTGTTGGTACCGGTTCGGTACTCATCGGGATAGGTACGACCATCTTTATTTTCGCATTCTAGGATCCTGTTCACGCCGCTCCCTTCCAGAATCGCAAATAGATTACATGCTGAAGTTGATCAATCGATATCAAACGGAGAACATCAAAAGCATATCTCCCAAACTCGAAGCAGTCAAGGATCTAATGGCATTCAAAGATGCTTATATGAAAAGGACTGTTTGGGAAGATGAATGTCATTCTTGGTACAGGAACGGTAGTGCGTCTGGGAAGATTACTGCACTTTGGCCGGGAAGTTCCTGGCATTATCTTGAAGCCACGTCTGAACCTCGATATGAGGATTGGGATTTCACTTATATTGGCGGAAATCGATTCTTGTATCTTGGGAATGGGTTTTCGCAGACAGAGTCGGACCGTACGGCGGTCTGGTCTTATTATTTGAGAAACGAAGATGATTCACCTTTCCTTGGACGTGCAAAGGAAAGGAAAGCGGTGACCAAGTCTGGGACGATCACTCGACCGAACTAGTGTTCTTTGTGTTGTTGAGCGTATTGTGTCATCTTTCCTTAGACGTGCGAGGTGTAGGAAGGCGGTGACTAGGTCCAGAACGATTTCTGAACCTAAATAAAGTTATATTCTTTTCGACATGCGTTGTAGTGGTGATATCAAGGATACTAATACTGAACTTAGATCTTTGAAGGAAATCGCCGTCGAGAAGTTGGCGGGGTACAACCGAGGGGTCAGTACCTGGTGAATATCGATTAATTTAGAAGGCATAACGCTGGATGCAAGTTTTTGGAGAGCAAAAAAAGCAAAAAAAAGAAATACAGTGAACTAGGGATGCAATAAAGTAGAACTGAATCACGACCTGATGACCGGTCAGCGAATATTTATATAAAAAAGAAGGCAAGAGGCCGGTGTGAGTGTAAGATACACAAGAGGGGATAAAAAAAGAATTGAGAAGACATAAGAAAATGGAAGAAAAAGACGCACATCTTGTACTGGGTCGTGGTTTCTTCGCCGTCTTCACCCACCATGTAGCTGATTGCTATATCGAGATCACGAGGGTTTCGACCATTTGGTGCGCAGCTGAGAGTGCCGTTGATGGTATCGCCTTGGTTTATCGTGAGGGTATTTGTTGTGTAGAAAACAGTTTGCCTAGGAGGGAAACGTTAGAGTCGATCCTTTGAGGAGGGTGGGGGAAATGACGTACTTCCAGTGAGTGTATTGGGCGTGAGGGCCGGT
This sequence comes from Agaricus blazei, assembly GCA_029719445.1. Lineage (NCBI taxonomy): Eukaryota > Fungi > Basidiomycota > Agaricomycetes > Agaricales > Agaricaceae > Agaricus > Agaricus blazei. Next base: position 588,304 of record SSNC01000008.1, on the reverse strand, counting down.
CGAAAACTTGACCTTTTTGTGTGTACATTCGAATGAGATGTCGAACCAAGCGAGGAAGGCATGGACGTCTGTCAGAAGGTGCGTCGGGTATAAGTGAGTCCTGAGGGTGTGTGTTGTGAAGTAGCACGTACAGTCATCCCTTGTCGCCGCTAACGAGAATGGGGCTGAGAACGTAAGGTCTTCCTTTTTCGCGGTCAGAATATCAATGTGCTTGAAGAAAGAAGAGTTGGGATGAGTTCAGTTGCGTAGTCCCTGGCGTAGAAGGTTGGAAGTGATATACCTTTATGAGACAAGGGTCGGTGACGACGGCCTTGAGTTCGACGGTGTCGACGAGAGGTTCACGTAGGGCGATATCCTTGATGCATGAATAATCGAAGCCATACACGTTGTCCCAGACTTTGAGGAAGGCGCGGATTTAGAAGGTAATTTTGGCCACGTTCAGCGTGGGTACGTACAATTAATTTTCTCCTCTTTGTAGTCCTGGTCTTCTATCGCGGCGAGGTAGAGGGTCGCCGTGTCAGGGAAGATAAGACCTCCCTGCTTGAGGTATTTATCTCTCGCGAGGAGGACGGTGTCGAGCATAGATTCGTAGAGAAGGAAGTAACCCATCCATTCTGATATGATGATATCATATTCCTTGATTGGAAGGTCGACCTCCTCAAGTTTTCCTTTTACAAGGGTAATGGCTGATTGAACGAATCAAAAGGGCGAGTGAATAAATTTCTAAATGGGGCTCACTATCCCGGAAACCATTGGCCTCGATAATTTTCTGCGCTTGATCAATAATATTGGACATATCGATCTACGAGGATGATAGGTAAGATATAGAAAATGGATATCTTTCCTCCTACGCACGCCGACGACGTGCTTTGCACCCGCTTTGGCGGCGAACATGCTCAAGATACCTGTACCACATCCGACGTCGAGTACAGTTTTGCCTTTGAAAAGATGGCCGTTGTTGACGATGGCGGAGCGGTATGAGCCTGTTCGCACGGTATCCTTCAACATTTCCTCATGGATGCCTGGATAACCATCGTCAAACATAACATTCGTGCGGGTTTACGGTTTACTAACCGAAATGGGCATAAGAGTCGGCGTAGCTGCCGGGATTGTTAGAATTAGAGATTCGGTTGAAGAGGTAGAAGAGGCGCAACTAGTCTTTGGAGGTCATGTCGTGGAACGTGGGGTTGTCTGTTCCATTCGTCGTCGACCGGCCGGCATGGTTCATGGTGGATGGGATGGGATATCAGATGGACAGCTGGATCACAAAAATTCGTACTTCGGCGACCCAAAAATGACCCGCGTCCCTTTTTGAACAGCACGTGACGCTGCACAGGATTCCGATTGACTGTCCGGTGGCTGTGCAGCTGCGATGCCTCCGCAGTCTCGCCAGAGATTGCTATATAAGCTGCCAGCTTGTCTTTTGCTCCCCAACCTCACCCACCATGCAACAGGTATGTCTGTCTTCTGCAAGTGTCTTCGTCCCCTGACTTTGGTTATCAGATCAATTCAGACACACCTCCCCCATACGACGACGCTGTTCCAAGTGAGCCTCCAAATATCACGCATCAAGCTTCTAGCACTGATTCAGGTTCCAGAGACCCATGATAACAAACCTAAAGCAGCCCCAGCCGAACAGTTCGACTCAGGTCATCAAACACATCATGCTCCCGTTATGATTGTGGGGCCATCATACGTTCCACAGCAACATCCGTTGTGCTCCCCCACCGTGTATCACTATACGAACCCACACACGGGGGAGCACATCACCTCTCTCTTGCCACCAGATCATCCAGAGATGATCTGTCTGCAGCAAGGTCAACATGTTACGGAGGCCAGATTCGGGCTCATTGGTACGCTGCTTGCATCTACCGTTCTTTCAGGAACTGACTCGAACTAATCAGGCTTACTTGCTGCCGTCTTCTGGTTCCCCCTTGGTATTGGTCTGTGCCTCCTGGACAGACAAGTAAGGTGTACCCGTTGCGGTGTGACGACCCGCGAAGGCATGTGTGGCGGCATATAATATGTATTGTAACTTGCATTCACTTATTCTTTAATTTCGATGGACGTACGAACCGATTGTTCATTCCTCGTTCTTCTTAACGTTATGTATGATTACAGTAGGTAATCTGATACCACCAGTCATCTCAAAAATATAAACTAGTGCAAATAATAAAGTCTTTCAGCACCCTATGCCAAGCGACATTTCCGAGAACCTTCTGTGGCCTCACTTGAACCCTGAAGAGCTGATAGAAGAAGCGGGTAGTAGTTTCAAGCTCGATGAATTGCCTCCAATCTTCCCTGCATTCTTGATTCCTCCTCTACATGACAAACCACAGAATCCGATCTTGGACACCATCAAGCTTTCGGAAAAGAAACCAAAAGATTTCACACGAGTTACTCTATCCCTGCCTCCAGAGCTACATATTATCTCAGAGGATCTATTGAGACTGCGGTTGGAGGCTGGAAATCAGCCAAAGGGCGTATCATGGGACAAGCTGGATGTGCATGACAACCATAGTAAGGTACACAGACACTCTCCTCTCGCGTTATCACCAATGAAAGTTGCTTTAGGGTCAACTACTTTCCTGGGACGCATTGCGGCCGGGCGATCGAGCGCGTTCTTCTACACCTTTCCTCTCGGAAAGAGACAGTCTGATCTACGCGTCGGCACGATACTAGTGAGGCCTCCCTGTTTCCACTCCTTCTCCAATCTCAATACAGTCTTGGTTCTAGTATTCATCCACGTCTCGAGGATCCCTCAACACGCTTAGTTTATGTCAAGCAAGCGGACCTCTTTTCGTCGCTCAAGATGACCGTCCTTGGAAATTCGTCCATCTACCACTCCTGGGACGACGAAACGCAAAAATTCCGTCAAATTGGGGTCCAGAAAGACGAGAAGGGATTCTTACTCCTTGATGGAAAAGACGAGGTCGTCAGTAGCAGGTATATTTCCAGCTCCCGAGCATATCTCCCAATTCCTGACAATGAGTAGTGTCATCTCGCGGTTTTTGACGATCGGAAACATATTAAGGCGTTTGGATATCTTGTTGTCTGACTTGCGTGACAGGTACGGCTCTTTCTCTCTTCCCTTCCGTCCTCAGTTGACTAAAGAAGTCTACGCTTGGTAGCACAGTTCAGGGTCCGACCATCCACGCTTTTGTTCATGCCCTTTCAAATATTTTGGAATATCTGCGTAAATCCCTGGCCAAATGTCCGCCGTCTCTGGCTGAGCTCTCAACTGGGAGTCTTCCGATCTCGGGCATATGGTTGTGTTATGAAGTATACTGGGAGACATTGGTGTTTTTGGCTGAATTCTGTGGCCGGGTACGTCATACTATAGCTTTGCTCGGGGCCTAGAATTGATACCCCACCCTCTAGGAAGAAGAGAAAATGCCTCGCAATTACCAACCTTTCAACCATTCCCCAATCGACCTCCTATCTCATATATATCGCAATCTTGACATCCATCTCATCCGCCAATCTCCTCGAATGATTATAGCCATTTTTGCATATCTGTTGACATGCACCTCCAAAGAATATCTTCGGCAGGTATCTCAATCAGTTGGTTTCGGACCGCAACCTCCGCAAAAGCAGGAACGCGTCGGCCGTCTTACTCTTGATGAGTATACTTTTGACGAAGATGCTGAAGGCGAAGAAGACATCTTCGACGCCCTTGAACGTGTAGAAGAACACTATCCTAGTTTTTTCCCTCCGGAATCTCTGGCTATCCTTCCAGCAGCTCAGAAATCACTGATACTCCTGAGAAAAGCCCAGCCAGATCACCCTCTCCTCAGTCAACCACAACGGGAGAATGAGGTGGAATGGTTGTGGCGACCTGAAGATATCGAGGCTGTCTACCTCAACGGAGCGAAAGGTCGCGAAACTCAGAACGCTCAAATCTCTGAAGATGCTTCTCTGGAAGTTCCTGTCCAGAAGTATGCATCAGATTTGGAGGGGTTCAAAGTTTTTGACATGGAACCTGGCACTTTCGTTACAGCAAGATCTTCCGGTACCACTGTCCAAGAATTTATTGATTCGTTCCCTGGATCGCTTCCCCCTATCACTCCTACACTCACTCACCTTAGCTCCGTCACTTTTTCAAATCTTTATCAACATTCATCTACGTTGGCGTCGACATTGTTAAACCTCTTTCTGGATCATCCAGGAGAGCTCAACCTCCGATCTCACCTTATCCTCCTTCGAGATTTTATCCTCCTGACTTCGTCTCCATTCAAGCTCAGACTATCAAATGCCCTGTTTTCAGATAAGGAAGATTATGAAATCGATAACAAGGATCGCGCCATGTCACTTCAAGTTCTTAGGCAACGGAAGCAGATAGTAGAAAGCACACAACCTTGGGCTGTTGGTCTCGCATCAGCACTGCTCGAGAGAGAGATCTGGCCGCCTGTAGGAGCTGATCTCAGTTTCCTTCTGCGCAGAGTTATTGTGGATTCGCTTGAGGATACACAAAGAGGTCATAAACTACCGAAACAGGTTGTAAATGATGCTTCTTGGAGACTTGGTTTTGCCATTCGCGATTTGCCAGTTGGTTCTGGGCGAGATAGGTGGTTGAATCCTCTTTGTATGTGTTTTGCTCCCTCGCTTCGCTTCTTCAGCTAATGTTTTCGTAGATGTTGAGTATGTCTCCTGAGAATGTGATCCCGATATTACTCTGACTTATCTTTCTCAAGAGCCCTGGACTTTTTGTATATGGATTACAAACCCCCTCATCCACTTGAAGTCCTTATACCTCGTGAAGTTCTCTCCAAGTATCAGCGCATGTTCACCTTCCTACTTAGGCTCATTAGAGGTCAGGTTTTTCCATTTGTTCATAGTACACTTTGTGCTAACTTTGAACACTCGGTTAGTCGAACATGCTCTTCACGCTCTTCAAAGAATGGCAAGATCAGTCGTGACGCCCATTTTTCCAACGCTAGCACAATCTCGCAAATTATTCCTACATTTTCGTTTCCTAGCGCAAAACTTCATCGGCGCTCTCTCCGGATACGTGTTCGATACCGTAATCGGAGGAAATTTTGATCCTTTCCTTGTGGAATTGTCTTCCGAGCGTCAGGAACACCGGAGGTTTTCTGATGTTTTTGAACTGGCAAAAAAGCATTCGGATCTTCTGGATGATATTTTAAGTGCATGTCTTATGAGGTCCGGGCAGAGAGCTGCTGGTGATCTTCTTCGTCAAGCGACGGAAATTGTGTTGGAGTTTGCTGTTATCATTGCGGAGCTGCGGCGTGGTCGTTTGCAGGAGTATGAAGCTGCTCCTTTGGTGGAAGATTCGTTTGCGAAGTTTAGGAACAAGATGGCAGCCCTGGTGAGATTTACCAGAAAATTTTATTGATCTATGAATCCGTAATGGCTAATTTGTGTTTATAGATTAAGGTGCTGAGGGGTATTGTTGACAAAAGCACTTCGAAGTCATATGCAGACCATTTTTTTATTGGACAGCGGAATTTACCAGGGGGGCTTGAGGCTTTGCATCATTTGTTGCTGCGGATCGATACTTCAGATTGGTGGACGGCAGCTCCGGTTTCAAACAATAATATATGAATAAAGTAAGTACATTGCATCGTGCTCTTCCCAATGTCTCATAGCTGAATATGTTTCAGAAAATCCCTTCAAGGAAACTGTTGTCTTTGCCTCCCTCTAGCTTACTCCTCAAATCTCTGATCCGATTAAGGTTCTCTATCAGCACCGATGTTTTAGAAATCCCCCTCAAAGAAACTGGTGTCCTTGCCTCCCTCTAATTTACTCCTCAAATCTCTGATCCGATTGAGGTTCTCTATCAGCACCGAACATCCATTCGCTGTTTGATACAACTCTGCATATCTCCAGAATCTCCTCTCCACATTCCGCCAACCGGGATCATCCGGACGAACCCTACAAAGCTTGAGCAGTGTCGGTGCCCACAACTCCGCGACGTCTGCTAGCCACCATTTTCCTGTGGCGACCACGCTACAAAGGGTTTTCAAAAAGTCGCTTTGGAAGATATTGTCGAAGAATGATGGGGAGAAATCGTCTTTGTCCTCGAAATACAACGTGGCACTCATATAGACGAAAATGCATAGGACTCTGAGACTGTTCATTTGCAATCTGCGTCCGTCGATGTTGTTTCCTGTGTTGGATATCTGGAGCAAGGTACTTAGACCACCACCACGCATGAAAGCGTTTACGGATGATAGGGAATAGGAAGATAGGATGGATTCGAGTAGTCGAAGGACGTTGTGAATGATGGTTGGGTGTACGTGGTGCTTCAGAGTGTTGATCAGGTCGAGTGTGAAAGCTGCCTGGTGATCTATGTCGGGAAGTATGACGGGGTGGAGTAGATATAGGATATCGGCCAACGTGTCCTCGGATACTACCCTCGTAGTTAGACGATTCTCGAGGTAGAGAGACGTTAGGGCGTCTTTAACAGAGTCGTGCAGAGATTGGGGAAAGCATGTGGTTTTGTAACGAGGGACTTTGCGAATCTTGACAGCTCTATGGCGACGGTGTCGAGTAGTTGTTCATCTTCAACACCGTAATACGTATGTTTTTTGACAATAGTGGAAAGTGCGCTGATGCTTGCGTGACATGAAATGTCCTTTCTCTTGGCCTCCTCTCTGCGAGCATCACTTTCCAAGAAATTGCCTGTCAACGCATACAGGTTCAGATAAATGGCGTGGCGTATAGCGACGGGACCGGTGGTACCCAGTTCGTGGAGAAGCCGAATAAGAATCGGAACGGCGCGAGACACCATGTCAACGAGGACCGCAGCTGGTAACTCCCAAGTTGCGATAGCCTCAAGAAGTGTATCCAGAACTTCTTGTTGCATTGTACAGGATAATCTGGCTTGCTTATGAAGATGTCGTGAAAGCAATGAGAGTAGTTCGATTTGAGGACCGTTCTCGTCTGGATAAGTGAGAGCCAAGATACATGCCGCTGGTGCGCTAACTGCTGGTCGATCAGTCAATTCGCAGAGCATGTGGAGTGGCTGAATAAGTTGCGGGGGCCAACTGAGTTTCGTCTGATACGTTAGCCTCAGCCAGGCTTGGCAATATCTTCCAGCTGCCGCCGCATCCTTGATGCACCATTGAGTCCCCCACGTGTAGTCTGGTTGCAAACAAGATTTGAATTGCTTGAGTATCATTTGCAATGCTCCTGCTTGGCGGAGGAGATGTAATGCCGTAGAGTCTCTACGGAAGATTACAATCGCTTGTAGAGTGCTGGAGTGAATATGTGTGTTGTTATTCAACTCTTTGAGCAACCATATGAAGGCGGTAGCGTCTAGCATGTCATCTGTATCTGGCACGCAGTCTTTGGAATCAAGGTCTATCGGCTGCACGCTGTAGATACGTAGAGGCCATTGGTTTTTGGAAGAAAAAGGATTCCGACTGGAGCACTTACTTGATAGCCTCTGTCAAATCGCCGTCGCCACCTTCACGATCAGTAGGCTTATTGACTCGGTAGGAATACCAATCTCGGCCGGGTCTTAGCCAATGATGCAGGTGGGCAGAGATGGGATGTTGATATGGACAATCAGGGGAGATGAAAGAAGTCCACATCGAGCTCAAGTAAAATAGATACGCCAGAGCAGTAGCAGTAATAGTAAATATGCTGACCTTAGTCTCGTCCTTCCAGAGTAAGATCACGATGCCACTCAAGAACAGAAAAAATGCGGCATGTAATGGGAACGGGAGACAGTTGATCACTGTTAAGACATGCCACGAACGGAAATGGATAAAGCGATTTTGACGCATGCGCGCCCGTTCTCTTGGAGAACCAGTAATACCTCGCGTATAAGAATGAAGCCATTGTTTTGCGAGCATGGAAATCAATGCAGTCAACAAACTGCAAACGAGAGCGGAAAACCAAAGCCCATTCACAAAGCGTATTTGAACATCACTTGGCTCTGGTCCTTCTGGTCCAATTGGGGTTCCTTGCCCGTCCGAGGTTGTATCCCTGGCCGTTGCGTTGACAAGCGAATGTAATAACTTGGTTTGTATGCCTATCAGCTCGCTTATTAAGTCGTTCGTCTTGTCCGTGGAGTCGGGAACCATCATTTGATAAACTTGTACGATAAGTGTAGTGAGGACTGCTGAGAAAAGCCCAGTCTGCATGAGGCGAAAGTTATTTCGGTTTGTTCAATAGTCTCGTACAGTGGAACTGACAAAGACGAGCAAGACATCAATCTCGCGGTGAGACGCATCAACCATAGAAGTGTCAGATTTAGATGCTTCTTCATTATAGACATGCCAGATAAAACAGTTTTCGATCTCTAAACTGTCAGTCTCGGAGGAGAAAGAGTATTCTGAGCCTAGAGATTCTATGTGGATAAAATGAATCTAGGAAATCAAAACTTATCGTTACCGACGTACTTGAATCGATGGCCAGGTGGGGTTTGTTTTCTCGAGAACGCAGGCAGACTTGAACGGGCGAATACCCTGGAAAAACGGTCTGAAAAGGATTTACTACAAGTAATGTCATAAGCACGGTGAGTCACACCTTCTCTTCACCAATCAATCCGCCTGGGTCGTCTGAAGGAGTCTTACATCCTTCGGACCCGTACCTCGACGATTTTACAGAGGGCAGAATGGGAGTCATAGCACCTACTAACCAAGCAGAAGCATCGGCGGTGAAATAAGGGTTGCTTTTATGAGCTGTGAGGGACCTTTGCTCATAATCTTCGCATGACCTTCACACAGCCTTATGCTGAAATAAATGGATCGGAACCGACTATTCTCGGCTCCCTCTGACATATGGCGAAAACTTACGACGTATTTGATTGTTGTATTACATTGTAAGCCGGAGAAAGCCTCGTAGATATAAATGAAACGTTTCAAAATATGGCCAGCGCGCTATAAGTTTAGTATTGATCCCTATTTAAATTAACCTTTAACTTACTTGGATGGACTTGCTACCCCATTGACTACATGAAGCGGGCTGGAAGCTACGAAAAAGGTATATCTGTTAAGCGATTTGCATGTCTCCGCTAGTTCCTCTAAGTCAAAAAGCTCTCCCATAGGTGTCTTTGTACCCGCCGAATTGAGTTAAATCAACACTTGACCACGGGTAAAAAAAACGCACCCCCCAGAGGCTTAGGAGATATTCGTGAAGATCCCAGTCCTGAATTGTAGGGCGAGCTTCGAATGACGGGGTGTCAGAAGCTACTGCCGCAAAATGATGATCCCTAGAGTAGCACCATCAGAAAATGGCCTATAATATACGAGACCTCCCAGAATATGTACCACAGCCACCGGACTTCATCCATATCCTGCCGGATTCCGACATAATGAGTAGGATTTGTTTGCAGGACATGATTTCGTTCCTCTTCTGACGTCGTTTCAAACCAATTTATATATCCCATCCGAATAAACAAGATATCTCCAAGCTCCAGGGTCACGTTCTGTGCCTTGGCGCAGGCATCTAGACCTTGGGCTGTCACAAGATGTCTCTCAACAGGACAATAGGGAATGCCGTTTTCGATAGTGTAAGAATAGTAGTCGAGAAGGACACCCCTCCCGACAATCTTTCCTTGGAAAGCTTGGCAGATATCAGAAGGTGGTAGGTACTCTAAGTCATGTCACATCACTCACCGTGTATCCCATTCCTCTGGGGATTATCAAATGTTGAGAACAAGCCATCACCTCGGTTGTCTACGATTTCTTTTACTGGAAGCCTGTTATAGAATAGACCTGAATCACGTCAGTACAGCCTCACGCGAAAAAGTCATTCAACGCTTCCCACCAGATGCATGTCCAAAATGTCGAAATCCGTCCCATTGGGTGCTACATTGAGTATTCATAGATACTTCGTCGTCAATGATAAACTTGCGCCCCGGCCATTTAGTGATCTTATGGTCGACTCCTTTGCGTCCAAAAGGGTTTGGATAAGGTTTATGCATAGCCCAGTTGAGGCTGCAAACCTTTCCCAACTGAATTTAGGTCTGGGAGGCTCTAAGAATCCTTCGCTGAGTTAACAGATTCAACGCTCCCAGCTCATCAACTGTTGTTGTCCTCAAAACATGTTCATAGAAGCCCCATATAGCACCTATACAATGAGCTGAAGGATACGTCATAGTACAGCCATAATTACCTTTTGGGTCACCCTTCTGGAAGGGCAGTGCATCAAAGGGGGGAAACTCGACGTTATCGAATGGTGATTCGGCCATCTTGGGCACACGGATGTTTTTCAAAGAAGCGTCATCGGTCGCAGCAGCTATTTATGAGCTTCATGTATCGTCATACAATTATAGAATAGCGGAATTACACCGGGAACTGGCTTGGAACTTGTGACTAGGCTTAGTTCTTCACATCGGGCTCCACGCCTCCCAACCTGACATTTTAGTAATCAGCAATCGTAGAATCGCTGACACGGCGGTAAACGCACCATCTATACACAACCCGTGAGTCCCTCCCATGACACCGGGGATCATTAGACGCCGCTGTGTATGCTGAGAGCCCAGCATCTGCAAGAACCAGAGAAGCATTGACTTCACGGGCCGCAGCAACGGCTAAAGTCATGTCTTTCTTCATAAGTTCTACCTTGAAACCACCTTCGTAACCTTTACTAGTAACGGCATCTGGGCATACTCCAGGCACAGGGTTTACGGTACTATTGACCCAACTACCACCCGAACTGGTGGAGAAGCAGTTCGAAAGCGTCTTTGGGTCAAGTCCCAATCGCATGCCAAGGTTCATAGCTTCGGAAGTAGCAAGTGCTATCAGTCCAGAAAGGTAATTGTTGCTCAACTTTGCCGCCAGCCCAAGTGACGGCCCTCCCATCGCATACATTGACTTTCCCATGAGAGAGAAGACACGCCAAAAGAGAGGAAGATGCGACGAATCTTTCTCAATTCCCACCATAAACGTCAGTGTCCCTGCAGAGGCACCAGCAGTTCCTCCAGAGACTGGAGCATCATGGAATGTTGGTGGATTGACCTTGCTAGATGATCGAACAGCACTCCCCACGCTGAGAGAGGTGGTGATGTCGATTGTAGAGCTGAAGACATTCGATAGTATCCATCTTCTCATCACAAGACAAAGTCACGCACCAATCCACGAAATGCTTCCCAGCTGTGCAGTTAGCAGATAATAGACCCGCATTCTCATCTAGATATACCGATTTTACGTGAGATCCTGATTTCAGAACTTCAGCTGGGAATTTTCAACTAAAGACTTGCGCGGCGTGCCTTCAGGAACAATGGTTATAATGAAGTCCTAGAATGAGTGTTAGGAGAGTGGTTTTAGATATTCTGGCAAACGCACGCTCTTCTCGGCTACATCACGAGAACTGATCGCGATATTGACCTGAGCACCCTGGCAGTCTCGCTCTGCATCATACTGGATCTCCTGCCTCACAAACTTTTCCGTGGCCGCGAGGTTGATGTCGTACGCCCACAATGTACAAGTTTGTGGGAGTTTCCTGCGCAATTGTTCCGCCATTGGAAATCCCATGGCACCAAGGCCAACCCAGCCAAAATGTGTCGGGAAAGAGGGGACATCTTCACTCGTCATGGTCTTGGGGATATGGTCTAAGCTACGCGGGCTAAAGCAATGAGGTCAAAACTCTCACGTTGAATTCTCTCCAGATAGAATACCCTCAGGAGTGTTACAAAATATCACATGAGAAGGATTGGCGTGAACTTTTGATGAAAGACCGAACCCCATCATGTTTGTGCTTGAACGAGGTTACAAATTCCTGCAGAGGTGTTTCAGCATTGGGCAAAAAAAAGTTAGACTTGCTCGTACCTAGGCTACGTGGTACCAGCTGTCCGCTCCGACAAACGCGAGTATTTGGCGTGTAAGTGTACTAACTTACAACCCAACCCAACATCGATACAATGAGCATATGCAGACATAGCACCGTGCTAGCCGTCGAGTAAGGTTTTGAGATGACACAACGAGAGCTAGAAGAGAAGATGAATGCACTAGATAGAGGCCGAAGCATAAGTATCATGATTGATGCATAATTAAACATTAGTGCATGCATGATGCGCGGGAAACGTGACAATCGGGTCATCAGAACTAGAGGCGGTGAAATCTCTGCCTTGGCCATGGATTAGAGATGACTAGATGTAATTGAGAAAGATTGGAAAGAAATAAAATAACAATATTTATAACATGTTTTAGATTATCTGTAGTGAACAAGTTAAAGACCAAGCTATCATCACATTTTACGATTTACATCTGCAACTGGTGGCTATTCTTCGCGCATCCGTGAAATGGTAAATCGTCCTCACGCTTTATAATGGGGTGATTGACCTATGATAATCTTATCCAAATCTGTCTGCAAAAAATATACTCCCTCAGTATGCGCGTCGTTTTTTGCCAAGTTGGATGATAACCCTGATTCTCATATTGAGGTTTCGCAAACTTGCGATATAGTACCAGATACTCCCGGGCAGAGATCCAGTACCAAGTACTATTGTCTTCAGGTGTATTCTGTGAGAGATTAATTTGCCCGACCCGACCATGGACCAGACGCGCGTGTGTGGATATTATTGGGAGAGTATAGCGTACTGGAGAAGAACGAAATTTTTTTGTGACTAGTGGGAGCTTCTTTCGCATTTCAGGACTAGCTAAGTAGCATGCACTAATCACTCCCGATGGCAGTACCAGGAGTGGACAAAGCCAGAGAAGAGATCTGTTCTAATAATATGATCAGGGGAGTTAGCCAAAACGGTCATGATAAACCCAGTGATTCCTTACACATTATCATAATTTTGTAACAGCATGCCACGAGGCGGGGTGCAACCGTCGTTCTGGACACCAATAGGTGCAATTGTAATCTAAAGTTCGGGCTATTCCATACTGCGGTCATCTCTGGCGATGCACATGGTCGGGTTTCGATGGCCATTTCACGTTGGACAATGTCACGGGTATAACACGATGCAGTGCAATCCAGACTGCGCTCAAGATTCTCAAGCACTGGCAAAGTGTACCGCAGCCCGATATTACCTCACGAGATAGACAAGTAGGGAGGGGACAGAGATAAGTGTGATTTAGTGCAGCTTCTAGTCGTAATCAAGTGAGAAGCTTCCAATCCGTCGACGTCGAGGTGGATATGTGCCGCTTGAAACTCGCAAAAACGAGAAGGATCTATGACAGTAACCGTGAGAGTCTGACAACATATTTCCATACAGGGTTCTCACATATTTCTGGCGAACGCGGTGATTCTCAGCCATTCTATATAGGACATAGCCGGACTGGCATTGGGGCTCTAGTGTGGCTTTCTGGAGTAGAGAGGAGGCGCAGCTGATAGGGCAAGGTGATTATGCCGTCATTTGGGAACGGAGGCAGTGGAATATGGAGCCTGAGGAGCCAAGGGACCCTATGACACGATCCTCTTTGAAGTGTCACGTGTGTGCTAAATGCCTGTCGAATATAAGTACGGTATGGAAGGGAGAAGAAGCCGATTTACACCTCTTCCAAAGCCCCCACTCCCCTTTCTCCAAGGATGGCATCACCCGCTTTACCAGGAACGTTCCTTTGCTTTGCAGCGATGGTTCTGCTTGTATTTGTGAGTTGTCCTGTATCATCCAAAATTAGCCCCCTGATCTTAATACGCACCGGCACGGCTTTCAGGTTTGCGTATCTGCTCCCACATGGGAAGCGATATCGTTTTTGAATGTTGGACCAGAAAATCATCAAACTCACTACGGTGTCTTCGGATTCACCGGTTCTCAGCGTTCGATAGGTTATTTATTCAGGTAAGTTGTAGTCTTCTGACAACTGAGAGACCATCTTTCTAACGGTTCATTAGCGATGATCGGTTGAATACAGCAGCCCTACACAATCTCACCAAGGCACTGATTCTGCATCCAATAGGTGAGTGAGGAATCTTGCGGTGATGGTCATCATATCTAAGTTGTTGCCCCATATAGTCGCCGGCCTAGCAGCATTGGCATTCCTTCTTGGCCTTTCCCAGTCGCGCATTGGGACTGTGTTCATGGCCCTCGTCTCTGGGTTTGCAGCACTTGTAACGCTTATTGTACTAGTCTTTGATTTAGTCCTCTTCGGCATCGCCCGCCAACGCTTCCGCGACGATGGCCAGCTGGCACAGTACGGTAATGCCAACTGGCTTACCCTTGGTGCCCTGGTTGCCCTATTACTTGGCTTCTGCACATCTGCTTGCGGCGTGTTTGGACGATACAGGAAGCGGAGAGATACGTATTGAGGGCTGTACGTATTTACTTCATTTGAGTAGGACGTTGATATATCTGGACGTTAATATGTGAATTACGATTTTGTATACAATAATGAATAGGCATGAGACTTACAAGAACCAGCGTTGATGATCAGTGATTTGCGTGCTGGCAGCCCGTAAGAGGTTGTTTGTATTGATGTGACAATGTTATTCAGGTCCACCGTCTGCCAACACCCATGACGACATTACCTCCGTCAACGAAACTCAAGAAAATCCATCGACGATTCTCCTCTGGCAGTCAGGACGTCTTCGCAGATCTAACCAATAGAGGCCAGGCCGGGGCTTTGGACAAACTTACTCTCCAAGCTTTTCCGACACCTCCGCTCACCAAGCCAAACAAAACCCCCGGTTCGTCAAAGCGCGATTTCTCCCTGCCAGAACGGCGCCCTACATCCACCGGTGACAGAGCATACTTTACGGACGGGTCAGATGTGGAAGTAGACACAGATTGGGTACAGAGAGAACAAGTCGAAAGGCCAAAACCGAACGGCTTAACCAATGGCGATCGCTCTGCCGACTTGGGTTTTCAAGACAGGCGTCGCACTCCGCCAACGGCGTATGCTTCATTACCTGCGACACCCCACATGGAGACATTCGAAGGCAATGGTAACCCTCCTTCGCTGAACATGCCGTTACCGGTGAACACCCAGGTGCCAATATTGGACCCGGTCCCCTCGCGGCGCCGACACACCAGAGAAGATAGTAAAACTTATGGGCCCCCATTGTTCTCAATATGGGACTACCTCAGGGAAGAACTTCTGGCGACGGATTTTGATTCACACCAAGAGTTGAAGTGGGAACGTGTCAGCAATTTCCTAAACATACCTGTGGCTATGGAAAAGGTATGTCGACTTCAACGAACTGATTAGATTACTACTCTTTCCTCATCGCGATACTTAGATTATTGGTTTTGGTTTCTTCCTGTGTTTGGATAGTTTTCTGTACACGTTCACCGTCCTTCCCATCCGTTTCACCCTTGCCTTTATCCGTCTTATCATCAATCTATTCCGGAGATCTACATCTACCCTTCCACCGTCTCAAAAAGCGGACCTCATCAGAGCATTACTGCTGATTGTTGCGGTGGTTTTACTGGTACCAATGACGGACGCAAGCAAAATCTATCACAAAATTCGTGGCCAAGATACTATTAAGTTGTATGTTATATTTAACGCACTCGAGGTGAGTTTGGATTGCATATTCGTCCGACCCTGACTGATCGAATCCTGAGATTGGGGATAGACTCTGTTCCTCCATAGGCCAGGATATCATTGATTGTTTATTCTCGCGCTCAACACTCGAACCGCTTTCTCATAAATTGCCAGTCACCGCAAGTACATTCACCCCCTTCCTATACTTCTTTCTCGCACTTGCATATATTGGTATGTTGAGACCTTTCGTTATCAATCCACTTACTGACTCGATCCAGTTGCTCACACCCTAGTCATGGTGTATCAATTGATCTCTCTTAACGTAGCCATCAACTCGTATGAACACGCCTTGTTGACGCTTCTTGTATCCAATCAATTCGTCGAGATCAAGGGCAGTGTTTTCAAGAAGTTTGAAAAAGATACTCTCTTCCAAATTACTTGTGCAGGTAGGAATGAGCCTTTTATCTTAAATTTATGTTCAAAGTACTTTTCTTCAGATATCGTTGAGCGGTTTAATCTGGCTTTGATGCTCTCGGTAGTAGCTTTCAGGAATTTGATAGAGCTCAGTGGCTCTGATTTCGACTTTTCCGGAGGCTATGTTCTACCAAAGAGTTTCGGCTGGTTTAGGGGAAATAATGTGTTGTGGACTATATCTTATGTGAGTATTTGAACGCCCCTGACCAGTATAGTTCTTCACTGATATACGCAGCCCGTGCTTACCGTGTTGTGCTCCGAAATGCTCGTCGACTGGTTGAAGCACGCCTTTATCACCAAGTTTAACCATATTCGACCTTCAGTTTATGAGCGTTACACAGATGTCTTGTGTCTTGATCTAGCTAGTGCCAGTGCCGTTAGTAGAAAAGGCGCCAGGAAGGTGATTAAATTCGGATATCTACCGACTATCAGACTCCAAACTGACTCTGGATACAGCACTCCTATGTTGACCAGGCCCCTCTAGTGGCTCGTCGTCTTGGGTTTGCTTCATTACCTCTGGCCGTCATGGTTATCCTTCTAGGATCTCAATCTATAAGTCTTTTGTTTTCCGACCTTGAACCTCTATCATTTCCTTTCTGGGATCTGTCGTCAATCCAAAATTTCGATCTCAACACACTCTCGTTATCGCTTCAGAGTGCCGAAATAGTCAAGTATGTAACGCTGGGCGTAATGAGCATTTTGTTTTGGTTGTGGTATGTCCTCGCCGTTGACGCGATGCTCTGCTGCTAATTGCTCTTTGAAAGTTTCGTGGTCATCAAAGTCATTATTGGCGTAAATTTACTCACGTACGCTACCCGAAGACAGGCAGGTATGGATGAGAGGGAAGCCAAGGATATTATCAATAATTTTGGCCGCGATCCCATAGGAGAGGGAGACGAGGAACGGGTAAGTTTTCCATGCTTTGGCTGTAACTTTATACTGAGATACAGCAGAAATATAACAAGAATCTGAAGAAATATCTCGATGATGACGAGGATGATGCGCCCCGATTACCAGACATGGGAGAAATTCGGCCAGGTCAAGCGCCGAATAAGAAGGAAAGAGTGAAGTTAGAGGATTTGACCAGGTTCACGATGGTGAAGCGCATCTATTAGAACTGAATAAAGGTTTCGCTATATGTATTCCAGGTACTCATACAATGCATACTCGTTTCGAGTACTCTTACGTCGACAAGAGCGCGTTCTTTTCCTGACACAGGCAATGGATGAATGAGGTACAGCGACCGAACTTACTTACCTTTTTAGGCCGCTCCGATCGGAATTCGACCAGAATGTTCTCACAAGCATAACCGACTGGCAACAGTCTGTATGTACATCAACTTGATATGTGTTTTATTTTTATTTCGCAGAAACTGAGCGATTTCAGCCTCTCCGGGAGGGATTTATGCGCTTATCTCTTGGGTTTAGGACCATGACTTCTGGTCCCCCGTCTCTTCACCGGCTACGGCTGGGGCGCCAGCTCTCTGGTTTCCTTCAATTATCGAACCTTCGGCGGGATGCCGACCAACAATTCGATGTATCATCACTGGTATGTGCTATCTCCTCTTTCAATGTTACCTGGCTCGTGTGACTCACTACGTAGCAGTCAACTACTGCACAAAGTGAATTGACGGTTAGTCGACAGTAACAACTTATTTCAGAAGTCTTACATCGACTCGTAGCCCCTCATACACAAGAAGGGGAAAAAGACACTGGAATATTTGGCTGACCTCAAGGTCCACAATGACAAACAGTCTATTTCACGACTTCCGAATGAGCTTCTCTACCGCATTTTCGCTGAAGGTTACCTATCTCCTAGTACCGCGGATTTTGCGCAAATCATCTGGGCATGTTGCGACACGAAAAGGTATATAGCTCAAGTTTGCTCTCGCTGGCGAGTTGTTGCTCTCGGTTGTCCACATATGTGGTGCGAGGTGGACTTGAGCGCTGGGAGCCGGTGGATTAGTGAAGTCTTGAAACGTAGTCGGGACTTACCACTTGAAGTCTACATACCGCGGATAACGAAACAAGAACGTATCATACTTACGTTCCGCTCTCAGAGAATCCGAGGAGTCTATGGACATGTGAAGGATGGGGCTCTCGCTGTAAAGGTTTTGGATGCAATTCGGGAAGTGGGGGGATTGGAAGAAATTAATCTCATCCTTCCACACACAGGTCAATTTAGAGGCTCTAAGCAACTGCTGACTCCCAGCCTTCGCCAACTTTGGTTAACTGGGCCTTCAATTCCTCTTTCTTTGAACCTGAATTTTCCTACCTTGACTTGCTTGCACGTCACTCATCCGTGGCATACGAAGGTCGCGTCACAATGGTTGACTATCATTCGACGTCTTCCCCTTCTTCACGAGCTACGGCTTAGGAACTGCATCAAAACGGATGAGTCTCGTAGTGACTTCGTGGGTTTTGAACCCGAAATCTTACTCCCTCTCCCTCCGCCTATCAATTTGTTGAATCTCGAAAAGTTGGAATTGCGCGGCCATCATTGCGCCTGTGGTTTCATTTTCCGCACTCTTCTAGTCCCCGAGTCTTGCACCCTATCATTTATGACTCATGACGCAAATATGGGCCCTACTATCGACGCACTTATCACCTTCTTAAAGTCTAGTCATTTCTATTCTCAGAGTTACGTATCACCACTCCGTGATCGTCCTTCCACAACTCGATCTCTTCTTCTCAAAATCGGCTCAACCCGCCTGCGTTTACGGGTCTTCGATAAAGAAGTAACCAAGCTCAATATCAAGCTGCTGTATGAAGACTGCTACGAATATCGAATGGGTATCGCTGCGACAGTCATGGAGAGGTTGCTAAGCGCCACTTTTGATAAATTTAGACAATATGGTGGCTTCGACACTTTTACGCTATCTCTTGTGGATCTTGGGAAGAATTCCCACAAGATTGAAGCATGGTCTTATTGGTTTATAAAATCAGCAGGGCTGCTGAAGAGTGTACCAAATGTGAGACTAGAGGGTACTTCACAAACTCATAAAGTACTTGATTTTTTGAAGAGGGAAACAACGTCGCTGTGAGCTGCTAAGGCTGACAACGTATGCTTTCTATTTATTTTGAACTACATCTTTTCTTACATCGACCTTCAGTAGATGACTTTCTGCATGCTTTGAAAAACAACATTGCGACTTGACTTCATTTGGACCGGAATTCCGCGGGTCTAGGCCAATTCGACGAAGTTAATAATTCCACATCTCCATTTCTATTTTTACGGAACCTTCGCCAGTTGGATTCAAGTAGTGACCTCCTGTGATGCATCATTCCAAAGTGGCTTATGGCGGCCCGGAAACATTGAACATGTATATTGCCTCCCTCACAGAACCGTTCACACACTTGTGAGATTTATCGAACGATTCTTGGCGGGCCGCACCGTATTTTACCACTATTCTTGACATTCTTTTCTCTGGATAGCAATAACCAATAGATCTCGAGTACAATTTCTGATAAGTTTTTATGCTAGTTACATAACCACGTTCTCAGGCTTGTTAACTGTACTCATAATCCTGTTCGTTCCCCTTACTGGCTAAACCCTGTTATTCCATTAAAGTTCGTGATTTTGCCTGTGGAACCGATGTCAAAATTTGGTCAGTGATTGAAGACCAGCCATTCTTCCTTACCTGCAACTCCTCCAGAAACCTTCAAATTGGACCAGTTCCAGGAACCTAGAAGTATCGACATGGATAACATAACTCGACCGGAATTATTCTACTTACCCGTGCAAGAGCCGACGCCGCAGTTAACAGCGACTCTTTGGGCACCGCTGTTGACACTTATAGTAGTTCCGGGAGAGACGAAGTTCACAGCCTAACATGGTGCACTCAATAATGCAATAAGCCAGCTGGTGTAAAATAGTCTCACCGATAACTTAACACCGTTCCCTGGGGTACCGATGGTCGAGGGATAACTCTAATCATCAAGTGTAAGTGCTAGCTGAGAGATGTACGGGAGAGCCGGACCTGGTCGATAATCACACCGAACCGCCTCATTCCAGTTGCGGTATTGCCCTTTGAAAGTTTTTTATTAGTGGAGTCTACTACGCCTGCCCCTGGGACTCGATCGCTCACCGAATAAGTGATGTTGGTTACCGTACTACCAGTAGCAGTGGCGTCGGTTTTGATGCGTAAGGCTTGATCACTGCAGAAACATCAATATGGCAGCTCTATGCAACGGTTTGGAAAAGCGCAACTTGTTGACGATTTTGTTCCCGGTGATGACAACGCCATTGACAGTCACACCGGAGTCGATAGATCCCTACAATAATCGATGTCTAAAAAATCTGCAGTTCCATCGCTGTAGGAAATACATACCACGGAGATACCGTGTCCTCCTGAGCAGGTGTTTCCTTGGAAGACAATATTAGAGCCTCTGTTGATGGCAAGACAGTCATCCTCGGGTTTCGCCGTTAGGAGAGCAGATGGTAGAATGCCAAGCCAACAACGTACTTGGTTCATTACAACACTGATTATGGAAAATTGATTACTATATTGGAATATTCGGAAACGTTAAATGAGATATACCTGTTTTGGATCGTCAGATTCTCGGTGCTTGCATCAAATCCATCAGTATTGTGGCCAGCAGCTGCCCCGTTACTTTTTGAGTTTGGTTGATCTCCGAGAGCTAGTGAATATGTCGTCAGAATGGAGAATTTCTTCGAGTTTGAGGGTTTCGCACAGTTATCAATAGTCAGTCCAGTCATGGTAAGAGGGGCAGGATTGGAAACGGAATAAGTCCTAGCTGGGGAATTGAGGACCCTCACATTCTTGAATGGCGAGTAAAATGTCAGGATAAAACCGTCTCATCTCGAACCTTGCGGAGACATACAGAGAATGTGCCAGATATCCTGATCCTATGAGCCGTTAATATGGAGTTCAAGCAATCTGCAGATGACAAACGTACTTCATCATTGGTGCGGGTTTGGTAACACCACCTCCACCACCAAGACCGTCCTTGCATCTGGGTCAGAATGCCCAGAAACCTTATCGGCAGTGCCAATCCAAGACTTACCCAGTAGAAAGGACCTCCTCCATCGAATGTGTGTCCATTTCCATTAACTAGACAATGTCGCATGAGGCTCCACGAGCGCAATTTTCAATTTACCAAGCTTACATGTAATAGAGGTTCCACTGGAAGTTATGATAGATGATGTTCATAGGGCTGAAAACGTGATGGACTACAGTGACTTACCTCACTTGGAAAAGTGGTCCAACCCAGGTTTGGTTTCCGAAGTTGATATTACCGTCTGCAAGTCACAAATCAGCCGAACCTCTCATTCGTCGGCTAGCTGAGTGCTTACTCATGTTAACAGTTGTGCCGGTCAGAAGGTCTAGGTTGAGAGTTTGCCCAGCTGGAACCGTGAAGCTATTCAATACGACCGTGGTGCACTTGACGGCGGCCGCAACATCTACAGAAGTCATGGGAATATTAGACTTTAGCCGACAAGAAAAGGATCGGCACCTACCATTCATCGAGTTAATGGTTCCGGTACAGTCGCTGCCTGCATAGCTCGCAGTGGCTAGCAACAGAAGGCTAAGTAACTTCAGTAGCATTTGTTATTGGAGTTGTTGTGTAACGAAACCCCACCCCACTTAAATATTGTCTTCCCGGCCCGCTCAAATGGACATGGGATTTCATCGGAAACTCGGTGGCTCAAATTCGGTGTTTAAAACTTGTTCTAAAAAGGATTATTAACTTCTGGGATATGAATAGGAAGCACTCTCGGTTTCTAAAATTTAGTTACGCTAAAGTTTTACAGACATGGTCAGGACATGATAGCGTGCATCCTTGAAAACAAGCGACTTCAATCACCGCAGAGTTCACGTGGGTGTCATCCATCCTATCCAGCGTCGGGCCGTCGGTCCTCGGACGAATAAATAAGTAAGTGTATTTTTGTAACGAGTGTGTGTGTGTGTAGATGAGTACTTAATATAAACATAGAATTGTCGAAGATTTACAAGCTTTTTTTTAGAACTGTATTGTTCCATAAGGTACATGTCCTCCATCAGGATTCGCAGAACCGTAGATGGGATTAAGCCTGCGCCGTAGCGATCCGGGTGCTCTGTGTTCTAATCCAGGAACACGAGATGTAAATGAAGAAGGCGAAGGTGGAGAAGAAAACAATGACGGCTTTAGTTCCCTCAAGTCTTGGAGTGAGGGGCCTGCTGCCAACTGAGTTGGTGGAAGTTGACTAGACAAAGGCGTGTCTGGACGTGAAGGTGCAGTGAAACCATGTGAGAGAACAAGCGGCGAGCCTAAAGACTGTTGAGAATTTTGGGTTGACGGGAGGCCGATTGAAAAGGAATAGAATGTGTCTGGAGGTGATCCATACAGGTCCGGCTCGTGATAGTTCGGTGGATTATCGGGGCGGCAAAAAGAGGCCCCGGTAAGCATATCACAAGATTCGGAGGGAGGAGAGCATAGTGAAGGCATAAGATTGGGAGAGAGAGGGAAAGACATAGAGTTCCGCTTGACGATTCCTTCTAAAGCACGATATGAAGTGTCGTCTCGAGAGTGATACATCCCGTAAACTTGACCGATCTCGTTAGAAAGTTCACGAGGTAGTGCAGTAAACATTAGAGGCCGGCTCAGCTGAGAATGTCGTGAATGCGAGATCTGTGATATTGATACAATCGGTGTGGAAGGGAATTTGTCGATGATATCGGCGCAATGTATGAATGACAGCCTAACACTGTCAAATTTGTCGCCACTCGAGTCGGATGTATCCTTTGAACTGATAATAGACAGCGAACATTGATCTCCTGAAGGAGGAGAATACAATTCGTCGGGCATAGGGCTCATGAATGATGATGCGTCGTCATCTTTCACCATGTTAGAGGCCAAGAAAGCGCCAGTCAAGATCCGCAAGGACTTCGACGCCCAATTCTTAGCTCTGGACTTGACGGGACTTGTGTGGCTCGAACTTCTGGGTTCAGAGCCTGTAAGCGGGCGGATGACCCTAAGGAGACTCATCAGTTAATAGATTCATGGATGATATAAGCTGTACATACCGACGAACGAACTTGCTCAGTTTTAATTTTGAGCGCTCCATCTCATAATACAATGAGGGAAGGTTAGAAACCAGCCTGTCGATTGGAAGACGACCGGGGAGGTTTAAAAGGCATGCCTCTAGATGTCCAGGCGTCAAGAAGGTATGTAGCCACTTAAGCTTTATGTGCCACTCGGTGCACGGTGGCTAACGGACTGACTCTTTGTTCGTCAAAAACTGAATTCTTGATAACAGCATGGATTGATGGATTGATGATCCTGTGGCGCCTACAAAGCGTAGACCTGAATTGCGGGACAGATCTTCACGTGTTAGAACTTGCGCAGCGCATTGACCGGGTTGTGATAGGCATCAAAGCGTTAGATGTCCAAGCTACGGTTGAAAGTGATTATCCATGACCCGCAAGTGTGCTGTCATCGTCTTGGCACCTGCACCCTGAGCCTCTCGCCCGCAGACCACCCACCTAACCGTGCTCCTGACGTGGGTCCATGCATTTAGTCTTCGCCGGTTTGCTAGGTGTCTCCACCTATCCTCCTCGTCTCATTATAAACGCGGTGTCTGCAGCACTGACTCTGTTCGAAAGTCCAACGAGCATTTGCTGTCGCAGAACAGATATTAGTCGCTCGAGCTATCAGTCGACACGGGGTATTTGAGTGGCGAAGAAAACTTGAGAAGTTAATTGCATGAGTCGAAGACGGTACGAATTCACAGTTGCGTCAGGATAATGTCGTGGCTTCTTTCTAAGAGAGGACCCCTTGCGGTCGAAAGAGAACACAAGAGTGAGTCGGCCCATTGGCGGAGTTCTAATGTATAATGAATAAGGTTTCTTCAAAAATAACCAGACCGCCTGGGATTTTCTGATGAGCGATGAGCCTAAACCTGCTGGAAGATGTGAACTTTCATGCTTGGAGCTTCGATTAAAAGCCCCTTTGACGCAAAGTATTGTATCACAACCACAAAATGGCAGCAACCCCACCCGTGTTTGATTTGCCAGTGTGGTTCCGGTTTCTTGTATACTGTAAGAAGGGCCAGCCTTGAACCAGACCTAGGTCCTGCAACCAGAAATTTACCTGATGAATCGGGGGGAAAATATCTGTGGACTCGTGGAGACAAAGAAATTTGTGCCATGCCACTCTATAACTTAACTGGTTGAGTCATATGAGGTGTTAGGTGCCTAGTATAGAATACACTGGGCTGCCAATGGATCTGGACCTGAACTGTCTATAGACATCCCCCGTATCCTCGCGGGCACTGATATGAGGACGTCAGTTAGTATTATTTAAACAATTAGTATTATTTAAACAATTAGGCGACATCTTCAATGGCACTGCTCTAGGAATGCAGGCAGTAAGCCTCAATCGTCAGCTTCAATGATCACTGACTTGGTACATTTCGGATAATCGCAGACTATCTTGCTGCTAGGCAGCCCCTTAATTCTCACTTCCCCGCATACTTAGTCCGCGTTGCGCTAGACCGGTCAGCCGAGTGTTCGCATCCTGCATCAGGCCTGTGTCACACAACGTCACACTTCTCCCGTAAACATGGACCAGATCACCATTAAAAAACGTCCGCGCTCAGAGGCAGTGATTACGCAGCGCAAGTTCTTCAAAAAAACTGCGCGAGGAAAGGTCATCAAAGGTGACTCCTTTGCCCGCAGATCAACGTCACATCTCACCATCCATCAGTGCTGCGTGAGCGATATCTTCGAGATGATGTCTCCTGTGGAATACAAGGTTGTATCGCCTGCCATTCTTCTCTAGAACATACACTTCCTACTCCCGGTGCACCCCACCCAAATTTCCCTAATGGCCATTTCATCTTACCGGACACAAATATATTCCTCTCCCAAGTAAATTTTGAACATGGCTCTCGAATGGATAGTTCTGACTGTCGTCCCTTTTTGCTACAGATGGACGTCATGGAGTCATCCTTGTTCACTCCTCCAATTATTCTTCTGCAGACAGTCATGGAAGAGGTCCGACACCGTTCACTCGCTCTGTACAATCGGTTGAAAGCTCTTACAAAAATGGACGACAAGAAGATATGGGTATTCTACAATGAGTACAGGTCGTACGTTGCTCTCCAATGATGAATGATTTGAACCTCAAATGATCCTAGCGAGACTGCGGTTATTCGCGAAGAGGACGAAACGCCGAACGACCGGAATGACCGAGGTGAGTATCAATCTCTGAATACACATGTCCGTATTGACATCGAGTACAGGTATTAGAAAGGCTACCGAGTGGTACAACAGCCATCTACAGGTCACCCGACCCCCAATTCGTGGACAAGCTCTACCCAAAATACCGACGGTCGTTCTTTTGACAGAAGATGTGGCAAATAGGCAGAAAGCCGAGGGTTCTGGTATAACAGCAATATCTAGTAAGGCACATCCCCCCTAACAGCTTGTGTTGTTTGCTGATTCATTTGCAGTGAAGAGATATATAGAAAGCTTGCCAGAGGCCAACCAACTCCTCGATTTACTTGCCGTGACTGATTCAAATGGGATCGAACCAACTAGAGCTTCCGGCATACGACAACCTTTGTATCCTGAGGTATGCCCTCCACCTGACGATCATCACGGTCCCTGATACCTTGCAGTACCTTCCTACCGCAACGCTCGCTGCAGGAGTCAAAGCAGGAGAACTTCACCAAGGTTACTTCAATGCGAATCAATATAATTATCTGGAAGTAAGGGCATAAATCTCAGTCCCCCGCATGATGCTGATGTTGCCTTTAGGGCAGTGTACCTGTACCAGCTTTTAACAAACCTGTACTTCTTATTGGGCGAGAAAACATGAACAGAGCGGTCAGTGGGGACATTGTCGCAGTCGAGGTCTTTAGCGAAAAGGAGTGGAAGGCTCCTGCTGATGAGGTTGTAGACCAAGATAGTATGTCTTTCTGTCTGGCGACTATCTTCCTTTTTCTGAATCTTGGGCCAGCCACTCTTAAGAATGATGATGTTGAAGATTCCGGAGATGAGGGGGAAGAATCCGATGGTGAAGTGACCGCTCGGGAATCACGCCTCGTCAAATCCGAAGAGTCTGCCCGGTCCGCAGAAAGGCAACCCACAGGTCGTGTAGTCGGCATCATCAAGCGTAATTGGCGTGCATATGTTTGCCATATCGACAGTACATCTCTAACATCCGTCAATGCCACCTCTCTCGCTCAACAAACCGTATTTGCCACACCTGTATCACGCTTATTGCCCCGTATTCGGCTCAGAACAAGACAAGCTCCTACTTTGATTGGCCAAAAGATCCTAGTTACTATCGACCGCTGGGATATCAATTCACGTTATCCCGAAGGCCATTTCGTTAGGGCCCTCGGTAAGGTAGAAAGCAAAGAGGCAGAACAAGAGAGCTTGATGCTGGAGTTTGACGTGCGCTATAGGCCATTTGGGAAGGCGATTCTTGATTGTTTGCCTCCTGAGGGTGAACAGTGGGTTGTTCCATTGAAAGATGAAGCGAATCCTGTATGGAAAAATAGAGAGGATTTGAGGCAGCTTTTGATCTGTAGCATTGACCCTCCTGGTACGCACTCACCTGCATTTTCATTACCCACTTACTCAAACTTTCGAAGGTTGTCAGGATATCGATGATGCCTTGCATGCACGCCGTCTACCGAATGGGAATATAGAGGCCGGAGTTCGTAAGTGAAAACCCCAAGGTCCTTACATTCTCTTCCCTGAACGGTTGTTCCAGATATCGCGGATGTTTCCCATTTCGTCCACTCCGATACGCCGATCGACAACGAAGCCGCTGATCGAGGTACTACTGTATATCTTGTGGATAGGCGCATCGATATGTTGCCTTCGCTGCTGGGTACCAATTTATGTTCTCTTCGGCCCTTTGTTGAACGTTTGGCGTTCTCAGCAATTTGGGTATGAGCTTGACTTCCCGACTAAGACCACTCATGCTAATTTCTGTTGCAGGAATTAACTCCTGAGGCAGACATCGTCAATGTCAGGTTTACAAAATCTGTCATTGCCTCGAAAGCTGCCTTCACATACGAAGAAGCTCAGATTCGCAAAGATGACCCGTACGTGTTTGATCTTTCCAAGCTGATGCTCAGCTCATAAACTATAGCAATCAACAAGATGATCTCAGCGATAGCATCCGCCTTCTTAACACCCTCGCCAAAAAGCTGAAGGAAAAACGGATGAAAGCCGGTGCACTTAACCTTGCCTCCCCCGAAGTCAAGATTCATCTCGAAAGCTCTGAATCTTCAGATCCCATTGACGTTGAACAGAAAGAACTACGGGAAACTAATAGTCTTGTCGAAGAATTCATGCTACTCGCCAATATCAGTGTAGCGGAAAAGATACAAGAGACGTTCCCGCAGACAGCAGTTCTGAGAAGACATTTACCGCCTCCCAAAGCCAATTTTGAGAAGTTGCAAGATATCTTGTTGAAGAGGAAGGGGATCAAACTGGATGTGTCGAGTTCGCGAGCGTTGGCGGATTCTCTGGATACCTGTGTGGTAAGCGTGACTCGTTTTCTTTTGACGGGTGGGTTTTTTTTTGAGACGTTATATTTTAGGATCCGACAGAGTCTGCATTTAATACGCTTGTGCGTATTATGGCTACACGATGTATGCTCTCTGCAGAATATTTCTGTTCGGGAAGTGTTCCGAGGGATACATTCGGGCATTATGGCCTTGCCAGCGCCATTTATACTCACTTTACGAGTCCGATTCGGAGATACGCAGGCAAGTCACATAGAGACAAACAGTCCTCCTCTACCACCAACTAACAAAAATCAACATATTCTCATTTTAGATGTTCTCGCTCATCGACAACTAGCTGCCTCGATTGGATATTCACCTCTCCATCCATCGCTTCATTCAAAATCCCATGTTGAGCATGTTATGGATGTTATAAATAGACGTCATAGGATGGCGCAGATGGCTGGTCGAGCAAGTGTCGAGTTCTATGTCGGGTTAGCGTTGAAAGGAAGGAATGAACGAGAAGCAAAGAGTGGTGATGGCGGTGGTGTCAAGGAAGAAGCTTTTGTGATACGAGCATTTAGAAATGGGTTGAGCGTGTTTGTGTCAAAGTAAGTCAAAAATGCTGTGGATAGGTTATTTGCTGACTAGTTTCAAGACTGGGTATTGAAGGACTCGTGATGTTCAAAAAGGACATCAAGTTCGATGCGGAGAATTACTCGATTACGGTTCCTGGTCCATCGGGCGAAGTCACTATCGCGGTGTTTGATAAAGTATCGGTGAACATCGAAGTTGAGAAGGATAAGAATACTCAAAGAGGCAAAGTCAAAATGTCATTGATATCCCCTATCGATTCTAGTGGCTTGTAGCTCCGAAAAAAAATTGTGCTGTTGGTATCGAGCATCGCGTATGGATGAGAAAAGAGGTTCATATTGACAGGTTCAATTACAGATTCAAAAGTATTTCTACATATTTCGACTTTGGGGATCATCATTTCCTTCCTGGATAGCGACTATAAGTACGCATGGATGGTTAACCAAACAAAAAAGGGAGAGCATATGGTAGAAGAATGATTGTCTATGATTGTCTGGGTATTGGAAAGAGCAATGCAAGGAGGGTAGCATGAAGGAGCAAGGGAAAAGAGGAAAGAAAAATACAAATCGATGACCCTTAAGCGGCCAAATTGTGGACGAAGTAGTTGACGTCAGAATGAAACAAATGCGAGATGATGATGACTAAAAGAAATGCAAGAGTAGGATAAGAGGGGAATGCATGGATCATAATGTTAAGCATAATTCAGAAGGATAAACCGGAGAAGTCGGCAATTTGAGTTGGTTAAAGCTCGAAAGCACCAGCGAAGACATCTTCACAAGCTCCTTTGGATGTGACCGTATTCATAGCCTTGACGTCTTTCGTAGTCCGGGTTTGCTCGCGCTGCCAAATCATCTTGACCTCTTCTTCGCATGCGTCTACCTCACCGTCAGCCTGAGGGGCATTACTGATGCCAAGTCCGCGGAGGATTTCTTCGCACCAAATGCCCTCTACGAGTTTGACACTACCGACATTTCCCGCAGCGCCTTTTCCACCTAATGACATAGATCGGCCGAAGGGCTTGCGACCACTTCCTCCGACACTCGAAGACAAGCAGACAAGCCCATTGCCTTCAAGAACATTCAAAAGGTCACCGAATTCACTTCGACTAGTAGGATCAAAGACACCAGAATCAGACCTGGTAAGGACGGCAGAGTAGTATGAATGGAGTTGATTTGTGTCTATGGTGGATGACGACTGGACGGTAGATGCCGTGCGGCGAAGCGAAGATGCATTGGCTTTGCGAGGCGATGTCGTAGACGAGGATCCGGATACGGTTAAGCCAGCTTCTAGGCGTTTCGAGGCAAGAAGGACACTAAGAAGGACAAGACGCGCTTGAAGGTTGAGGTTCTTCACTTTAGTTACTGTCTCGCTGTTGCTAACAGAAGCACCACTCGAGGTGGGTGTCGATACAACCGACTTGCCAGAGGATGGTTTATAGGCTTTGAGGGCAGCGAGAACATGGCTAGGGGAAACACTAGCAGCGGTAACATTGGTGGCCTTTGACGGTGCGGTAGCAATATCAATCGCACCACGAAGTACTTCGAAAAGACTTCGAACGTCACCAGTCATTCCAGCAATTTTCTTGGTTAGCAACGTTAGAGCAGGTGTTGGGAGAAATTTTTTGGGATCGCCTTGTGCCGAGTCTATTTCAGCCTCGAAGAATGGGTTTAGCCGCATTTGCAAGATGTCGAATAGTTGATTCGAAGTATAGGGCGCAAAATGCAAAGTGCGGACGTTAAGGGATGGAGACGACGCCGAGGTCAGTGTATGAGTGTTTGCGATACCAATGAGCCGAAGGCGCGAAGGTGTTGAAGCGGGTACAGAAAATAGAGAAGCCAAGCTAAGCGAGTTTGGCGTTATGTGATCTAATTCATCCAAAATTAGGATGCTATGAAAATATCAGAACCGGTTCGACCAACGAAAATTAGATAGGCATACCATTTCGTTCGAATGCCAGTAAGCAGTGCTTCAATGGCGTCTTTGCCCTTTGTCTTGCGAGACTTGGATTTTTGTTTTCCTTCGGTATCAATTTCCTCGAACATCCGATCCCAAAGCGCATCAAGATTATTCAGGGCCATGCAATTGATGAAAATTGTTTTGACGCCGCCGGTTTCCGGTTTCAATTCACCAAGCACCGAGTTCACGAGAGCGGTTTTTCCGCATCCAGGCGATCCAGAAACATAAAGCGTAGGAGAGGGTTCGTCAAGGGTCATAGCAGAATCATCCATGAAGGACGATATGAATTCACGTATCAAGGCGCGCTCAGTATCACGTCCAGCGATCTGATTGTCAGCATTGTTACAGGTAGCACGTAGTAATGCACGAGCACGAATGTGTAGTGGAAGGGGAGAGACTGGGCTAGGTGGCGGCGTAGCAATGGAGAAAACAGGCGGATCGGGTGTTGAATCATGACACGCGATGGTTGACGTTGACGCGTAACGACGAATCGCTTGTATTGACTTCAGAACAATGGAATCTATATTTGATATAGGAATACGTACTATGTTTTGCGCGCGTAGGGGAAACAATTTCGGTACCAGACCTTCGGAGGGAGCGCGAAGTCCTTGTAGTGGTTGGGGAGGGGTCTGGCGTTAAGAGCCGAGAAGAGAAGGGGGGGATATTTTCTTTATTGCCGTCGCCATCTACGGTAAGCGTCGAGACTCGCGGACGCTTCGAAAGTGGGGTAGAATCAGGAGTCTGAAGGTGGTCAGCAGACTTTGACGGCAGCGAGGACGATTCCTGCTGTTGCTGAAGCCCACGCTTCCCGAGGACCGAGCTACGAGTTACACGCGTTGTCTGCATAGGCAATGGTGACGAGCTCGAGGTCTGGCGGGGCAGACGAGTGTGTTGAGACAACAAGGGAGGAAGGGCAGTCCCGACTGAAGTAACTCGCCATTCACACTCCGATGATCCCATCAAACGCGTAAACGCGCTACTGTCGCGTGCCCCACGTGCACGTCTTCCCCCCCTTCTGAACCCGGAATCTGTCGCGTATTAACGAGTTATTGGAACGGGAACCTCTATACAGACACCGTCTGCTAATATCAACCAGGTGTTTTCCGTGGTGTTGGATCATCGCGACCCTGTGTACGCGGGTAGATAAGATAAGATCAACACCCGATCAACCCATCAGTCGATCACGTTCTAAGTACTCCCTTAACCGCCACAATGGTGCTCGAATTTCTAACTCAACAACAGATAGACAAGGTGTGCTTTCTTTTCAACGTTTCCAGGGACCTGTGCTCATTTCAAGGATCCAGTTTTACAAAGACGGGTATGTAACGTAACGTCGTCATCGCCTCCACCCACTGGACATGATCGTGGACGGTCTTCTAACGGTCATCTATCACCAATAACCACCATCACTTGGTGCTCCCATGCACTAGCCCTGACCCGCATTTGACTTAGGTACCTAGTTATTCCGAGCTTCTTGGACCAGGAAGAGGCCGGTGCTTTACTTAATCGGTCAAAGCAACTTCTCAATGAGTTTGATATCAACTCCCATCCTCGTGTGCGTATACAACACCACTAGCTTCAGAATACAACCCCTTCCTAAGCCTACCATCCTAGACCAAGTTTACCACAGGAGATGACAACCACGTGGGAGATGATTACTTTCTAACTTCAGGCGACAAGATGTGAGAAGTTCATCTATAACCATTCAGCATACCATTTATACTCCCTTATCTCACCACAGCCGTTTCTTTCTCGAAGAGGATGCCGTCGATCCGGACGGTAAGCTTAATCGACCCAAGCAAAAAGCAGTCAATAAGATTGGCCACGGTGAGTACTGTATACAAAGGCAATCACCCCGTGTCACTCCGCAAAAGCCTCCTCATTACTTCTGCCTATCTCATCGGACACTATTCCTCTTCAACCTAGGCCTCCACGAGCTCGACCCTCTCTTCCGTAAAGTCACCCTCGAGAACGATCGCCTCAAATCATTGGCCCGCGACCTCAAATTCCACCGTGACCCTGTTGGTACGAACTTCTTTTTCCCTTCAAGGTTTAATTCCATACATGATATCGCCCAGCTCTACAAAGCATGGTGATTACAAAGCAACAACAGATTGGAGGAGAAGGTTCTGTTATTACATTATCCGAGTCCGCTCTCTTCACAAGCTAATAAAGTCCTATATAGTCCCCGAACACAACGACTCGTGCGTCATTCAAGGTCCCGCACCAGATTCCCGTCACTCACACACTCATAATCATTAATCGAAAAACAGAACATTCCTCGTAAGCCCCCACTAATTCCCGGAAAAAAAGTTTACTCAACTCGATCCATCTCGTCCAGTACACCAACCCTCCATCGGCACTTGGCGTCTGGATAGCTCTCGAGAAATGCACACCTACAAATGGCGCTCTATCCTTCCTTCCCGGATCTCATCTCACAACGCCTATCACTAAACGCTTTGTCCGCCTTCCGTCAGGCGGTACAGGCTTTGAACCACTCGTCTCTGCGGAAGAAGAAAGAGCCATCAACGAACGAGCGAAAGGAGAGTATATCCTCGAGACCTGCAATCCCGGTACGATTAGTTTAACTTCCAAACCGCACGTCATGTACTGACTCAAAGTCTCACTTCTAAAGGTGACATGGTCCTAATCCATGGCTCCGTGTTGCATAAATCCGAACGAAACACGAGTCCCAACACACGCTTCGCTTACACATTTCATATGATCGAGTCAGCACCTCATGCAGAATACGACAACAAGAACTGGTTACAACCTACATCCGGTTTGCCCTTTTCTCATGTTTTGTCTCCCTCAGAGATCGTTTCCGTTAGTACAAATTGATTGTCCCCCGAAGTAAAAGAATAAGGATAGAAAAACTATACAAACATAATAAATTACGAATACATATGCAAACGCTCAGCAAAACATAAGGATACCTTACGAAAAACCATGATCAATAAAGATGCGAAAACGAAAGGTAGGAGGAAACTATGTCTCCACATCAATATTTTCTCCCCCATGTAACATAACAATGAGATTATCAATCTTAGCTTTATGTATACGGTGGTGTTCTTGCCAACCTTTCCACGGATGATGTGGATACTACGATAATCATGACATGAGCTCCACGGTAAAACAGAGGGGACCAAGGGCCGGAAGCAAACGCACCTTTCTTCCAAAAGATTGAAATATTGAATCTGAAGTACCCGTTGGTCGCTCATAGAAATATTTCGCCAGCAAAACGTCATCCTGCCTGCTATAGCGCATTTTCTTCTCAGGCGCGGGTGGTAGCGGTGCATCCGTCTCGGTGCGGTTGAACTCATGTTTATGCCGCCTCCAATATTTCATCCATGATGCCTTTGAATGATGAGGTGCTTTTAACGACACATCCTTCCAGAACTGAACCATATCCAAACGACCCTGAGATCTGTGTTCAGGGAACATAGGTCAATGCGTTGAAAACCAAAAAAAAAAACCGGCTAGAAATAAGACATACTTCCGATGTGCCATAAAGCCTATCAAAAAATCCCGGTCTTGAATCGTGAATGCCACACCCTTACCAGTCGTGCTCCTAAACAGAGCCCTGGGAGGGGTGGGCGATTTATTCCTCGGCCCTTTTGTTTTATTCTGTTGCATTACCGATTCATCTGTAAACCCTGGTTCCGCTGAGGGACCAGCTTGCAAAACAGTTTCCGCGTCCGAAGCATCCATCTCCCAATCGCCCTCTGCTGATTCTGAACGTTGATTGGTTTCGCTGCTGGCATTGTTCATGACGTAACCACCCAGCCGAATTTGGTGCTTGTTACAATACCGTCGCCAAGAGTAAAATCTTCACGGCTGTTAACGAGTGGACAAATGGGAATAAAGAAGTCATACGTGTGATGGGGTGCTCTTATGGCTATTCGTTCACATATTTCACGCAAACTAGACCAAATCAGGGTCTGCATACTTCTCGTTGACAACTTAGGCATACCTTAAAACTAGGCCTTGGTCTCGACAATAGTCGATATATTTTTTGAGATAAAGCACATCATCCGCGGTGAATAAGTTTCCGCCGTATGTGCTTTTGATAATTCGAGAAGGGGGTGTAGGTGACCTTGCTGTCCCACTTCGATTGATGACTAAACTTGAAGCAGGCGTTGCGGGAGGTGGCTTCAGATTCATCAATGTCAACTGCTGTGAAACGTGTATAGCAAGATAGAAGACACACTTGAGTCCGTGTGCGTTTCCTGCCTCGAGGCCGATCGTCCACGTCCGGCTGAGAAGACGGACCAGCTGGAGGATTGCTGTCAGCTCCAGGTTGCACATGGATCGGTTGTTCAGTAACACTGCCACTCGATACCTCAGTAGGGTAAGTTGGCTGATACGCCTGTTCATATTGCTTCTCCACCTCAGACTATATACAGTCAAAACGGATGTTCCCAACTCACCCCTGGATCGTAATAAGTTTGTGTAGGAACCCACTGACCAGTGCCATCTTCTCGGTAACGGTACTCGTAAGTAGTTCCTGTGGGTGCAGCAGGTATAGGCTCCCCAGTATGTCCATCGTGTCCATATTCATGCCACTGTGGCGGCCGTTGCATTATGTGGCCCTGATTCGGCGGCGAAGGCGGACTGAAATGGGTTTGTGAAGGCGCAATACCAGTGGTAGCTTGCCATGGTGGCAATGTCCCTTCAGGAGGTACCCGAGGGGGTGGTTGACCAGGGGCTGAAGCACTGGGTGCCTGGGGTGGTGCAGTGGCGGCCGGAGGAGGACCCATGTCCTGCCCAAAGATAGCGTAAGGGGCGAAGGTCAAACCGTTTACGGGAACGCTTGTCGACATAATTCCAGGAGGGACTGGCTGTAGACTTGGACGGTGACTTTGTATCGGTTGTTGCATCGGAGGATCTGGGCGGGGTGCACTTTGAATGGGATTCCGAGGTGGGCGCATGTTGGAAGGTTGAGGAGATGGAATTGCATCGCGCATAGGCCCTGATGATGAAGCTTGCTGCGTCTGAGGGGCCATGGGCGGAATAGCTTGCTGTGGTGGATTCGTGGGTTCTGTGGGACCGACATGAGGTCTACGAGAGAAGTATTCAGTCGCGGCGGTCTGCGTTATAAGAGAATTCTTACGGTTCTTTTCCAGTCAGTTTACAACCAGCATAATTGCTATGAAACGTTTGCAACTGATTCAATCGTATACATTCGTAGGCCCATTTCGAGGATAGGACAATCTTCCCCTTTTTCCCAAGGTAATGGCGGTACAGGTTTTGCCCGGACGCTTTATGTGGGTCCACTTGTGAAGAACGAATCAGTAACTTGTTTGGCGAGATAAAATAGAAAGGCAAGCAAGAGGGTAGGAGGAGCTATAGGACATGAAGGATGCTTACCAAGAATGTACGGAACACCACTGTAGTTTGGAGAGACGGTGCCACCATGACTCTAAACGAGACAGGAACATAAGTCATAAGTACAGATGTCAAGATTTGGACTAGTCCACGGCAACAGAGGATGCTCAATGTCCGCGGTGATTGAGGCAGCGAAGCAGCAAATAGCAGCCGCGCGGTCTGCGGAGGCTAAAAGCAATACTCACTGTGATCAAACGCACGATATTTTCACGATCGTCAACGTCCTTGTCGACATAGATGGGGAGAGGGGTGCCCATCATGGGATCGATAAAGAGAGCAGGATACTCCTGCGGGTCCTGGTTGTCATTCTGGATGTTCTGGGATTGGGGTGGTGCAGCCTGCACGCGTCTGGGACGACCTGGTGCCATGGGTCTTGCCCGCGAAAGAATTATCTGAGCGCAGTGGTGGTTGGAGTCCTACTACCAACCGAAATTCACACGCTGGCGATTTGCGGAGTTCCAAATGGGTTATCTCTCCTTCACGACTCATTTGGTCGAAATACCTCCTCGACGTTGATGCAAAAATCGCTGCTTGATGTCCAAGCAGACATTTTAACCAGGGTTGCACGGCGTTGGTCCCAACTCTGCGTGTGCGGGAACTCGAATGATTGAAATGATAAGGTGTTAGCAAACAACAACACACAATGTCACTCAATTAAGCACCTCACAGACTGCATCTGTCTGCATATCCTATCCTCGGGATCAATAGTTCTGGCAACGGTTACCTCGTCGCCGATGCCGATTATCGCGTATCAACTGTCGCAGACATCTATCCCACGTCCAGCTGAAGCTCATCAGTGTTTCATGCACATGTGCTACAGTCGGCGAACAAGGCCCACATTGACTTTATTTACTATGTGGGCCTTGAATACATATCCCGAAAACCTCCCTACACCCGTCTCATCATCTTGGCGTAAAACTTTCTATGCCTTCAGGTCATCTAATGCCGTTGGTATGCGTCAACGACGAGGAGATCGATTTAAACATGTCAAAATACCGAACGGCGTTGCTTGGCGTGTCTCAACTGGCGGGAATTTTTTCAGCTGAACTAGGTAAATATCATCTCGGTCGTCACAGCCAACATTCCTCATGATCAATCTACAAAATCTGGTCAAAAGCAGTCTTATTCACGTGCGCTCCAAATCTGCTCTCGCATCTTGTATCATCATCTCTTGCCGCCTCTGACTACACAAGATCATGCGACCAAGTAAACAACTACTATCCTGCGCCTATGCCACAGCCTTGCTACAGTGTTAGTTTGGGGACTTGCTATATAAGAGGCTTGAGGCACGAAAAACAATAAGCGGCTCAGTCGCTCAAATGATCGATATCAATCCGGGCAAGAGAGACTTTTAGTAGCTGCGGAAGCGGAAGGTGATGGTTCGGTTTCCCGGTTGTTCTCTCATTTTGAGAAAATGTTGCACGAGGACATATATTGGAAGCACAATTTGTATGTTGACTATAAATATAGGACAAGCTGAAAAAGTATGATCGGACACCCGTATTTGCGCGTCGGTATTCAGCGCTTGTCTTCCCAGCGCCACTTCCATTGGCGAATTTCTTCCATAGATCCGACTATCCATCGATTCATCAGTAACTGGATGGTCACTCTTTATACGAAAAATCACAAGTTAGTATTTATAAAATCCGAATCGTGAGTGTTTTCTATATCTGGGGTGAATCTGAACAAAACTTCCCTGACCGTCACTACTCAGCAGCCTGCACCTAGCATGATAATCATGATTCAAACTGTTGTCGCCGCACCAACCGCGCATCATCAAGCCCTGACGCTGCGTGAGACGTTGTGGGGCTGATCACCCATCAAGCCCTCATGCGAATTACGGTCTGGGCTTAACGTTATTCGCCAAACATGACACGAAGACTGTGGCGTTGTATGTTTTCCGCTCTTTCGTGACAATTGTGTTGCATCTGCCAGAACTCAAGCTTCATTCAAAGCCTCAATTATCCAGGCGTTAGATGTAGAACTTATGGCGCCGGTGGTGCTCCCCCGGCATATCACACTCCCTCGCCAAACAGTCTAGTGGTCTGCGGCGGTCGGCCGCTATTGTCTATCATCGTTCTCTCTTTCCTGTTAGCGCCCCGTTTAGGTTCCGCTCGTCGGGTCCGGAACCGACCCTTCTCTCCATACTACAGGGTAGCAGTGGTATGTCCGCTAAATCAGCGTTGGAAATTCTATTCGAACCCTAAATAACTTCCCTGACTTTGACTTTCGCAAAAATTTCACGACATTTAATCCTTCTCTTCCTCAACAAAACTTCACATGATGCGTATTGCCCTATCGTTTGTGAACACGACTCCCTTGATACTCCATTGCTGTATACGTTCTTCCGAGGGATCGGGTAACGATGTAGTAGAACCCTTTTCCCTGTTTCCGCACAGATTTCAAAATCCAGGCAGTGCGTCTGAAGTATGAATTAAAGGATTGCCTTTCGTTGTTGTTCTTCCCCTCCATCTAGGCATCTTTGCGAGCTCTGGGACTTCAAAGCTTTGCCTAAGTCTTTCACTTCTAGGGGTTTGAATTCCGGAGGCATCAAATCAATCATTTCTTGTTGGTTGTCATATTCCTAGCAATTGGGCCCTGTTCATTGAAATACGTCAGAAACCTTCTTAGGGTGTATGCCCTGAGCAGTTTCCATCAGGTGCATGCTTCCAACTGAAAAGCAGCACTCTCATCATACTCTTGATCCTCGGTCTTCCTTGAATTTGAACATTCGTAATTGATGAAGATGGTCCGGAGGTGCTCAATCAATCAGAGACGCTGGTAACTCGTAGGCAAATACATGAAACAGTCCAGGGCGATTACATGACCCCCAAGCCTTCGAGACCGCAAAAAACACTTATTCACCGAGTAAGACTCCCGTTTGGGTGTTGTAAAGTACACAGCTTCTCCGCTACGACTTGCCATCACTATCGTGTCTGTGACGACTTCGGACACAATATGATGGCACAGAAGTGAGTCACCATCTAAGCCAACAATATCAGAATCACTCTCAACTTACCTCTAGATTAAATGAATTACAGAATTTCCATTTGATCAAGCTATTATGATTGACAACTATTCGCTTTCATCACTCATCCGGGATGCTTTTTCTGATACTCCTCTGGCCCACTTCCGAGTCGATCACATATGAGGACTTCATCACAAAGGCGATGATGAAACAATGCTATATGCAGTTCCTTCGTACACTAGACACGTATCATATACTTGTAGCATCCGCTCACCAATACCAGCTGTGATTAATATGTGTTCTAAGCTTTTTGATAAGCTATCTATATTAATCATTCGTCATTCTTCTTCTCCACAACATATGCTTCTCAGAGCTAATCTTCCGATATTACACCATATGAACAATTTCGCCCACCTGGAATGTGGCTGCGTACAGTTTCTTTGGAAACATGGATACATTCGTCACGGAGAGTGGCTCGTGAAGACCGGTAAATATTCGAAAGAAGCATACTTAACCCAAACGATCGGAGCGGGAGTTTAAAGCACGCGCCAGCCCAAGTTGTTTCAAACTCAAAAACTGCATGTGATACCTCTAGTGATGTGATTTCTTAAAGATGAATTGATACGACTTGACAATCGGATGTAAGTCAAAACTACGAAGATTAAATCCACTGCCTTCAACTTAACTTTCTACACTTGGGCTGTACAGCAGCCTTTTGGTTAAACATGTTTCAGTGTGGTTTTATGGAGGCGTTCTAGAAAGTTTGGGTTGTCATGTATTGAATTTTTGAGACGAGAATAAGTACTGAGTATTAATGATGTTAATGATGTGGAATTGTGCCTCGCGATCACGTCGGGAAACCAGAAAAAGCGTGGAAGGGGGTAATGTGAAGTTTTACGAAAAAAAAAAAAAAGTTAAAAGGAAAAAACCATGTGTTGATTAGATCTTTTTTTTCTGTTCAAGGGTTGCCCCGAATACTCTGCGAAATGTTCAACTTGGTAAAAAAGACGTCACCTTAGCACCTGCGAAGTTTGAGTGCACGTGGAGGGGGGGTCGGGGGTGTGGGTGTGGGTTGTAACTTTATTTTCTGATCTTATCAAGATTAACTTTGGCTTGCTTTTCAAACATACCGACAGATATGGAGAGATGGAAGAGACTAAGACTAAATAGGAGAGCACTCGTACAGTGGCTGCGGGTGTTGAACTGTCATTTACTACTGATAGCATGATAATCATCGTCCTGTTGTTGCAGCTTGTCTAATGTCTTGAGTTATTTTTAGGCTGGTCATAGGAACGAACTGAACTCTTAGCCCAAGCGATCATATCATCTGTTGTGTATGAATACTTGACTAGACGGAATATATTTGAGCATATAAATAGTGTTTGGTGTCGGCCATGTTCGGTGTTTGAGTTGTTTATCAGCGGAGGAATGTGCCAGATCGGTTATGGTAAGTGCGATAAAGGCGATCGTGATCGTGCGTCAAGGTTTTATAACATGTTGTATGACGAAGGTTTAGGAAGCTCGGTTTTTTTTGGGTTGTTGAGTTGGTAATAGTTTGATCTTTTGGAACGAGGGAGGGTGTGGTGATTTGTCAGAGGCTTTTTTCTTTTTTTAAATCGTGAACTTGTATCGATGAAAGTAGTAGTTTGTTCTTTTTTGGAATGATCGAGTACTGATATGTATATAGCCGATATGAATATGTATATAGGTTCAACGATTTTTCAAGATGGTCCAAGTCGGTATGACCCCTGTCCATCTGCATTCCGAGTTAAAACATACTAGTCTATAAATGTACATAGTGTTCAAGTGGCGTATTGGATAAACACTTAGAAGTCGCGTCGTGCGGAGAGTGCCAGTGCCCTTTGACATGAAATCATCATCTTTCCAGGGATGTGTCACTTTCTGAGCATATATGAACGTCTCGTGGAGTGTTTCGAAGAACAGACAAGTCGTCTTTCGGTGTCATGGGGCGTGTCTTGCCCTAGTGACAGTTGTGAGCGATTGGTTTCTACTTTGAAGTTGTAGTTTCAGGGGGTTCCGTGAGCTGTCTTTTGAAACCCCCCGATTTAGGGAATGACTTTCAACTTCGGGGGTTTCGGATTTCCCGATTGCGGGGTTTTTTCTCGTTCCCTCTCTTTTCGAATAGCTTAGTTAAGCAGGAGGAAGGTGCAAGACCCGATATGGTAGGAGGGGAGTTGTAAAACTTTAGTATCATATTTAGTATCATAAGACCGGTAATGCCATGAAACCAGCCATGCTATGATGTAGGTTGTCAACCGGTCAGTTATTTTAGAGGTCCTCGGGAACGTGTTTCTATTTGCTGTCAAAACCTACACACATATATCTTTAACCTCACTGACTGACGACACACTTCACCGTTGCGTCGTTCTTGTTTCCATCAAAATCTCAGGTATTGAGTTATTTTTAGATGTTGTGTGTATGACTTGAGCCCGACTTTGAACAACCTCGGGCCTCAGGTTTGACGGTCTCATTTATCTTCGGTCTCTTTCGGATAGGCCCTCGCGTCTAGACTTGGATTCGGGTGTCTGTGGGCTCGTTATCGCCTCTGGGGAAAGGCTGATAAGGGACTGTGAGATAACAGAGACAGTTGCTTTGCATTACTGGGAAATAGAACTTGATTTATGAGTATTTGGAAATGTTAGGACTGACGAATGACAGAGCTCGGTCGAGGTGGCGTTCTTCCTTTGATGGGTTGCGGCGTAACCTTCAGTGAATCGGGTCCGGTTGAGAGGTAGAAGCCTCCAGTCGTCGAGTTGCCCTGAATACCTCGACACGTCAGAGTTTGTGACGACGAGAGTCCCGATAGTCGTAACGCCATATGTATTTGTTTTGGTACGTGTGGAACATTGTTGGGTGATGGGATAGTCAGATTTCATTTAAAACCTCGGGTGTAAAGCGGGAAAGCTAGTGAATTAACTGACGTGGTGCATTTTTTGACTTGATAGAAGAGCAGGAGCAGGATTCCTGGGGTAGCTAGGACAACGCGAGAAAGGAAGGGATGACGGAATGGAGAGGGGGTGTGTTGGGCCCACTTACGGGCAGAACGGAGTTGACTAGGTCCAGGTGGATCCGATTCGTGGTCCGACTGATTGATGATGCGGTGAGAGGAAATATGCTGGAGGCTCCATAAAGGATCATGAAACATTCTGGCTGTAGTCTGATCTTAAGTTTGGGCGTTACCGAAGTCATGTCAGATATGATAATTAAAATGCAGAGAACAGGGACCCGTATGACGCAGAGGCGGGCGCAAGTTTGTAAGGCGAGGTCGGCAGGGTGTTGTTGTTGTTTTTGTTGTTGTTGTTCCTACAATATACGGCTGCTTGTCCTGACAAAGGGAGGGCGGAAATGGGTTTAGCCGCGACAGGCTAGCCGGCTGGTGCAATTGTCCCGTCTGTGGTGTGCAGCAAGGCCCGGCGGGCTGAGGACTGCCAAGAGAAAGAAGCGGGGTGGGATGGGGTGGGAGCGTTGTTCTGGACTGTCGGCGGCGGGCCGGTGCCGGAGCGGGACGGGGGGCGGGGCTGGACGGGGACGGGCGCAGGCGGCGTGGGTGCGGCGCGGCTGGCGGGCTCTGGGGGCGAGGGGCGTGTGGGGACGGGGTCCGGAGGGACGTCGCGTGGAGAGATCTGGGAGATCAGGGGTGTTTCCCAAAGCGGAGTGTGAAAAAGGGCAGTGGTGGAATCGCGGACTGCATCGACTGCACTCGCCCAGAACCGCCACCCCTGTGCCCCCATGGCTTCCGTCGCTGGCCGCAAAAAGTCCATCGTCTCCAGCGCAGGCCTCCACATAGACACCCCCGTCGCCAACAACACCCTCCTCAACAAGGCGGCCAACCAGTCCACCTCCCTCTACCAGCAGTGCTCGTCCCTCCGCGCCCGCCTCGTGCGCATCCACGGCTTTGCCCACTACTTCTCCCTCGCCGCGACCCCTGATTCCCGCCAGTCCACCGACCCCGTCACCCAGCTCTGGGACCTCTTCTCCATTGGCATCTCCCTCTGCTACATCTTCGACCAGCTACCCGCTGAGGCCGGCTTCCCCAAAATCAACCACTCCGAGTACAACCAGGACACATACGATATCAACCCAGATCGCGAGAAGAAGCATGCCATTGCCCTCTTCGCCATCCAGGTCCGCTCCTCCCAGGTCACCCAGGCCATACCCGAGTGTGAGCCGTTCACCGTTACCGACATTTGGAATCGTGATTCTACAGATGGCTTGGTCAAGGTGAGTTGCCTCGCGCTCGTTGCCCGCCCACCGCGTGTTGCTGACCGTTGGCTGTTCCAGGTGATCAACACCGTAACAGCTATTGTCAACCATCTTCCCCCGGACGCCTTTGACCCGCCACCTGCATCATCCCCTCAGTTGACGGCAATAGCTCTTATGACAACCTCCTAAGCGATGCCCTCCCCCAGCCGGCCAACGCCCAGGAGATGGCCAGGAACAACACCATCCGCGAGATGGTGGAGACCGAGCGGAAATACGTGCAGGACCTCGAAACCATGCAGGTACGATCTATGCATTCAAAGCGGATCTCAGGAGTACCCATCACGTCGTTTATAGAAATATTCCAACGCCCTCTCGCAAGGAAACTATATTGATCAGGACACCATCCACCTCCTCTTCCCCAATTTGAACAAACTCCTCAACTTTCAACGCAAATTTCTCATCCGCTTCGAAAGCACAGCCGAGGCTCAGTGGCAAGACCAGCGCTGGGGACTACCGTTTATCGAAAGCGTGGGTCCTATTTGTCATTTCGGGCGGACCCATCAATGCTTATGCTCTTATCCGGCGTTAACAGGAAGACGACTTTGCCGTCTACGAGCCGTACTGCGCCAATTACACCAATGCTTCCGAGCTTATGCTTACCCATGAGCAGAGCCTGATGGTGAGCACCAACAATAGCTATTTCCTATTTGGTTTGAATGCTCAATGCACTTCTGATATGTCGTCCTGACAACTTTATCCTTAACCTCCTTCGGCCCTTTCCGTAATCCCTCCAAATACCCCCAAATAGCCTCTGAACCATTTGATCAACGTCAAGGGCGAGCTGCCCGCATTTCTCATCAAACCAGTTCAGCGAGTCTGCAAATATCCGCTCCTTCTCGATGTTCGTCTTTGTTCCGCTATTCCGGCCGCATATACTCACTCCATGCTTCTTAGCAACTGCTCAAAACCCTCTCACCTGCGACATACCCTCATTTTGACGAGCTTAAGAAAGGTTCCGAGGCTGCCAAGCGAATCACGGACAAGATCAACGAGGCGCAACGCCGCGCTGAGAACGAACAGACTGTCAAAAGCTTGGCGACTCGAATCGATGATTGGAAGGGTCATCATCTCGAGAATTTCGGTGAACTGCTCCTTGATAACGTCTTTACCGTCACAAAGTCGGACATCGATCGGGAGTATCATGTCTTCCTTTTCGAGAAAATCATCTTGTGTTGCAAAGAAGTCCTACCGGGCCAGCAGAATGGAAACAAAAGGCCTGGCAAGAATGGCTCCATACTCAAGAAGCAGGCGAGTACACCGACAGCCCTGAACGGTGTCGCGGCAGCAGCAGCTTCAACGCCAAACCAGCGAAAAAACACTCCTCTCCTTCTCAAAGGTCGCATATTCTTGGGTAATGTCACACAAGCAGTCCCCTCTCCACCCAGGAACTCCATCGGTATGTCTTTTTTCCATCGGGCTTGGAAGAATTGTGTCTGATTACCTACAGGGCCTGGCATCGCTGCCCAATATACTCTTGCCGTATGGTGGAAAGGCGATGATGATCTCGAATTTTTCACCCTGAAG
The DNA here is from genome assembly GCA_029719445.1 of Agaricus blazei. Taxonomy (NCBI): domain Eukaryota; kingdom Fungi; phylum Basidiomycota; class Agaricomycetes; order Agaricales; family Agaricaceae; genus Agaricus; species Agaricus blazei. The sequence continues at coordinate 544,297 of SSNC01000008.1, read as the reverse complement.
TGTCGCAATGAGGAGCAGATGCGTAAATGGGAATCTCAGATCAACCGCCTCATCAGAGAGGCCGCCGCACGTCGAGCCTCAGATCGAAACCTGCCGCGTCTTAATGGTCGATCGATGCCTCCCTCCTCTTCTTCGCGAGCCACATCTTCTGTCGGAACTGTCGGATCTGCGTATTCTTATTCTTCGGCCACCTCCTATAGCACTACGCCCACAGCTTACCCACCAAGCACCTCCGCCAAGCTTGGACGCAACCAGTCGTACAACAGCAATGTTTACCATGAAGTAGTTGGATATCCCACCGGCCCTTCTGGCTATCCATCCCACGATCATGATGGGTTTACGGATGACGAATTTGAAGAGTACCCGGCTACTACGTCTTCCAGCTACACATCTTCTGGTCGCGGAACCCCTGTCAGCGGACGAACAATTCCCACGCCGATCGAGATCCATCATGAGCAACGTTCGCGGGCCTACACGGAAGATGTCAACGGAACGACGATGTCGCAATGGAGAAATCAACAACTGTCTATACCATCGCAGTCGCAATTTCCTACTCACACTCCGGGCGGAATGTCTCGTCCCATAACACCTCGAACTCAGGCGAGCGCGCAAAGCTTCCCTCCTGACCCCACGTATGGATCCGGAGCCCCACCTCAGAGACCTCCCCTGAAGAGTCAATTTAGCTCGACGCGGCTTAAAAATGGATATGAAAACGGTGAATCTAGAAATCGTGCACCAACCCCCACACACAGTAATGCTGGTGCACCTCCACCCCATGCTCAGCAGCCGTACACCCCCCAGCTGCACCGAAGCAGGAGTGCGAGCCAACCAAGTGCATATGTTCCACCAATGAGTGCCCCTCCACCGCTGCCGACTCATCCGATCAACGGTTCGTATTCTGGCTGGGGATCACGAGAACCTGGCACTACCGGTAACAAGCGTGGAAGTGGCTCTAGCCAGTCTACCGCCGGCAGTTCAGACTATTCCCCGAATAGTTCATCACCCATCACCCCTTTCGGCTCGAGTGAATCGTCATTAGGGGGAATTCATGCCAATGGCCACCATGTAAACGGCGTCTCTCAAGATCAGTTACTACCTGTGAAGGTCAAGGTGCATTTCCATGAGGACATCTTCGTGATTCAGGTCCCGCGCGCTACAGAGTACGACGACTTGGTGGAGAAAGTCGGGAAGAAGATCAGGTTATGCGGACCCAGACGCGACGATGGACCATTGAGGGTCAAATACAGGGACGAAGATGGTGATATGGTGTCACTTGGCTCGACAGAAGATGTTCAAATCGCATTCGAATCATTCAGGCCCGGCGGACAGGTGACACTGTTCGTAACGTAAACCGGACTCCAGCTCCGCTGACCCCTGGCGTCGCCTAAGAGGGCCCCCTCTTCACTACCTCATCCCTCTCTCCTTCCCTCTCCTCGAATCTGTTGGGCCTCTTGTTGCGACGTCTTGAGTTTCCTCCGCTCGTTTCATTGTATCTACACTCATTTTTTTCCTGTTCTCTCTTGCATTGTATATTCCAATCACAAGGAGCATCCATTCATCTCAAATTTCAATTTTCGCGTAATCCGGGATTGATTGACAATGAACTTCTCCTCTTCCCGGCACGTCAGCGACTTTCACTGCTCCGACGCACCGTGGCCTCTCCGTGATTCGCGACACACCGCCTGTGCTTCTCCAAAAAGATTTTTATCCCACTTACTCGCATCTTCATTCGCATCTCAAAATCCCCGAGCGTTCCGTATTTTTTTGGGGGAAAAACTGCATAAACCTGCACAATCATAAACCCACCATATTAGCTGCTGTCTATGCAGCTCATAATCACTTCTATTCAATATTGGCTGCAAGCCTTTCCCTGTATTCATCTTTCGGATTGACTGTGGTTAAACTCTTTCGTTCTTTTCCTGATTGGGCTCTTTGGTCTCGTGTCTCTATTTTAGCCTTTCTGCTACTAGTCGCTCGTTTTATGCCATCATCTCTCGTCTTCATTATGCACACTCCTTTCCCTCTCTATTTGCTTGCCTCCTTCAACCTCGTATATGTCAATTACCTTCGACTTATTCATATCACATTTTTACCGGTACATATTGGAACTTCCCTCTCCTTTTTTCATCCTTTGTCTTGTCGCTGTCAATCTCTGCAATGTCGATTCCTGGAGCTAATTTCTCTTCTCTCTATATATCTCTCTCATTCCTTTTTCTTTTTTTCTCTTTTTTTTGCCTTCGCTTTTTTTGAATCATGGTGAACTTGATTGACTTCATACCCTGTGTTTTGGTAGATTTTGTTCTCCGCTTGGAAATCACTGGAATGTAGCGTCAATCGTATAATATAGACAAGTTCAAACAAAAAAATTTCTGAGGTCCTTTGATTAATTAAGTCACTGCCTTTGTGTACAGTGTTACTGCGGACAAGCCAAACTGGGATTGGACCGGCTCGACTTCCAAGGCATGTGAATATGTCTCTCTTAAGTTTAACAGATGAGAAGAAGCCGAAAAGATAAGATCAGTACTTCGAATTCTCTTGCTGTGCCGCCGACATGCTTCTAAGTGCAAATTTTGTCCCATTTGTAGGGTGAACTGTATACTGAGGAGCAACTGAGGAGTTTTATCGAAGTGAAGGTAAACCTCGTGCTTCGGGAAGTCTTTGTTCTTTATTCACGTAAAGGTGATATTCTGGGGAAACTGGTGATTGGTTTAGTTCCTCCCCCCCCCTCCGTTATACCGGTCAGAAGCCCTGATCTCGTTTTTCTCAAAGCCGAGGGTGGCTTCCAATTTGTGTCTCCAAAACTTTAAATTTGGAAGAGAGCGTGTCGGCGCTCTTCGGCAATTAGGGGAGGGGGGGTGGGGGGTGTGGGAGGTTAGTTAATGAGATGGTTTTGATCATGATCGTGATGTATGAAATCCTTTTTGTTGTCTATGTCTGTATGTGTGTCTGTGTTGTATTTTAAGACCCTCATACGGTCGTCCTGTGAGATTTTGTTCTTTTTTTGGGTTGTACTCGACGACTATGGTGATAATCATGATTATGATCATAAAAATCTTATGGTAAGAGTATACGTATCCTGATATGAGCTCTGTTGAAGTATTAATTCAGTTGAGGTCGGATTCACTTCCGGGTTTCACGAGGGCCCGCTATTCGCTTCACCAAAGAAACCAAAAAAAAAAGGAGCACGAGCTCTAGATAATATTGAGCGCTCCAAAAGGCATTACGATAAGTTTGGCCATCGGCTGATACAGTGATATGTAGGGGGGGTGATAAAGGGTTCAGAGAACTTTCTAAAGGTGTCCTAACTGTATAGAAAAAAAAAAAAGGGTTCTGCATTGAATTAAAAAAGCAAAAAGCAAAAAAAAATAAATATGGAGCTCTTTGGGTCAATGAGTTGATCCGCGGGCAAGGATCTAAGCTTACCGATTAACACCCGCATTGCGATGTCATTCATTCATTTATTCATCAGTGGCTGACTGCGAAACCCTTTCACTACTACACACCTCTACCTCACTCCCCACTCCAGTCAGTCAAGATCTCATGTCTAGTAAACCTTCCCCTTTGCCCTGCTCTTGTAGTATACACACACAAAGGGATAAACATCTTAGGAGCGCGTGGGAGGGTTCCAGCCCAGTAAGTGGAGTGGTGCTCGAGTGGCGTTACACCCATCATTGGTCTAAGTAGACTAAACATGGCCGGCGTTCCTCCCCCACGAAGAACATCTTCTCTGGATCTGACGCGGAGATCTAAACCAATTTTTCTATGGCCGCCCCCCCCCATTGCAACTTCATCCCCTCTCACACCGACCGATAGATGACCAAACCTAAAAGGCCCTCCGCAGAACGTCGCTACCGCCCATCCCAGCGGTGATTTGATCCAAGTCTCCCGGAGATTGTCTTGGACAGCTATCTCTCCTCTGTCATAAACTTCCAATCATCAGCCCGTTTTTGAGATGCCGATTTTGTATTGAAGAGAAACACGCCAAGTATATTTTTTTTTGGGTTATATAGAGTCTACATCAGTAATCTTCTATCGTTCATTGGATAAGAGATGAAATAGAAACTTCGGTAAAATATTCTAGTGAGCTGTGGCGCCATATTTGTGGTAATTTCAGATGGCCGATGTTAAGCACCGAAACCTTATCAGTATTTTAGGATATCTATCCGTCAAGCAATCACAGAGCGTCAGGCGAGATGTCGCCAAGAGTGTTAAGGTCAGTGGTGCTGTACACGCTATAAGCCGACTTGGGTGCATCATCAATTGCTGACTGAGGATCAATAGTTTCCTATCAGAAAAAAATATAAGAGGCAAGAATAATGTGGAGCGCTGAGCAGGGAGCATACGTCAAAGTAATGATGAACAACACTGCGAGGAGCTATTTACACGGTCGATCAAACAGGAGTCGTAGTGTGGGACTTGAGACGAGCTTACTTTTAGGTGTCTTCGGCAGGCGGCAAGTCACTCCGCTTTGGAGAATATGATATGCTACGAGTCCAGACCTAACGGCACATTAGCACGTGTGCTGTTAATTCCACAGGGTGTGTCTCTTACCAGCCCGTTTGATGGGAAGCACCTAACCCTTTACCAGTATCTGCATGGAAAAACTGTCAAGTATTAGGTTATGATCTCATCAACACTTAGAAATTGGAAAGGAAAAAACACTTACTTCGTAGAACCAAACATAGTCACGGAAGTGAGGATCGTAATCTAATTTTGAGCTGCCCCATTTGTCGCTCGGCGACCCTCCACATCCCGGCCGAAGATATGGATGATGCGATGTTGAATTTCTTCAGCTACCGAAACAAGGTTCATATAATATCCACTCCCGGTGGGACATTCAACCTAATAATTTACCCAAAGCATTAAACACCCACAAAAAAGGAGATAATGCAAGTTTAGCTAATGGTACTAACCTGGAGATCGTCGCCGTAGTACTGATAGAAACGTTGAAGACTTTCAATGAGCAAGAAGTTGGTAGCGAGCCCTGAACAGTGGGTAAACATACGTCCGAGATGCGATAATCATGACTTACAAATTGGTCCTCGCCAATTTGAGTTGCCACCAAACATCCCTGAGAGTGAATCACCAGGCCAGTAAGGAACCTCGTAACGGTGTCCGTGAACGTCCATTCCCCAGGGTTTGTCCTTGTGAAGCTTCGATAATCTACATCGAAATCATGAGCCTCACATCCGCATCTGGTCTACCTTACTTACGATCGAATACCGTGCTCACTGAGGAATTCATCCTCGTCCAACATCTTCTCCAGGATCCTGATTAACCTGTCTTTACTCGCTAACGCCAACAATCTGCGTTCGTCCTTGCCGGCAACTGCGACAACCTTAGCGCAGGTAACTACAGCATCATCAATCCTCTCACCTTTCATATTCGCCATATTCCTATTCGCCATTTGGGTTCTATTGTCAATGAACCATTCCATCCGCTTTTTGAATCCAGGGAATCGGTTGATTGTAGCCGGTTCAAGTACCAGCGTCGCATAAAGAGGCATGAGTCCAACCAAGCTCCTTACAGGTAACTGCATGGAAGCTCCATTTCCAAAATCAATAGCATCGTAATACATTCCGTCTTCCTCGTTCCATAGGCTGTTTTCTTGATCACCATCTTTGTATGTCATTGCGTCCGCGATGAATATAAAATGCTGCCGATCCCAATACCAAGGGTCGCAAACGACAGAGAAGCCAATCAGACATCACATAACATAAGATCCCACATGGAGCGGGAATTAACCCACCTCGAAGAATTTAGAAGCGATGTCCTCGTATACAGGATTGTGCTTCGCCAACTCTAAAGCCATGTTGAGCCTGAAAAAAGAACAGGGCGAAGATTGATATCATTTCCCAGAATTGATAAGTAGAGAATCTCACATGTTCAAGCTGTAGAATGCCATCCACGCTGTTCCGTCGGCCTGACGTAGTGTTCCACCAGTGGGAAGTGGTTCTGAGCGATTGAATACGCCGATGTTATCTAATCCCAAAAACCCTCCTTCGAACACGTTGTTTCCACCCTGGTCTTTCTGATTGACCCACCTTTAGAAAATGCGATTAGAAAGTAATCGTTGATTATTCGCTGAACGCACCAGGTAAAATTCAGAAGTAGTTTCTGGAAAACGCGCTCAAGGAAAGGAAGATCTTCTCTCCCGTGCATCTTACGTTCGATCTTGAAGACTCGGAAAGTAGCCCTTGACATATCAGTCAAGATCGGTCAATACCCATACTCATGGCAATGACTTACCAGGCATGTACTGGAGGATTTACGTCGCTAAAATTCCATTCGTAAGCCGGGATTTGCCCGTCTGGTTTCATGTACCACTCTCGGGTCAAGACGTCTAGTTGGTTCTTGGCAAACGAAGGATCGACAACAGCCAATGGTATGCAATGGAATGCAGTATCCCAGGCAGCGAAAAAGGGATATTCCCACCTATTAACCGAAGACAGAGGTCAGGTAGGGCAAAACAATAAAGCGAATGCTACATTACTTATCAGGCATTGACAGGACATCTTCAATATGCATGTGGCGCCAATGCTGGAAAGGGGCATAAAACAAATGTATCAATAGCATTAAAGAATGACCTACTTTATTCCTGACATGTTTCCGTTCGGGCGGAGGAGGAGGCTGAGCAGGATCACCTTCTAACCACTCTTTCTGAATGAATTGGTAAAATTGTTTGGTCCACAACATGCCACCGAATGCTTGCCGCATAACCTGCCTCAAGTCTTCACTTATCGGGCCGAGCCCGAGAGAAGAATAGAATTCGTCAGCTTCCTGCCTTCGTTCTTCAATCGCATCATCGAAGAGTGCTTCATCCTCTAAGCTGGGGTCGTTACCGATCCGGGAAGGTGTTAGCTTCAACCGTACGACGGCACAACCACCTCCAGGCACGTTGTCAAAAGTATAATGGGCGGCGGCCTTGGTACCCTCCAAGTCCAAGTTGACATAGGATAGCGTAGGGGGGAAAGGTGTACAAGGACCTTCTTCAGGAGAGTCGCGATTCACCGCTTCATAGTATGATGGGGTTCGGGGACGAATTCTCTGCGTGAAGAAATCCTCTTTTGGAGAATCCTGAAGGGGCCTATGGCTTGGTATAATATGATCATGGAAAGCGTCCTTTACGTAAAGAGATTGATTAGTTCCGCCATAAAGTCGGCTAAAGTTGGTATCGTTTTCGGTGAAAAGAAGCTCTGGGTCCACCGAAACCGTTTCAGAGGAACTATCGAATTCATTCGTAGGCCCGACGGGCGGAGGTGAAGGTAGACAATGGAGATGAGTCTTCCCTAGGGTAGGATGACGTGCAGTGACAGTGCTTGTTTTGTCTTTGCCTCGCACGACACCGGTCAAGCTGGGCTTAGGAGGTGGGTCTAGCGCCCATGACCAGGTATTGGGGAACCACAGTTGCGGTATAACGTGGAGAGTCGCAGGGTCGGGTCCACGATTATAAGATGTGATCCGAACGTAAACATTATCTGGACGGTTTTCGTCTTTTGCATACTATAGTAAAGTCAGTAAAAGAATGGATAGGGGGTTACATCAATTACCTCGACAAAAATGTCCCAATAACGGTCACCGTCGAACACGTCAGTATCAAGAATTTCAAATTCAGATACAGTCCGATCCCTCCGCTGATTCTCTTTGACCAGCTCCTCGTAGGGAAACCTCTTTTGCGGATACTTGTACAGGAATTTCATATATGAGTGTGTCGGCGTTGAGTCGAGGTAGTAGTACAATTCCTTGACGTCTTCACCGTGATTTCCTTGGTGTCCTGTAACGCCATACAACCGTTCTTTGAGTATAGGGTCCTTGTCATTCCAGAACGAAAGCCCGAAGCATAGACGTTGATGATTATCAGATAATCCAGCAATGCCGTCTTCACCCCAGCGGTATGCCCTCGATCGTGCATGTTCATGTGGAAAGTGACTCCAAGCATCCCCGTTCCCAGAATAATCCTCCCTTACAGTTGCCTTCGAAATAAGAATTAGCTTTCAATTACAGATTGAAGAGACAAGATGCCCGATCTCTAAAGATTTCAAGTTAAACTCACCCATTGCCTGTCACTCAAATAAGGACCCCATCTCTTCCAATGTTTCTCTTTCTGATCACCTTGCTCCAATCGATATCTCTCGGCACCCTTATACTCGGCGCCCAATCTTTGCGCTAACCTTACTCTAAAAGGCTCAGTGCCTGCTTCTTTGTCGTAACCTTCTTCAGCTTCAGCACCGGGTACCTTATTTTCTTCGCTCGCGTCTCCGCCGGAGTCAACATTAGCTGCCTTGGGTGATTGATCTGATCCTAATTTTCTTGGCAGGGAAGGTGCCGGTTTCGGTGTGGGGATGACAAGAGTCAGGCCAGAGCTAGTGTTCTGTCCTGCGGCAGAAGCATTAGATATTTGAGAAGAACCTGAATCGTGTCCTTCTTCATCCTGAGTGGCTTTACTTTCTACCCCGGTTCCGAATATCCTTTGTTGTACCTTCTTGATGCTAGAGTTAGACATCGATCAAGATTGAGAGCGACGCCCAGTGATGAGTGGTTAAACGCTCTGCGGCCTGCTCGAAGTGGGGGAAGGAAATCGAAAAGATATCGTAGCAATGGGGTACGATGATATCACCGACCTATATATGACGACACGTGATGGCATATTTCCTGGGTTTGCGGCTCCAGTGTTCGTTTCCATCCCCTATCCACTAACCGAACTCCTTGATGGTGATGAGAGCTCGCGTGAGGGGGGAAGTGCTACGCTTTCCCTGCTAAGTATTCGGTCCAGTACTCCTGTGCAGCTCGTAGAACACTTGCATATTTGCCCCTTGCTTGTATTCTAGGCCTCAGGCTGGGGATATTCTGTTCCAAAACCCTGTCGAGTGTAAAGGAAATCTCGCTTCCCAAGCGGGAATAATGTAGGCTCGGCCGCGGTAGAAAAACGGAGTATTATAAAATCTGTGACAACAGAAAGTCAGACTGCCCCCGATGTGATGTGGCAGGGTTCGTTGGTGCATGCACAAGTAGAAGGAAAGACTGAATAGTCAAATACCTTAGCGGAGACCGACAAGACCTATTTTTGGGCAAACTATCAAGTTAGTAACTGAACAGGTCAACGTGAGCGAAGGGAAATATACCCACGCTATTCCAGTGCGGGTATTCAGTCCGGGATAGATGTTTATTTCAATTATGACTACGCGGACCGTGAGTATTATCAAGATGAGGGTGATTGATGCTTTTGAATGTGTATTTTCAAGCAGGTGGGCTGCTTCGACGTGCTGACCGGGCATAATGTGTTGCGTGCTACTAGCCATTTGGCCCCCATATTTGACTTACCGTTATGGAGGCTGAACGTAGATCAAAGGACTTGCAAAAAATGGGTGAATGATTAGTATAAATCTAGCACAGGCGTCAATTTGGAGTCCCGGCCGGATCCAAAGTCCGGTAAAGTATTCCTGTAATCCGGTATTCGGGTATCGAATCTCGTAGCTTTGATAAATGGAATCAGTATCAGTTTCAATTCACGAGTAAATTGACCAGGCCCACCTAAGGTACCTAAATTGCACACAAGAATAGAAGATGTGGAGTAACATGCGCACGAGATTAGCACAAAGGAGCTTTCGAGTGTTCATACCGTTCGGGGACTCCAGCAAAGCAACGAAACGAAAGAAACCCTGAGGTACACTATGTATAAACGCAGTAATGAGAAGCCTTTGTAGGTCAACCACTACAATGATGGAATGACCTGTAAACACGGCAAGCTCTCTCAGTTCCATTCTTTGCGTCCACAGAAGTCAAATTGACGCTACCAATTGGATATGGATACTAGAGGCGAGCTTAAGCGTAGGCTGATGAACGCTCACTGGGAATTCCTGCGTCACTTGACAGTAACTACGAGAAACTTACATTAAGCGCAGTTGAAGCAGATTATGCCTCTGCTCCCCGCTACCCCAACCCTCTCCGCATACACTGATCCTGCCCTCGGTGGAGAGAATTTGAAAGATTCATCGCGCTCACCGTAGACTGGATGCTAAATTAGATCCCTGTGCATTCAAGTTGTCTGTAAATCAGTCTTTTGTGTAGTTTTCCAGAGTACGAAGAAATATGGAGACAATGGTGGATCCAACGCTGAAGCTTGAGTAGATGACTGCAAGTCAGCGGATGGCACTTGATGTAGTGCTTTCCGGCTATAAATACAGTGATCAATCAATTCCCACGATCACTGAATGTCATTGCATCTTGAAAATAAAGGTTTTTGATGGATTCCCTCTTCGCAAAAGCAGATGCCATAAAGTCTCGAGCCAAGCGCCAAAAAACATCGCGCAAATCCTCTCAAGATACCTCAAAACGTCCCTCAACCGAAAACCACACCGCCCAATCTGTCTCAAAACACACCTCCGTGCCGAGATCTCTCCTCCCGACTTCCGGCGAGTTACCCAATGAAAATGTACCCAAGTTTTCACACATAGCGAATAAAAAGCTCAGAGGGGAGCTACAACGGCAGTCTTCGCATAATGCGCGTGCAAAGGCCCTCGTGAAAGATACGGCGGAAATGCTGATGGTGGAAGACGCTGGAAAAATCCAACTTGAAGGAGATTCTGAAAGGACATGGAGAATAGGACAAGAAGAGATCGTACACTCTGCTGGGCAGGAAGCCGCGAAAGGGAGAAGAGAACTGAGATTGGATGGAGGACCTTATCGCACGAGGTATACCAGGAACGGTCGGTAGGTCTCCCAAATATCTTTTGTCGTAACCCAGAATCTAAGGGTTGCGCTTTTGCAGACATCTAGCTGTTGCCGGACGTTCCGGCCACGTTGCTTCATTCGACTGGCAAACCGGTACCCTACACACAGAGTTACAGCTTCAAGAAACCTGCCGCGACATCACCTTCTTACAAGACCTCACTTATTTTGCCGTTGCGCAAAAGAAATACGTCTATATCTATGACCGAGATGGTGTCGAACTTCATTGTCTGAAAGCCCATATCGAACCAACACGGCTCGAGTTCTTGCCATACCACTGGCTATTAGCATCAGTCGTAGGTCCTTTATCAACCATCAAACCAGGGAAAATTCTTAACGTTCGAAATACCTAGGGAAACGCAGGGTACTTGAAATACCAAGACACCTCTACTGGCCAACTTCTTGTCGAACACCGAACCAAACTCGGTGCATGCACAACAATGACCCAAAACCTTCACAACGCCGTCATCCACCTAGGTCATCAAAATGGTTGTATCACGCTTTGGACTCCAAATCTACCACACCCCGCTGTCCAACTTCTAGCACATATGGGTCCCGTGTCCAGTGTAAGTGTTGATCCCAGTTCAGGGGGACGGTATATGGCTAGCTCAGGCAAGGATGGGATTGTCAAAGTCTGGGATTGTAGAAACTGGAGGGGAGCTATCCGAGAATGGAGTACGAGAGGGAGCGGAAGCGAGGTTGAGGTCGAATGGAGCCAAAGAGGATTTTTGGGTGTCACCAGTGGTGGCAGTGTCAACGTGAGTACCATGCCCCTCCCTCCGAGGCGGTACTAACAAGTTGCTAGGTATACGCCCCACCGTCAATTCATCAGACATTCAACGGCCACGTTCAACCTCCTTTATACCTCACGCATCCAATTCCCAGTCGTCCTCTCACCTCTCTTCGGTTCGCACCATTCCAAGATGCCCTCACAATAGGCCACAATACCGGTATATCAAGTATCCTCGTCCCAGGATCAGGCGAACCAAACTTCGATTCCTCAGAAGCTGATCCTTTCGAAAATCGAAAAGCGAGGAGAGAAAAAGAAGTCAAAGCCTTGCTCGACAAAGTAATCTCCTCCTCTTCAGTCTCTTCTTTACAAAATCTGACAGCGGCACTCAGATTCAACCAGACCTTATCAGCCTCGATCCAGACTTTATCGGTACCCTCGCTCAACCTTCAAAACTCGTCACCTCAGACGGTCAACCCGCAACGGATACACCATACGCCCGTCTATCACGTTTCGATCGTCTACGTGTATCGGGCAAAGTCGACAAAACCGAGGATGCTGATTCTATCGACGAGGCCATGGAGGACGACGAAAACGACGACGACGCCAACAACAGCAAGGAGAACAAAGAAAGGTTGAGAGAGGAGAAACAAAAGAAAAAAATGAGAGGCAAGAATAAGAGTATGAAGCGGTACCTAAGGAAACAGAGAAAAAACGTCATCGACCCTGCGACCGTAAGCCTACATCCTTTAAAAAAAAACCCCCCCGCTGATTCATATTAACTTGACATCTTTTTTCGCAGGCTGCGGTTCGAGCCAAACTAGACAAAATGAAAGAAGAAAAGAGGAAGACGATCTTGGCGAGAAAGGGGATCGTAGAGGAGAACAAGAAACCATCAGCGTTGGATAGGTTTCAACGCAAAACTTGAAGCGGCAGATGTCTTTTAAATAATCGTCGTCTCTTTCTCTACCCATCCACAAATTCAAACCAGTACCCGAGAGAGGGACGAAATCGTCAACCAAAAATTATAACCAAATCCATATATAATATATATATGTACACATCCAACACAAAACAAAAATGGTTGGGGGGTATCAGAACGTATATTTAAAAAAATGAATAAACGGACATCGAATTAAAATAAAAAGGTAGGAGGTGGGGGAAAGGGTGGGGGAGGAACAGAGTAGCTGAATCTCATGATCATGATCATAATTCATTAACTACATTGTGTTTGAAAAAAAACCACACAAAGAAAAAGAAGAGGATATAAACCTCTGAAAGGTCCGATCCCCATCAAACGTCTAAAAAAAAAAGGATCAACAGAAAAGTTGAAAAAAAAAGTGAGCTCAAACCAAAACGGATGATAGTTTAAATTAAATCTTTGACAATGTTGTACGAAAAAAAAAAAAAAACACAAAAAAAAGATGGAAGTAATGTGTGATGAAAAGTGTGTGTACGTTGTTGTGTTGCGTGGTATATAATAAAAAAAAAAAAATCAAACGAAAGGATCGAAAAAGAGAGGATCAAAAAACCCCAAAGAAAAGAAATTAACCAACAGAGGAGGAAAATAATATTTTAAATAAGTAAATGAGTGCGAGTGGGTAGAGAGGGAGGAAATAGGAAACAACTTGAGAATGAAGGTCGAGTGAGAGAGTGAGAGAGAGAATAAAGAGAGAGAGGGTAAAAAAGAGTTGAGAGTGTGATGATGATAGTAATGCCAATGCTGAGAGAGAACGAATAAACCTCCTTACTCAAGTCTTCTTTTTCTTTCCAAAAAAAAAAACATCAACCCAAAAACGCTCCATCCCCAGAAAAATCCAGCCCAGGGTGAGAAAAATCTTCAAAAACAAGGCTTACTGCCTTACTCCTATATCCAAATCCAACAACACACTCCGTGTCCAGTCGTCATCTCTACTATCATCCAACAATCCCAGATGATTAATCGATGACGACTGTGATGCGCAAGAAGCAGCTCTCCCCCTCCCCAAAATAGTTCTCCTCCTAGTCTTCACGCCACTATCATCACCTTCATCGTCATCCTCTTCATCGCTACTACCACTATCATCATCATCAACACCTCCACCATCACTATTAGACCAATCTTGCTGGGAGATACGTAAATCAAGTACCGAAGTCGAACCAAATCTATCAGCAATCGGTGTCTTGCCAACCAAGGACTTCACCCTCTCCGCCTTCTCCTTCCCCTTCAACCCTCCCCCCATCTCCTTCTCATCGTCTCCATCCTCAATCCCAGCAGTACCCGGCGGTGAATCTTCCAATCCCAACTCCATCCTCAAAGACGGACCCTCCTTAATCGGAGTATCCAACACCGGCGGCTCCAACTCAATCCCACTCCCTCTCCCACTCCCATCCCATCCACCAGACGCCGTAACAGCCGATATCGGCGTCGAAACAGACGAATCACTAGACCCAGACCCCTCATACCGATTCACACTAGGCATACTAACCATCAACCTCAAATGCTGTTGCTGCTGCACCGCAAAACCCTGCTGTCGCGAAATCGGCGCAGACAATGACGACGACGACCTCTCCATCGGTGAATTTCCCATTACCAACTCTCTCGAAGAATTGGAATGACAACTCCGATGATTCAACGACCCAGAACTTCTCTTCACAAACAACATTTTCAATGAGGGTTTATGCATATGTGATGCCGCCTTCCTCCCGCCCGCATTTAATGATTCCACAGGCGATTTAGGTTCACCAAATTCATATCCAGATGAACCATTCGAAGGAGAAGCGCGTTGACTAAACGCTGACAAACCCGGGAATGATAACGTCGGTCTCGACCGTCTCTTAGGGCTAAGAGGCACTTGCGGAAGTGACTTTTCTGGTGTCGTCCTGTTCGGCGACGACGGCGAGGAAGCATAAGGTAAGGGATTGCTGACAGCCAATCTCCTCGGTTCAGCCACCACCGGCGATCTTGGCACAACATAAGTTTCAGCACCAGGAACTACAGGTTCCAAAACTTGTATCCTCGGCTTCTCAATAACGGCCTCCTTCCCAGATAAATCTTTGATAGTATCCAACGCATCCATCCCCAAATTATTCGTCGAAGACTGAGCAGACGAAGTCAACGGAGTCAAAATAGACGACTCAACAGAAGAAGTAAAGGCTTCTTCTCCTCCCCACTCTTCATCCTCTCCCGTCTTCATCTCCGAGTCTCTATCAAAAGACGAGGAATCATCATGTATCACGGAGCTTTCCGCAGTGGACGGATCTCTCGACAACGAAACCAACGCGGACGAAGCAACCGAGGCTGAAGAAGCTTCAGACCTCGAGTCAAGGTAGACAGTTGGTATCTCAGGTCGATTAATGACCGTCCGCCGTCGTTGTGAACCAATATTCTGTTCGTCCTCATCTTCATCTTCCTCTTCTCTATCCTCCTCACATTCATCCCCTCCCTCCTTATCCTCACATCTGATATCCAACACAATCGTCTCCCGTTTCACATCCAAAACACCATCATTATCAATCAACCCATCCCAAACACTCTCCTCCTCACACAAAATCCGCAACAACTGCGCACTAACGCTCAAAGTTGGCAAAAACGGCACCAACAGATTCCCCAAAGGCATCTTGGTCATCTTAAATTCCCTAGCCGTCGCCCTGATCAGCTCCACAACCGTCCTCAACAAATCCCTGTTCTCCACCGGCAGTTTCGCAATAAGCGAACGAAGAGCGGATATGAGGCCAAGCGAAGCAGGTCTCATCCCGTTAAAAGATGGCATGGCAAGTGTGGACAATGATGGAGGTTTGCGAAGGTTATGAGCTGAAAATGCGGCTGAAGAAGATGACAACGATGATATAGTTGACGACGGTGATAGCGCGGATTGAGGTTTTTGACTTGACGGTAAGCCCACACCTTTTCTCATTCCAAAACCAATTGGAGACGCAGGTGAGGGAGGAACGTCCCGCGATATAGCAGAGGCCTCTTGCTCAATCGCCGCATCAAAATACTGCGATAGCTTCTGCGTCAAGATATGCTCAGGAACTAAAAATGAATCAGTTACGATCGATATAGTTACGTTAACTTAATACTCACGTTCACGAAGATAGGCCTTGAAAATTGATGCGACAGCATGGGGATCTAAATCTCCAGGCGTGCAACCTGACATATCGTAATCCGCCCCTGTGAAATCATTTTTAAGTGATACACGAGGTAAAATCATCAAAGTTCCTGCCACCCACCAGTATCAAATTCATTTCGGAGCCTCGTTACATGCGCAGCTCTGCCAGGTACTCTGCGAATAATCAAAGTTTTGTTAGTGAAATTTTCACAACGCGAGAAATGAAATGAATAGAAAGAAGCATTCATATGAACGCTTAAACGCCCACAAAGCAGATAAATAGCACGTAGATACCCACCTGAATAGGCCTTCCTCTTGAACACCCCAAATCAGCAAATGTTGTGCACACCTCACTACAATAGCAGGTAACATCCTCTTCTCGTATATCCTCAATTCCGGTCTTCCTAAAAGCCCTCTCCCACCCGTTTCCTGTTCCACTAGACTCCCATCATTCGCAACCCAAACAGCCGTGTCCCTCACACATGATGACAACTCGCGCCTAAACACGGCACCGACTCTCTTTGCAGGAACTCGCAAGCAGGCACCAAGGAAAGGCCCACAAGGACCATAACCATCCCTATCTGACCCAGACGTCGATATCGATGCGAGAGACTGCGAACCACTATGCGTGTCAGGCGTTCTTCTCACTCTCCTCTTATCCTTCCTCTTCTCACGTTCGCTCCTCTTCTTGATCTCGTCAATATTCACAGCATGCATACTACCACCATGCGTCGCCGAACTATGATTCGATGACGTCCGCGAAAGATTCAAAACTCCCCATTCGCTAGGAAAAGCCGAAGGCGCCGCCGAACCGTTGGATACAGAACTCGAGTAACCAGAAGCTGAGGATATCGACGCGGAGGACTCGGAACCCCCATGAGAAGCATTCGAGCCCATATGACCCAACGCACCTCTGACCCTCTCCACCGCCCGTTTCGCAAGTCCAGCAGCGGGAGCGAAACTACTGGTGATGCTTACGGCAGTCTGCCGGAACGAAGGTGGCGCAGGGGGGTAGTTATTTAAAGGCCGCCGAGTAGGATACGTGAAGGCGGAAACATTGTGTGTGGGAATCTGAGGTAGTCTTCGATTCACATCAGGGAGTGGGGTTGCTCCTGACCAGCAACTGTTGGGCAGGGGTGATGGGGATGCGGTCATCGGAGGAGATTGGTTAAGGAAGCCTTCGCATATCGAATAAGACGGGTGTTTGAGGTCCGTGGCGGAAGGACTAGGAGTAAGGCGGTCTAGGGGGGCAGCGGGGTGAATGTTGAGCGACATGGAGCGTCTCTTGAGCTTTTTGGGGGCGTTGGCTGGCAGGCTGTCTCCTCTGGCCGGCACGACCATAAGCGTCGTCGAAGGGCCGGGCTGATCACCACTCTTGAAAGACGAATCGTCATCCTCTTGCAACGACCCGAGGTCCACATCAACGGCACTCAGCCGTTTGTTGACGCCCCCTAACGACGAGGTACCATTGCCAGGCACAATGGTGTGGGTGGACTGGAAAGACTCGGCCATCGAGACGGGCCTCGACGATCGCGGACCATTAGCACCAGGCCGAATGGTGGAGTGACTGATCGTCGAGTCGCTTTTGCGCTTATCAAAGGCCTCCAGCACGGCAGCCTCTGGCCGCTCCGGGAGGTGGTGGGGAAGTGGCTCCCGCTGGGGCCGTGGCGGATCGTCGTTGTGGGCCATGAAGGTGACTGCCGACTCGATAGCGGCGGTCACGGGGATGATGGAGGCGCGGGTGAGGGTGGGGGGCGGCGGGGGCGTTGGCGGGGCATGGAGGAGGGCACTCGCGGCGGGCTTGGGGGGCGGAGGCGGGGGCGGGCGGGGGGGATCTGGGGCTGTCGGGGGCGGGTCGTGGTCGGGCTTTTTGCGCCTGGCAAAGGGGCGGCGGAAGTTGAAGCCCTTGCTGGACGAGTTGCCCATGGGAGGTGGGAGAGAGCAGGGCCCGGGCTGGGCAGCGAGGTCATTGGGCGAGACGGACTTCTCCGCTCGACGCCCTGCCTGCATGTTGGCGCGTGGAGGAGAGAGCAATGCACTGTCACATTCGGTCACACAACATATCTACATACACACGTGCTACTCCAGAAGCATCTCCTTCACCTGCAGCACTTGGTTATTCGCCGCGCAACACACAGGCCAGAGCCACTCACCAGCTCGTACGTGAAGAACGACGTCGCTATGCTTGGCGCAACCTTGACTGCACGCCGTCAGCCTCGTCCCCCCAGAAACAATCACACTTACGCAGGTTGGGCCACAGTCCGCGGTACAGCCCGCGCACCCCTTCTGATCGCACCGTGCTCCTCAGCGCGTCCAACGCACCACCGTACTTGGGTCCCCCCTCCATCCCGGTCACCTGCATCTTACGACGCAGCACATCAAATGGATACGTCAGTGTTTGCGATATCGACCCTGTCCGATCACCCGTTCAGTCCATCAATCTCCATCCGTCGCTCATCATTCCAACGCACCTGCAAGCGCACCACAGCTCAGCTTCCTCCCCACACCCGTCTTCCCAGGGGGCGTAATCACCCCTCGCAACGCCTCATACGCCGCGAAATTGATCCCGACGTACGGCGCAACCCCGACCGCCGTCGTCACCAGGCCCCTATACAACCCCTTCACGCCCCCCTCTTCCCTCATCACCTTCAGTGTCATCCCCCACACCGTCAGGTCTTTCGCCGAATATTTTGACTTGATTGCGCCCCTCGCGGCAGTATGATACGCGGATGCCATCACCGCACTTGGCTTGGCCCCTACCGACGGCAAGGTACTCGTCGCAGCTGCCACATTAACCCCAGTATGACTAGGTGCAACAAACTCGACTGATGCCGTAGCTATAGATAGCCTCGACCTTACCAAGTCCAGCGGATACGTAGAACCTAAACCAATGATCATCAATCTTCCCTCACCATACAAAAAAAAAAAAAAACAAAGTTCAAACCCCAAACTCACAGACAGATGTGATCCCAGCTAGCGCGCCGGCAACCAACCGCTTTGGCGTGTCCAGTCCTTTCTCGCTATGTCGTGTAAACAACTAACCGCATGGTAAACATCAGCTTACCCCAAACACCACACCAAGAACAGCGCACCTTTTTCAACTGCTCATACGTCGTAAACTGCACTGCACTACACAGCAAAAGAAATTAAATATCCGATCATCCATATCCGAGTCCGTTGCAATTTTACATACCTGTAAGGGACAATCCTCAAACAATTAATTCCATTTCCTCTCATGAAACCCTTAAATCCTTCTTCCCGCCACATCCTCGCCAAGCTATTCCAGACTCCATTATATGATGCTTGAGATCCCTTGGGCTGTACTTGTCTACCAAATCACGACTCAATCTCAACCCCCCCTAACAATCACAACCGCACTACTCACTGAATGATCTTTAATCTCTCTAACGGACTAACAACAGTTCTAGATGCAGCACCGGCACAACCACCCGCTAAAGCATAAAATTTTTTTCAATCAAACACCGGAGCTAGTCAACAACCGAACAAGGAACAATGAAAACAACTCCGTACCAATGAAATACGACACCGTTTCAGGTGCAAAGAACACCAATAAACTCGCATTCTTCTTCCCGATCTCCTCGTCCCCCTTCACCTCAACCACCGTAGCAGCAACAGCACCAGTAGTAGCAGTAGTAGTCGGAGTTTTCGTAGCCATAGATTAATGCTTGCTGTCCGATAGGATAAATAACTTTAGTTTCCTTGCGTGCGCGAACTTGATGCAAAAGAAAGAAACAGAAACAGAAAGAAAGAGAGCAAATCCGGATTGGAACAACGAAGAACCAGACCAGAAGAAAAAAATCTGTTTTTCTTCTTCCAGAAAGTTTCCTCTTCTTCTATACGTATAGTCCTGGGCCGCGGCGGGTATAAAATCTCAACTCCGACCCACTAGCTATCACGTCTTGTAACCAACTTCGCAATTCCTTCTCCCGAGTGTATCCCCGAGAAGCCGAGAAGAGCGTGTATGTGTATATATGCGCCGTAGCAAGTAGCAATAGCAGGCGTGTTCGACCGATGGAAGGCGGTTATCGCAGAACACAAGGGAGTGTTGTCGCCTCGGGGCTCGATGGGAGTAGAGTGCAAAGAGCGGTGCGGTGTTGGTCCTTTCCGGCGTTCACAGGTGGCGAGCAAGCCGCACACTTTCCGTGGGTATCTCCACGTGACCCTTCCTAGTTCGATCACACCGTCGGCCGACGACCTAGCATCAGCCCCTGTCAGGTAACTAACTAATCTAACCACAATCGTAAACAATAATGTACCGTCTCATCAGCAAAAAGAAAATTATGGTACAACGAAAAAAAAAGAAATACCGTCTGAACTCGAGGGAGGAAAGCAGCCAAATCACCCCAAAAAAAAAACAAAACTCACAAACCCTCCCCCTCATCCTTCCCATCTCCCCCAGTCGACTCACCCATTCCCCTACGTTTATAATTCGGTGGAGGCGTCCTCTGCGTCCTCATCCTCGGACCCAAAATACTCCCCGCATTTCTAGGTCTTTCTCGCGGTGATCTCGGACTCATCCCACCACCACTATACAAACTATGTCTCGACGGTGACATCTCAAAACTCCTAGACGACCCCTCACTTCTCGGTCCGCTAGTTGAAGTAAGCAACTCCGACGTCTCAATCGTCGCTGTCGTCTCCGTAGCCATCGGTATTATACCTCCTCCACCTCCCAATGGCGACCCCGGCATAGTCGGAATTCGATGAAGCAACAAATCCGCTTGACCAATAGACAAACTTGATCTTGCCGAAGGAGAAGGAAGAGGAGGAACCAGCCCATCCGATTCCGACAAACCAGATCTCAACGGAAGAGACCCCTCAGACCCATACGAATGGACCCTCAAAGACGGTAATGGCTCTTCCAAAACATCAGATTCATGTCTAGAAATCCTTGAATCTGCAGCCAAAGAATCAGAAGGAGTTCTCACTCCTCCTTTTAGAAGATGAGATTCCTCTGATCCGGGCTGGGATGCCTCCGGCAACGGTAGAGGTGGAGGCACCTCTGAAGGCGGAGCCTGAGCATCCTCCGGTTCCGGTTTCCACGAAAGCACTGTCTCCCGACGTTTCCGTTTTGAATCCTCCAAAGCACTACCACTGGCCCTTGCCAACCCAGGTGGTAACGGTATCTTAATAACAATCAATTTGTCGAACACAAAAAAAAACCAATTCACTCACAGGCACAGACGCTGAAATCGCCGAAAAATTCCTCTGCCCTCCATGTTGTCCCGAAGGAAGATTCAACTGTTGAGTAGCACCACCCACCCCAATAATACCCATCGAAGTCTTGGGTATCACCAAAGGTTGGTTCAACACCGACAATCCCGAGAACGACCACCTGTGTTTATTATTATTGCTAGGTCTCGCCGGGCTCGCTCCAATTTCCGAAGTTTCATTTCGACGCGGTGTTATGCTGATCAGCCCCATTTCAGAGTCATCCCTCGAAGTCACACTAGTCGCACTCCTAGTCGCAGTCCTAACTGCACTCCTTGCAATTCCCAGTCTAGGTTGAAAAACAAAAAATCAGAAACAACCAAGAATCAAGGTATTTATAACTTACTCATTCCTCCCAGTCCTCGCCTCCGATGTCATCACAGCCGCATATCCTCCCCCATCCAACTCAAATCCCTCCGTAACATCCTCTCTCCGTACCCTTCTAGCAACTTCAGTCTTGCTATTAGAATTCCGGCTCTTCCAACTGAATATATTGAATCCAAATTGACCCAGTTTCTTCGCTCGATTGATGAAATAAATCATGGCTATAAAAATGAGCAGCAAGCCAACGATTATCCCCATAATGATAGCCGCTATTGTGGAACTTGTCATCCCACTTTTAACGGACACCGTACTAAACCAAGATTTATATTAACAAACACGGAGAAAAAAAGCACATAAACTAAATCAAACCTGATTTTGAAAGTCGATGGAGAGTAAATATTCATAAAGTCAAAGGCCAACGTCTTGTTTTCATTTGAATCCGTGCCCGCATGCGTAACCCTGACAGTATGTTCGTCGAGGCTCATGTCGCTTTGAAAAAATAAGAGCGATTGCGGGACATATCGTGAGGAATGAGACGAATAGTTCTGTAGAGTCGAGTTATCAACCTGGACCGTGTATGGTGCACCGTTGGGATCAACTGGTCCATAAATAGCCACGGCGGGCCCGGTGAAAGTGAATTCTAAAGATGACCCAGGCTGCATCGTTTCACTACCAATCGTTAAGGCAACTTTGTTGAGTCAATATGATGGATACACTTACTGTCCTGTTCCACCTAAGAAAGTGCCGGGTTGACTGGGGTTGGTATCCCATGAGCCAGAATACACGATGGCCTGATTACCATCCGCAATTGTGTGGAGCAGAAGAATGTCATCACCACCATCCATAACTGTCTCCCACATCACGAAATCAATATCAAAAACTCTCCGCTCCTGCATATTCGTCAAAACCACCTTGTGTTTCCCACTCGAAAGCCCACTTTTCTCAAACAGCCGCTGTTGATACATAGCCGGTTCATTCGAATGACTACTCAACGAGTCAAACACCCGATCATCAATCCGTACTTCAAACTCTCCATGATTTTGATTTTTACTGCCAAATATCTGGATACTATTGCCCCAGAATTCAAAAGTGACGTTCGCTTGGCTGACATTGGTATATGTGGCGGTATTCTGGAAATAACTACCAAAGAAGTGTCATTTTTCCCGTGTTCACCCATCCCTCATAACCAGAACTCACTAAGAAAGGTCCGCATTCTCCTGTGGTATCGCCGAAACCCAATGTGGCGAATACTGAAGAATAGGCGAGGTATCATCGACTCTTATCGTAAAGTTTTGCATTTGGGTATATGTGACAATGTTTTCAACTTCGCTGTCCGAGTCTCTTCAAAAGCAAAGAGAGAGAGAGAGAGAAAAAATTCCTAGAGAATACAACGATCGGCGGTGAGAAAAAAAAAAGTCAGGAGACAATTTAGTGCCCTCACCAAATCAAAATCGCCCTACCAGTCCTTGGTCCTTAGCGCACGAAACAATCCGTGAGGAGGGCCTCCGCTGGTGCGAGACGAAAATGTGGCGAGAATAATCCTGAGAGTGAACTATATAGATTTGGAACCTGCAGCGACATCCACCAACAAAAGCCCGGCCGTCCCGTGGGAGCTCAAAGTGAGATAGGAGTCCCAACAAAATAAATAGCGATCCTTATTGGTCACTGGAATAATTGTACAAGCCAATGATCACTTTAAAGCCCGGAGATTAGTCCATCGATTAGGAAAGGAGCATCACTTATACCCTAAGAAGGTTTCCGTCTAACCAAAAACCTGTCGTGTTGCTCGAGCTTCCTGAAACTCTGTCTCATCGTTTTCGACTATTAAGGTACACACTAGGGAAATCGATCATCAGTGTGGGGGGCGATTTAGCAAATATTTTACGTACCTCCGTGGTCCTCGACCGATCGACAGTAGCCAGTTTTCGTAATTGTCCGGGGCATTTGAAATTGGTTATGCCGAGAGTATCCTAGGTGCATTCGGAGGTAGCCGTCAATATATACTTTGTATATCATAAGCTTTATCTCCTTCTATAGTCTTTTTTTCTGCGCTCAATTCGCGAAGCTTTGGCGAAGTTACGAGCATTGGTTTTCAAAGGGTGGATTCCATAGAACGTTGAAAGTTGATGGTTGACGTTGATCAATTGATGGACGATCCGTCGATTATATAATCAAGTCGGTAACTAGTGCGTAACTTTGGAAGTACAGGCTTGTAAGTGGCATTTCGAAGAAGAAGAAAAAGTGGGATAACATACCCTCAATCACGGTCCCATGATTGATACCGGTATAAAACAATACCTGCAAATAGTTTAGGTGAAATCAACAACGCAGACTTACTAAACTCCAAGCAAGTTGAATCAGCATATATACGATATGTTCCCAGCTTACTCTCGAGCTCCTATGCATCCGTTGCAAATAGTTCCCCACATTCCTCTGCCTTCCCTGACTTCCCGGGATATCAAACGTCGCTGATCTTTCCCCGGCAAGCTCGCATCAGAGCTTCCACTCAGAAGAGTCAAAGCCGACGGATGAGTATGATTTCATAATTTCTCCTTTTATATTAGAATCTTTTTCAACAGGTTTCCACTATGACCTTGGCCCTCCGAACAACATCATCCGCAGTCAGCGTCCATAATGCGTCGATTAATCCACCCAGAAAAGTTCCAGGTCCCCGAACGTATTCTTTCTTGACTGCGATCTCAGCAGCAATAGTTAAAACTAAAACGCTGTATCCAACTATTCAGTATCAAGCCCCGAATTAGAAATCCAGGAAAGACTAACCCAGCAATAGCACCCAAAAGCATATCTCCTCTCACGAGACTACCCTCCGCATTCGACAGGTATCCCTCTTCCGAAGCCATGGCGGAAGCTGCAGCACAATAAGACGCTATGGAGCTGCCAACGATGCAACCAGAACCCGTGATCTTGCCCAGATATTCATGGCCATTTTTCAAAGACACGACAATCTTTCCATCTGATATATAATCCGTGGGACCCGTCAAGACCACAATGCTTCCTGTAATCTCCCTATTCGGTGTATCCTGGCGTAAAGGGGCTAATTTACGTACGCTCTTTGCGCGATAGTCGCCTCACAAAGCTGACAGGGTCTTTGAAACCGCCTCCAACGCTATCAACACCCCTTGATTCGACCTTAAAGTGATTCGTTAGTGCACATCCGCGGGACTTTCAAAACAGATGCCCCACCTCTCCGGAGCCCGCCAGAGCAGCAAGTTCTCCAGCATTTCCTTTGATCACACTTGCTTGGTATGTATTCAAAAGTTCTAGGGCAGAAAGGCTGTTATGTAAATCAAGCTTGTCAATAGAAACTCAGCCTCACCATTAGCAGATCCCTTTCTAAATTTACTCGCACCAAAACCAACGGGATCGAAAACAACAGGTTTCCTGAAGGCATTTGCATGGAACCCTAACACGCGAATAGTGGCGCATTCACATTGAATGACGAAGAAAGAAAGACAAATGACTGCGGACATACCTGCCATTCGCATGCCTTCCAAAGTCGAAGATGTCAACGTGCCGATATTGATAAGAACAGCCCCTACAATACGTTCGAGATCTTCCATTTCTTCTGGTGCGGTAGCCATGATGGGGCTTGCTCCTAGCGCGAGGGTGATGTTGGCAGATTGAGTGGCGACAACGTTGTTGGTGATCTGACCATGGGATATCTGAATGTTTTATGTCAACTTATGGCTATACACATACCTGATGTACTAGCGGCCCCAAGTCCCTAACCTTTGCCATTAATTTAACAACGCGATCAACAATTTTATCGGCAGTAGGTGGGACACTGTGATCATATAGTTTTGACTCCAAGGTCCAGCCTTGGATAGCTGCGAAGTCCGCTCTAAATGCCTGCATTATACCTGCTAGTCTTCTGGCTGCTCCTCTCGGATCTTGGGATGCTATGATCTCAGAGACGACTGCGACGCCATCAAGGGGGTGCCTTGTGGAAGAGGCACTGCCATGTAGAGTTCTCAGCAGATTGCTGGCTTTGATGCCACCTATTCAATCCTAAGCCGTCATACGTCTGAAGAAATAAGGTTGAGCCACACCAATAGCCACTGCATTGACGTCCGTTCCATCCAATGCCTCGAGCATCTGACCCACTCCCCGCACGCCAATGATAGGGTTCGTCAAAGCTTTCGTTTTTGTATCCCAGACAGGACCGATACCAATGTAATCAACACCATCTTCTATTGCTTTCTTGATGTGCTCGATGTTGTTACAGCTGACTCCGATTATACTGCCTTTAGGTAACAAGATCTTTGCTTGAGCAACCGTCATATCCGTTTGTCCAAGATGTACTCCACGGGCGCCAATCGCAAGGGCGACGTCGACCCTATCGTTAATTAGGACAGGCACGTTGTATCGGTCACATAGGGTCTTCGACGCTTTGGCAATTTGGATGAACTATGTAATGGTCAAGCCGATAAGGTGAGAAAAGAGAAGTGGTTACTCGCTTCTTCAGTATCAGTGTTCTTTTCACGAATCTGGACAACCGTGACCCCGCCTTGAAGCGCCTACGAGGAGTGATTATCCATCAGGGCAACGGAAGAGTAATAACAGTGCCCACCTCTTCCAAAGATTCTAGATAATCCTATCAGGGGATTAGCCTTTCGCATTTAACCTCTAAGACATAGAGAAATTCACCTTTCCCGGAGGCAGTAACTCTCTTCCTGTCACCAGATAAATGGAGTAGTTTACGTTCGCCATAGCGGTAGGAAAATTGGCGGCACGAATTCTGGTGAGAATCGCTACCGGAATAACGATCATGACGTCAGGTTGATCACACCCCTGAGCACCTGTGTTATCTATCAGTGCTCGCGACATATTATGTATATGTTTGCCCCAGCCATAGCATCTAAGCAAAAGGCAGTGGAAGAGTCGTGTCCTATACTACATGCACATGGCCTTCTTCTTGTAGGCTTACTGCCCTTATCATGTCTACTTCCCTTTCCTTCCATGCACAAGTATGTTGGAATACGAGGTGACAAACTAAAACAGGTTTCTCCCTGAATATCGGAATACATAACCTGGCGAGATGTCTACAATTCTGAACTAGACAACGTTCAACGCTGGCAAAGAAGCCTTCACACTCGGGGATAAAAGCTATGAGTTCAATATCCGAGATGCTTTTCTCATTTTCCGCGGGTTCTGTAGGTGATGATCAGTAAAACCCTGTCGGTAAATAATGCTTTCAAAATGCTGTACTACTCACATCAGCGTGGTAGTGGTTAAAAGGCTGGTTTGTTGGTTTCGCATTTGTAGAATCGATAATCGATTGATGGCGTGAAAACGAGATAGTTACAAGCATCACCTGCGACTATGCTGTACTGCCAAGTCAAAATGTTTGAAAAAAAGAGATGAGGCATACGTACCAAGTTAAGCTTGATTATGAGTATTCATTTGTGACGACTTCAACCATGTCCGCGTCCTCATCGTCCTCATCGTCCCCTTCTACCATAGTCTCTGGCTCAAGAGCAAACCCACCACCAAAACCCGACAGAAAGTCCATGGTCCGTCCAAAGAGGTCATCAAATTCATCCAACACCCCTAGTCGTTCCAG
This sequence comes from Agaricus blazei, assembly GCA_029719445.1. NCBI lineage: Eukaryota > Fungi > Basidiomycota > Agaricomycetes > Agaricales > Agaricaceae > Agaricus > Agaricus blazei. The sequence continues at coordinate 517,608 of SSNC01000008.1, read as the reverse complement.
CATTCCACTAACATCATCATCAGCTCTTGCCTCCGATGCACTGCTGCGACCGCCTCCGACAGGGTCACTCAACCACTCTTCCAAATTCGCTATACTTGTAACCAGCAAACTCCGAAGCCTCGTTATATCCGTCTGGCTAATCGGTGTACTCTTGAGCGATGTTTGTCTACTCGCAGCACCATTTTCGCCATTCGCACTTGCCGAACCACCATCCTCCCCGTCCCCAACCTCCACCTCCAAAACCAAATCGACACCCTCACCAGCATCAGGGTCCCAAACTTGACTTTGCAACACAGCCAGCCAAGCTTGATCCAAATCGTCCAACCAATCCAATAATTCTCTCAACGCAGAAGTATAATCTCTTGGTTCTTCATCCTCTTCACGCTCCATTTCTTCTCTTCTGTCCGCACCTTCGTCCTCACTTCTTTGATGCCCGTTGCTTTCACCATTGACCTTGGCATTCTCGTTTGATAAAAATGTACTCGGTGAGAGCTTGTATCCAACAATAGCACCAAGCACGTCCCCGTCAACCTTAACATAAACTGTATCCTTAGCGACGTCGACGGATCAACGGGAGGTATTTGAAGAATGAAATCCAACAATCGGCGCGCATATGTTATATACTTGTGTAAAGTGGGTACAATCGTCGTCTCTTCCATCCTAGGTTCCCCACATCGTACATTTCAACAACCATACAAAGATATCACTGTTCACCGCACCGTTTTTTAAATCCCCGGGTTAGTTGAAGGAATTCATTGTCTAGGTAAGCAACGAGACGACGTTCCTGAGAGGGCGAGAGTGGTTTTGTGCGAAGATTGGCAAGTCTGGGGGAATTCGATGAAAGGGTCGAGTCTAGGGACATTACGGCTTTGACGGTGAAATGCAGAAGCGGAAGTGATGACGTAATGTGTTTAAATGCAGTCAGACCGTCAAATCACATCGACTCTCTCCAAGTATGAAGGAAAATATCGATACAGTCCTTCTCGGAAACCGCGTCCTGTTGGTACCGTATAGAAAATACCACGTCCCGGTGAGCCATACCTTCATCTCGCTTCGAACTATATTAACCCTTGCTAGGTCAGAAATACCATGAATGGATGCTAGATCCACAACTACGGGATCTCACAGCAAGTGAGCCATTATCCCTGGAAGAAGAATACGACATGCAACGTGCGTGTCCCATAATATTCTACAATGCAATACATGCTTAACTCTATCAGAAAAGTGGCAGAACGACGAAGACAAACTCACATTCATCATTCTTGCTCGTCAACCCGATGATCAACTTCCCGACAAAACGGGGCTTGCTACATTGACTACGTCCGTACTTCCTGAGGACCCAAGGATCAAATCACTGCCAATGATCGGAGACGTAAATCTCTTCCTCAAAGGCTCTCGACCCAGTCCATCTCTTTCAACACCATACGAGGAACTCGATTTCGAAGTCGAAATTGAAATCATGATAGCCGGTAAAAAATTTTTTTTCGAATCCTCTACTTCCAAAAGACACTCAAACTCAAACATGAACACAGAACGCGCGTATTGGCGAAAAGGCTTTGCTCTCGAATCTATTATCCTCTTACTCGGATATGCCACCGGGAAAGGATCAGAATTCCTATCCTCAATCATCCCCTCTAGCAGCTCCTCACTTCCTCATCTCAACCTCCAACCATATCTAGAATACATTCAGACAACTCAAGCTCCATACTCATTGACAAGCATGATTACTCCCGATCGGCTAGTCGTGCGCATATCCGATTCGAATGAACCCAGCATCCACCTATTCGAAAGACTTGGTTTCGAAACCGTCAGAAGAGTAGAAGTATTCCAAGAAGTTGAAATGCGATGGCAAGGGCACAAGTAACATGACTATCAGTAAAATGTATCCAAGATCCTATACACCAGTAGTAGTAATACATCAGCAAGATTCACCAAAAAACTATCTACGCCAAATTTTTAGGCAGACCTTCACCATTCAACAACGCCTCCCCATCTCCCAATTTCCTCGGTCCATCACCCACACGAGTATGAATCAACCCCTTAACAGCCCCAACTTCAAATCTCTTCGCCACATTTTCATTAAACCCAGCAGGAATCCTCCCAACAACCTGTCCCCCTCCAAACAGCCCAAAATTATCCTTGAACGAACCCTCTCGCTGAGGGAAATACGAAACCACAAGTTCCACAATCTCCTTCACATTCTCCTTCGGCGCATAAATCACAGCATTCGGTCCAGCATCATAAGTATACGCCGCCCTATACCCCCTCCCCTCCTCAACCCCAACCCTATTATACTCCACAATCAACCCAATAATCGCCCGACTAACATCATTCATATAAAAAATCGGCGGCTCCGTATCCAAAGCCACAGCATGAAACTGATTCGAATCCGCCATCGTAACCCTCGCAAACGCATCAAAATCCCTTTCCATAATCGCTTTAGAAATCTCCTCCATACGTCGAGGAACAACTTCCTTGATCCGATGTTGAAGTAACGCCGAAGTTTCGACTGTGCGTTGCATACCACTCGTACTCGACGTCCCCTTTTTGTCGTCAGAGACTACACATATAAGAGCGTGAATATCCGGCCAATGAGATTGTTCTGCGACTTGAACAGCGAGTGAATCAACTCCGGTAGGATTTGATCCCATTTGCCAAGCTACAAACCCCCCAAAGAGTGAACGACAAGCTGATCCTGAACCTTGACGAGCGATCAAAGAAAGATCAGACGCGGAGACTGGGAGAGCATAGAGATTCGCAAGTGAGGAGACTAGAGCCGCGAATCCAGACGCGGAGGATGCGAGACCAGCAGCAGTTGGAAAGTTGTTGTGCGAACATATATGCACATTGAACGTCGATAACTGTTTTTTATATTATTTCGTCAACCCGTCAACCCAAAAAAAAAGGAAGATAAATTCAGAGAAACCGGACAAACCTTGGGTTCATTAGGGTTCTTATCCTCAACTTCCTCCTTCCTCAACCTCTTCATCTCGCGGATACAAGTCGACATTCTTCCACCTTCCTTGATTTCTTCTTCCTTACCATTAAGCCACAAGCGATCCTTAGAAAACGAAGCATCTGCACGCGACGTAGTTGTAGATCGTAGATGATCCTGGTCAAGGGTGACAGAAAGCGAGGAGTTCGTGGGTAAGATCAATTTCGTATCTCTCTTGCCCCAATATCTGATATGCGTCGCTCAGTCAATCCTTCAACACCACACCAAACCTTTCAGTTCAACTTACTTGATGCAGGCAATGTTCACAGGTGCAGATGCAGTAGCCTGGTAGACGGTCATGGTGGTAGTAAGGAAGGTTTGGTTAGGACACTAGAACTTTTCCATTCCATGTAAAAGGTCAACGGCTGATGCGATCAAAAAGATCATCCGTCTTTATCGTCCGATAACCGCGATTTAATCCCACATTAAACTAGACAGATTTGAAACTTTTCTTCTTGGCACAAACAGACAGTACGAACAACCGACTAATACACAATCAAAGAAAGAGAAACAGAAAGAAGTAATAAAAAAACCGAGAAAGAGAGAGAGATGAACACAAAAAGCCAAATTTCACAGAGAATGGGGGTGAGGGGGGAGAAGGTAAAGGTTACGACACAATCAGAACAAGCAAGTATATGTATGTATGAATGTATGTACTAATATGTGCGTGGCCCATTGTCCAGGAAGTAAAGTGGAAATATATACTTGCGGAGGTTTACAAGGAAATGGTTTGCAGGAGGAAGAAAACCAAGATAGAGAGCGTAGTACTGGACAAATGACCGGACTAGGAGCAGCTGTACAATCAATGCAATGGCAAAAGGAAAAAAAAAACAAATGCGACCACTAATCAGGATAGCTTAGGCGTGCGTGGCGCTTGATCCTTAGGGTGCTTCACACGGAACTCGGCGATTTGACAGATATGACTACATTCCTGGTTAGAAACAAAGAAAATGAGGCGAAGAAGAAAGTAGCAACTCACTCTGAAGGGAAGTGGGCATTTGGGAACCCTACTACCTTATCCAGATACCCTTTGTTTACTTCTCCGAGCACCGCGTTCACACCAAGGTTGGCCGTAGAATACCAGATATAGTCGATCGTACCCTGGAAGGTCGGAGTGTGGTTTGTCAACGGCTGTTCGCTCATCCCCAGAGACGAGTTGGCACTCTTCAGACCGAGCCGGTGCCGGGGACCTTCGGACGTGTACCGTCCGTACGTATGCGACATGAAATCAGGGTGATCCGCCGCCAAGGTTCCATTACTCAAGAACTCATACACACCCGACTCGGGCACGGAGTTAAAGTCTCCGGCGATAATTAACGGAATCTTCGTTCCGTCCGAATACGTGGGCGGTGGTCGTGTAGGCAGCGGGTCGCTTTCCCCATCACCCGGTGGTTGTGGAGGTCGTGGAGAGAGTTTGGCAAAATTATTGGCGATTTTCTCAACCTCTTCCACGAGTAGTGCCACTTGAACAAGCTTGACATCACGGTATGCAGGATGAGAATGGATGTGGGTGTTGGCGATGATGAACCGGGTTCCTGTTTGCTTATCCTCCATGAGACAGACAACAGCGATATGATCTTTGCCGAGAACACGATTAAACATATCATCTGTCTTCTTAAAGTCTTGTCGTTGCATGGCGACAGCGCTGAACTCGACGAGCTGTTTTTCTACAAGCTGGAATCTATTAAGAAGTTGAGAAACAGACCAAATGCTCGGAGAGAGAGAGAAACGCACCTGGACGTCTTGTAGAATATGGCACACCCATCAACAAGCCTCCGTTCCTGGTCATTGTCCATGGTCTTCGCCCTCGACTTTGGCCAATAGACGCCAGTGTAATCACGCGAGCTCAGATGCTGAGAAAAATATTCCTCATACTGCCCAACATCCATTTCCTGTACACACAGGAAATCGGCCTCCGATCCTAGAAGCTCGTTCAAGATCAACTCCTTCCGGTAGTCCCACAGCAATGCCCATGCGGGTGTATAGCCATACAACCGTTCCGTCGCATACTTTTCACAAAGGATGTTGTAAGAAAGCACACTGATAGTCTCCGAGTTTGGATCATTCATGAGCGCTTCCTGCTCCACCGGCGATAGGAGATATTTCCAAGTTCGCTCAGGGGGAGGCGCAGGGACAGGACCTGTGTCTCTTAGATAAGATATGAGAGCCGCTGTCCCATCCTTTTGCACCAGGGACTTCAGGGTCGCGTCCAAAGGATTACCCTCGACACCAAAGGTCAGAAGGTGATGCAGGCTTCCGACCTCCGGAGGAAGAGTTGATAGATGATTGTCAAAGACATACAACTCCTTGAGCTGGGTAAGCATTCCCAATTCGGGTGGGAGGGACGTAAGGTTGTTGCCGGACAAATCGAGTAGCTCGAGGTGTCGTAGCTTGGCGATCTCCGGCGGTATTGACGTGAGGGCGTTGTGATTGAGGTAGAGTGTGACAAGGAAAGTGAATGAGAAGAGGCCGGAAGTGGAAGGTAGATTCTTGATATTAACACCTCCCATATCCAACGACGTCCAAGTATTTTCCGGAGGACGTATGGAGATGGGACGGGGAATGATAGAGGCGGGAACCGCGGTTACAGACGAATGATTTGTGGCAGAGGGAGAACCTTCGCCATGAGCGTCAGCAGACAAGGGAGAAGAGTCGCCGGATACGCCATTAACCTCGGGTGGGGGTTTATTGGGATTTGCGATGGTGATCGCGTTCTTTGTTACAGATCGAGCAGCCATGGCGTTTGCACGAGCGCGGTGGTGGGGGGATCGCGAGGAGCGAACCATCTAAGCCAAAGATGAACAAAGAAAAAAAAAAGGCGGAAAAAAAGACAGCGAAAAGAACCCGATGGGGACGCACCTCGCATTTAAGCAACTGCTGCTGCCAGTGCTGGGACATGATCTGGCCATTGGTGCCGACAGGCGATCCCTGGGCGTACGGATGCTGGGGGAGGGATGTGCCATTGGGTGGCGAGGGGTAGTGGGGGAGAGAGTTGTGGTGGTGGTGCTGGAGGGGATGGGAGAGGGGGTGGTGGGCGGGATGGTGCTGGAGGGGATTCACTGCGCCGTTGGCGTAGAGTGCATAGCCGGGCGACGGGGGCGGGGGGCCGACGGGGGGCTGGGAGCCGGGCGGGACGAGGATGGGGTGGTGCGGGCGGGACCACGGGGACTGGTCGTGCGGATTCGCGAGCTTGTGGTTGATTCCGGGGGATTGCTGAGGATAGTACATGGCATATCCAAGAAAACGGCGCAGGCTCGCTCCTCCTCCTCGTCAGTGGGCCGGCAGGGCAGGGCAGGCAGAGATTCGGCCGTCGAGAGCGTGGGCTGGCTGCGAGCGTCTTTTCAGAGCAGAGTCGTGGTGGGCAGAGGCGACAAAAGAGCACCCCAGCGCTGCTGCACCCCCGCTGACTAAGCCGCACTCCAGTCCGCCTCTCGTCTCCTCTGGCCGCTTCGCTGCTGCTCCCGTCCCGCTTTATCTTGCCACTCGCACCCAGCGACCCTATCCTGATCTCGCATGTCCTCAGCTGCCACCCCCAGCATGCATACGTGTACCATTTATTAAGGGTTTGATCAGACGTACACAGCCAATAACAAGCCGACACTCGTCCAAATCCCTCCGCTTAGACTCTGACCCCAACAACGGAACTCAGGTAAACCTCGTAGTCCTCCTCCTTCGCTGCGTCTCCCGTCACTCTCAGTGCTCGCAAGAGCAGTCGATACCCCCCATTCTCCACCACCGTCCCGTTCGCGAACGTCGGACGCTCCCAAGCGAATGAATAGTATCCATTAATCCCAGGGTCCTCCAAATATTAAATCAGCCTGCAGAAAATCCCTTTTACTTCACATCACCTACATTAGAGTTCCGCGAAATAAAATCATACTGCAATATAGTCCCGATAGTCTGCACCTGAGCAAAACTTCCCGTCGGCGTCGGTGATGTGGGGAAACTTATAAACGGCCTTGCTCCATTGTCGACATCCCTAGTCTCCATTGTCCCATTGATTCGAACATCCCGGTCCACCAGGTCAACAACAACCCGAGGAGATCCAAATACCTGTCTATAAATAAGTTAACATCATGCTAAATACCGTTATGGCAATCATCTTAAATGAAAATCCTCACCGCCAGATCAATGTCGGGCTGTCTCCATCCGCAAACGTATAATTCCTAGCACCATCCTGCACATCTCCCGCACCATCAAGAATCGCAGGAATTTGAACACCAAAGAAATCATCTGTATCATCAACCACCTGTTTATCAATCAACGACCCCGCCAGACCAAGATAAACAACATGAAAACTCTGACTCCCATCGTCAATATCGATAAATCCAGAATACACCGGGAACGTCGTCTTGTCAAGACCGGCAGGTCCAGTAATTTCAGCAGTGACATTCCGAGAATCACCGGGCCCAAGAGTAAACTTCAAGGGACTGATAGAAACTGTCGCAGAGGAGTTTGACAGAGGAACGGGACCGTTTGCCGGATTGATAGATCCAGCTTGAACAGTCAAAGCCGTACCAGCTGGAACATGGCTGAGGACATACTCCTTCGACGAGTTTCCAGTATTCTTCACAGTAAAACTCTGCCTTAAAAAAAAGCCTCCCCTCAATCGAATACCCAAAAGCACAAAAATAATTGTCACACTTACCTCGGTTCAGCATGAGCTGTGTCATTCACAATCAACTCCGTCGGTGTGACAATAGTCTCCGCATGAACAGCATCATAAACATTGACCAATCCAGCCCCCTGCTGCGTGACCGTTTGCAAAGGATCACCATCAGTCATAGTAGATCCAACTTTCTGCCCAGTAGATTCCAACAACGAACGAACACCCTTTGCAAGTCCAACATTCTTACCTCTCGCTTGAAGAACGAGAGCAGCACTACCAGCAGCGTATGGCGTAGCCATAGACGTTCCAGACGCAACACCAAACGTATCATTAGGTAATGTCGAAAGAATGTTACCCCCCGGCGTGGCGACGGCAGGTTTGAAGTAAAAGTCGTTGCTGGGTCCATAACTATATTGGCAGTTAGATTATCTCCACACAAAATGTGATTTTTTTTTTGGACCTGGTAAAGATGGAGATGAGACCACCGAATGGGTCCGGGTAATCGGCAGACCCCCATGTTGAGGAAAAGTCAATGTAACAGGAGCGCCAGCAACAAATTGCTGAACAAGCTACAAAAAAAAAAGATATAGATCGTAAATAGAGCAAGTAGCATGTAACAAGACAATGGGCTTACCCATTCACCATCAGCCTCGTCAATAATCGTAGCAGTAAAACTTCCCAAGTCCATAGACGAGAAGATTTCACTGTACAAGAGTTTCAGTACGATTCACCTACATGTTCCCATATATCACACATACGAATATATCACAGCAACTTGAGCCCCTTTCGCAGCCGCATTGGTCAATTTTTGAACAGCAGTACACGTTCCATTCCGGATAATAACAACTTTATCAGATAAATCCGGTGTTGTATCCGGAAGCGGGTCACAAGCGTCATCTTCAACGGTAGTTGAATTTGAAGTCGCGTAGATAGGGAGGGTACCGTTAACGGGGAGTGGAAGTGTACTCAAGTAAGTTATTGGATCGTGCTTGACCCCGCCGACGGTTGCGTTTTGAAGGGGAATAGCATAACTTTAACATGCGTCAATTTCATGATACCAACAAAAAAAATCCTAGAGAGGTGTCTTACTTATTGGTACTAGCAACAGAGATGACATCGATACCATTTCCAGGACTGGATGTATACCACGATCCCCAAATCCCCTAATTCTCCGGTCAACGACCATGTTAAAGAACATAGAAAAAAAACTCACATCATTCCCAGCCGCAACAGTTACAACCTTTCCTTGGTCAACAAATCTACTTGTCAAGACTGCTGATATTGATTCGGTCCAGCCATCAGTACCACCAATCGATAATGTTATCACATCTTGACCATCAGAGAAAGCCATTAAAAGTGCATCAACCAGAACTTAATCACAGTGAGACTGACATCGATTTTGGAAAGAAAGAAACATACCATCGTCTCCGACAGTTCCCGAACATCCGAAGACCTTGTACATGGAAAGCGAAGCTTCATATGCAACACCACTAACATTAAACTCATTCCCTGGATCGGCACCAATGATACCCTATGTTTCAAAGTTGCAGGGGCTCAACAATGGGATTCTGGAAATCCTTGGGGGAAGGCTCACCGAAACATGTGTGCCATGTCCACTGCATTTGTCCATGGGATCACTGTCTGGAACAGGCGTATTCGTACCTGCTCAGGGGAATATACGTGAGCCCTGTGTCTAATGGGATTAGGGGGTCTATTAACCATCATAATCATCCCCAACAAAGTCATATCCACCAACGATCTTGTATCCGGGTCCGAACCCACCGCCAAGGGATGGATGAGTATAATCGACACCTAGAACATTCATTTCCTGTTCAAATTATCCAAAACATCATGAATCATTCATACCAGTATCAATACTAAAAACGTAAACGTAAGGACGTCTTTTCCCGGAGCAAAACAAAAACCGAGTAATTGCTTACACGCCAATTTTAATTCCTCGCCCAGTAATACCCTCGGCATGAAGTTTGTCAACACCCTATATAGATAAACCTTTAGAAAAAAAGAGGGGAAATAGACATCATGAGGAAGTGGAGCTCTCACCGTAGCAATGTGTGTCGGCTCGGTGTCAGGTGAGAGAGTAGGATCACTCGGACCACTAACGACATGTTTGGATACAGGTCTAGCAAAAGCCTCCGTTACTATTTTTGTTAAACAGTATTTATATGGAGATAAGAACATACTTGGGAATGCTAAATTCCCGAATGGGACGAACATTTTTGACTCCTGGTGCGTTCTTCAGTGCAGAAACGTCCTGGGTCGGCTTTATGTAGCTTCTGGAACTTATATGACCGTATGGATATTTACCTCAGGGTTTTCCAACGTAATTGCAGCCCCGACGAAAAGGCCTTCTGACTTGTATTGTTTTGTGACATTGATCTTTACACCTCGAGCTTTGAGATGGTCGAATAGAAGTTCATGTGGCTTTGGATTGAATTTCGATGAGTACAAATGTTCTAGAAATTCAGAAGGCATACCGATGTAGTAGAGCGCTTCGATGGAGGTATATGGGAAGTATCGTCAACTTCAACAATGAATCTGTTGCTGGTGGTTGGGAGGTTGGATATGCGCTCGACGCTGGAGATGGATTTGACTGCAGCAAAGGTAAAACACACGTTCAACAAGATGACCAGCGATACGAGACTCTTCATGATGATAACAGGCAGGATGACACAAAAACAATTATTTTTCACAAATATTCTGCACGTTTTATACCTTGACGACCTCCAAGACAAACGCTTTTTCGAAGCAGCGGATGAACCGAGGTTGCCCCAGTACGATAGTCCACTCTCGTGCACTCGGTGAAATCCACTCCAGCATTTTTTTGCTGGGCTGCGCAGCGGGGGAACAAATGGCTGATGCATCCGCAGAGAACATTCCTAAAAACTGAGTCTAGTTGCCACCAAGTAAATCTGACGCAGGCTGGTGAGGAGCAGATTTTTCCGGTGTTATTCCCTCACGAAGGGCTTCCGTGGGCGGATGTATGTGGAGTCGAAACACCAAGGATTGACCCGTCTATTTTTTCTTTTGGTGATATGACGAGAGTCCTTCGCAGGCTTCTTCACTATCGTCCCAGTAACTCGGCTAGCTGATGTATTCAGATGTCATGTGGCCGGGGTGAGAGATTCCAGACTCGATCGTCCCACTCGAGGTTCGGCGCCGGAAAAGGCAGAAAAGAACGATTCGACATTAAAAAGAAGTCGTATCCTCAGACGAGTCTGATTGAGAATCGCTGTTTGTGGTCGGCGTGTAACTAGTTGTTCAACTGCGGCCGGTGCCGATCAGCACGAAAAGATGGATTAAAAGAACGATGTTAATATTGAACTGGGCCCTGTTGTTGGTTTATTCTGGCAGAAGTGGCACGGCTATGAAGACAGGGACATCTCGGCTTCCGATGGGAGCTGGACGGCGAAACAGTGGATGGTGTTGGTGGAGTTAATAGACCAAGGCAGCGAGTCCGGCAAGTTCCATGCCGGGGCCAGGGCAGCTTAACGGACCTGGTGATACCACACTCGTTACATTCACCACCACCGCCTCGGCTCGCCATAAGTATTTCCTGTCAGACATACCTGGCATCCTCCTCGACCATGTCCTCTCTGCCGCTTATCCCGCTCAGCTACACCGTCGTACTGTCAACTCCCCATAGTGGGAACTATGGGCCTGAACACATCCTCCTCGACAAGCCTTCAGACCAGGCCAGCAGATGGAGCGGCGCGTACCAAGGGAACGATGCAAAGCAGTGGATTCTGCTCAAGCTCGACCAAATGTCGGTTCTAAGTATGTGGGCTCTCGTGACATCTACTGTTGAGTCTAAACGTCATGGAATTGCCAGAAACAATAGCTTTTGGAAAGGCAAGTATTCTCTCAGTCACAAGACATGACCAGCTGAAGAGTATCTTCAGTTCTCCAAGCGTACGCTTCTTCATACCCCCGCCCCAAATGCGTTTCGTTGACTCGTCGTTCAAGCACATCCCTGTAATATGAAGGACTTCAAGGTATACGTTGGAATCACGGAAGAAAACCTTGTTGAAGTGCTCCATGGCGGCTTGAAGAATGACACGACCACAGAAACGTTCCCCATACGCCATGTCAACAACGCCCAAGTATTCTTCCCAACCCGCTATGTCAAGGTCGTCCCACTTTCGTACGTTTCACTATTACTTTCGTGTGGCGTTAATTGAGCAATAATATTTTCGTCGCGCAGTGCTCATGGCCAAAATTTTCATACATCGATTTGGCACGTTGCATTGAACGGAATCTCAGATAAGAAATATGTCGATCACATATACCGCATACATGAGGAGGTGCGGCGTCTGCCACCACACCATGGCTCTCGCTTATATGAAATTTCAGCATCGGGAAAGCACAGTCCTTCGTCACGTCCTTAAACACTTGAGACAACGTCGCCTTCTTACTCCCTACCAGGACATTCTCTCACGAGCTTTCACAAACGTCGAACACCCTCTCATTACCCAATTACACGCAACTCTGGTTCTTCGAGGTGCTTTTAAGGAGGCGGAGAAGCACCTTCAAACCCTTACTTCCTCCGGCCTTTTTTCATCGTATCTTCAATCTTCACATCCTTACGCTGTATGGGACAAGCTAGTATCGCCGACAGGTGATGATGAAATACCGTCTCCTAGAAGTGGTCATGCCATGTGTATAGACCCTCTTCATGAATTCATATACCTGCACGGGGGCTATGACGGCGAGAAGTGTTTGGACGACTTTTGGGCGTACAGCATCAAAGGTGAAAAATGGCACAGGCTGATGGATTCTACGCATAATAGAAACGGACCAAGTGCTAGAAGCTGTCATAAGATGGCTTTGGACTGCACGACGGGCATTATCTATGTTCTTGGTCGATTAACGGACGCTGATGCTGCAAGAGCACCCCTTCCTCGCCAGGGACCCCCAAGCACAACTTCCGCAGGATCTCAAAGCTCCCACAGATCCTCCTCGCTCCCACCTCTTCCCTCTCACCCTTCCCCACCCACGAGCGAAACCTCTTCCTCAAATACCTATTGCTCTGATTTCTACCTGTATCATACACGAGGGGAGGATAAGGGAGTATGGAAGTACATCTCCTTCGACGTTGCGGTAAGCCAAATTTTCTACTTTATACGCCAACGTCCCTAAAAGTTATGCAGAGCAGCGGGGGCCCTCCTCTTGTCTTTGATCACCAAATGGTTGTAGACAGTGAAGCTCAAGCTCTGTACGTTTTCGGTGGACGAGTACTTGATGGTGATTGGGATACTTATAAATATGCTGGATTATATGCCTATAATCTTAAGTCGTCCCGATGGAAGTTGCTCCAGTATGTCCACAACGTTCCCCGCAAGGTGTTGTACTGACGAAAGTAGGTCTGCAGATAACTCGCCTACTGCTATACCCCCGCGCTACGGTCATTCAATGGTCTTGGACCCCAACACAAGAATCTTGCATATCTTTGGGGGTCAAAGGGGGGAGAAGTATCTTTCGGACATGTACACGTACAATCTGAACACAAGTACTGTCACAGAGCTGTTCTCGAACTTTACGCTAGAGGGTGGCCCAAGTGCTTGCTTTACTCAAAGGGCGGTGATTGACCCGGATTTGAAAGAGGTCTACGTGTAAGCCTTTTCCTGTACTTCCCTATGACTTGTAGACTAAGTGTTCGGTTTAGATTTTGTGGTCTTGTTACGGACGAATCCGGTATGACGGGATACCTTCCGGGAGACCTTTACAACTGGGTCTATAGATATAATACAAGGCCGGGAACATGGACGCATATTCAACCCGAAGCTGACCGACCGAAACCGAAACCCCGTTCGATCCCGAAGAAAGTTGAGGAACCGCGTCCAAGATATGCGCATGATGTGGTATATCACCCCAAGACTAAACGAGTATATTTGTTTGGTGGTAATGCGAACCTCGCTGGTCCGAAGGATGAGGATTCGATGGTGGAAGATGCGTGTGATGGTATTCAGAAGATGAGTGATTTCTGGAAGATGGAGGTGTATAGGTGAGTGGTATCGTTTTGTCTTTTGTGGTCAAATGATGAGCTTGAGGCTTGGATAGACCCGGGTCTGAGGAGATCATTAGGAAAGCTACATATCATATTCGGCGGCAACAGTAAGCATTCTATCTTGTTGATATAAGTTTAGAGTTTATGATCATACTAGATTCCGTGAGATGTGCGAGGAAAGTACACCCTCCGAGGCGCTCAGGTTTTTGAAAAGCCAAGTCTCACCAGTTGTCAACCATGACGATCAAAAGGAAACGGAAGACTATCGGTCTCTGACAACATTTCTCCTCGCTCCGAAACCATCTCCTCTCCCTGTTATACCTTCTCTACTTCCCACATCTGCCTTCACCTCGAATAACCCATCCCCGTTATCGGATAGAAGTTCGGAAAGTATCAAAGACGACTGGTCAACAGGGTCGAGAGGAAGTACACCAAGTGATGGAACATGGTCAAGTGAGATGGTGGAAGTTTCGGATGATGATACTGAATTGAGTAGTCGGGTTTCGTATCCAAGATTGAGTGCAGATTTGTTGAGAGCTGTTCAGGATCCGACGGAGAAGCGGGAAGGGGGTAAAGGGAAGGCTATGTCTGCGGAGAGATATGCGCAGAGGACAGAGGTGTTTGAGAGTTTGCTGGAGTTTGTGAATGAGTGGGATAAGGAGCCTTCTGGGAGTTTGTTAGACTTTGTGACGAGGAATGATTCTAGAGAGGATGATAATGTTTAATGTAGTTCTGGTTGTGTATGTATTATCTTTTGCTGTGATGTGTTGTTATGTTATGGATTGCTAGACAGATAGAACCCGCGACACTTTGACGGAAAGGAAGTTTGAGGTGTTGACTCTCCGAATTTGCCGGGAAAGCATATACTTGCTAAACAATCAGAAGCAGGCCGGAGAAGGGCGAAGTAGGTAAAATTCTATCCTCGCCTTGGAGCGATGACGAGATGCGCATTTCCAGCGGATTTCTCCTAAACCTTGATGTTTGGAATTTGAAACAGAAAACATGGAATGAAGTTCGACCGCAGTTGATTGTGTTGTGTAGGTGCCATACTGAGCGATTAATGTACGAGTGATGTTCTCTGTCGAGACACAATTAAACTGCCGATTTACGGGATTGCTGCTCCTAGCACGTTGCCGGAAACCGGTATCACAGTGTGGGCCCCCCCTCGCGCGCCCGTCAACCTTTCCTTTAGACGTTTAGCGTGCGCTGCGTGTCTGGTCATTTAAGTGGCTACATTGCTCTCATTTGCTCAGTACTGCGCACGGACAGAGGCAAAAATGGAACGTGAGCAAGGGTCTGAACAGGACTTATAAGCATGTGATATCCGGCATCACACCCGGAGCGCGTGTTGAAATCACACTTGTACTTAAGTGTTCATCTCTGTTTCTTCCGTCGTTGTACTGTCCTTTCCCTCGTGCGCCGGAACTGCTGCTTCTCTAGATCATGGTCACAAGTATTGTAGCAAGGGGCGACCTTGCTTCTCTCGGCTCTCGGCTTAATCTTGACTTTTTGAAGACGATTTTGTTCTATTATGTTCTGGCAATTTACGGTCTCAAAGCTAAACGTCATCTTGCTGCGAGAGGCGTTGTTACGAGTTTCAGGGAAATCTATGAATCAATAGCCAGGGTATGTAGCTTCTTCACACTCTCTTGTCACCCGCATTCAAAACTCATTTGACAATCACCAATTCAGAAAGTTGTAAAACTCGCATTAAAGCTTCCCGCGGCCAAAAAAAAAGCTGAAGAGCAGCTGTCAAAGGCGAAACTAGACATCGAAAACAAATTAGTACCGAAGGGACCGAGTGTTGTGAGGCATTTGGCGTTACCTGAGGAAAGTCGTTCGTTGGAATGGATTTTAGCGGAGATGAACAAGATGGATAAAGAGTTTGAGCATGCGAGTGATTGGAAGGGGGGGAAAGTATCTGGAGCTGTGTATCGTGAGTCAATTCAATCGGAGGGAATCTTACATTGAAAAGAAGCTAAAATTTTCCATTAGATGGTGGAGAAGACTTAGAGAAGATCATCGTGGCGGCATATGAGAAATATTGCGTTTCCAACCCACTTCATCCAGATGTGTTCCCGGCAGTTAGAAAGATGGAGGCGGAAATCGTTGCTATGACACTTAGGATGTATAATCATCCTGACGGTGCTGGTGCCATGACTTCGGGAGGAACTGAATCTATCATCATGGCCGTCAAGACCTATAGAGACTGGGGCCGTGCTGTCAAAGGCATTACAGAACCTGAAATGTACGAGTCTTATCGTCCGCAAACCCTAAACCACTAACATTCGGCCGGACAACAGGATCATTCCTGCCACCGCGCATGCTGCCTTTGACAAGGGCGCCTCCTATCTCGGCATCAAGGTTCATACAATTCCCGTAGACCGTCATACAAGAAGGGTGGACATCAAACACGTTAGACGTGCCATGTGAGCTTTCTTTGCACAACTTTTGCCACTGCCTTCTGATAGCGAACTCTATTATAGCAACGCGAACACGATCATGGTGTGTAGCAAGCTAACAAACGACCAAAGGAACATTCTGACATAGTCATTAGATCGTCGGATCGGCAATCAACTTCCCAGATGGTAATCAAGACGATATTCCGGCTCTCGGTCAGCTCGCCTCAAAGTACAACATCGGGCTTCATGTCGATTGCTGTCTCGGAAGCTTCATTGTTCCCTTCTTGGAACCCGCCGGGCTTGCTGGCGGACAAAAGGGTCATTACAAGCTGCTTCCATTCGATTTCAGAGTGAAAGGCGTTACGAGCATCAGTTGTGATACTCACAAGGTGAGTGTGCACTATCCTCACAAAATTTGGGTGCGAGACTAATGGTGTACATCAGTATGGCTTCGCCCCCAAGGGTACCTCGGTAATAATGTATCGCGATGCTGAATTGCGCAAATATCAGTACTATCTTCATCCTACATGGAGCGGTGTGTTGCATTGTCAATAACTTATCTTGTTCCGCCTCTCATTTCCGTAGGTGGTGTTTATGCTAGCCCTTCTATCTCAGGTTCTCGGTAGGTTGAGCTGTTTGTATCGTTTTTCCGTTGACTGATTCATGTCCATAGCCCTGGAGCGTTATTAGCTGGAACATGGGCCGTGATGCAACACATGGGGACAAAGTGCGAATGCCAACCTACTTTCTCCTTAGCGATGAAGAATACTGACGCGAATTGCAGGGGTTACTTGGAATCTTGTCGCAGTATCGTGACAAGCGCGAGACAAATCGCTGAAGGCATTCGAACTTCAATACCTGAGCTCTATATTGTCGGTGAACCCCCAGCATCTGTGATAGCATTTGGCTCTAGTCATCCAGATGTTGATATTATGGAAGTTGGTGATATTATGGGTAAGAGGGGTTGGCATCTGAATGCTTTAATGGATCCTAAGGCTGTTCATATTGCTTGCACGGTAAGGATGAACTGTCCATTTTAGCGGGGTTTTCCTTTGAGCGCTGATGACATTGTTATTTAGCGACTTACTGTCCAAGCAGTGGATCAGTTCCTAGCAGACCTCAAGGATGCAGTTAGAGAAGCTAAGGTTTCTCCGTCTGGGAAGGGTACGATGGTGGCGTTATATGGTACGTATCCAAGAATTTTGTCTGGCTGAACTACATTTAATAACTTTTATCTTTGTTACACAGGTCTTGGAAGATCGAATGTCGTTGGGCCCGCTGTAATTGGAGAATTAGCCACGGCATTTTTAGACGCATTGTACAAAGCGTAACAAGGGGTTGTATAGTTCGTTTTTTTATTACTTTTTTTTGTGTCATCGGGTGTTATATGTCCCAATATTATGTTGGTTCTGGTGTATATATCGAGCCTGAAATTTCTGAATGTGGCGAACCAAACATTACACCATCCTTTCCTCGTTTTTCATATCATCAGCTCACCCGCCGAAGGGATCAAGGCTTGTTAAAAACTTTGCATGTCGTATGTGGCGCGTGCCAATCCAGAACAGGGCTACACGTTTGCATATGGGGAGAGGTGTGTTTGATCCGTTATAAGACTCGAGCTAATAATAGTCCGATACTGATCCGAGAATATTTGAATTCCTGTTGTAAGAAGTAGATACGACATGGAGAACACATGTCCTATATGAACTTCACTGGGTAAGGCAGAGAAAACAGTGAATTGGAATTGATTCCCTCGGGATTTGGGAAATGTGCAAATATTCAGAGGATTTCTGGATCTTTTTACTACTTTGAAGCATCTACATGTCGAAGAAAAGCCGATTGGGGTCGAAAGTATTAGAATTTAGTTATCTTGAGAACTCTGAGGGAGTAAATACTGTCGAAGGGTAGTATGAAGGTACTTGATCGAAACGCCGATGGCATTCGACCCCCCTGTAGAAGAATGTAGCACTGTTTCGTGTTTTAACAGAAAATTGACGTCGACTGTGTAGCAGTTTTACTTGAGGGAAGGGTCCTCTAAAAGCTCCCTTGCGTGATAACAGCTCAGCTAAGGAAAGGATAACGACATTCGCAGCAATCGAGAATTTCCCAGCTGAGGGCGCAAACATACAAAAACACGATTGGGGCATTTAGTATTTCCATCACTCCTTTCTGGTTTTCGAGCACGAGTAGCTGTATTGACTGTGAAGAAGCGGTGGGACTTCCAGTTGTTTGGCCGCAGGGCATTGTGGATGCTTTGCACGTCGCATCAATATTGTTCTCGTTTTGGCAAGGCTTGGCGGAACTTACGTGAACCCACGCTCGTTCTCTTGGCCTACTCGCCTGCATCAGCGTCTGTGCCAGAACAAGCGGACGCGACACATGCCGATCTATCACCGCTACTACGGCTCCACCACCTTTTGTCATGACTGCGACGGCCAACCATGCTGATACACCGGAGAAGCCATGGAACTAACGTGAAGCTAATTTTTCACCAACCCTGGGAGACTTTAGTCTTTTTTGTGGCCCAATTATAGCTTGGCTGTCCAGCTCCCCAGCTTCTCATATCATTCCAAGCCCACCAGCCGCCGTATTTAAATCCGCAGTCTCTTGTCATTCGTTTCCCTTTTTCCGAAGCCCCCCCCCTCCCCAGGTGCATGCAATAGGAGTGTACTATATCTTCTATTCCTTCTTTCCGTATCTTCCATCCGCTTCTCCGTTGCCACCTGTTGCTGTCTATCCAATGTCGCTCTCCCCGATTTCTTCTAGACCTGTTGTTATGCTCGCTCTCTTGCAACTCCAAATATGGACCTCTCAGGCCCGCCTCGTTCGGTACGTCAACGCGGTCATACTGTAAACTGGCCACTCAATTGTCTGGGCAATGCAGCCGTGGCGGCGGTGATGGAGACTCCGACTCCGACTCTGACTCTGACAGTGATTCAGACTCGGACAGTGAATCCTGCCATAATGGTGTCTGTGTAAAAAAATCATGCCAACATGGTGTCTGTACTACAATCACTAGCACCAAAGGTGGTGCTGCCAACCAAACCCCGACGACTGGACCGAATGGAACTTCGGGAACAGTTGGAGGTACCCAGACTCAGCAGGGAGCGGGGGGAGGGACCCAAACCCCAGGCCCGAATACTACATCCCGCACTAACAATCATCAACAATCATCGCGAACTTTGACAGTCAGCCACTCAGCGGATCCTTCTCAACCATCCGGCGCTTCTGCCCTTTCCGGTCACTCTGATGGCCTCAGCAAAGGTGGCATTGCTGGTATAATCCTCGCTGTCTGTATGTATAACCCCCTCCTTATCGATGAATTCTTATCTCATCTTGTCGACCCAGTATTTATTGCTGGCCTCATATTCATGTGCCTCACCGCATACCGCAATCGCCGCAGGCGGGCCCAAAGAAAACCTCAGGGGTTCGTCCCCGCCGCCTTCCTTACTGGCACCGGCATTACCCGTAGCCCCACTTCACCAAACAACAACGAGATGTCCCAAGTCGAATTCGGACCCAGATCTCCCGTTACGGCAGCTGCACGCATGAACCGTAACTTGAGCCGTCGTGCCGATAACGACTACGACAACATTTCACCTCAACTTTCACCTCTCTTGCCTGCTATTACACCCGGTTATGAGGGAAGAGGAAGATCTCTTTCTCCGATCGGTGGCCGTAATCAACGTAATCTCCACCGTTCCCTCTCGCGTGGCGAGAATGGTTCAATTCTGACTTCACCCTACTCTGACCATGAGCACGCAGCTCTCTATGCCAATGCACCTTTACCACCGTTACCACATGAAATGAACCGCCGGGGTGAAGGTAGTGCCACCGCTGGAACGCTTCATGCCGACATGCGAGCATATCAAAAAGCGCTAGAAGTCAATCACGCTAAAGAAACGGGTGCCTCCGTATCCTCACGAGAACTCGGCAGAGAACCTCCCCCATCATACTCTTCACCAAACCTAGCAATTCAGAGATGATGAATCCCTTACTAACTTTCCCCTTCAGAATCCATATCTTCTTATTTTTCTGCTTATCCTTTGTCTTCGAACTGTGGTATAGTCTCTTTTTTTTTCGCTTCGAAAGGACTTTTTGAGCTTGGCATAACTTCATCATGCTGCGGAACTGATATTAACCTCTTCCTCCCGGACATAAAAATTTTCTGACCAACTCATAATACACTCATTTAGAAACCTACATTTTCTTTACACTTGTCTTTTTTTTCCCTCCTAAATTGCATTGACCCGCTTGTATCACAAACAAGTTACGGAATTTTCTTTTTTTTTACTTATCTCGAATGATAACTTATCGCCCTTTCAAACCTCGGTTCCTTCATGTTTTTCTCCTTTTACTGTACGCGATTCGCGTTCCAAATATAGAGTGGGGCTTGAGAAGGGCCATCCTAACATTTCTCACATTTTGTGCCAAGATCATCTAAGTATGACAGTCTAGCTCCTCATTTGCATAGCCCTCTTGTGAAATCAGATACTAAAAAGAGATGTGTACACCCGTATTCGAAGACGCCAAGATCTCGTCTTTGACAGCCCAAGAGCAACTCCGGACACAATAGAAGGCCATGCATCCCACACGAGCTGATTCTCAGTTGATGCAAGACATGCCAAGCTGTGAGACGGGACTGTATTCCAAGTCAAGTAAAAAGGCAGAACAGGCTAGCTGAAAAAACACTGTTCTTATTCTTCTCCAGTCTCATACCTAGTCACCAACTGACCTACTTTTTCGCGTACATATAAGAACAGTCTATTTCGCGTTCCTCGAATCATGGTAGTTCCAACCCTTTCTGATGTCGAATGACGCAGCTGCGGACTCGGAACTAATATTGAATTCGACAACAATCATGACAGATATTAGCATGAAATCAGGGTATCAGGATTATCGGCGTACCAGACGGACTTCCGCACGTCGCTACCGCCCTTTTGTCGTCCACCACAGCCATTATATTCGACGTATCCGCAGCATTGGCCCCTTCTTCCATTTGATCATCTATACTCGTCCCCATCGTTCCACTAACACTTATTTGCTCTTGAAACTCGTCTCGAGTTAATATTGCAGTGTCAAACGTGATGCTTTGGTACAAGTTGTTGTTATCGATGGAAGACAGAATTTCTATTTCGGCTTTTCGCCGGGTGAACAACATGTGCATTAATTCCTTCCTTTGAAGAAACGATCGATCAAAGGTGCTGCGAGATCAACAACAGAACTTACTTCCATCTGGTTGGCAGCATTTCTTTTGATCTATTGAGCATGGCAAAGGCCTTTAGGGGTGGCCACGACACTGCCTCGTCAGTCGTACCCTCGAAAGAATACCGAGTGGTGCAGCTTGCCTTTTTCTCATCTCCCTTTGATACAGGTAACAACTTGTCTTTGTCGATACCAAGTCTACGCAAAGCCGAAAAATGCTCAATAATTGCGTTCAAGATCTTTGAGAGGTATAAAATGCACCTGGAGAACTCGCTTGCCCAAATTCCGATCCATACGACTCTACCCCCTGCTGCAAGTCGTTCATTTTCATGCCTCAAAGCCCTACTACCATAATTGTATACGGAAAGAATATCAAGACCGTATGGATCACCGTCAACGAGGGCCATGATCGGTATACTATTGTAAGGATGGTCAATGAAATTGGTAAAATTTGTGTGTAAAGTAATAACGAATGCATACTGAGGGGGTAAGCTATCAGCCAGTGTCTTGACGAGGTGACGAGTAGCAATGTCTGGATATCCCTTGCCCTTATCATGTCATCTGAGAGTATGCAAGTGATGGAGTGACAATTAGACTGACTGTTATGAGCAAGCCTCTTCCAGGCATGTCGTTATTATCCGTTACTTCAAGATGACAGAGCGTTTGAAATACAGCCTATAAGTTTCCCAAGTAACACCTTCAGGTTATGCATATACCCAACGACTCGAAGCAAATTAACCTCTTTCTCGATGATTAAAACCCATCGTACGTCTTCGCTCAACCCGAAGGAAGATATATCTTCACCCGCAGGAATCAAAGTAGCCTGATTATTCGATGAGGCAAGGAATGTTATGCGAGACGGACAGTATTACGCACCTCCGTATCGGTTGGACGAACAGTTTCTCCAGAGGTAAGATAAATGGTTAGACCTGAGCCGCATATAAGGCCTTTGCTGGATGCGCGCTGATCGGGTGACAAGTCTATGAATATTCAAAGAAAAGGGTAGCATATACGAAACCTACAATATTGAGAGAAGACCGATCCAGATCCAAAGTGGCAGCCAAGTCGTCTACAAGCTGATATAGCAGATTTCAAGAGGCTAGGCTCATTTTACGAGACCGAACAACTCACCGCGTCGACTGTTCTTTGAGATTTGAAAAGTTGGACGTCGTTGTAGAAGATATCGCTTCAAGGCACCGGTGGTTCAATTAACAAGTCTGTCCGAGGAAGCGAGAAATTCGACAAAAAACCGTTTAGTCATGGGTATGTCCTCAATGATGGCTTCATGTGCAAGGTCCATGACGCGGAACAATTGTGCTATGAGAACTTGAATCGACGATAAAAACAAGCATATATATGCTACGTACCTAGAGGCCGCGCACTTCCTGCAAGGCTTTTCTTGGGATAGATCAACGTCTTAGCGCATCCAGTAGTACGGTTCGCGAGTTGGAGGTGTATTTTGCATCTTGCTCGCCTTTCGTGTGCGAGAACCTTTTCATCCAAGTTCGAAGGATCGGTCGAGTGAACTAATTGTTGGAGAAAAGAGAGTACGAGGTTTTCAATCCCTTGAGTTGCTGCACTGTGTTCAATGAGGTCTTGTATATCTGTGCCCTGAGAGCTCATGGTGGTAGCAGTCTAAGCAGGGTGGATCGCGTGACGGGAGATTATTGAGTAGTTATAAACCAGAGCTGTTGAGCAAGTAGGGATATCTTACATTTCTTTCTTATACCAAGAAGTTTCCGTTCGCGCCTGAAAGCCAGAGAGCGAGGACCGAAGGCGTAACCCAGACAACGACAGATAATTTATTTGAACATACAAATCAAAAGCCAATTACACGTAAAACAAGAATACTCAAACAAAAATCTATGTCGCCCAATTGGGAATGTCTAGACCGAACCAGAGGGGAAGCTTATTCCAAAATTCTTCTCGAATGGCATCGACCACGGTAGCAAATTCGGCCCGGCAGTTTTCACAAGCCCTGAGAGAGACACCGGTTATAGCAGACGCATCTTCCCTGGTTTGCATTAGTTCCGCATCAACGATAGCAAACAGCGGGTCTGAGCTCCGGTGACAGACAACACCATTGACGTCGCGAAGAATTTCGAAAGTAATTGCTTCAAAAGCGGCCTGACAAGCGCGTTTTCTGATAGGGTCTCTTTCTGCAGAATGGATACAGCCAGCTGAGGGACGTCTGCCTTCTAGTTCGTTGACGATAAATGTTGATAGATACCGAGAGGCATGTTCCTTGCCTTTGAGGATGTTCATGAGATCAGAGGGAGAGAGGACATGAAGAATCGCAGTCCGAGGACACGTGTATCCGGTTGCAATATCGCTTGGGGCACAACGACAGAGATCATAGAATGCAGACGGTAATAGGTCCAGATTATTAGTTTGCCTCGCAAGGTTGATGACCATTATAGGATGGGGATAGGATAGCCGTGGTTTGTATAGGCCATTGGAATTTGTTGCTGTGGCCTCGCGGATTTCCCATTGCGTGAGCGTCTTCGGCCAGGCAGGCGCCATCCCTCGGAGCGTGTCCTCTTGGATCTTCGATGCCTTGTACTTGGTCGACAGACGAAGCACTGCAGAGACGATGTCAAAATCAGAGGGATCGTGCCTAAGGCGCGAACTGGACTTGATTAGCCAGACAGAAGAACAAGGCTGAGGGCATACACTCCATCATAGAGGGCCAGAAGGAAGTGGGCCAGATCGTCAGGGTTATCGTCGAGGTCAAGAACAGGACAGCCGTTGATGTGTTGCGTAGCGGCGAGCGCCTTGACGGCATCTCCGAGGGGCTGTGAGTGGCGGGCAAGGACGCCGCGGTGGACGAGAAAGACGACGTTGGCGGCGCGGAGAGCAGTGTTGCCGTCTGGAAAGCTGAGGGGGTGCAACATGGAGAGGAACATGGCGTGGGAACGCTGTGGCCCGGAACAACTGGCGCAAAAAATACGCGAAAAAAGAATATCTGCCTTTCTCCCAGCACCCAGTTCGCAGCACCCCAATGCCAGAACCCGTCGCACAGCCCCGCATCGTCCCCGGCGCACCGCCCCCAGCAGCGCCCTCAAAGGCCCAGCGCAAGAAGCGCAAGACAAAGGGCAAGTCCGACGATTCGCCAGTTGACGCCAACACCCCAGATGCCACAGTATCCACAAACGAAGGCGCCCCAGACTCGGAAGATCCCCCGCAGAGCACGCAGGCCCAGCAGTCCGCCCCTCTGGAGTCTCAGGCTCCGAGTGTCAACGGAGGCGATGCGCCCAAGCACAGTCCCATCGTGGACTTCGTCACTAAGCGTCTCAAGGCCACCACCAAAAAAATGGTTCGTCATTCATCAACCTTTGATCATCGTAATCCCCTACTCACCCCTATTTGCATAATAGAACCGCATCACCTCTTATGCCTCTATGGACGGTGACAAGCTCGATGACGACCAAAAACGCTCCCTCAAAACGCTCCCGGTTCTAGAAGCTATCCAGAAAGAACTGATCGAGGTCAAAAAAGCTGTCGAGGTACTTTTTGTTAGTCCCTTGCTCGTCTCGTGCTCACAGCTCTACTTTCAGGTTCATGAGAATGAGGTGGCACATCAGTTGGCTGCTCAACGCGTCTTGGCTGAAAACACAGAAAAAGCGCGTGTTCAAGAAGCAGTTGCCACGGCTCAGGTGACTACATCTAATGCTAATCTCCTGTTATATTGTGTTTATTTTTCTGCCACTAGTCTGTACTGCTGTCCAGAGCAGGCGAACCCTTCAATCTCCTGCGAACTCGCAACTTGATTGCCAACAACGAATTAGATCCATCTTCCCTGTCCCTGCAAGAAGCTGAAACCAATGCGATCTTTTCAGCTGCTGATGTACTCCTTGGGGAAGAGGTTGATCACAAAAATACCATCATTGCTGGTTTTCTTGTCGAGGATGAAGGCAGTCACAATGGCGTATCCTGTGGGTCAAGACTTTCCGATTCCATCACCCGACCTAATTTCTTTATCCCCATCAGATTCGCGCTTGATCGAAATCACGAATCTAGCGTTAAACCCACCCCGCGAGCCTACTCCCGAACCCGAAGGTGCTGCTGTCACCACTGACGAAATCCCTTCCACTGCATCTATAACGGGTCCCTCCGAACATGGCGAAGCCGTCGTTGGTGTTCCGGAATCCATCGCTGCATCGAATAGCTTCCATTTTATGCAGGATAGCGAACTTGAGGGTCCCTTTGAAGACACACCAGCGGAAATCCCTCAACAGGGCTTGGTCACTGAGGAGGCTGCCGCAGAAGCCGATGCTCCTTTGAATGGTCATGTAGAGACACATGTGGTCTCTACGGCAACTGATGTATGCAGTAACCGTCTTTCTATTCGGCGAAAGCGCTAAATCACCTTAAAATACAGGCACCTGCAACAATTGACTGGGCTGCGGATGAAACTGCTGAGGAACTTCCTTCCATTGCTGGCCTACATGCTGAATTTGGAACATCTGGATCTGCGACCCCTGCTGAACAACCCGCTCATGCTAACGGTGATGCTAATGCATCAACAACGCCTGGACAACCTGAGGATGATGGTTTCACTCAAACAGGTAGGGGCAGTCGCGGTGGATATCGTGGCGACTTCCGTGGCCGTGGTGGCCGTGGTCATCGTGGACATCGTGGTGGATACCGCGGTGGACATGGACAGGGTGGATATGGACAAGGTGGGCAGGGTGAACGAGATGAAAGAGGTGGAGACAGGGGTGGATACAGGGGAGGAAATCATTACCGTCCGCGTGGTGATGACAGAGGTCGTGGCGGTGCGTTTTACCCTTTCATTGCTCGCTTCAGCGACCAAATGGGCTGATAATTATGTTACAGGTTACCGCGGGCGTGGTGACTATCGTGGTGATGGTGAACGCCGTGGTGGAGGAAGAGGTCGTGGTAGAGGTGATCGTGGTGGACCTCGCCCTCAAGGTAATCCAGCGGCATCCGCGCCCGCACCCGCACCCGCACCTGCTGCTTCCAACCCCGCCCCGACGCCAAATGCAGCAACCTAGAAATTGTCTTCACCGTGCTTTGAGGTGTTGGTGTATTTGCTTTGGGAATGTCCGTGCTTCAGCCGACATTGATTTGCTGAATGTCGACATTTTCAAACCTAATCTTCTTTTTGCTTCCTTTTACCTCTACAGGACATTTTACCCCCTTTTTTGTCGCTTCTCTTGTTGTAAAATTGACGCCCCGTCTTATTGGCAAAATTCTCGCTGTCCCATCATTTGAAACACATTACATACCTCCCGCAAACTTTCTGTTACCCCTCAAAAGCCACTTCTGTCTATGTGCTCTCTGATACTTTGTAGTCGTCCCTTTTTTATTATGCCTTCAAATGTAATTTCTTTTTGTCTGTGACTTCAGGAAAGCGATTGAGTTAAACTGACTAGCGCAGCAGAGGGTCTTAGTTATGACTAACTGCTCATCTAGCACTCGAACCTGGTGACAACTTATCAACAATGTCTTTGTAACCCTGAATGTGTCCCTGAGGCTTAGTGCCTGTTCGGCAGATTTTTTATTTCTCGTGACTAAGCATGTAAACCTATTATTAATCAACGGGGTTCCGAAGCTTCGGCATCAGATCCGATATATATGATGATTCTCAGTTGGAAAGGCCAGAAAATAGGTTGGAAGAGCCTCCTAGCAGGGAAGCACAAGGCGAAGAGGTCGGGTTGTGCGCTGTATACCGTGCATCAGACGTGTTTCTGAATAATGCGCTATTAAACTTCCGGCAACCCGGTTTGTTCGGGAATGAGGGGAGTAACCATTTTTATCAATGGATACATGAGTCCGAGTCAGAAATATTTGGAACACAAATTGCGCGACTTACCTTTATCCCAGAACTATCACCATGTCCTTCCTTCGTCGTGCTCAACCTCTTCAGCGGGTTGCTTTCTCTTCCCGTCTCGCACAGAGGGCCTCCAGGTCTCACCCCGCCATCCGTCGCTTTACTACTGAATCTCCACCTCCACCACCTCCCCCAAAGTCCAACACTGTTTTCTACGCTGGTATTGGCGCAGCCGCTTTCGGTGGTCTTGCGATCTATTACCTCACCGACTTTGGCAAGGAGACTGGCACCGCCGCCAAATCCGCCACTCAGTCTGCCAAATCCGCTGCAGGTTTTGTCCCTAAACAGGAGGACTACCAAAAGGTTTGCGTTTTTTTTTCTTATGACACGTTTTTGGGTACACGAAATCTTATTTGGCGACTAGGTCTACAACCGGATAGCTGAACTTGTAGAGGATGCTGGTGACTACGATGGTAAGGGGGAGGGAAAGTTTTGCTCCTGAGCTCCTTAGCTGATACGAAATATTCTTTTCACAGACGGCTCGTATGGTCCCGTTCTACTCCGACTGGCCTGGCACTCATCCGGCACGTACGATAAGGACACGAAGACCGGTGGAAGGTAAGCCGCTTTAGTCGTCACGTTTGACCACTTACAGAACAATTTATATTTAGTAATTATGCAACTATGCGTTTCGAACCTGAGTCGACTCATGGCGCCAATTCTGGGTTAAATGTAGCCCGCACAGTCCTGGAAAAGGTCAAGGCGGAGTTTCCTTGGATCAGTTATGGTGACCTCTGGACCCTTGCTGGTGTCTGCGCTATTCAGGTGATGATCTTCAGCTTTTTCAGTGCCTAGGTGTACTCAGATCAATCTAGGAAATGGCTGGACCCAAGATCCCTTGGCGTCCCGGTCGCATTGATGGTTTCGCCGCCCAGGCCACTCCAGATGGTAGATTACCCGACGCCAGCCTAGGTGCTGACCATTTAAGAACAATCTTTTACCGCATGGGGTATGTTAACATTTTACCCGACTGTCGGCTATTCGGCTAAAAGCTTCCAGTTTCAATGATCAAGAAATTGTGGCGTTATCTGGCGCTCATGCTTTAGGCCGATGTCACCGTGATCGGTAAGCACTTGATAAGGAAAAGACAAAGCATCATACTGACGGTTGGATAGTAGTGGCTTTGAGGGTCCTTGGACTTTCTCTCCTACCACTGTGACTAACGATTATTACAAATTACTTTTGGAGGAAAAATGGGTATGGAGAAAGTGGGATGGGCCTAAGCAGCTTCAGGATAAGACGACTCAGTCTCTGATGATGTTGCCGTATGTTGAAATGACGTGATTAACTGCTCTGACTGATAGCCATTTTTAGCACTGACTATGTCCTCACTAAGGACAAGAACTTCAAGGGTTGGACCAAGGCTTACGCTGATGATCAAGACTTATGGTTCAAGGAGTAGGTGCTGACCTTTACACCTTGGCTATTGCTAATAACCCCCCTTAGTTTCTCAAACGTGGTATCTCGTCTGTTCGAGTTGGGTGTCCCTACCCAACAATTTGTCACCTCTGAACCCTGGATCATGAAGAATGTCGACGAGCAGACCAAATGAAAGATGTCGTGTTATAACTTATGTTCCATCACGATTGTGGTGGGGCAAGGCAATGATTTAGTACACTTACCTTGTTAATAACTGGGATTGCTCGCTGCCTAGATTAGATAGTATATATTTGCCCAGGCTCACGAAACAATAGATGGTGCCTCTTCTCTCCGTACTGCCACAACCACTCACGAATATCACAATAACCCATCGCAGATATCTTTATTTCTCGGGAGTTTATGAATCTGGGAGGCAGAATAAAACCAATAGATAGACCGATTTCTCAAGTACACGTAATAAGCAATGTCCCAATCCAACTCAAGCGTTGATTCCAATAATAGGACTCAAGTAAACCTCACTATCCTCCTCCTTGGTAGGATCTCCTGTAACCCTCAGCGCGCGCAAGAGTAACCTATATGACCCATTAGGAATAGTCGTTCCATTCGCAAATGTTGGTGTGGTCAACGGGAATGAATTGGAACCGTTATCTGCAGGGTCCTGTAATTGAGAACAAAAAGTCATCAGTTCAAATTCGTAGAGATAAAGTATTCTAGTCAAACCTCGTTATTTCGGCCGAGGAAGTCGATTTCTAAGATAGATCCGATAGTTTTCACTTGGCTGAATGTTCCTGATATGTGATCTGTAGGGAACGAGATGAAAGGCTTCTTCGGTCCATCATTGGTAGCTCTGGTATCCAACGTAGTGCTAATGTGAATATTCGGGTCGACGAGATCAACTGTAATCCTTGGAGACCCAAACGCTTGTCTACAAACCAAAAAATCCGATTAATTTCGTGACTTTTTTTTTTCGCAAATCGGAAAACTAGCAACTTACCGCCAAATCAACGTCGGAACATCATCACCCACAAACGTATAATTAGCAGCTGCCTCTTGAACATTCCCAGCATTATCAACAATAACAGGAGTCGGAATTCCAAAGAAGAAATCCGTATCATCAATAACCTGTTTATCAATCAACGACCCAACAAGACCCAAGTACGTAACATGGAAACTTTGGGTCCCGTCGCTGATCTCGATAAATCCAGAAAAGACTGGGAATGTCGTGTGGTCGAGTCCGGTTGGTCCTGAGATTGTTGCGGTTACGGTTTGAGAGTGACCTGGTTGGACGCTGAATGTTGAAGGGTTGATGGATACTTTAGCAGAGGAGGATGATAGAGGTACAGGACCATCTGCCGGGAGGATGGATCCAGCTTGGATGGTTAAAGCTGTACCGGCAGGAATATGGGTAAGTCTATATCGTTTTGATGATCTTCCGGTATTTTGCACACTGAAGGTCTGCCTAAAAGAGCCAAAAACCGGAATACATTAGCAATGCAAGTCGGGTTAAAAGCATTCCCTTCACGTCATTTACCTTGTTACCGCATGCGCCGTATCATTCACAATCAACTGAGCCGGTGAAACGACAGTTTCAGCATGAACAGCATTAAACACATTCACTAATCCAGCGCCTTGCTGAGTTACACTTTGCAAAGGGTCACCATCAGTTTTGCTAGATGGAATTCTTTGCCCAGTAGATTGCAATAGAGATCGAACGCCCTTTGCGGTGTTCTTACCCCTTGATTGAAGGATAAGTGCAGCGCTCCCGGCAGCGAATGGTGCAGCCATAGACGTTCCAGATTCGACACCGAATGTATCATTGGGCAAAGTGGAAAGAATGTTGCCTCCTGGGGTTGCGATAGCGGGTTTGAAGAAGAAATCATTTGTGGGACCGAAACTAATTTGTTTTTTGTGATCAGCTTTTGGAGAGGGTTATCATACCAAATTGAGATAAAGTACCTTGTGAAACCAGAGACGAGACCGCCATTCGGGTCAGGGAAATTTGCTGATCCTCCAGTTTGAGGGAAAGTAAGTGTGACAGGGACACCAGCAGCGAATTGCTCCACAAGCTAAAAAAAAAAAGAGACGGAGACAGATACTTATCGATTCTCTTTTCGGAGATGAGTTGAGATAATGAACTTACGAATTCACCATCAGCTGACTGGATAAGGGCCGCCGTGAAATCTCCAACGTCGATTCCAGCAAATCCACTACCATTACTATAAATCCCGAAAAAAAAAAAGTTGAGGAAAAAAAAAACCAATTAAATGTCGTCATAGACCAAAAATAGGGCGGCATACTCATAAATCAATGCAACGCGAGCGCCCTTTGCAGCTGTATTCGTCAGTTTTTGGACAAAGGTACAGGTACCTCTGCGGACAATGACGATTTTATTAGATAGATCCGGAGTCGAGTCAGGGAGCGGGTCACATGCGTCATCGACGACAGTTGTCGAGTTTGACGTAGCGAAAATAGGGAGGGTGTTGTTGATGGGAAGGGGGAATGTATCAAAGTAAGTTATCGGGTCATGTTGAACACCTCCGACTGTTGCGTTTTGTAACGGAATAACCGTACTTTATCAAAAGAACATAATTAAGTTATGAAAGGGATAGAGGAAGGATTTTTTCTTACTTGTCAACACTAGCAACAGAGATGACATTGATACCGTTGGCGGGACTGGACGTGTACCAGGAACCAGAAGCGCCCTAGATACGACAAAAATATCTCATCAGCTGAACGGGGTAAAATATTGATCAATTGAACTCACATCATTTCCAGCAGAAATAGTGACGACCTTTCCTTGATCTACAAGCCTGCTTGCGACAACGGAAGAAGAAGACTCGGTCCAACCATCAGCACCTCCGAGTGACAATGTAAATATATCTTGACCTTCCTGGAAACCCCTCAAAAGGCCGTCGATGATGACTAAAGTTTTTTCAGTTCATCAATCTTTCTGACACCGGTGGTATGAGAAGATGAATAATACATACCATCATCAGTAACAAATCCCGCACACCCGAAAATCCTATACATAGACAGCGTAGCATTATATGCGACACCACTAATACCAAACTCGTTCCCTGGATTGGCGCCAACAATACCCTGTTACACAGGTTTCAGTTCGGCCGGTCTGCATTAAGAAAAGATGATAATGGACATACAGATACATGAGTTCCGTGTCCATTACATTTGTCAAGCGGATCATCATCCGGGACGGGTTCATTGCTGCCTGAAAACATGATATGAGACATTGGAACTTGTTTCGAGTTTTCGGTAAAACCGACCATCGTAAGCGTCTCCGACGAAGTCGAATCCACCGGCGATCTTATTTCCAGGTCCGAAAGCGCCACCAAGTGTAGGGTGAGTATAATCAACGCCTAATTATTATCGTGGTTTCAAAAAAAGGCTTGGCGAGAAATTATGAGATCATGTACCAGTATCAAGGCTGAAAGGACATAGTAGTCAGAGCGTGGGTATGGAATGATGAGAATAATACACTTACATCCCAATCTTAATTCCTGCACCAGTAATCCCTTGCGCATGAAGTTTATCAACACCCTAATACCCGAAGAATTAAGTAAAGAGAGAAATGTGACTCAATTCGATTTCCTCACGGTTATAATATGAGTCGATTCACCATCGGGCGGAATTGCTGGATCATTCGGACCAGTGGCAACATGTTTGAATACAGGCCTAACAATATCGCCTTTAACACACACTCTCCTCAAAACAAATATGCATGTGATCGGAAGCGTACTTTGGGATGCTGAAGTGCCGAACAGGACGAATAGCTTTAACGCCGGGTGCGTTCCTGATAGTAGCCACGTCCTGTCATTATTTTTAGTACATTGAATGTGTGGGGAAATGAATTAGTGGCGGTTACCTGGGGATTATCCAATGTAACTGCAGCTCCGACAAACACACCTTCGACTTTGAATTGTTTTGTAACGTTCAAAGCTACATCTCGAGCTTTGAGATGATCGAATAAACTTTCGTGTAGCTGTGACGGCAACAATCAACCCTAATGGTCGTCAGAAAAAGTGGAAATCAGAACATACGGAGCGTTTGGAAGGTGGGATGTCAGAAGTATCGTCAACCTCGATAATAAATTTATTGCCGACGGCTGGGAGGGTTGATTTGCGGGAGGCATCTCCGATGGAAGTAATAGCGCCAAACGTAGGAAATACGTTCAACAGTAGGACGAGCGATACTAGACCCTTCATGATCACGACAGTGGAGTGCGCGTACGCAGTGGGAAGACTAGGGGAGGTAGCTTCGGGAAGTGCAATCTGCTCCAATGCATGGATTATATTAGGTAGAAGAAGAGAGAGGGGCCCATGTGTACAACAGAGGAATGACTAGCACACTTGACAGAGATTGGACCATATGTGGCGTATCGAGTTCTGAGATTTACACGCATGGTGTATATTGAGCTTCTTCAGGGAAAATCGGATGATAGACGAATAATGTCGTGATAAGAGACAAATATCGACAGGGGATTTTTTGATTTTTTGTTCGCTTGAAGCATGCCCCTCGAGGCTGTCGGCACTGGAAGGTACGCAAAAGCTCTGCGTTGAGAGGGGCTAAGAACCTCGAAAACGGTGCCAACCCACATGAAACAGGTTGTGTTTCACACCCCATTCCATATGTCAAGAGTACAATAATGGTTATCTCTGTGTGAGACGTTCACACACACGGAGAAGTGATTACAGCCAATGACATGAGGAGAGGTAACGTCTGGCAAATCATTGGCAGGCGGTGCATCAGTTCATCAAATCTCGGTGAGTATGGGGGCGGGACAGAATGGCCGACATATTGCCAGCGGGGTGTACCGACGGGTAGGGCGGAGTCAACCGAGGGATATCAGACGCGCGAATTTCCGAGGGTTGCAACCCCAAGGGGTGTAGTGTTCCTAGTCGCCTAGTCGACCCTCGGCTGGCTCCTGATCATGACTGGCTCCACGACGATTATTCCACTTTCGCTCAGTCTTTTTTTAAAGCCCCAATTAGAAGCCTAGGCAGTGTTGGTCTGTTGATGAACCAACGAATAGATCTTGATGGTACCCTATTATAAGGAAACTGGGCTGCATCACAACATCCCAGGCTTGATGTTTCGAAGTCTGAGGTTAAATGCGCGCAAGATGTCGCCCTTCTGTCGGTCCTTTCTATCAGAAGGGCTTTGCAGGCCGATATCTTGAGGCTTAATGTGTTGATATAGTACCCTAATACAAGAGCATTCTGCCAAGATAGACAAGCGTGGTGACCGGTAAAGCTTATTTCTACCGACGACGCCGAATCTTCTAATCTTCTATTGCCTATGTACTTTGTTTCCTGGGTTGCACTGACAGATTCATTGTAATTGAACACGACCTCGGTATTATCGCTAGGCAGTAATGGCTGTGTTCAATATGATCGAGCGCAGTGTATACTTGGAGCCTGTGACCTGGTCGAGAGTGCACAGGTTTCTCGGGTTCTAGGCCCACTACAAAAATGGAGAGTATCAGAAACTGATTGCGAAAGGAATGGAGGCTTTTGGAAACTGCCATAGTGGTGCTTGCAACTGTCTCGTGTAACTGGATGTCTCGTTTGTGTTTTTAGTATGACTTGTTTTGACAATGTGTTCCCGAAAGCTAAGCCTTTCCAACGAGAGACTAGCGCAGCTGCGAGCGTGAACATGGAGAACGTCTCTTTTGGACCAGATATATTGCCAACTTCCATCAGTTGTTTGATGAGATCCAGGCGCAGCGGAGCGATGATCAGAAGCAGAGTTATGTTGGGATGACAGTTTGTATTCGATTAAAATGTGGTGGCCCGGAACTAACATGAAATTCGCGGTACCAATTACATATGGACGACTGGTTTCAAACAAATAAGTACGAGAGATACAGCGTGAGCGGGCTGATCAAACACTATTATCCCATATGAACGTCTTCATCTTCATCTTCATCAGCATCATCAGTTCTGAGGCCAGCTTTTTCATGGGCTTCTTTTGATGTATAATCAACCTGGGGACGGTTGCGGCGACCAGAGACAATTGCGGTTGGGTCTATTTCGTCGTACGTTTCCTATAAATGAATGATGGGATCAGCTGAAAGAAGCGTGGCAGTGGGGAGTAGAAAAGACGCGTCGACAGACCTCGGCTGCGTCCTCCTCTTCGTCCTCATCCTCGTCCCCATCATCTTCGTCGTCGTCGTCGTCTCCCTCTGCCACATCTTCCTCCATAGGCTGGTCCTGGACTGGAGCCTTGCCCTTGCCCTTTGAGTCGGGCGACACGGCGTCGACGGTGGAAGCGCTGCAGGAACACGCGTGAGCAATGGCCGGGAAGCGCGCGAGAAAGGACGTACGGTGCTACTGCTGGCTGTGTGAGATCGGAAGACATGGTGATGGAGAACAAGAAAAGCGCGCCCAAAGGGACCACGGCCGGTCACGCGCGCCCGCACCACGTGACCGCCGGCGACTGGGTCTGGGTGCGAGACACAACAGCCCCTCTCGCCGCCTCGTCGACATGTCCGTCCTCAAGCTCCCCTACCTCCGCCGCACCGACGACATCGACAAGCCGCCCCTCCTCACCCTCTCTCTCGCCGGCCACTCTTTTCTTGCCGCCGATCTTCGCGATGGTCCCGACGCCCCGCCCCTCTATTCGACCAGGACCTCCAACATGACCACTGCGCTTCTCCGCGCCACCACCACGGTGGCAGAAATAAAATGGCCCTCTACCCCCACGCCCAAGTCCAAGGGCAAAAAGGCTCCCGATGGCGTCTTCCTACAGCTTCCCAACGCAGACTGGATCCCGGCCAATACCTTCCTGAAGCCCAGCACTTCGATGGAGTGCGCCCGCTCTTCGTTCCGCTCCGAGTCTATACTAAATATGTCCTAGTCGGCCGCGCAAGTTTCGCCTCCCTCATTACCCTCATAGTATGAAATGGCAGAAGCGCACCTCAGGGTATTGGGTCTGTATTCAGTTTTTTCCCCTCGTGGCCGCTCTGACCCTGCCTTAGTGTACTACATCGACCGTCAAGGGTCCCATTGCTATATACGAACCCCCGACCGACGGGCTTCCCGGCCGTCTGGTCGTGTATGAAACTCTTCAAGACGAGCACGACATCAGTCCAATGCTCGCACACCGCGGCGTGTCCATACTTCTCCTGGACTATCTTCTCATAACCTGCATTCTTTTGGTCACAGATTCCCAGGAATGCATGGACCAAGCTTCAGGCCAGGGTAGCCTGTCTGATTTAAATTCAAATACTAGTTCTGTGTGGAAGAGAATCGCACAAGGACAATACCTCTATCAGAGCCCACCCCCGCTAACCGCGCAGGATAGCACGCTTGCCGATTACGACAACAAGTCGGCTACGTCAATGCCTCAGGGTCAAGTTACGGGGATCACAAAAGATGATCCGCTTAACCCCCCCATGCGACAGGCCTCGACATCCCACTTTTCGTTCTCTTCAGAGTCTGACAATGGGAGCGAAAGCCATATGACTGTAGACACGCTACCGGCGAAAAAACCAGCAGCCCACACCGGGTCTGTCATTTATTCCTCGCCCTTTTCATCATACACCTGCATTGACTCGTCACTCTCTGTCGATGCACCCTCTCATTCTGCAAATGAATCTCAAAAGTTCCCTTCATCTCCGGCTGCGACACATACCTCCCACCAACACCAAACCTCTGACGGCCTGTCGCTCGAAGAGTCTGATCTGACATCGGGGTTAGATTTTTCTACCGCTGGTCCCTCGGATTCTTCTCTCTGGCGGGGTTCGCCAGTACCCCCACTTTCGCGCTCACGCTCGATTTCTAGACCTCTACCTCGCACTCCCGCCTCTTTGACGGTTGAGCCTCGTAGCGTGATCGCTCATCGGAGTCATAGCCATACACGCGTTGACCAACGCCGTGTTGAAAAATCCTGGTCGCCCGCTGCTGTGCCACCGTTGCCATCAATAAGGGTAGGATCACCAACAACAACACCGAGTCAGGGGCGTTCGTTACCACCGACCCCATATGATCTGGCTGCAAGTAGGTCACCCCGGAGGTCACCCGGTGGTATGGTAGCCCCAGTCAGGGCTATGACGACGGGAGTTGATGGCTATACCGGGGCTCAATTGGTAAGAAAGAATTTTGGAAGTGATTATGAGCTGAGTGGAAGACCTTCTGATTCTCCTCTGGGCTGGATGCAGATTGATCAAGACAGGCCTTCGCCGACAAGACCATCGTTTGATTACCCGCCTCCTGCATACTCTACGATAGATTTCCATGCTCCTGACCCTGGATGGAAACCGGATTCATGACAAAAAAAATCGCAGATCTCGCCATTCACCACTCAACTTTCGACTCGGAACATAGGCCGACAATCGAACATCCACCCACCCCCTTATTTAATGTCACTTACTGTATACCGGTGATTTTTGACCACTACCGTTTTTCCCGATCTGTTGTACTTGTCAAGATACCAATTGTTACGCACATACTCACACTCATACACACATGCAACACGCTCTTTTTCCCTCGCAATTTGTATTTTTATCTCTCCTGTCTAACAAGCTTTCCTGTCTTCTTTTTTTCTTTTCCTTTTTCTTTATCTCGGTTGTGTTGGGTGTTTATCGCGTGCTTCCGGGTTTCTTGTGCTAATCTTATCTCACACTTTCTTTTCTTCTACTTATTGTACGTAGACGGAGGAGTGGTTTGGTTTGGTTTTTTTTTTTTTTTTTTTTTGCTTTCTTTCGCTCCCTTCCCCCTATTTTGATGTTTTAAACTTATATCCTTTTGAGACTTGTGGTATACACTTGATATCGTATCACACCGCATACCTGCCGCATACTATGCCTTTTTTTGAGTGAAAGAAAAGCACATGTTATTCAGAGTAGGCCGGGCTCGGTGTGGAATTACCGGGCCGGTGTTGTTTTCCGAGATAATTCCATCTATGACGCGAAGTGATTAATTAAATGTACCATACTGGTGGGTTTGGGGCGGGGTGCTTTTGCGGCGCGGAAGAGGAGAGAGGCTGGAGGGGTTTAGAGGGAGGTGCATGTATACATGTGTGTTCCTGGTGTACGTAAACTGTACTAACGTTACCCTCCCCTTCATTACTGCATCTATCTATCCATCATTTGCTGTCTGTCGGGTTTTTTCTCACCATCTGGACACGATCGGCGGGAATATCCTGTTCCTTGTTGCTCTTGTTCTTAATTGGGTGATCGTTGATTTGTCAATTGGATTTTTTTAAAAAAAATTTTTTTGGAGCGGTTTTTGTTTAGAGAGAGAAGATATTGTGTTTATTGTTATGCCTGGGGTTGAAGTGAAGGATGATCATAACCATGATCAAGAATTAGAGATGGATGGCAGACCAGATCGGAAGGGTGGTGGTGGGGAAGGTGGTTGTAGTGGAATTTGTATTGTGGTCATGGTGAGTGTTTATCGTTATGCGGTGATATTGTGATATATGATTTATTGGTCATTTTATTTTTTTAGGGAGTAAGTGGGACAGGAAAATCGACGTTGGGGATAGCGTTGGCTAAACGACTTGGGTTGTCAGCGTCGTATATTGAAGGAGATGAGTTGCATCCGAGGGAAAATGTGGAAAAGATGTCGAGGGGGGTGCCGTTGACTGATGAGGATAGGGGACCTTGGTTGGAGGTGATTAGGGAGATGGCGGTGAGGAGGTGTTTGGGTTTCGGTGGTGGGGAGGGAGGTTGTGGTTCTGATGATGCTGATACTTTGGGCGGAAAGCGGGGAGTGGTGGTTACTTGTTCGGCGTTGAAGAAGAGTTATCGAGATATTTTACGAGGAAGACGACCATCATCGACGACGACATGCGTTCGTTTGGGAGAAGAAGAAAATCCACCGCCACCTGCGACGACGATGCAAACGTATTTTGTATGGATTAACGGGTCAAAAGAAGTACTACAAGATAGAATCGGCAAACGCCAAGGACACTTTTTCAAAGCCACAATGCTGGACAGTCAACTAAAGACACTAGAAAGTCCAGAAGGAGAAGAAGGCGTTGTAGTTGTACCTCTAGAAGTAGACACCGACGAACAGGTGAGGATTGCAGTAGACGGACTACGAAAGTTGAATATACTATGAGGTATTGATTATCATTGACTGTGATATTGATTTGATGTTGATTCGGCAGTTTCCGAATTTGGTGACGAAAACGCGTTGGGATGTGAGGTGACGCGTTCAGTTTTGATTGACCTTCCACCATGGTATGTCGTTTCTCTCGCTTTCGCTGCTCTGGACGGTTGCTTACTGAGGTTAGGCTCGGAGATACGACAGTAAGATCTCCCTCTGCGATATACACGTTTATCGTGTCTAATCATCTCGTACAATGATCAGGTCGCACAACCATCTTCTCGCCTGAAGGTATATGATTCCACGAATCTCTTGACCCACATAATAAAACAATACTTTCTTCTCTAGGGCGTTTGTACCAAAGTGACTTTCCAGTTCTACCCTCTCCTTCCTACTGGCTAACCGGATATTGGCCTATCTTCTTAATTTCCAGTCGAATATGCGATGGAAGCAATCTCTCATGCAGGAACCGTTCTTGGCGTCCTGGCAAAAGACGGTGTCGTACTCGCAGCGGAGAAGAAAGTGACGGGTAAACTCCTCGATCTCTCAGGTGCCAAAGCTGGCGGATACGGTGGTAGTGGTGAAAAAATCTTTCTACTCAACTCGTACGTCTCTTGTTCTTTTGCTTTCACATTCTGCCTGTGGGTCTGTGAAACTGAGATTTGGGTTCTTTATTTTTTTTTTTTTAGGAATGTGATAGGTGGTGTGGCTGGATTGACTGCTGATGCGAATTCATTAGTGAATTTCGCTAGATCAGCAGCTCAGAGACATTTATTGGCTTATAATGAAGATATCCCTGTTGAACTTTTGGCTCAAAAGTTGTGTGATATGAAACAGAGTTATACACAATTCGGAGGTACGATCCACCACCCGCCCGCCCACTCCTTTCTTTTTAGTAATCATTTCCGGAATTGACTTTTAGGTCTTCGACCGTTTGGAGTTTCGATCCTTTACGCCGGATATGATCCTCATTATGAATTCCAACTATATCATTCTGATCCGTCGGGGAATTATTCGGGGTGGAAGGCGACTTGTATTGGTGCTAACAATGGGACGGCGCAGAGTTTGTTGAAGCAGGAGTATAAGGATGATATACTCGTGAAGGATGCTATTGGGTTGGTCCTTAGGACAATGAGTAAGACGATGGACAGTACTACGTTGAGCAGTGAGAAACGTATGTTCTCTCCCTCCCCCACTTTTCCTCCGATAATCTTTCTTTACTGATAATCTACTTAGTGGAGTTTGCGGTGTTGTCACTTGATGATGAGAGCAAAACCCCTAAAGCCAAGATTTATCGACCTGCGGAGATAGATGCGTTGTTGCAGACGGAGGGACTGATAAAGAAGGATGACGATGCTGAGATGAAGTCGTAAGATATGTGTTTTGTGCTCTCAAGAAGCTTGTTGTATTACCACTCTCTTTCTTTTTTTCCCTGATAATTGCAATACTATTGGGTTTATAGATTTTTTACACGAGGGACACACAAGGGAGTTAATGCGATTACATTTGGTAATGCGACAGGAGAAGACCACCGAGCAGAAAAAGGAGTGAGGAAACTGGGAAAACTTAGTGACATGCCATTCCTTTGCCATTGGACGCATCGCAGAGTATGGCGTCGGGATTTATGGTTGAACTGAAGATCAAGTGACCGATGGCGGCTCCAAGGACGACGGCAACGATCAGATAAGCCTATGGAAAAAGAGTTAAGCGCTGAGCATCCGTCCTTGGAATACGTTTGGAGTGTCGTACGTTGTAGGTCATGAAGATCAACATGAGGAAGAAGGACAAGAATACGGTTGCGCCGTAAAGTCCTGCTCGAAGTAATCGTTGGATGAGAGGGACACGAGTCCTAAAAATGTACGAATCAAGCAGTTTGCTTTATGACTCAATATGGATATAGACATACCCGATTATGTGTTTTCTTGAGTGATGACCGTTGGACGAAGGACCTATATTATCATCACCACGACGTTCTGGAGAGGGTTCATGGCTAGGGAGACGGATTCGACCTTTGGCTTTATCGTCTTTGAGGCTTTGGGCGAGGTTGTAGTCGAATTGGCGGCTGAAGATGCGAAGGTATTCGTAGAAGATGCCTAGGCCGACTATGAAGACGAAGGAGAGAACGAAGAGGGTTTTGGAGGTGATGCGCCAGCTGGAGAAGACGATACAGGTATTCATGACATTGGTGTTCCTTGGGGTCGTTGGTTAGTTGGGTTCGGAAGATTAGGTTGAGAAGTACCAGAGCATGCTGACGACACACTGGCCGCCCATGCCGGGCATGTCGTGGCCACCGTGGTCGGGCATGGGCATGGACATGTCGTGGTTGTGGATGTGGTTCGTGGTCAACCGGGGTATGTGTGACCTGTCAAACACCGCATGTCGAAGTGTATGTTATAACCATACAATTACAAGCAATAGTACTGGTACATTAATCATCCAGAGTCCATTTGTTTTCCTTGATGATTCGCTCACGCTCGAGGAGGAATTTGCCTACAAGACACTGTGTCAGAGGGCGGTGGTGTCTTGTAGAAACGGAGGTGGTATGGCGCATACCTTCCTTGTATTTCTGAGAATAATCGGCTGCTTTGTGATAGTACCATCCCAGCCTCTCGTTACATCCCATACAGTACACATCTGCCACGGTATGTATTCCTGTCCTACGACAACGTGCAGTCATTATATACGGAAGAACAAGGAGAGACTCACAGTAACGCACGATCCTCGCGGCCACCAAACTTGACATTAGTCGCAGAATGCATTAGGCTAGTAGAAAAGGCAATGAGAAGACCAGACGAGAGGTATGGGCGTAGACAACGCACTAGCCGCGTCCATCACGACCCGTGAATGCCTTGCTAATCAACTCGTCTTGCAATGCCTAAGTCCATATCTCTCAGAGAGAAACACCACATCGTAAAGAGAACCTCGTGCGCACAATGACTGCAGAACACTTGGAACAGGAATACGTGGGTTGGTCGTCATATGCCTGGACTACATAGGACTTGGTATTGGCTGTGGGGGAGAGGATCCCGTTGGCCATGGTAGCATGTCGGATAGCGACAAATGCGGAGAGAATTAAGACCCTGGCTAGGGTTAGGGTCGCGTATTCCGAGTCTCCAACCATGCAGACCGATGAGCTGCCGCACGAAATAGTCCTCGCCGTCGAACGCGTGCTCGAGTCGGCCACGGAAGACAACGACCTCAACACTCTGGCAATCATCAACGACCTGTTTCCCAATGGTCCGTCCTTGCGAAACAACCTACAACTTGTTTGTCCTGACGATCATGTGTATTAGAGGCTTCGCTGGCTTATATTGACTCCGTGGATAAGAAACTCAACGAGACGCAGTCCAGGTTTCAAAAGGAGATAGATGAGCTTCAGGACGAATTGAAACGGAACCAGGATCCGGAACGTATGTCCATGATCCAAGAGATGATTTCCGTGAGTCGGTTACAATACCCTCCAACTCGACATTATTCTTGATATATATGCAGGAACTACTGGGACAAATGTCGCGTATTCGTGAAAAAGCCACTGAATCAGAGGCGGTTGTCAAGAATATCACAAAGGATATTCAGGTCCTTGATCTCGCGAAGAAGAATTTGATTCTTAGTATGACCGTCTTAAGACGATTGCAAATGCTGGGTTCGTCCTTCACGTTTCCCTAGTCCACCAACTCTCACCTTTCTTACAGTTAACGCAATGACGCAGCTGCAAGATTATATCAAAGAAAAGCGGTACAAAGAAGTATCAGAATCTCTGGCAGTGCGTCACACATTTTTGATTATGCCAGTGATATTCAACAGCGTCGTTGACGAATAGACTGTCAAAGAGATATCAGCTACCTTTAAACAATACACATCAGTCCAACGAATATCACGAGTCTGGAAACGAATACAAGAATTGCAAGGAGACCTACGCACTCAGCTGGACGCAGATTTCGACGCATTGTACGTCTCCGTACCCAACCCACTATCTTATCACTAAATCACACCACAAGTTACCTTCAGGATACCGCGAAACAAGTCAAACCTGCAATGATAACCCAAGCTTGTCTCGTCGTCGACGTCCTAGGCCCCGACTTTCGGACCCACCTTATAGATCGTTACGTTGCGCTCGAACTCAAGGAATACCGACGTATATTCAAAACTAATGATGAAGCTGGCCAGTTGG
Source organism: Agaricus blazei (assembly GCA_029719445.1). Lineage (NCBI taxonomy): Eukaryota > Fungi > Basidiomycota > Agaricomycetes > Agaricales > Agaricaceae > Agaricus > Agaricus blazei. The sequence continues at coordinate 474,894 of SSNC01000008.1, read as the reverse complement.
ATAACATATCAAGACGCTTTGCCTGGTTTAGGCGTCTGATACAGAACCACGACCTTGAACAGGGGAGAGTGTTTCCGTCGTTGTGGAGAGTTGGGTGGTACTTGTTGGCCAAGTTTGCTGAAATTACGAGGTATGTATGCGCGGCTTTGTGGTTCGGCAGCATTAACTTATGGTGATCAAGAGATGATTTTTCGGCGCTGCTATCCAAGGCTGCATCAAGCATGACTGTGAAGACTTTATTGGACTATCTACAACAGACGATAGAATTTGAGCTGTCAATGGCGAAGAAATGGGCGACTCCTGTGAGTAGTCGTACTACCTGATGCAGTCAATTATATACGCTAACTCTTGTTCGCAAGTTCGCAGAGATGATGAAATTTGCCAGTGGTTCCAATCAACCGCCAAAGGTCATATCCTCGTCCTTTGAACCGCATCTCAGCATCTTCGTTGATGCCCAAGACAAGTCAGTGATCTACCCTATCTCTATCTCCTCAAGGTACTAAGACCCCGTTCTAGAATTTTGGCGGAGATGCTTGCGCCTCATCGAAAGAAGGGCAAACCAGCTCCGCGAACGTCTCTTGAAACAAACCGCGCATCGACAGAGGAGAGTACAGAGGATGAACCACCGATACTCGTCCTACCTTCATCTACGGAGTTGTTTTACTCTTATGGACAGAGTTTGGAACAATGCGCCAAATTATCTACTGGGAAGGCCTTGTTCGATCTATGTAAAGTGCACAAAAAGTGGTTGAGGATATATGCGGGTACGCTATATTTGACTTTCCTTGTGATTTTGCTCACACATGCGTGGAAGAGGATGTCCTGTCATTGACAAACCCCAAACAACGGTTAGCAACTTTGAGTACCTTACCAGTGATAAGTCTGACGAGTTTGAAAGTCCTAGTTCGCGTAGATCAACGGAATCGCGATTCGACATGAACGAAATCAAGCGCGCTTGTTTAGTCATTAATACCGCCGACTATTGTCAGACTACAGCATCCGAGGTAAAAGAAAAAAAAAACAGTTTATCCCGTACCAGAGTACAAAAGATTCACTTCTAGCTTAAATCTAGCTCGAAGAGAAAATCAAGGAAAAGATCAACGAAGACTTCAAAGAGAAGATTACTCTCCAAAAAGAACGTGATTTGTTTGTTAGGTATTACTTTCTCCCGTTATCTTCTACCTCCACTCTAATCGCCTCTCTCTGGTTCTTTCTCTTCCATTCCATTCATTTCCATACCTCGTTGTCAGTGTCATCTCTGCAGCCATAAATATCCTCCTTCGCGAAGTTGAGAACGCCGTTGATGTGTTTTTTACCACGATGTCTCGGTCAAACTGGTCGAACTTGAATCAAGTCAGTGGGCAGTCGCATTATGTTGGGGATTTGGTCAAGGCTGTGGAACAGGTGGTGGAAAGTGTTAAACCATTGGTTGAGCAGAAGAGGTATTTAAGGAACTTTTTGGATAAAGTTTGCAGGTGAGGGTTCCTTCTTTTTTTCCCTGCTGAAGTCCCGCTTGATGCGAAGTCTTTTTCTTTTCTGGGAATTGTAGTGCTTTGTTGGCTAAATTTACGAACGCACTTGTGAGAAGTAAACCATTAAAAGAGAATGGTGCTGAACAGGTTAGTAGTATGATTTATAGCGTTTTGTTGTCAAGGCCTAGTCGACTAACTATTCCCAAATTATTATAACAACAACGGAATAGCTTCTACTTGATTTACAAGTTGTCAAGGGGTATCTTACAAAGATGCCGGGAGAGAATTTGTTAACGAATTTGTCAGTTTGCATTGTTTTTTTTTCTTCATCTCCACTCCTTCTAACATAAGGCACTTATCCGTTTGAATCATATATTCGGGTTAAACAGATATTCAAAAGCGTTGACTAAAATGACAACGCGATTAGAAGCGCTTTTAAAAGTTATCATAACACCTATGGTGCGTCTTCTAACACTAAAAGTGACATTTTTCTTGACATGAAACAATGGTCCCATCTTTTTTTTTCTAGGACCCTAAAGAAAATTTCATACTCAATTACACATTCCTCATCGGCGATGCTTCATTAATTAATTTCCAAAAGGTAAAAAAGAATAACCCTCATTTTTTTCAAACTATAACTAAAAAAAAAACAACAAAATAGATTCTAGACTTGAAAGGAGTCCCACGAACACTTCATCAAGATTTCGAAGACACGTTTTTGATGATCACAAGCACCAAAACCGAATTAGACAATACTTCTTTCTTATCTTCGCTTGATATGGATCCTCAGGGTTTGGGCGGGGGGAACCCTCTCAGTCCGGCGGTTGGTAGTCGAGTTTCGTTGCCACTTGGGGGGTCAAATATCGGTACGGGTGACGGCAGTGGTTTCTTTGGTAGTAGTGGTGGTGGTGCTTCGGTGTCGAGTTCGAGTGGGCCGGCGACGGGTTCAAGTATCGGTGGTGGAGGTACTGCTGTTGGTGGGGATGGTGGGTTTGGACCTGGAGGGAGAGGAGGTGTATCGGGTGAGACGAATGTCTTTTCTGATTTCAAGAGGTTTGTGAGTTTTGGATTGAGAAAGGATTCGACGGCTCCTTCATAAGTAATAGTAGTATACCACACCGAACCGAGTTCCTTTTTTATAACTTACCCTCCTCTCACGACGCAATAGTACAGAGCCTTAACGAAATCCATTTAATCAAAACTTTGATTTTATTATTCAAAAAGAGAGTGGGTGTGTTGATCTCGAAGAGGGTTTACATGTACATCAAGTTGTAGGAGAGGAGCGAAGTGCTATATACGCGTATATTCAAGTAAGTAATTAAAGAGCCAAGTAATTATGAACAACAAAAGAAAAAAAGAAAAAACGTGAATCTAAGTGTAATAATACAAACAAATTGTTCAGATAAAGCGGCGGTTGCATAGCGACAAAGGGAGAGATAGAGCGAGGGAGAGTAAAAGAATATATGTACAAACGAAGGCAAAGTGGACGAGAACACAAAGAAAACCAAACCCAAAACCGAAAAAAAAAAAAAAGAAAAGAAAATAATACACTTTTTGGTATGCGCGTTGCATGTGCATGTAAAGATATTAAACAAGAGTATTAATCAAACAAAAGGGGGAGGGGGGGGGATGATACCACAAAAACAAGCGAGAGGGATTCGAATATATTCCCGGCCCACCAGCATAAATCTTTTTCCTCGATTACCAATTATTTCGTACCAAACACTCTCTGAATAATCGAACTTGTAAAACTCGGCGTTCTCTCCTGTTCTTGTTGTGCAGGCGGCAAAGACGAATGAGATTGTTGGTGTTGAGGCAAGTAAGGATCAAACCGTTGTGGGGTTAACGAACGTAACGACGGATGCGACGGTACCTGTTGCGTCGATTGCTGCGATTGCTGAGACAAAGAAGGACTAAATCGTTGTGGGGTTAAGGAAGAAGGTAAAGGTGGATGCGGAAGCGGTTGATGATGATGTCGATGGTGATGATGATGATGTCGATGCCTATCACCCAACCGAGCTTGACTAGAAGATCCCAACTGCCCTCCATCCTCTTCATCCAAAACATCCATCTCCGGAACACTCACACCACTATTCCTAAAATGCACATCCGAAATCGAATACGGAAAACTATCCGTCGGCGAATTCGTCACATCTGTACTTCCCCCCGTCCCAGTATGATGAGACGAAGAAGGAATATGAAGAACATTTTCCGTCCGTTCATCATCATCAATACCCATTTCCCCTTCTCCATCACCACCACCACCACCACCACCACCACTACCTTCACCCTCTCGATCCCTTCCAATCCCAGTAGTCGTCACCCCCAAAAACTTCCTCTTCCTCTTCCCTCTCCTCGCACCTTCCCTCTCCGACTCCCTCCTCCTACTCGAAAACGACACCGGCAAACTAACAGCGGGAGACATCAACGAAGGCGATGGCTCAACACCCGTAAATCCCTCCGGCATATTCGGTGAAGGCGGTATAGCAAGTGGAAACGGAAACAGATTCTGTCTCGTCATCGGAGACAACACTTCCCCCTCATTCTCAACTATCGAGGGAGGTTCAACACGTTGACGTGACTGATATCCAGAATAATTATTAGATGAAGAAGATGCAGACGATATTGACGAAGATCCCCCGAGAGTATGTGTAGCAGTCGTCTGCATGGTCGTATTACTCCATTTCGATTTCAATGCGGGATCTCCGTGTTCAGAATGTGAACTAGATGTAGGTGGTGGTGGGTATAAAACATGTCGACCGGGTAACTGCATAGACCAAATCCGATTAGTGTTATCGTCGTTATCGTCGTTGTTGTCGTGAGTGTCGTTACGGCGAACAGAAGGAGTTGAATGAAGTGAAGGAGGTTGAGAACTCAAGTCCAAAAATGACGATCGACCATATTCCGCAACAGCTGAAGCAGAAAAAGGAAGACCGGATGGTGCCAAGGGAGGGAATTCCGAACTCGACGACGAACCTGGTGCGACACCCGTGATAGGAGTAGGAGGCGTCAACCTAAACCTCGTCTTCTCCTCTCTCCTCCTCTTATCACCCTCCAGCGGTATAATCGCACTATCGTCACTACTAGCCGTAGCTGAAGGTTCCTCGAAACGAACTCTCGAAGCCGTAGACGACCTCTTCGGCTCTCGTTGCCCTTCACCAGCTCTAACAACATCACCAGCGGCAATCTGTGAATCCGATCCTTCCCCCATATGAACACCACTGGTATTAATAGCGATAGCAGCAGCTTCAGAAAAAGATTGTATAGCACCCAAGGGTGGCAGACCAACAGCATCGCCGGGCGACGACCGCGCGACTTTTGCACTGACAAAAGGCTTCTTTTCGGCAGCCGTAGCCGTTGTTACAACAGGAGGAGGGATACGCGCCGGAGAATGATGCGATGATGACGATGGGGCAGAGGATGGAGAAGGCGTTGAAGCTGAAGGAATGGTGGTTGTTGTCGTATGAATATCCCTTCTTTTCCGTTGCTGTCGTTGTTCATTCGACTTTGAAGGGCCCTCTGAGACAGAAGTAGTGGTAGTGGTAGTGGCAGGAACAGGAATTGGTGGAAGTGCACGAATGTGAGGTACGGGTTTTCTTCTTGTAGGTGATGGTGGAGGTTGAGATGGAGCGGGAGGAACTTCCACATGCTCTTGTCGTTCTTGTCCATATTGCTCATGTCCAACGCTCGCAAGAGCAAACGAATGTTGAGATGCAGCCGCCGGGTTCTGTTCTTCTTCACCAATCACCTCCCTCTCCTTCCCACCTCTTCCATCCCGATTTCTACTAATTCTCGGGCTCAAACCCCGGATCGCAGCACGCATGGATATGGGACCTCCTACACCACCCGTCGATGTCGATCCACCGCCTAGACCCAACATGCGTATACCTCTCATCCTGGTATCACCTCGTTGTAGTGACCGCTGATTACCGGATGACGTTGAAGACGACGATTGACGTTGTTGCTGCTGCTGCTGCTGTTGTTGTTCAAAAGAGGGTAGCACGACCAGTTGTTCTTGAGCATCCCGACCAAGTTGACTAGTTGATGGAGGTTCACTGATAACGTGCGGACTTAGATTACCCGACGACGATCCGGAAGTAGTATGTTGAGAGACAGACGCAGCATACGAAGGTGGTTGAAGATCCAACAGTGGAGAGGCAGCAGTTGCAGTAACAAGATCTCCACTGCTCTGCAAATTTGGATTAGACGCATAGGACAAGGAGGTCAATCCGGATAAAGAATCTTCATCACGCGCTCGCGGCGACGATGCCTGTCCCTCTCCGTCTCTACCGCCATTATTGCTGCTACTGCGACCAGAATTGAACCGGAAATGGAATCCCCCTCCTCTGGCGCCATTATTACCCGCCGAGCGTTTCTTCCCAAGACGGCCTAAAGACCGATGCGAAGATTGAGTTGTCAAACTCATCATGCGACCAACAGATGGAGAGGTCGGGGGATACTGCCCATTTCAGATGGATATCTCCTATCGCCGCGACCATCGTCACTCAAGGGTGATTTTTCATCCGTGTCATCGTGGCGGAATTTGAGGCCAAGGTTCGTCAAACCCGAAAGGGTATTGATATCCCTCTTCCATCTGGCAAAGCCGGCACTCTGTTTGGAATCTCGACGAGGTTCAGAGCGGGGCCCGCCGGCGCCTGAGCTGTTAGGAGAAACCGGAGTCAACAGGTCAACAGGGCTATTGATGAGAACGTCATCAGGCGGTCGTTGCCGTCCAATATCCAACACACCCCCAACGGGATTATTTTGCGCTTCTTTTGGATTGCGCCGGAGTTGAGTTGTTACCTCTTGGACAGCATCAGGCTGTTGTTGTCGATGGCGCTTCCTACGACGTGGTCGCCATAGGCAAAAGTAAAAGAGTACAGCTGTCAGGATAGCCGCGGCCAGGAAGCCTGCCAAAACGAGGGCAGCTATCGTTCCTTTTGCGAACCTCCCGATACCGGAGGTCGGGGATGGTGTGTTGGATGGAGCTGGTGATGAGGGCGACGAAGGTGATGGGAGGGCACTGTGAAGGTAGATAAAATTAGCCAAGATCATAGTATGGGGATAGCTAGCATCAAAGGGATATTAAAGAAGTGATGCAGATCACATTACGACCTCACGAGTCGTATGGGAAGTGCGGAGTATGAGGGCAAGATATCACGACATACGTGGGTTCTCCCGAGGAAAAAATGTCAAAACCGGAGCCACCGGATTTAAGTTGAAGACTGCCGCCCTCATTCCGTACAATTATATGGTGGGAAAGGCTTGGGTCAAGGCCAGAAGCGAAAAAGAGAAGAGAATCGTATTGGGTGAATGATGAACGTGCGGAGAAGTCGGGGGATGGGACGCCGTCGAGGATGACTGAGTAGTTGCCTGATGTGGGGGACGTTGTTCCAAAAATGCGGATGGCGATACCTGCATGGAGGGTGTTGATCGGTGGAGGCACGGACGAATGTATGGGAGGGAATTACCGGAGAAAGTAACCTGAGCCGTGTCGCCCTGAGAGAGGGATTCACGTGCGGGGGGGAAGGTGAGTGGATTCCATGAGCCGGTGAATGATATGTCGTTGTCGGCGAGGGTGTGGTCTGAAAAAGTGAGACTGTGTGTGTGTGAGGACGAGCGTCTCGGGGAGCCGGACGCGCACCTACTTGGAGTCTGGCGGGGGCGGATCTGTGATAACGGCCTTGTCAAAGACGACCAGCGAACGGCCGGGGGGAGATGGGGTCTGGGCGGTGAGGGTGAGGGTGTGGTTGGTGTGCTCGAGGCCGTCGAGAAAGGCGAGTAGGTTTGGGGTGTTATCGGAGACGTTTCGGGCGACAGAGACACCGTCGAGAACGAGCGAGAGAGAGGCATCGGCGGTGGTGTTGCCGAAGAGTTGGAGCGAGGTGCCTGGGGCGGGTGAGCGGGTGCCAACGACAGAGAAAACAGACGCACCGTGCCAGCGGAGAGAGATAGAGGAGCCGTTGCGCGAGGTGATGTGCTGCGACTCGCCAACGCCCGTCTGGCCGAGGGAGGCGACAAAGCCAGAGCCGACAAAGTATGGGTTCCAGCCCGCAGCGAGCTCCGGCTGGCCAAAGGAGTCGGCAAAGGGGGCGTAGGCGAGCGCGGGCGAGGCGTCGTCGACCGCGAACTGGACGGGGGAGGCCATCGCGCATTTTCGCACAGAGGCCCTGGTTAAAAGAGATCTGATACAGATCTCAGCCATGGACCATCTTCTCGCCCTCCCCTCCGACCACGTCCTCCTCGCCGCCCTCCTCACCGCCCTCGTCGCCCCCCGCACCCACCTCGTCGTCCGCACCCCCGAGCCCGACGTCGCCCTCGTCGCCCGCCTCGTTGTCTGGGTCAGTCTCTCTGCGCCGGTCTCTCCGCCCAATTCACGATAGCCATCTCAGACCCTCTCGTCCGTGTTTGACTACCCGACGCACAGGGCCAAGGTGCACCCCAGCAGCCCTGCACCCAGCGCAGCGCACTTCCTCAGGTCGCTCTTCTTCGCAACCCACCACCCATCAGCCTCTTCCGCTTCCGCTCACACGTCCCAAGACGAGTGCTCTGATCCCTCCAAAGCCCGCAGGCCCAAATCGCGTCATCCACGGGCGACTCAGCACCTGCCACACGCCCGGCAACCAGACGCTGTCGCCACTCATCTGCACGTGGACCCTTTAGGCCTGTCAAACGTCTCAAACAAGTCTGCAACTGGTCGACTCCATCCGGAGCCCCTGGGCGTCCATTACCATCAACCCAACTCTATCCTCAAGGAGAATTCCCCACCGCCTCAGCTTTCTCGAGCCCTAGTGATCTCCGGCATCGATGACGCTCCCCTCGAGTCTCAGCGAGCCCTCGCTCGGGTCATGACTGACCACCGAATCGTGCTTAATTCCGCCTCTGACTCAAAGGCTGGGGAATCCTGGGATCTCCCAGACGATTTTATCGTTGTTTACATCTGCCCCCTCGATCCCAGAGAGCGCCCAAACATCCACAATTCACTTGTACGTACCTGTGACCGTGGATGATCCCCATCGATAATCACCGTTTCTTCCCAGTTGGACAAGTTCGCATTGAGCTGCAATGTTCTCATCAAGCCTAATCTTAGGCAGGCTATTCAATTATCAATACCCCCATCCAATCCAAAGCGTCCTATTTCCGTCCACGGCGTTGGCGCCGGTGGCGGTTATCACTCGAACACCTCTAGTCCGCTCGTGAATTCCCATATTCAACTCCCACCCAGTTCTAGAATATCACTTCATCGCAATTCATATCAGTCCGCCTCTGCCTCCGGCTCTGATTTTCACCGCGATCCTTTTCCAACGCTGACCGTTCCCACTCTTCCCAAGAATTTCATCTCAAATCTCCGAAAAGCTTACCTCGAGACGTATCTGTCACCGACTCTCGTGACATATTTGAACGATCTGTTCTCAGCCACCAGACATAGGGCCGAATTGGATGGAACCTTTCTTACCTCCAGGTGTATGAGTGATGCCGAGAAAGTAGCTCGGGCTCATAGAGTCATTAGTACCGATTTGACTGGAATGGAGTTGTTGAGGGAGGGGGACGACCACGACTGGTTACAAGAAGAACAAGTCGATGATGACGGTGGTGAAAGCGACGACGGTGTACAAACTCACAACTCCAGCGAAGAAGACGAAAACTCCGACGAACAATGGCAAACCGTCGAAGCCGACGAACTCTCAGCCTTCGGCATATCCTTCAACCCCAAAAAACCAACCCCCGCGTCTGTTATATCAGCCAAGTCGAAAAGAAAGTTCGAAAACCGAATTCCGATGTTGGAGGTCACGGAAATTAATGTCGCAAGGATGTTTCCTCGATGCGTTTCTCACAGGCTTAGGGTGAGAGATGGGCCTAAAGAGGAAGTGCTGGCGAGTATGGCTTATGGAGCTACGTTTGATTATGATGGTGATGAGCCTGTTGGAGAGGCTCATGAAGGGAGAGAGACTTATGGGGGTACTTATGAGGAGAGGCCGACGGTCAAAGATGTTTTGGTCAGTATCCTGTCGGAAGTTTAATATAATTTTTCCATCTCTTTTCGAGTATGCGGAGTGATCAACCCTCCTTGAGGCGACAGCATTGGCCTATGAGAAGCCCTGCGGTTCAAGATAGTTTTAGTCGGAAAGTTTGTTTATTCTTCTTTTCAAAAACGTGGATGACTTCTTTAAGAAAAGAATCTGTTTCAGCTAGACGTTGACATACGCTTCGGAGGGACTAGTTTCTCCTTAAAGAGCGGGGCCTGCAATCTTGGTGTCTATATTTCGGCCCGAGTGACTATTGTGTAAGATGAGTATCAGAGAATGGGTGTAGGATAAACTGAACAAATGCAGTATTTCTTTTCTTTTGTGGTGATGGTGTACGTTGGTCGCATCAGCAAAATGTCAAAGTACGTTTTCACTGCTTTGTTTGTACTTTTCGGCCTCACGAGTAGAGAAGGTCGTACAAATCGGAAAAGTAATATGTTTTTCTGCGCTAGTGTTGATATGAAAAAACCAAGTGGGATAGTAGGGCTTTGAAGGGCGATAGGTAATAGTAATGTAATACCCGGGCTGTAAAGGGTAACAAGTACTCGGTCAACCGGCGATTTCACTTTTTTACAAGTAGTACCCCGCCTTGTGACAACAAAAGCGACAATAATGCTTTTTGACGTATTCCTGATGCGTAGCAACCGTGCCGATTTCAAGTCTGCTTTCATCACTGTTGGATTTCACGTTCAATATTTTTGCGATGTGGTGATGATGGATGGATGGAGTTCGAATCTGTCATTCGGTTAATTCTTGTCTCCTTATGTTTTCCAAGTCTACACCGCAAGGTATTTGGTTTCTTCATCTAGTCGTGGACCAAGACTTGATATATAACGATACTGTGGACCAGAAAAGAAGAGATTGAGGCTACATATCGAATGTTTACGAGTCCAGCGATTTTTTTTTCGTACAGTGATAAGGCATACGGTTATCAATCCTATGGTTATATATATATAGAGGACCCTTACACAAAAAATCTTTCTCCGAAATCGGGACACCTTCATACCTTTGATATGTTCTTGAAGACATATCTGTCTTGGTTCAAACAAGCGCCAACTCCCCAGGTTTAGTATACATATTCGCATGGTCAGCATCCGCGTCAGTAGTAAGCGCCAGGGCTCCTTTTTGCCAAATAAAGATCCTGTGCCGTGTATATATTCATAGAATTGTAAAAGTGTTGTTTTGAAGGTTGTTAAGGGCGTGCCAGTCTGTTTCTTTTTTTTGGGAATGATAGGAGTGATGCGTGTCAGGGAGTTAGTTACTTGGGGGTGCCGCTTTGTGTTTTTAGTTACTCAGTTGAATGTTTATACAGCAGCCGGTGACAGAACGCCCTGACTTGATACGGTGCTAAACTTTTATGGGTGTAAACGGTTACTAGGTCGACTCTACTGGTTACTAAGTCAACTACTCAAGGCTGGGGTAGTCGGAAATAAAATGATATTAAGGACCGAGGGGATATGGTGAGAGTGTGCTGTAGAATGGTTTCTTTTGTAGGGGTGTTGCTACTTAACTCTTTCGTGTTTCAGCTTTTGTTGCTTGTAGCGCATATGTCTGTCAGTGGCTGGTCAGTGGTAAATCCTGTTTATATATTGCCATCACTGGATCAACGATCGCGCTTGATCGGTGTCGTCATCCGGCGCCGGTCGATACAATTCAAGTAACTGTACGGTTGTCAGTTAAACCTTCTCATTCAACAAATTTCGAACAACCACTACTGCGTTCTTTTGATAACGCCAGGACAATCTAAACCCCATTTCTCTCGAAAATCTCGAACAAAACGTGATTTCGAGATATCGGCATTGTCGGCCCGGTCAATTCGGCCAAAAGCTCTAGCGCCACACATACAATCTCCTTCCGCTCACCAGTTAAAATTCAGGGTTCGACAAAACATCCCGCTGCACGTATGATACCTGTATACTCCCCTTATAGCTTTGCACTGCAACATTGAGCCGACTAGATAACGGAAGCGTCCGGCGCTTAAAACCACCGACTGCGGTGTCAACTTAAGAACGATCGAGAATGTAGAGAGATGCGTTTCACGAAATGACTCAACACAGGCTTGAGTATGGCTTGAGGATGGGTGCCGGGCTCCCTAACGCGGCATTCGTATGGAACACGTGTTTCTCATACGTGCTTCAGTTAACCTGACCAAGGCACCGTCGATAAAAAAAAATCCGTCGAGCATAGCGCTCGGCTAATGATGACCGTTATTGGAGGCTATAACTTAAAAGTTGGTTTGTACTATTTTCGAACATCACACCAGCCTCTGTTACGATGTCGAAAAACACTGCTTCGCTCAATATACTCGCAATCGGTGCCTCTCGTAACATTGGTTATTATGCGGCTCTCAAACTCCTCGGTAAGTGTTTAACTTATCTGGACGTGCAAGTTGATGACATTTCTTTTGAATATAGGCCAGGGAGCTACAGTCACTTTTCTGTTGCGCAACCCGTCTGTATTTGATAATGATGAGGAGATTCAACCCTTCTTGTCGAGTGGGAAAGCACGCACGGTCAAGGGCGATGCACTTGTGAAGAATGATGTTGTTCGGACTTGGTCTGAAGCAACTAGAGATTCTACGCCAATCGATTATCTGCTTTTCACACTTGGTATGTCCACGCATTCTTTAATAACGTAGCCCAACAATATCTGTCGCTAACACCTGCTTAGGCGGAAAACCGTCAATGTCGCTATCTAAAGGAATTGTGTTGGACAATCCCAACGCCTGTACGCTTGCTATGCTCAACGCCCTATGCACCATCCCTCAAAATTACCCTACACCAAGAATCCTCGTCATCTCATCGACAGGCCTCACACCCGACTCACATTCTCGCATTCCGTTCGCACTTAAACCTTTATACAGCTACGCCCTCGCTGGGCCACACGCTGACAAACTGGCTATGGAGAGAATACTCCACTACGTGACTGAGGGTTGGACATGGGATTCAGCCAAAAACGGTGATCCATCCACGGATATATTACCTTCTAATTGGCAGTCTACAGAATGTTTACCCGTCGAGGGAAGTTTGAAGGGTGTAGTTGTGGTAAGGCCTTCGTTGTTGGTAGATGGGAAGAGTCAGGCGGAAAAGTTCGAGGCAAAAGGCCGAAAGGACAAGGAGCCTTATAAAGTTTCTTTGACAGAGATAGGTGGATATACGGTTTCACGGAAAGATGTCGCTCACTTTGTCGTGGAGGTTGTCACGAAGCGGTGGACTGAGTTTGAGAACAAAATCGTCAATATTTCGTATTGATAGACGTCATGTTCTAAAAATAATGCTAGGATTTAGAGTTCGGAGATTTTAATTTCAAAGCCCGCAGTGTCCGTTATTTCAGGATCCGCTGATTTGGCAATTCCATATGTCTGTCGGCATGGTACACGGCAGACGGTTGTTTGATCCATTGATCCGGTAAACGACAGCCGGCGATGCTGTGTGCTTCGATTGAATAAGCAGAGAAGCACTTAGCTTTTGTGTCGTCTTCTCACTCTCACCCTTCCTCCCTCCACCACTCTTGCCCTTTTCCCCACCGACTTGGTTAAACGGTTTCAAGAAACACCCTTATAGCCTGGCAATCACATTCTCGGTGTCTGACTCTTGGAACCTTGTTAATTCCTGTTGTTTTGCTTGTCCTGTGCCTGGGCGAGCCGCTAACTCATTACTCGCTACCTCAGCCGGCATCTGTCTTGGAAGATACTTGACGGATTAGATACTGAGGCTAGTCAGTTTATGAACTAAAAGAGTGGAGCGTTGTTGGTAATCACTTCGGCAAAGGCCACGCTACCTCGCCGGCCTTCTCATCAGCGCTCGTTTCGCCGAAAATATCCTTCTTGATTATCTTATCCTCCACATCCTCAGTCTTTGGAAGAGCAGGGGTATTAATTTATTCCTAGGCCAGATAAAGATATTTTGGGAAGGTTTAGAACGATCATTCATTTCACCACCATTAAAGGCAAAACCCTGATTTAAAAGAAAAGACTGCCCGAGAACCATGGCAGTATCCACTATTGATACTTCTATCAAACATACTTCAAGTTCTCAATCTTCTCCTTCTCCTCATCACCGATCTCCTTCGTCGTCTACGAGTACTATTGCTACTCCGATATCTGTTGCTTCTCCATCCGTCAATGGGGCAACGGGCACATCACGAAACGTGCCTATTCTACCTGCACCCAAAGATGCTTCTTTTCTTCCTGTAAAAGTTGAACCACACATTCAAGTACCGAAGAAACGTCGAATTCCGGGGCCTGTGATATCTGCAAGAAGAAGAAGAGTTGGTGCACTTTCTTTACTCATTTGAAGACCAGTACTAATTGAGATGATTGGTATTAGTTCGGTGTGATAGTGGCGAGATGCCTGGAAATAAATGCAGCAATTGTATGCAATATGGACATGAATGTACGCATAGAGAGGTAACAAAGGTGAGTAAAGGCTTATGTATACAGGCAGCTCGTGCTTAAACGACTTCTTATAGACTTTAGGGCCTGCAAAAGGGTTTGTTAGATCTTGATCTGCGGATACGGATTCGATTCTGAATTATCGTGAAGGTATGTTGAGGGTCTCGAGGCGAGGTTAGAGAAAATGGACAAATTATTGGCCAAGGTGCATTTTCATATATTTTTGAAACATGTTAGCGTATCTGACCGATACAAAAGTTATTACCTGGGATGGACTTGACACAAGACGTCGACAAGTTATTAGACGAAGTGGAGGAGCCTAACGAATATAATAATGAAACGTCTACGACAGTCCAAACGGAAGGAAAACTCACCACTTTAGACCTTAATCCGCCGGAGCATCGCTTCTTCGGCAAATCGAGGCGCGTTTTACATTGATATCTCAGTATATACAGATATTGACTCCGACAAAAGTGGCTATCAGCTTATTCAAACGGCTTTGGACCTCAAGAGCCAGTACAACGGCCAAAAGGTGCCTAAACAACCTGAACTAAAGTATCGAAGACCTGAATTCTGGGATATTCCCCCAGTGAGTTATTGTATTAGAAATCAGTTGGGACAGTTTTAATAAAGTTACCAGTACATATCTTTTAATCCCGAGACAGAAGCTACTGACCGACGTTACAACTTTCCTCCCTACGACCTTATCCCTTCCCTTGTCTCGCACTATTTCGCTCAAATCAATCCATTCCTTCCACTTTTACATCGCCCGACGTTTGAAAGAGCCATAACTCGAGGCCTACATCTCACCGACTCGTACTTTGGCGCGACAGTACTATTGGTCTGTGCTCTCGGTTCGAAATACAGTGATGACCCGAGGGTGCTTGTGAAAGGAAGCAATTCTACAAGATCCGCAGGCTGGCAGTGGTATGAACAAACTCGGAATCTCAGGTCATCCTTTTTCAAACGAGTATCTCTACACGAGTTGCAAGCTCATGTTGTAAGTACTAGTCTCCTACATCATGAGTATGCCTCACTTTTTATTTGTTTTCTTTATCGTAGCTCTCTATCCTATACACACAATCGTCTGAGATGCCGCAAGGAGTATGGAGTCAAATTGGAATGGCTTTGCGTCTTGCGCAGGAAGTTGGTGCCCATAGACGGAGACCACAGAATAATGATCCACCGACTGCGGAAGGTGAACTTTGGAAGCGTGCTTTCTGGTGAGCAGATCTTTATGTGTCCATTTCGTGGCTTGGATCGAATCCAACGTTGCTGGAAGGATGCTCGTGAGCATGGATCGTATGATGAGTTCACTTTCCGGGCGATCTTGTGGCCTTCAAGATGAAGAGTAAGGCCTTTATTGCATCTGCTGACGAATGGTGACTAACGCTGCTCACAGTTTCGACCTAGATCTTCCTATTGAGTGTGACGATGAATTCTGGGAGAGCTCTAATCCCGAGGAGTGTTTCAAGCAACCTGTTGGTCGACCCTCGACGATCGAATTTTTCAATCGCTACCTTAGCTTGACGGACATTCTCGCTTATACTATACGGACCATTGTATGTCAGACCTTTATCTGACACTTGTAATCGCTGATTGTCTTCCCCAGTACTCCGTTAAACGGCCTAAAAATAGCTTCGGCATGGTATTGCAACGTTCAGAACAACAGATCATAGCGGAGTTGGACTCCGCGATGAACAATTGGATGGATTCTGTTCCTCCACATTGTCTGTGTTCTTTAATTACTCTCTTTTTCTCAAGCGAACCCTCAAACTAACTTCTTTCTCCCTTTATTCGCTTAGTGCGATGGAACCCGTCTTGCGAGAACCAGTTATTTGCCAAGCAGTCGGCCGCATTATACGCCACGTATTATCATGTTCAGATCTTTATTCATAGGCCGTTCATACCAGCTCCTCGGAACCGGCCACAAGTGACGTTTCCATCATTGGCAATATGTACGAACGCTGCAAGATCATGTTGTCACGTCTTAGAATCTCTCAGTGATAGATGCTATTTACCTCTTCCCGACCTCATGGTACGTCATTATAATTGTATTAATCCATTCGTTTCTAACTGGATTAACCTGTGCTTTTATTTATCTATTATTTATTCGTTTTTTGGGTCTAGTCAACGACTTTCACCGCCGCTGTTGTTTTGTTGTTAAATATTTGGAGTGGAAAGAGAACTGGGTTTGCGCCAAACCCAAAGAGGGAGATGGAGGATGTCCAACGTTGTATGAATATGCTTGAATCTTCTGAAGCCAGGTAAGAGACTCGTTTACTACGTGGTGGATTTCGACTGAAACATCTGTAGGTGGAGTAAAGCAGGTCGGTTAAGGTATATAAAGATACACTTTTCCCTGCACTCCCGCAATTCTCAATCAACCATCTTTCTTCAGGGACGTTTTGACCGAGCTCGCATACGCTGGTCAAGTTGCCATTCGTAAACGTTCTTCCCCAAGCCCACCGAGTCGCAAGCGGCGAAAAACGGTGTCCAGCGACGTTGTATTTCCACCTACTCTGAACACGAGTCATCTAATTCCCGATCGACCTGCTAGAAGCCGTGATACGTCACCGCTCAATAACATTTCGACCGCTTCAACTCCGCTTTCTGCAACGCCACCTAATTTCTCTCTACCGATGAATAGTAACGAACTGGGGCGTTTACCTGTATATGGTCAATTTAAATTCTCGGATTCATCTATCACTCGTCCGCATCAAGAAACTCTTTCGAACAAAGATCATGGAGGAATGTTTCCTACTGGCTCTGGCACTCCAGCTCCGCCCGGGTTCTTTTCGTTCCAACAGCCATTGTGGCAGAACCCGCTGCCATCTAATCCAGCTGGACCGTCAAACTTATCCAGTACAGTCGCATCAACTGAATCGGTTTCGCCAAGAACGGTCGACGGAAGTCCTGCGTCCTTCTTACCACTTGAAACGATGCCTGATGAGCAGTTGTCTGGGAACGTTAATTCATCTCAAATGGATATTTCTTCCTCACTTTCTTCCGCTGACAATTCTCTTATCGGGGTATCTGGGTTCAATACTGAAGATCCTCTTGCTACGAATGGAATGAGGAATGATGGCAATTCTGGTATTGAACCGTCATCGTTGTTGGATAGTGATGCGATGACTATGTGGTCTACTGCTCCCACCGGGTTTGAGTAAGTCTTCGTTTGTTTGTTTTCTTTTTCTTCGAAGATGACTGACATGTATCGTTCATTCAGGTTGGACGAGTGGCAAGCGTATATTTCAAGTGTCAATCTGTTGACCCGTGGATTTGGCCAGCCTTTATAGGTAGTAGCTCTTATTATTTCCACGTTTTCTGAAAACTACTTCAGTGTTCATTTCGTGCTCTTTGGTACTATATGATTTAATTCAATGCGGTTGTATTCTAGGAGTCATCTTTTTGTCCAATCAATGAGCCAAGAGCTCATAGACGTATTAGGAGAAGTTCATTTTGACACGAATCAGTTGTTGTGACCTTGAAATTTTTTTCGGTTGGTATCGGTAGCCCGCAAGAACTTGTATTGAGTGGGTAGATACCACTCATTGTTTGATCGTTCAGGCAGCCAGTGAGGACGGTGGTAAACAGAAGGCGATGAAATGCTTGATGCTCCGAACAACATCCGATTAGTGACTAATTGCTCATTCATTCATTCATTTAGAGTTTATAATATTCGGCTCGGATCATGTTGTATGTCGAACGCGTCTCCGATTCTGCGAGTAGCCTGCCGTCCACGCGTCCAATAAGTAGCTGCGCTTGGGTGGAGCAACCTTTGGAACTCCTCCCTCTCTTCCATTATCCTTGAACTACCCCTCTCTGACTACGCAGTTCCCGCCAGAGCTTCCGCGCATGTCTTTCAACGAGGCCCTTTGGGGTTCAGAGGAAGAGAATGTAGGTCTGCTACAACAATCAACCGACCAACAATCTCGTAATGGAAGAGGACGAAGGCGCCGGCCTTCAACACGTTCTTTGATATTCTTCGTTGTCTTCTTGATGGTTGTTCACGCTGCCTTTCTTACGATCACAATATCGTATTGGGCAAAAGTGAATCGTGGTGTTTATTTCCCTAGTTTGAGTTAGGCAGTTCTATCTTTTGGTGGCTGAAATATATCGTAAGTGTTTCCATGTTTAGATGGAAAGAGGGTCGGTATCTAATCTCTCTAGTACGACTTCAGGTTCTATGCTTGCTCACGTCGCAAGACGTTTTTGGAATGAAATTTGTTAATTCGTAAGGACAAGCCCCTTCCAACCACGATTATCAGCTGATTCCTTTAAGATAGACTTTTTGCAGAAAGTCGGAGATGGCGGAGGAACGGTGGCTGTAGATATTATGAATGGCGAGCGAAGTTTGACATGCTAGATCATATAATAGAAAACAAGGTGGTTTTCTCCTTTTTGAAATGCCCACTAACAGTACCCTGTGTGTCGACGATGAGCACTCTATACCATCTCCTTGGTATACCAGTTTCGGTGGATACAGTCACTATAATGCAACTGTCAGCCATAGCGAGCCTACCTTTTCTTTTGCTGCGCTCATTGATCAATAGGGAATTTTTGACAAGCTTGGTCACTTGGAATCCCACTCACGGCCCGCGATGTGATGTAGTTTCATGGACTGGAGAAGGGGTGAACGAAGCCGAGATACATAGCGCGAATCGGCAGAATTCGAGGCCCCAGTTCGGAACCGTGGCAGACGTCAGATTAAGTCGCGGGAATCACTATCTGACTCTACCGAGTTCGCCTTATTGAATCTGTCGTATGAGGCTGTATATTGGTGTTTTTAACAAGTAAAAAGACAATTGGCTAACATATATGGATATCGAATACATATACTGAATGGTACTAATGGAGTTGACTTCTCAGTGCGAACATCAATGATCGCGGTAGACCTTCGGTGAATAATAATACGTTGAGATGCACATGCTTCGTGGAGGTTTTTAAAAAAAGAAATCTCAGCCTCGGTAACAGTAGTCGACCCCAAGTGCTAAGTAAAGGAGAGTAGTATCCAACACCAGATGGAGCACACGCACATGCGACTCAAGTCTATTTATCACTATGCGGCATATACATAGAGCAACCGAAATGAAGCCAGCTTGGGAATTACTCCTATGTAACCACACTGTCGTGAGTGCAATCACAAGGCGGATTCTCAGCACCATAGCAGAGATAGAAACGTATCATGATCAGGATATTGACCCAACTGCCTTTCACACACAGTGGGCAGGCACGATTACACGAAATCAGTTTCATCGGTGAAGTATCAATCCATGCGAAAACTCCCTTGATAAACTCACACACAGTACACGCCCCCCATATCAATAATCTCGCCGCCCCTATAGACCACGTGTCCAGCATCTTTCCTGGCGAACAATGGTGGTTGGCGAGTTATCGGCGGTGGTAAGGTTGACGCTTTCTTCTGCTTCTTCCTCGTCTTCTTCTGCTTGCGTGGAACAACGATATTCCTTTGGCTACTATGATCCCGTTGATCGCCCAGAACGTCCATTTGAGCATCGTTCGTAATGCCCTTCTTATCACCGACATGTTCCTCCAAATGGCCTTCACCTCCTGAATGGCGCCGTAATTGCTGTTGCTGCACAGGATGAGAATGGGGTTCATTCGATGATTGTGCCAATCGCTGTTGTTCTTCTCCGAGGCGCTCCATTGGGGTATCGATATTTCTGGTAGTAGTAGCACTGAGCTCTACACCACTGGGTGGATGAGGGGAGTCGATCACTCTATTTCCAGGTGCGGGTAACCTTCTCGAAGTACCGCATTTCAAGCACGTATATACCATCCGATGTTCATGTTGCCGACTCGCTAGAGGGGAGGAGAGATTAAGATTAGATAAGAAATGAGTCTGGATCTTTAGACTCACGTCGAGTACGAATACGCGTAGATATACCTGGGACGAGGACACTTGAGCAACCTCTACACAAAGCCCGCTTCACACCTGGATCCCTATATCAAAGAAATAAACAATGAAAAAGGAAACAAGGGGGAGATAACAAACATCTTAGTAGTCGTCCTCTGTCCAACGACACTCATCGTCCTCACATACATCTTAGCCAAATCACATCCATCCACCTTCTTCGTCCGCCTTGGCCTCCTCTTCCTTCCCTTCTTTCCTTGACTCAACTCTCCCCCATTATCACCACCGCTTTGAGTACTAGCACTAGCACCCCCAATAGTACCCCCAAATCACCACTACCACCCCCAATCTTTCAAAATACACACTAGCCTGCCACAAAAAATTCATCCGCTGCATAATATCCCTATTCGGAACATTACTGCTAACCACCACCTTTCCATCCTTTCCATTCTTCCCCAACCCACCACCACCACCACCACCACTCACACTCTTTCCGTTATCCTTCTTTCCCATCCGCTTCTCAAAGTAGTGAGAACTTTTCCGACGGTTAAATTGCGGCACCGAAAAAACACCTCTCAATTTTTTTCTGAGCCAGTAATAACCCGAACGATGAGAAAACGCAGAGAGAGATTTTTCCCACAGACACGCGCGTACATACCCACGAATATGAAATGACCAGTGACCACTTTCTACGCGCGTGCGTTTATCAATATACACACGGAACTCAATCAATAAATCAACCACATGAGAAACTACCAAGAGACAACCAAGTGGTAACAAGATGATGACAAAACGACTTCAGAACGATAGACCCCCCCCCCGTTCTCTAATTACTTCATATAGCCATCACCACGCCTTCACCGATCCAAATCTCCAACCGATTCATTGTGACTCCTGATATGCACTTATGACGTGACATTCTGTCGTTCGACAACCCGACGCCGGAGAGAGGGGGGCGCTAACAGGTTGGCAAGGCTACACATTACTATATCTCATCTCAACCCGAATCCCCGCAACGCTCAAAACACATGTCGAAGGATCACCTCATGCTTCTCTTCCCTTCCTACTGTCAACCCTCCAAATCCCACTTCTCATCTCATTCACATCACGTCACTACGTGCTCATCCTGATTAATCAACCAAGTACCTAGTTTTACTCGGAAAAACAACTAAACTCGGGGCACGAATGTACACACCGAATTTTCTCGGCCTTACAGACCCTCCGAACCCCCCTATCATCTCAATTTCAGCTGTCAAAGAGTTTGGCGAGGCGTAAAAGGTTCTGCCTCGTGGTATCGCCACTATATCTATGTCCGTACCCGGCGTCGAAGATCCTACGACATTGACAGGGTTCCAACTGTCATTCCCAAAAATATCTCCAAGTAAAATTACACTTTCAAACGTAACATCATACTAGCCCAAAAAATCAGAGACGACTACATGGTACACAAAACAAAAACGAGGACAGCGTGGAAGTGGGGTATACGTATATATGACGAGAAAAAAAACTCTACAAATGAATGGCATGTAAGCGTATCGCAAGAAAAAGAAACAGAAAATCTCAAATCAATCATTGCTTGGTCAAATCTTCGCGTTCGTCATCATCACAACAATAAACCGAGTCCAATCTCCTCAACAACTTCTGCGCCAACAGCATTTCCTCCAAATTCAATTCAACCTCCAAGCTAGACTCATCTTCCAAGTACTTCGTCAGAATATCTCCTTTCCGTCTCCCGGCATTCAAACTCCTTACGCTCTCTTTATCAAGAGCCATGGTTGGAGTAGACGATGATGAACAACCACTGACCCCTCTCAAAATTCGTCTATCAACACTCGCGCCACCACCGGCAGTAGGACCAGACGAAGACCTAAACAAAATCGGAACAGGTGAGCCTTTCCTTCTCGACTCTGTTTTCAGTCTCGTCCTGACAGCAATCGGTATAGGTGACCCATTTCTCGTTCTCCTCATATTCAGCACCTTTTCCTTCTTACCCAATCTCCCTCTCTCATCTCCGCCCCCGAACCTATCAAGTTCAATTTCCTCTTTCAACCACAATGGTGGTGGTGGCGGGGTATCGAAAAATACGACGACACCGAATTTGGTATTGATGAAACAGATGGCCTGAACGCATGTCCACGTACACTCCTCAAGCTCTGTTGACTTCCTTTCTGTTTTATCGGCTCGCGTTTTCTCCTCAAACTACTCCCCAGACCGATCCCGGCTTCCATTGGTATCTCCACCGTGTCTTCCAGTAAACCAACCATCCTATCAATACTCATCGACCTAGAATGTGCGGCTGACAACGTAGCATGGGCAGGCATCGGTGAATCTGGCCTTGTCAACACTCTTCCTCCTATCCTCCTCTCGTTAAAGGATATTTGCCTCTTTCTTTCCATTTTCTCTCTCCTTTCCGTTCTCAACATATTCGGATAATCCATCATGGTCACATCTCGCTCATGTCCTAGTTCGCTCCCAACAATCACAGGTATTCTCCCCACGTAGTCGTCTTACTCGAAACCACAACTCCTCCAATTCTCTCACCCTCCCTCCCGCCATCAGCCACACTCCACTCTCTTTCTTTCCCCTTTGCGCTTCCAACAGGGTTATCTCGGATCTATCTCCACTCCTCATCCTATGATGCCCGACATCCGATGAACTTCCGGTCATTCCCCCATCAACCCACTTCGGTAATGCAAATCCAGGTGTAGGACTTGCAAAAGGATCCGTCAAATCCACAAAATCGGCCATTTCAATACCTCCCGATCCACTACTCTGCGCGTTTTCAGCTCGCCAATACGCGTCTATATCCTTATCTTCTGTCTTTCCTCGTCTATTCTTCGACGAAAAAGGATACCATTCTGCAATCTTTGAAGCAGATCCCGCTCTTCTGTGCTGGAATGTACGGGGGGTAGGGATAGGGATTTCCGAAGGAATAACACCAAGACTTGACGCTGTTGCTGAACGATGACGTATCAAGGGTCGCCTAAACCTTTCCTTGATCCTCTGCGCCCTCTTCCACGCCGAACCTGGACTTCCAGGGTTAGTCAAGCTCCTGAATATTGGGAATGTAGGCGATTTTGGCGACAACATCAACGACTTTAGCGGTGGTGATTTAGGGCCATCATTTGTGATAGCCGGTGATTTCCTTAACGTAGAGGCAAATGTGGATTGGGAAAACCAGACCCTTGGACTCTGCAATTCGCTTGATGCAGGGATGGGGTCTCCGCCGCCTAAGGAACTTGTACACCCGGGTTCAGAAGCTGCCGTGTCGACGACATCAGCCGCCGCCTCAAGGTACCTTCCCCGCTCTTCAAACTCCCTAATAACGTTCACCTTTATCCCAGGACGCATGACCCCTACCCGCACCTCTTCATTGTCGAAGTAGCTATTCTGTTCCTCCCGGCCCTGGTTGTATGGATAATGGCGACCGCCACACCAGAAGTGCTCGACCTCTTCCTGGAGTGGGGTGTCTGGTGGGCTTGGCAATTGCGCGGCAGCTAAGGCAGGCAACTCGATGCCTTCATCTTCAAATTTCTCATCATCATATCGTAAAGGGTCAAATACAGTGATAGAAGGTCGCTTAGAATGCGGAGATGTGGAA
Source organism: Agaricus blazei (assembly GCA_029719445.1). Taxonomy (NCBI): domain Eukaryota; kingdom Fungi; phylum Basidiomycota; class Agaricomycetes; order Agaricales; family Agaricaceae; genus Agaricus; species Agaricus blazei. The sequence goes on along the minus strand of SSNC01000008.1, from coordinate 451,523 downwards.
GAGAAAGAGGCTGAACCAAGGTGCTCATGATTTTGTGGTTGTGATTCAAGTTCTTGTTGGCGAAAAAATGATTTTGCAGAGTCGAAAACTTTATCAATGCCAAGACCATATTTTCCGCTGTCGGTATTGAACACGGGTTTGGGGACGACAGGTTTTGATGATGACGTTCCGCCATCAACAACAAAGTGAGGGATCATATCGCCTTTGATAACCGCCTTAGATTCTTTTTCTGTAACGTACTTTGCGCCAGGGGCAGTATCGTCATGATCTTGTCTTTGTGCAACGGATATAGTTATGGTTTCGGGGTCTACGAGTGCCCGGGGCGGAGATGTATCGTTTTCTAGAGGTGATCCGTGAACTGCAATGCATATTAACGTATTTTTGAAACCGAACACGAAAAAGGCTTACGGTGGAAAGCGAGTGCAAATCCGGAAACACACAATACTATGAAAGCGGTTTCGACAATCCGAAGAAGAGCGGTGTTAGCGGTGATAGCATCGTCGGATATGCCAAGTATCAAAAGTAAGGTACCACTAAGGATGGCGAAGGTTTGGGAGATTAATAGAATGATGAGAATGGAGCGGGAGCGCATGCGCAGACGCATCGCTCGTTTCCTGATATTAAGTGCGAGTGCCGATGGAGCGGTGGTCGGTGTGAATAGTGAAAATTGTGGGTTCGCTTCAAGGTCCGGGTCCATGTGGTTGGCGTAATTGGCATTGTGGCCGAATTCGGATTCTTCATGGAGTATAGAAGATATCTTGGACCCAGAAAGGATAGCAGTAGAGCAACTGGAACCTTCGGTAGGACCTGGATATTCTGTGTCGCTGGGATGCTTAGAATGGGAATGCCGTTTCGATTTGTGGGTTTGGTCCGTTTCAGGGAATGAGGCTGATGATGACGCCGGCGAAGGGAGAGGTGGCGGGATGAGTACAGTTATTGTGGTGGTGTTTGCGCTGGGCATAGTCAATCTGGGCAAGGACGCAGGGCCGGAGACGGTTGCAGAAGGGGTTAGGCACTTCTTTCTTGGCTTCAAAAGCTTTGATGGCTTCCTTTTGGAGCGGGGTGATGGAGAAGGGCTAGGGGGGTAACAGTGGCAGTAGATCAAGTGCACGAGGAAGGGAAGAGTGGAAAGGGTGAAGATGAGAAAGACCAGGGGTGGAACGATGGGAGGAATCGCGAGTATGAAGGGCGTTGCAAGCCCAATGGCGGTGGCTAGATGGGCTTAGCGGGTATCTGCGTGCGAAGAATCGTAGATACCTACCGCAAAAAAGAAAGGAACAGAGAAGACCGGTATAGGGTCTGATGTGTTTGGACCGGGGAAGCCAAGGTGCAGGGCTGTCGTGCTTGATGGCCAGATAGAGGACAGACACGCCGACTGCGCATACAATGAGATTTGTCGCGCATATATGGGATCAAAATGACATACGCTCGGCATAGAGGACATTATCGACGATAAGCTGCACTTTGGAGAGAGTAAACAGCCCACTCGCCGCCTTGAGCCCGAGGATGCCTGCTGCAGAGGCCAGGAGAGCGAGGGAAAAGAGAGCGAGGGAAGAGAGAAGGGGGAACTGCCGGTGCTGGCGGCGAGCGAGGGTGCGGAGCGCGAGGACGGCGACGACGAGGGGGACACAGAAGCAGAGGGCGGGGGCACGGCGAGGAGGGGGAGCATGGCGCGGGTGTATGCGCTCCGAGGCTGGGCTATATGTGGGCATAGTCAGGCCATCCCAGAAAGGGAGCACGATAGCCAAAAGGGGCACCGCAGCTAATTAACAAATTAGGGCCGCGGGGGGTCTGTGCCCGGAACAGTCCGCGGGGTTTGCCGGCGAGGCGAGAGGCGTATATAATGCCACGTCGACGGGGAGCTCTGCACGGCTTCCACGTAGTCTGTCCTGCGCTCCGCAGTCATCTGAGCCTCTACAAGACCTTCCCCTCCTCCTCCCGTCTCTCTCTCTCCCCAGCCATGTCCCCCGCACACGACTCCGCCGAACCCCTCCGCAAGCGCCCCCGCTCGGACATCTCCTCCGAGGAGCGCAAGGAGGCCCGTGCGCACCGCAACCGTATCGCTGCTCAGAACTCTCGTGACCGCCGAAAGGCCCAGTTCTCCTACCTCGAACGCCGAGTCAACGAACTCGAGGAGGAGAACCGCCAGCTCCGCATCTCCGTTGGCCTCCTCTCCCAGGGCCACCCCGCCCCTACCGTCCCCCCTCTTCCCCATGTCCCATCCTCCAAGTCCGTCGAGGATCTTGCTCGTGATCGTGAAAACGCCGAGCTCAAAGAACGCATCAGAACTCTTGAACGCGGCTGGGATGCCGTCGTCAAGGCCCTTGCAGCGCAGGGCCTGCCCACCGGCCTGGCACCTGCACCTGCGACTCCACTAGCCCACCCTCAACCCTCCGCCGCTACTGCCTTTCCTTCTCCAGCGCCCTCCCACACTTCCCTTGATTTCGATCACGATGTCTCCTCACCGTCCCCATCGTCTACTCCTGTCTTCGTCCCCACCTCCAGTACCAGCCCCTCCCCCAGTCCTCGTACTGTCCCCATAGCCGACTCGGAAGACCAGTCAACTGAGAGCGCACAGCAAGATTCCACTCGCCACCTAGCACGGGTGGCGTCCACCAATTCGGTGGCCCTGCAGCGGGTGGTCTTGCCTCGTCCCTCCAGTCGTCTGTCTCTCTCCTTGACTCCTTGGCAACAGGGCAAACTTCGCCTCAGACAACGCAGACTGTTGTCGACGAGCAGGCGATGGAGGAGCTCTTCCGGGAAATTCTCGTCCCGGTTCCTGCTGGCGAGACGATGACCGCCAGTGTCGATACAGAGGAAGGCGCTGATAAGGAAGAAAAATCCAGTCTCCCTGAGGTGAGGAGCGAGCTTACGGCCGACAAGGACTTCCAGATGGATGGTCTTCAAACTTTGCCCACAGATGATCAATCTGTTGACTGGGCTAACGAGATCGAGATGCAGAAGCTTTTGGATTCCCTACAATCTTCCGCACCGCAGCAATCCTTCACTAGTCAGGATTTTGCCATGAGCAACGCAACCGACCTTGGTCTGGGTCTCACATGGAACGAGCTCGAGGGTATCAACGCCAACAGTGTTGACGTGTTTTAGAATCTCCCTCGTCGTCACCCTCTCTTTGACCCATTTTCCTCGTTCCGCGTTGTCTTTCGGATTGGACCCTTCATATCTTCCATTCCGAAACTGTTCATCTATATGATCTCTATGGCAAGGTCGACTTTTACCCTAATCTTTACTACGCTGCGACGGGAATCTCCATCAAAATTCTTCTCTAGATCTGGACACTCATCATCTGTCTCATTTCCTTGTACTTGTATGCTCACCTCTCTTCTCGAATCTGGTTGTACCGCATTGTTTTCTTCTCTTATCTATTATTTCGTTCAAGTTTAGTCTTCCTCTCTCGTCTCTAGTCATTTCCTTCACAAGATGATCCTCGTTTTTCTTCTTTTTCTTTTACTTTACTCTCTCACTATTCTTCTTTCTAGACTCCCATCTCCCATCCTTTCCCGACACCTCTCATTTGACAGTATCCCCCACCGACTACGCTCCCTTCAGGGCATACATCAAGGCCCCCACCACATCGACGATGACATTATCAGGAAAGAAATCTCGAAGATCTGGCGCACCGTGGTTGAATCAACCGAACCGTACCTTGCTCCCCTTTTTTGGGTTTTGAGCAGCGGGATTCTGGTCTTTGGTTCGCGTCCGCGATTAGTGCGTTGTGATTTTTTTGTAGGTTTTCTTTTCTTTGATTCCATGTCTTGTTACGTTCCGTTGTGGTCTCTTGTAGCGTTCGGTTTTTGAACACTCATCATCGGATGTCTGTTTATTGGTGTTCTATTTTATTTAGGTAGGATAGGTTAGATTGTGTTTGCGTTTAGTAGTTTGAGTGGTGTCGGTGTGTACTGTTTTGGGATCGGAGAAATTTATTTGTGATCATCTTGTGAATATTCAATCAGTCCCAAACTTGTTCATGAACGTTGACAAACTCATCCACAACTACATCATTCAAGTTATCAAAGTCAGATGCGTCATCGTACTCTGTGCTGGCCAGAGTTTGATCCGTGATAAAAGGGGGAGGGGTCACTTGAGACGGTTTCAACGGTGTGCATGTTGATCAAACTGAGGAAATAAAGTAGTTCCGAGGGCTTGAAACGAGAGATGCCAGCGCCAACAATTGATGGGATCGTTGAAATTTTTTGTTCCTTAATTCGACTCCTTACGCGAGTCCGGCTATGCAGGTGTTCAACAAACTCGCCACTATATGCATCAAAAAAATGTGGTGGCGAGATGATCTTGGTTTTATTAGTGTCTTAAGTGATCTTGTTCGACGTGTTGTAGAGAAAATAAAGATTGGACTTGGAGAGAGTCAACTTTCATTTATTGATAGATACAATTTTCTTTTTTTTTAAACTTTCGATGAAAGAATGGATGACAATGGCTTACCAACACCGAGTAAGAGATATAGGACCCTTTACATCATCCTCATGGATGTCCCAACAACCGATCCACGATCATCCCATCCCTGCATTACCCCAGAGTTACTTTCTGCCTTTCTTCCATTCCCATCGTTTTTTACACGTTACACGTACAATCGTGTTCAACAAACCCTCAGTAGTAGGACCGAGGTTCAACTTGAACTGTATTTAAATCAGTGGATGAAAGCTGTGCCATCCATCCACCGTATCCGTATCTGCGAGGATCAATCATTTGGACGTCCTTAATACTCTCCGGTTAGAGAAAAAATCGGAGTGATAGTTATCTCGTTGATCATGAATATGCTGATTATGATTGGCGTTCAGCCTGGAAGAAGGGGGGAGGGAGGGGGGGCGTACCTTTACCCTTACCCCAAGTTGGGGATAAGGGCTCAATGAATGGATACGACGAATGTCCCGAGCAAAGTTACTAATCGTATGGGAAAATGAGCGATGGTACTATTCAAATAATTCAGCCGTGGTTGGCTGTTGGATATAATCGTCGGGCCGAGGGTCTGAACCTGTTCCTCAAGCGTAAGCATGCGCTTAGACTTGGACATCTACTAATAGTCGGTGGCAGAGCATCCGACGATATCTTGTTATGCTCCTTTTGATGTTGCGGTTGGTTGGCCGATTAGAGTAATCTGCTTACACTTAGACCATCATTGAGCGACGTCTCACGGGTTTGATCCATCGACCTTGACTACAATGTGGGTCTCAATTTTGTACGTCTCTACTGCCTCGTAAGAGAAAACACCCTTCTTCAACTTGTTATAGATAACTAAAAGGCTCGCCAACCGAAACTGTACTGCGTTGGAGGTCCTAACCGGTTACTTGGTGGTCTACATGTGCGGTACACTTGGTTCTCTGCTAGGTCATTTGGTAAGCGTTCAAACGTTCAATACAAAGCAGTCCCTTCTCGAGTCATTTTTCCTTGTAACGGGCCGCTCGGTTCGTTCCTTTACCCATATAGCTTCCCCTTTGCCATTCGGCGTTACGCTATCTCATCGTAACTGTACATCCAGGATATTCTAAAATGCCGACGCGCCAGTGCATAGGCTCCTCCAAAAACAAATCCAACGTAACCAAAAAAAATGGTGGAATAGAAACTTCCTCAAAGCTCATATAGTTCATTCGAATGGCTAGTCAGCCGAAATTATTTTTAGCACTTTTGACTATAAACAGAAGAGAGTATCTCAATACCCATGAGAGAGAAGCACCAACGGTCATGGGAGAAAGGCATCGATATAAACCATGAGAGAGTTTAACTGGGGACGTCTCTCTTTCCTCTCCCTCCCGCACCGTCGATATCACATTTTCATCTTATTCCCAATGCCGAAAAAGCCTGTTTCGTACGGTGAGTGCAAATGTTGTGTCAGACGATATAGAGCAATACCTTATTTCCTCTCGTGTACTTAGTTCGACTGGGTAATTCAGGACTGAAGATCTCCAAGATCATCCTGGGATGTATGTCTTATGGTGATTCCCGCTGGAACAAGTGGGTGATCGATGACGAGGAAGAGGTTTTCCGTCATATTAAGATTGCGTTAGTGTCCTTGCGCATAGTTAGGAAAAACTGCCTTATCATTTGATCAGATACGACGCTGGGATTCAGTCATTCGATACCGCAAACGTGAGTCTTCCACTTATATATCCGGACGATATGCTATAGGCAAGGATGTTAGGTCTACTCCAACGGAGCCTCTGAGGTTCTCCTTGGCAAAGCTATCAAAAAGCTTAATCTCCCACGCGACGAAATCGTAGTTATGACCAAGGTTCGCGAGTCTGCGCTTCTTAATCACTACCTATGGCTAATATATGCATAGCTTTACAGTGTTGTTGGACGAGACCCCAACACAAATTTCTACGCGAGTGGCCTCAATCCAGATGAAGAAGGCTACGTTAATCAACGTGGTTTGAGCAGGAAGGTAGGCCACAACAATAAAAAATCCGACAGGTGCAGGCTCACTTACTTGGCTTGTGTGATCGTCAGCACATCTTCGAGTCTGTCAAACACAGTCTCGAGAGACTTCAACTCGATTATGTCGACTTGTTGCAATGTATGTTACACTTCTCTCTTTTTTTCCCAACATCTAAGCAAATTTCACAGGCCACCGATTCGATTACGATACGCCTATTGAAGAGACTGTGCGTACAGCTCATAATAGCCTAGTATGACTACGCCTGATGCTCGGACATCTTCTATAATTAGATGCAAGCTCTCCACGATGTCGTTCAAGCAGGATACGTTCGATACATTGGCATGAGTTCTTGCCACGCTTGGCAATGTGAGTTTCGAGTTCCTGCCTCAGAGATGACTCTTCACTCACATTCCATTGTTTTTATAGTTCACGCTATGCAGAGTATGCGGCTCTCAATTCAGTATCTTGTTCACTGACATCTAATACAACCTTCACAGACTATGCCATTACAAACAAACTCACTCCATTCATTTCCATGCAGAACCACTACAGTCTCTTGTACCGCGAGGAAGAACGTGAAATGATGCCCACGCTCAAGGTACGCGCATGCATTTCATTCTTGTCTCCGCCACTCACACGACGAGTGCCTCAAAAATAATAGCATTTCGGTGTGGGCTCTATCCCATGGTCTCCTTTGGGCCGTGGACTTCTGACTCGCCCATTGCAACAGAGCAAGGACACAAAACGAGGTCAGACCGATGGGTTTTTGACTAGATTTGAAGGCGTTAGTGGAACAGATGAAATCATCAATAGGTCGGTATTTTGAGGACTATATTCCTGAAAAAAGAAGTTGAAGCCTTGATTAGAGTCGAGGAAGTAGCCAAGAAGCGTGGTATTTCAATGGCTCAAGTTGCCGTTGCCTGGACTTTGTCTAAAGAAGGTGAGTTTACCAATCCGAAGTCCCGCCTCTTCAAGCAATTAGTTTAATTTGCTTGTAGTTGTTTCTGCGCCTATTGTCGGGACGACCTCAATCAAGAATCTTGAGGATATCATTGGTATTTGTCTCCTCATTATTTGTGATTTTGTTTGGACGCTGATAAGATCTTAGCTGGTGCTAACGTTGTCCTTACTCCTGAAGAGATTAAATATCTTGAGGAACCCTACAAGGCGCAATCTATCATTGGCCATATGTAAACTCACACTTGATAGTAAGCCCATTATTCTCGAAAATTTGCATTTCTTGTATATGAAGTAAAAGTCGGTAACATGTGGGAAAAGAAAGCTGTAAACCATTTGAAGATTGTCATCCCGTCTCGTACAGTGGATTGTGAAACGTTTGTCGAATCAAACAACACAAGTATTCAGGTATCTAACTGGAGTAAGAGTAAGGTTGATGAGGCTTTGAAAGGCAAAGTAACCACATCAAATATACATTACGAGCCGTTATAGCAATTACAACAAAAGAGAACATAACCAGTAAAAACATGCATCTCTCTCCTCAACAACAAACTAAAATCCGCTCGCCGTAACTCTCAACTGCTCCAACTTTTTCAAGACTTCCCCGATGCTCCTATCCAGCTCACCAGCAATCGCACTTTGTTTCGACCCAGGCAATTTGGCGTACATCTCGCATAAGTCCCCGTCCACAACCGCTTTAACCGGGACATAGTACCCTCTCCAACTCAAGTGATCTCTCCCAACCAAACTGATTTGTTCTGTACGCATATGTTGCTCCAACGTCGATATGAAGTCTACGTCTTCCTTGGTGACGAATGGTACCAAGATACCTATTGTCCCATGTAGACCCGTATATAGCAACACTTCGCGACCACCGGCAACGAGGGAAACCTTATGTATGGAAGTGACAAGATCCCCGACATGGAAGTGACAGATCATTTTCGTTTTATGGGGTGCACCCATGAATAACCCCTTTTCGTGTAGAATCCCAGCTCCCGTCGGGTCGTCATCAACTTGATCAGAGACTCTTGAGTCTAATCGGTTGACAAAAACATTCCCGAAACGATCAGCACCGGCCACAGTGTTATAATCCACCATTGTAGCCGCGCTTATCCATCGCGGCTGAGAATCATCGGCGAAAATTAGAAGACGATTTTCAGGAGCCTTGTACACCGCAAAGTATATTGACTCTTGCATGTCACCGACGAGGATACGTGATCCTTGTGTTGACAGTGTCACAATCGCGGAGCCAAATTGCTGTATTTGTCACGTCAGAAAAAAAGTCAATGTGTATTTGAAGGGTGACACTGACCTTGTTTTCAACTTTCCTGAGCATCTTTTTCTTCCCTATATCGTATATCCTCAATGCCTTCCCAACGCCAGCTACGAGCCTTCCTTGGAAGGCCATTAGCGCAAGCGGTACATCATCAATCTCCGTCTAATGCCGAATCAGTCGTCTGGCAGCTGTGTCCATGCGCGCCACTCACCTTATGCACCAGCTCCAACTGTCTACCATCCTCGAGGAATTTGTATACTCTCAAGAAACCACTTGAACACGTTCTGGGAGACAATTTCGTATCCGCAGCAGTACCCACGACCAAGTGTAATTCATTACCCCTCGCACTGAATGGCACCACAGCAAGCGAGAACGCTGACTCATTCCCATCCAACGGCACCACTGACATCGTTTTGCCATCCACAGGGTCGATGATACGAATATTAGATGCCCAGGTTCCATTGGGTGCTCTTGGTCGACCGAATATCTCGGGTGGCAGATTGAGAACCTCTTGGTCTATTGCCTTGTTTTGTTGACGCTGTACATAGTCAGTCATGTCACAGCAAGCGAGGGTCGCGAACAATGAAGCGTACCAGTTCGTTTAATTTTTTATCGACAGCATCCTGGCCCATAACATGATGGTCACCCTCAATTAGATAGAAGTAGCTATTCATAGGATGCGTGATGAATTTTCTCGGTGTATACGATAACGGAATCGAATCTTGTTTCAGTTTGATACCAAGTCTTGGGACATGGAAGATCCTGGTAACTGCGTCAGCGCAGATCGCATTGCGAGGCGGCGTCAATAGCTACTCACCTGAGCACAGACCCGGAAATACCAATTAGACCCTCAGGACTCAACTCCGCAGAGAAACTCCACGCATAATCCAAATTTTCGTAAATCAGGGGCGTGAAGTGCATGAAATTTTGGTATGTGTAATTTAGCCATGACCTTGATGACAGGGCCAAGATCGCTGGATTTCTGTGTATCAATACGCGCACAAGCTTGATTGGTCTCGTCCCCAAAAATCTAACAAACATATCAACTTGGTTCACAAAAGGCCACCGCGCCGAAGAAAACGAACCTGGTGCGTGTATCCGTCAATTGCCCGTTAATCGGATCCAATACCGTCCGGAGTAACACTCCATTTTGCAGCCCGATGTTCACAAACATCGTCGGTTGGGCCTTATTGATACTGGCATCCAACATATCCGCGATACAAATTGCCGACGGGGGCGCGGTCAGTGCTTGAAGACTGATTGTTTCAAGCGTACTCTCCGGGTCCAGGGAGATGATCCTGACTGTTTGATCCTCACACCCCACAGCCAAGTATGGCGTTCGTTGTCTTCCTTCAGGAACTTCACCAATGGAGAGTGCAAGTACGGTAGACCCCATGGCCTTGCGGTCTTGGTACTCATTCAGTTGACCATCCAGATCCAATTCAAAGTACACCAACTCTGCGGAGCTGAGCGCGACGACTACTTGCCGTTTATTCGTCGTTGCTGCGACTATCGTTTTATTTGAGGGGACACGCCATTCGTTAACGCGTCGATCTGCAAGCACGTGACGGATACCATGCGGATGAACTTGAAGAAGCGCGTCAGAGCCAATTTGTTGTACCGCTAATGTGGGTGCGGAGGAAAGGAATCCAGTATCCTGAACTTCCTCAATGGTTTCCCCGATGGAGAGGACGAGCGTGCCATTAACGAAGGAAAGGATGATATAGGAGTCATATGGGTCTGTTAACAGGATTAAACGGATGCAAGAAAGGTACAGACAATGTTCGCTTACCGTCTTCATTACGTTTGGTCGTCCATACAGCATTAGGGATACCGGGAAGCTCCGAGCTGACAGACTCTTCGACTTCCAAGCCATGTCGGAGGGTCCTGAGACTACTTCGAGCACCGCGCCCACAAGCAGCAAAGATTTGTGGGGTATCAGAGTTGGGGAGTAGGTTAAGAACTTTGGAGTCGATGATTGGGTCGAGAGATTCGAGCTCATCAGCGAGAGCTAAGTTGTCTAATGGGCGAGGTTTGAAGTAAGCGCGGGGAAGAGCGAGTTGTGGCTCGGCCATTCCAAGCGAAGGGAAAGATGTTGAACTGAACTCTGGCTCTTCATCGTCGTCTCCGAGCTTCTGGAACTGGTAGAGATAGCTGAAGATATAGTAAGACACTGGAGTAGGGGTCAGAAATTGAACACTTACTGATTACCAAATTCTGACGCGATGAACAAGAACCCTGATTTTAATATGCAGAGGCTTGAAGCAACTGGGACAGTATCAAAATATTTGATTTTCAGTGCCTTGACCTCTTCGTCTTCGTGTTCAATGGTCACCTTAAATAGATCACCGTCTTCGCTTTGGAGGAGGAAAAAGAATGCGCCCTGGGTAGCACGCGTCAGCCAAGGAATTTGGATAACACACCTGTCCTTACCTTCATTTTGTGCATGACGGCTGAAGTGATTATTACTCCCCTGTCCTTATCTTCGAGAGGATGCCGCCGTCGGGGGATGGGGACACGATGTTGAGGACTGTCCATATGTCGGTAGATGATATGGTCTTCACAGCAAACAAGTACTCCAGAAGGTCCATCGAAACGGTCTGACGATGCAAGTTGTCCACCGGGGACTTGTACGAGGAGATTTGCACGTGGATCCGTGGGCTCGCTCCATTTGCGAACGACGTGATTCAAACCAAGGTCAAGTTCGTAATACGTCAGCATCTAATTCAAGGTCAATTCATTGTACATGTGTACTTAATTTGACACACCTTTTCTGCCTTGTTGAACGCCTCTCCCGTAGGGTCTTGATCTGACTCTGAATAATCCACTTCGAGCGCCGCAAACACAGGGTTCTCGAACCCAACATCTAGCCCAACTATATGGTGGATAATAGACGAGTTTTTGTGTGCCTCTAGCGGGGACGAGATGGTCAAGTTGGCAGCCGCGTCACGGTTTAGAATGTAGACAAGTTTAGCCTTTTCCATAGCAGCGATCATCACGCTGCGTCCCTTGGGGTCTGTGGCAAGGTATTGACCAGGAACGATTCGACGTGCACCAGACTTTCCGAATGTTTCCTGGTGCAGTTTCATGAAGCTACTCGTCTTGGTGTCATATTCTAGGATGATTATGCGACCAGAGTCCGATCCTAGGATGGCGTAGTCTGAGAAAACAGAAAGGTCAAAGACATGGCGAAAAAAAGATACGTACAGGGTGCTCACCCTTGGTTGCACCTGTCAGCCTGAAGGAGGCGAGTGCCCGGATAGAACCAAAGACGTCCGTGGCAATCACGGTCACGACCTTGCCGGTCTGAGGGTCTGGCCGGAGGAGTTCGAGGCGCGTGCCATGGGAGACGATGATTTCCTGTTGTCTAGCACCAGAAAAATTGCCTACGACAGCCTGAGTCACAGCAGTGGGCGGCTGGAGCGTAAGATTGTAGAGGTGCATGGGGACTGGCACTGGCAGACAATTCTCTGCAGCGGTCAGCAAACGGCAGCCCTGTTGACTTTTGTTTGGCAACACCCTCCGAAATTATGTATTGGAACTACAACATTGACAAGGAATGCGAGTATTACTAGCTTGTCAACTCCCGGACGCAGTCGTAAATTTGGTCTACAGATGACCAATGATAGCTTGCGCCTGGTACGGCTCCTCAAGATACTTGATCTCCTGAGGAGTGAGGACAACATTCGCACCCGCTGTAAAAATCCATCAATAACGAAACATACTCGCACATATTCAACAGATAACTACCAATGATATCCTCAAGATTCTTGACTGAAGTCGTTCCAACAATGGGCGCAGAAACCACTATGCATCATACACACTAAGCATTCATGTTTAAAACCATCATAATCGCAAGCTCACCCTCTTTAGACAGAGTCCAAGCAACGGCAACTTGAGCCATTGAAATACCTCTTTTCTTGGCAACCTCTTCAACTCTGGTCACAATTTTAGACTCATGAATCAGAGATATGTGTTTCAAGTGCCCACCTATCCACAATTTCATTCGTCCCACCGGCACCAGTGTATCTAGGCAAAAAGTGCTCGACTTGACCTCGTGCAGTGTCCCTGCTCTGTTGCATTGGACGTGTTAGAAGGCCACGTCCCAAAGGAGACCATGGGATGGAGCCAACGCCAAAATACTATCCTCTGGTGAGATTCATCATGTACACAGAGACAGCAAAGATCAAACGGCCCACCTTGAGAGTAGGCATCATTTCACGTTCATCCTCGCGGTAAATAAGGCTGTAATGGTTTTGCATGGAAATGAACGGTGTGAACTTGTTCGCAATGGCATAGTCTGCCGAGTGTTAGACATTACGCGGGACGATTAATTAGAAGAAGCATACTTTGCATAGCATGAACTAGAAAACGACTCAATGTGAATAAAAAGTATGTATGGGCTGAGGTACCAAGACTCACACTGCCAGGCATAGCACGAACTCATACCGATGTAGCGCACATGTCCAGCCTGGACAACATCATGGAGCGCCTGCATCTAGAAAGATAGATGAGGATTAGGCATAGTCAATCGTGGACCGTACGTACTGTCTCCTTAATAGGTGTCTCATAGTCAAAGCGATGGCCTACAAGTAAAGGTTAAGTAAAGCAGAATAAGTGACAATGACTGCAGCGTACACTGCAACAAGTCAATATAATCAAGCTGGAGTCTCTCGAGACTATGCTTGACAGACTCGAAAATATGCTAATAATGGAGTCAGAGAAACATGCACATTCTGAATTCGTGGTGTGTCCGCCCACCTTCCTGCTTAAGCCATGTTGATTAATGTACCCCTCTTCATCTGGATTGAGGCCATTTGAGTAGAAATTCGTGCCAGGCTCCCGCCCGACAGTACTCCAAAGCTGTGAAATTGTCAGTCAAACGATGAGAGATGAAATTTGTACAAGCCTTTGTCATAACCACAATCTCATCGCGTGGAAGATCAAGCTTCTTGATAGCTTTTCCGAGAAGAACCTCAGAAGCACCATTTGAATAGGCCTTGAGAAATCTAATTTAGAGTGTAAAACTTATATACGCAAGCGGGAGGCGTACGTTTGCGGTATCAAATGTCTGAATTCCCGCATCATATCTAATATGGAAGGCAGGATCGTCTCGCGTGAGCATTACTAGGTGCAACAGAGAAATGAACTGGCACTGACGCTATTTTGATATGACGGAAAACCTCTTCCTCATCATCGATAACCCATTTACTCCAGCGAGAATCACCATATGACATACAACCCAAGATGATCTTCGAGATCTTCAGTCCTGATTTGCCCAGTCGAACTAAGTATAACAGCACGAGTTTGGGTTGAAATGTTATTCTTGGTTGACCAATCCATCTCACCCACCATACGAAATCGGCTTTTTTGGCATTGAAAAAAACGGGATGGGATATCAGCGCTGTTAAAATGGAAGAAAGAGAAATACCGTAGGCAATTCTCATGCTTTTCCTCTCTTTTAAATAATTCACTCGAATCAAGAAGCGTTCTGATAAATCAAACCAGGATTATGGAGTAGTGCCCGACGGACTGGGTTCATAAGACTCAACTGGCACGGCACATGTGAAGTCATAAACCCGTTGCTGGTATGCCGGTTGTAACAGAGATAGCTATAATTTCTCCTAATTGACAGCTTAAAGACCTACGAAACGAGCACCTTATAGCCATGCTGAGGTGAAAAGTGTTTGCAATGGTGTTCTTGTAGGGAAACAGGGTTACGCGTACCATATCGTACGGAAAATGTAAGAGCGAAAAGGAGAAGAGATTCAAACATTACACGTCCGCGTATTACACTGATTGCTGGAGGTTGCGCAGTTTGCTCAGACTGGGTGGTGTGATGGAATAAAGTTGTAGATCATGTATATTGATCAGAGATCGATCATCAACTGGTATACGCAGTTTCGGTTCCGGGCTGCTATAAATAGTCGGCCGAAGGTTTTCGCTTCTATCCACGACGGTGAGATGAGAAGCAATACATAAATAGTTTCTGTGTCTACTGTCTTACTATTCAGAGGTATGCTAATTCTATACTTCCCCAGGACACACCCCAAAGTTTGGGCCTACAAATGACCAAGGACGTCTTGTGCCTTGTAGGGTTCCTCAAGATATTTAATCTCCTCGGGAGTAAGGACAACACTCGCACCCGCTGTGAATTTATCAATAGCTGAACAAATGCATAACACATAAGTACATACCAATAGTATCTTCAAGATTCTTGACTGAGGTTGACCCAATAATAGGCGCAGAAACCACTGTAAATCATTTTAATTTCCCATTCTCAACGACATTGATAGTTTTTGGCAACGAACCCTCTTTAGATAATGACCAAGCAACGGCAACTTGAGCCATTGAAATACCACGCTTCTTGGCTATCTCCTCAACTCTGGTCGTGGTTCAGCTTCTAGCTCTAAAAGGATATGTCACCAAATACACACCGGTTGACAATTTCTTCCGTTCCACGAGCATTAGAATATCTGGATACGAACCAGTCCATCTGACCCCGTGTAGTATCCTTGCTCTTTTGCAATGGACGGGTCAGAAGACCACGTGCCAAGGGGGACCACGGGATAGAACCCATGCCGAAATGCTGTTTTTTGGGGGGAGAGACCACTGGTCATGTACTGGCCGGCCAGAATAAGCAGACACGCGCACCTGAAGAATAGGAATCATTTCATGTTCCTCTTCACGGTAAACAAGGTTATAATGATTCTGCATCGAAATGAACGGAGTGAGCTTGTTCGCAATGGCATAGTCTGCAGAGTTGAAAAGATCAGGCGCCGGTACGCTAGGGACGAATGGGAAAAACGCATACTTTGCATGGCTTGGACTAGAAGATAACATGATATAAGTGAGAAGTCTCCCCGAAGCGAAGTTTCACAACTCACATTGCCAAGCATAGCAAGAACTCATGCCAATGTATCGGGCATACCCAGCCTTGACGACATCATGGAGCGCTTGCATCTGACAGACAAATGAGGATCGAGTGTGGTAACTATGGACGATACATACGGTTTCTTCGATAGGTGTCTCTTTATCAAAACGATGGCCTATAAATCATGTTTAATACGGCTCATGACAAACGACGATGGCAATGGCGTACATTGCAATAAGTCGACATAGTCCAGTTGAAGTCTCTCCAGACTGTGTTTGACAGCCTCGAAGATGTGCTAGTAGTTGCAAATGTTGGTGAGTACTTGCCAGGCTCATATTGCTGTTGCCTACCTTTCTGCTTAAACCGTGTTGATTGACGTAACCTTCTTCATCCGGATTGAGGCCACTCGAGTAAAAGTTCGTGTCTGGCTCTCGCCCAACAGTAGTCCACAACTAGAAAGACGTCAGTGAATCGATAGAAAATGAAATTTGCGAATTTGCACAAACCTTGGTCATAACCACGATCTCATCGCGGGGGAGATTGAGCTTCTTGATAGCTTTCCCAAGGAGAACCTCAGAGGCCCCATTGGAGTAGACCTAATACCCCCAGTCTATAGCATATGAATCGAATATACCAGTGGGAGACTCACGTTTGCGGTATCAAAGGTTTGGATTCCAGCATCATAGCTAATTCGATAATAAGGGTTACTGAACATTTGACGTGCATAAAAGGACTAACGCAATTTTGATATGACGAGTAACCTCGTCCTCGTCATCGATTACCCACGGATTCCAGCGGGAATCACCATATGACATGCAGCCTAGGATAAGCTTGGAGACCTTCAGGCCTGAGTTTCCCAGTCGAACTGTGTAATATTCATTAAGGGCTGATAATTAACTATTGTAATTCACTCACCATACGAAATCGGTTTTTTAGGCATTGAAAGGGAAGGGATGAGACTATGGGTGCTGTTAAAATGAAAGGAAGAGATGCCTCTCTACATACGTTTCAACCTCTTATATAGCCCATTCGGAAGCAAATATTCTCGATTTTGCGAAGGATCTGAATGTACAGAAAGCGGCCCGATTTGCGAACCGTAGGCAGTAGTTTGCGGCAGGTTTGCGGAAGCCACAGGCTGACGCAATCAGTGCGGCTCAAGGGGTGACTCAGGCTGTGGAGGCATTGAGTTGCCGAACGCATAATAGTGGTAAAGAAAATAGCCACGGAGATGAGGGAACCGGAAATAAACTAAGACCAAAAATGGCCAAGCAGGCGTAAAATTCCTTTGTTCACTTTGTGCGATCGGGAAATTTTGAAAATCAAAGGGACTTCTTTGTTAGTCACTCGGGAGTACTCTGAAAACTTTGTTTCTTTACCTGTTCACTGTGAGAGATCTCAATGGGATGGTTCCATTAATTAATGGCTCTGACACTGGCTAGAATAAGAGACTTATAGACACATGGAAGGGAAAGTGTGATCAAAATGATCTCAAGTACGTGTTGACGGAGACAAATGTTTGAATCTTGTACGACGCACACGGACATCCGGCGGCGGCGGCCAATGCCATACTGCTGTTGTCACCTGAGCCGCCTGCGCATGCGTCGTAGTCAAACGTTAGTCCGTTGGGCCCACCTCCGAGAGTTTATGAAATACTCGTAGTTTTCAAAACTTCACACGGATCCTGGGACGCTGCCGAGTTGAATTCTACCATATTCCTATTGTACGTGAGCAGTCGTAACTTCTAAAGTTTCTGTAGTAACTGTGCCAGCCTATAGATTTAAGTAAATCCAGATCTAGAGTCAGAAAATATGGCCATAACAAGTTGATTCAGACACACTTCACGAAATAAATCCAGTGCTAGACCTTGAACTTGCGAACCTAAATGATGACTTGACAAACTTTCAGAGCCCTCCCTGAGAGATAGGGGTGCATAAAGATTTAGTTCTAAAATAATTCTCAATTACGCTATCGATTTCCACAAACATCCATCAGCTTCTACCTCATACAATCTCAAGAATTATGGAAATTTTTCTACGAAGCTCAAGTTAACTAAGTATGACCAATGACAGGTTGCGGTTTGTAGGTTTCCTCGAGATATTTAATTTCTTCGGGAGTAAGAACAACGTTCGCGCCCGCTAGGAAAATTTTTATCAATGACAGGACAGAGCCACGCATAACGAAAAGACAAATACCAATGATATCTTCCAGGTTTCTAATTGAGGTTGTCCCGACAATTGGCGCAGAAACCACTGTAAATCAGTTAAGATAATCACTTGATGTAGCGGGTTATCATATATGTGAACCCACCTTCTTTAGCACAGTGAGACCAGACAAGCCATCTTTTACCGTAATTAAGGCTGTAAACGGTAAAATACCCTTCTAGGGATGGTTTCTCAGGGCCATCGTATTCGACGGTGTTCCCGGCTACCGCTTTTGGACCCGTAAATTACTGAGGTATATTTTTAGGCGTATTTTATGGGTGTCATAATACAGTAAAATACATTTAAACCATGCGATTTAGAAACATCGTTTTTAATCGTTGTCTTTATGGTTCCGAATACAAAGAAAAATAGAAGTCCATAGTTGCAAAATCTCGGAAAATGAGTAGTCTACTGTAAGAATTCTATATACAGTCAACGCGAAACGGACATAGCGAACGTGAACTTCGACGCTAAACGCGTTTCTCCGTCATATGATGTTTTTTTGATACCACCTTTGAAGGTGGCGCCTTTTTCATGGTCTTCGGGAGCGTGTATACCTCCCAGATGCTTCGAGTTTTCGTTGAATATGCGGATGGTTGCGTGCGGAGAGCTGCAGGATCCGGAACAATGCATTCCGCCCCTATAGAGATGTTAATGACCGATAAGAAGGATAGAAAATACATGGCGTACCGTATTTGAGCCCAAAGCTGGCCCTTGACCTTTTTCTTAACCGCATATTTCACTACCTTGGGCCAAATCTCCTGCAGAGCCTTCTTGACTGCCTTATTCAAAGTCCTCGCCTGGTGAGCGTTGTTTTTCATTGTCGCGATATGATAAACATCGAGCAATCGCTGACTTGCGCAAGATCGCGATGAAATGTGCCGGATGCACGACTGAGGACACGGCCACAGTCGCGAGAGCCTGCCAAGGCGATAGCAGAGGGTGGCGAACATGCGAGGTGCGAAAGTGGAGGTCGGAGAGTAGCGGTGAGGACAAGCGATCGACGTGATCGCGTGGAGGAGGAGGTGGAAGTGAAAGAGTTGTACAAACAAGTACGCACCTTGAATTTTTCAGATACCCAAACACCAGCGTACAACAGCCAATTATCCACAAACGAACACCAGGACAACCACCAGGACAACCACCGGCGATATTGTCGCCTCATGCGCCTACCAATTCTGTAAGCCCCTCACTAATCAGCCATCCAGATATACTTACGCCTATATTAAGTACCACTTTGTTAATCATCATACCACGATCGCTCTCGTTGAGCTCCTCGATTATGCGCGACAGGCAGTCGTTGAAGGAGCTGGGTCACGGCCCTCTTTTCTTGTAGGTGCTTCATGTCTATACCTGTGAGGAAAGAATTTGATGTCTACAAGGCATTCGCGCTTAAGAGATTTCGCGGCGTCGAAGTTAATCGTTTCGCGAGGCCATAAGGCCCTCCCGTTCTCTCCTGCGAAGCCTTCGAGGTGGTGTCTCTTGGTAGGATCATCACCTTCATCCCCAATATCAAACGCATTGCAATTATTTGATGAATTTGAGATTACCAACGAGTGTAGCGTTATCGGCATCGTGATTCCTCAGTCGCTGGTGACGGTGATGGGCCTCAAGTTCATAATCTTGAGCGCCATTCTCACCTTGCGCAATTTTGTCGGACATATCCAAAACCTCTTCTGGTGTTTCAGATCGAGGCTGCCCTGCACCTGTTAGCGAGGTTCACAAACACGGGCAGATTCACCAACCTTAACTAGATGATTTTCTTCCCCTTCTGGAACTTTGGGTAGCTTATCGAAAGCCAGAATACGACTTACAGTTTGACAGAAATGACAAATATACTTGCTACGCTGTAGAGAAGAAGTCATTTGTATGCTTGAATATACAGAAAAAAAGGAACAAATCATGTTATGCGTTCATAGAACGCGAGATCTCGATGATATGGAACAAAAAGCCAGGACGACTGCATTGTTCCTCACCCTTAGTGAGCTGTCGCTTTTGAATGGAGAGATTCTCACCTTTGAGTCTTAAGACTTCAGCGGCCATCTCAAACGTAGTCCTTTGTTTCCCTCCTCTTAGCCAGTCTTCTTGTGAAGGAAGACTTGGGGTTACTAAATTCAAAGACGGCTGCTGTTGTTGAGCTGTTGGCAGCTAACTTACGGAACACACGTTTGCGATGTCCTTGGGTATTCTGTGATTGGGAGTATGCTGGCGCTTTGTCTGAATGTGTTGACGATTTGAAATGTACGGTGTGCGACGAGGGCTAGACCACTGCTACCCTGTTCTCGTCTATCCAATGCGATGGGCTCGATCCTGATCTTGAGCATCTATTTGTGGGTTCTATCTCGACTACAATCAACAAATGCAAAGCCCACGACTGACAATTTTCTGAAACATACCCGTTAATCGTCATGGAAAATAATAACATCAGCCGCGGCCAGATTGATCCCCAAACCACCAGCACGCATACTCAGGAGAGAACCATAGATAAATCACCCGCAGCTTCCTGGAATTCGTGGGCAAATTTGATTGACTGGGGGACAGGACGTGAGGCGTACTCATGTCACTTGAACACCTCCTGGGAGAAACGTCAAGAACTTGTTTAGTATGTTTTGTGTGGCCTGGAATATGTCTTGCCATGCTCACCCTGCGTATGGCGATTGCCAGCTTCCATTCAGGCCTCTACAACCTAGATCGCAAAATGAGTACGGCTCGACGAGGGCTTCGGTTGTTGTCTACTGCCGCTACTCAATACATTCATCACTCTATTTCTGTAACTGTATTGCTTCGATCCACAATGCCCCAACTATTCCCTCTGCGAACTCTCCCGACAACACACTCTACGGTATTTAAGTCGACAGCTTCGACGATAGAAGGTTCATGGCAGTAAGCGATGCCATCTTGTTCTGTTTTGTTGATGCTCTGGATAATAGCGAAAATGATTGTTAACGGCGAGTTCAGGTTTAGTTGCGGGATAACCGGTAATTCTAACACAACAAGACGCTGCAACTGGCCATACGATATGACAGTTACATATTCTGGCTCGCGTCTCCGTTGTCTTGCAAAGCGATCTACACAAAGGATATACTACATAGAATTGAATCAGTGTTCTCTTTACAGGCGGTGGGTGTTACGACCTTATAGCGATTAGCTCAGGTTGCAACTTAGGGCAAAGACTTGAGAGCGATAAGGGAATATAGCGAGTTGGTAAAGCGTAAGGAAATACAGGGTATAACTACGCTACTTATAGAGGAGTCGACTACCTAATAATAGAAGTAGAAAACGGGCTGAGTAAGTATGCCCGAGGTGTCTGACTAACGATGAGAACAAGTATACAAGATAGGCAAGGCGAGCACACGGAAGTGGGGTTATAGCACATGGACCTGGGTCAGGGGATAGTGGCAAAAATAGATCGTAACAGTGGGCAATGATACTGACCTTCACATAAGAAGCGTCTCGGCTATCTTTGCTCTGCCTAACAATCTGACATGCGACCATGATCTCGCCATTCCCGAGAAAGGTGGCCTTGCCATATTGAAGAAGGGGGCCATTGAGCTTAATGGCAGCCCGTACAGTTGATATCGATGCATCGAATCGCGTAGCTAAACTCGCATGAATCTTGTTACGAATAGGTATCGGAAGGATGTCTTTCTGCCGAGGGCCCCAAAGTTTGTAAGTGGGATCTAGATTCACAAGTGAATAATTGAATGTTACAAAGGCACGGTGTAACTTACATGACTCGTGAATTAGTTGATGCATCGTCTTCACCCGAAGGCCCAAATCTAACAGATCTTGTAGGTTGTACAGTAATCGAATTTGGTCAAGCTGGGCCGTCGCAACCATGAAGGTATTAATGGATTCGTAAGGGTGTCGCCGACTCTTGATGGCACAGAGCAGGTTGTTGCATTCCCATTCCATCGGATATGCCCAGTAACACCAAACGGGACCGGCTACTCGGATACCCCATGCAATGTGAAGCAATGCATGGAGAGTCAACGGGCAGGCAGGTAGTCGTTCCGGTTTGTTGCGAAAGTAATACCTGTACTTTGTTTAGAACAGGCCAAACACAAATTCTAGCTATTCTTACCGTTCGTAACCACATACCCAGTCAACAAAACCTTCCTCAATTTGATGTAACATCTCTTCGTTCATTTCTAAAGACAGGCAAAGCTTGAGGAGCTTAACAAGCTTCATGAAATGCTTGTAGTATACCGCCTTAGGAAATTTTCCACAGAGAATGATCGGAGCAATAAAGAGTGTCCAGTTCGAATACATTTCGGCAGACATTTGTGATCGTTTCTTGGCAATGTTGGGGACGCGAGCACTGAAAGAAGAGGGAATTGTCGACCCGCAGTCTTCCGTAGCTTTTCCAATTTCATCCCAAGCCCGAGGCCCTATGAAATAACCCTCATTACTGTGGTCTAAGTCTTTAAACTCGCCAATCCAGAACGATATAAGGTTGGGGATCAAATTTTCCCAAATCAAGTGCATGAAATCAAAGGGAAACGATTGAGGGAATGAAATTGCGGATACATTTGAAAGGACTGGTATGCCCTTAATACCATACCGCTTTGCGAGATTTTCAAATGCGACATTAGTAGGCGACATTTGTACAGCGATTGCTTGTTCCATCAGTTCCTGGTGTGTCCGTATCGGAAGATCCCTCGGATCATAATGCGTTGGATTAGCGTTCCCAAGATTGTCTCGTCGTAAGGGAACGTAGTATGTTTTTTTGGCTGCGAGATGATTACATATGCCTTTAATTTTGCAGACGCGACATGGAGAGAGTGCATTCGAGCCTTTCATGTTCATGATGAGGGCCATGGCAGGGATGTCACCGAAAAGGAGGATGAGATAAGCGTGGAGGATAAAATATACCTCGGAGACCGAGTCCCAAGCCTTGACGCCAGCCTCGAGCTGTATCAACTCTTGAACAAGCGGCCAGAAATAAGAGTCCAAATCCCATGGTTTCTTGGGGCCTGGAATTACACCAACTCGTAACCGATGCTTCTTTTGGAACTGTATTTCGGGCGAAAGATTGTAGACAAATAAAACGATTGGCCAGCATGTTTGGCTACGTCGTTTGAAAGGGGCAAACCCATCGGTTGAAAGACCAAGGGCAACGTCGCGCTCGTCGGAGAAGTAAAAAAATGGGTTGTCGTCGTCGCCTGTGGGGACAATAGTTCGAAGGAGTGATTGATAGTACGAGCCATCAAAGACATCTCTAATTACGCCCGGTTCGTGCTGGAATTCAGCCCGATAGCGCATTTTTTGAGCATGCTCACGACTTGCCAACATAGCGAGTAGACGAGGCATGATAGGAAGATAGGCAAAATATTTTCGTGGTTGACCCTTGGTGTTAAACCTTGGTTCCTTGCATTGGGGGTTTGGACATATAGTGTAATGTTCATATGGCCCAGTGAAGCAGACGCAGCTGTTGATGCAGCAGCTGTAGCGAACGGGCTGCAGACCGGACAACTCACGGACGCGTTTCTTCATCATTTTGAGAGAGCTGTGACGCTCGTTTCGAAACACGCGCTCCATTCGTACAAATGTCCTATCGGTTAAACGGTCTTCAATCTTGAGAACGTATTTGAGGAGAAGGTCAACGTCAGCCTCATTAAGGCTTTGGAAATCATCTGTCATTGAATAAATTACATGAGATTGAGCAAGTGAGGATAAGAACGGACCTAGTGCCGCTACTTCGCGCCTCCAACGTTCCAGAACTCTATCCCAGAGAGTAATGCCCGCCACATCGGTACAAAGTTCATCACTTTCTTCATCCATTTCGTCATTGCCTTCCGAATCTTTGTCTGAATCCTCTTCGTCTGTAGGTAGCAAGTCGTAGAGCGCGTCAGTAGAAGGGTCAAGTTGTTCCTCGTCGTCGTCTTGGGAATCCTCGTCGTCTTCTTGAGGAACTTTGTCGTCTAACTCTCGCATCCGCCGACAAGTTTGTCTCCAAGTTTGCTCCATCGCCACTCCCATCTGCTCTCTCACTCTAATCGCCCGCCTGACATCAGTGCCTACTTGTTCTTCGGGTGGGGGGTGGTTGACAGCAGGGAAAGGTGGAGGTTCAGCTGCATGTAAAACGTTGTCTGCAGTCCCAAAGGGAATAGATGGGGGGGGAGGCGATGGTGGAGGTGGTGGAGGGGCGGCGGAAGAGGTGTGCACATCCGGGTGTCTGTTTGTTGCTGGCTCGCTGTCTTTTAAGGCTCGCTTGTTGCGTGACCGCCGTGAGGCACTCCATACCCTGTGCGCGACAAACTTGCCTCGGTGCTTCATGTGTCGCCGTCTTACCACAGGAGTGACCAGTTCACCACAAGGGCAGGGGCACCTGACCCTAGATATATGGCGCTTAGGCGGCATGGTGAGAAGGTTGTACGGGGGGGTGTAGCTGCTACGGGTGGAATATATGTAGCAGGGGACGGACGCGGAATAATTTTCCAGCCGACCGGCTGTGTATCGACCGAGCCAAGCCCAGGCGGCTTGTAGGTAATTCATTTATCAAAATTTTTCATTGACTGCTAGAATTATAGGGACATAGAGCATCACGATACATCGTTTTACTGGGACGGCGGAATCGTCGTAGGCCAACAACGAATATTGGTGACGAGATGAGCGACATCGGGAGAGGATAGTAGTTGAGAAGGTTGTAAAAACCGGAATTCAGAGGAGGGTGTATACTGAGGGCTCGGCATTCCCACTGCCTTTGAGTATGGGCCCAGTATACCGGGCTTCGAGCAGCACGGCCCGTCATCTTTAGAGGATATTGTAAGCCGGGCAGCAAGTGGCAATGATGAGGCGATTGAAGAGATGACAATGCAGTAAGGAATAAGGTGGATGGGGAGATGATTATAGCAGGAGCCTGCCATAGTGAATGAAGGGTTGACACCGGACAGTCCGGCGCCAGTAAAATTTGGATGGATGGTTCATTGCCGCCAGTGGATATTGATCTTGAAGAGTCTTCATACACGCAGAGCCTAGTACAGAGAATCAGCTGACAGATACGGTAGGCGCTGACTTACCGGGCCTATGGACTAATCGTATGGGGGGAGAGAGAGAGATCAGCGTTACGTGGTCACGCCAGTAACATCACCAAAGTCACATTTCGGTTGACAATGATGGCATCAAAGATCATTACTGACAACGTGACCAAAGTTCAGTTCGATACGATCACTGATCCAAATTTTTCTCACTCACCACGTTCACCACCATCCCGTCCTCCTCAACCGCCGTATCTCGGACTGTCCGAGATAGACACTACTAGCTCTTGGACTGTCCAGGAGCATCATTATCCACCCATTCAAAAACTCATAGACTCCAATCTTATCATCCCGATCTCCCTCAACAATGCCAGGCCGAGCCTACCTTATCGATGGCGACATATACTATTCGCCTAACTGCGACAGAGATGTGCAGCTACCTGGCCAACTTAATCTAGATAATGTTACTTTGTTCAATCATGTGGGCGTGGAAGCCTTTGAGGAGCCGTTTTGGTGGTCTGAGAGGGTTCCGTGGCTGGGTTTCATGCCGAGGCGACCAGTGTGTTGGAACGGTGCTCTCGTAGAAGACCTTGGTTATATGCCTCGACAACTTCTTCAAAAGGATGATGGCACGCTTTATAAGCTGCCGTTTCTTTCTCAAAATAGGTGGCTGGCAGTAGAGACATTAATTCGAGAGGTGTTGGGAATCTTCTCGCGCCGTTGGAACATACAGTACCTAGAGCCCTATTCTACACGAAAGTGGGGCTACACTAATGGCCACCCCACTGAAGCTGAGACGTGGAACCATGCGCGTCAAGGCCGAGACTGGTTCGCGATGTGGATTGCCCTACTATATTGGATGTTGAAGGTGATTCCGGAGGATCCGAAGTATCTGGAGGGTATATCCCCTACAGAGTGGTACAAGGTGTTGGTTATGTGGGACAAGAGCCGTATAAGCGTGTGGGAGTCGCTGCGTTGTGCTCCGTTACTCCAACGTCTCTGGGATGCCAATCGCGCAGGGGTATTTCTACACAACCCCGACGATCAGCCAGGCCAACCCTCAGCTTGGTGGTTCGATCACTGTGGAATGCCGATATGGTATCGCTGGGGGTCTCGAGAAATCACGCAAAGCAGACGGGCTAACTTTTACCTAATGGTACCCCCACCTGAAGTCCTCCAAGCCGCAACCACTGTCATCTCGCCTTCTATACCTTCCTACACCTCTAACCCAGAGTATGAATGGGAGGATTCACAAATCTATGGTGTGTAGCATACAATACTGTCTCAAATGTCAACTCATGCCTTCAACAGAGCCTCACTTTACGCCAGCAAGCCCCCAGCCATTACATGTCGCTGAGGACGACCAACAACCCCCTTCCTCGCCCTCTCAAATCAGCAAACTTGTTTGGAAGAATGGGCGACTACGTCAAGTTGAAAGATCGGGCCGAGATGTCTGGGAAGCGTTTGAGAAGAAGCACGAGGAGAGACACCAACGAATGCTACTTCATGAAACCCCCACTGCTCGACAACCAAGGCTTAATCGCACAAACAAGCCGCCAACCGTGAGCGCTGCTGTGTATGTGTGGGACTGGAGTCTGGATACTCCACCAAAGTTCGTTCGTACTCTGATCCCGAAGCGAGATCGTAGCGAGACTCTGGAAGAAGCCCGCCCTGGTGAAGCATGTTACGATTCATTTTGCAATGAGTGGAGTCTTTGTAGTGAGTGGGTTGATGAAGCATATGAAGAATCGGATGATGGGATAGATGAAGCAAAAGCACAGGAGACACGCCAAGATGAGGGAGGCCCAAGCTCTCCCACCAGTGTTTCTCCAGTTCATACTACCGTGCCTCTGTCAACTAGCCCCTCAGTGTCGTCGTCGGCGACAGCACCCCTCATGACCTCTGCATTGGTTACCTCCCCCGTCAGTCCCCCTGTAGAGCACGGCCCATGGCCCATCCCCCATGAAGAATGGGAGCGATCTCAAGTGGAAGTCCTTGATGTCCTGAAAAAGTTCTATGGTTTCTTGCCCCTCAACTATCCACCCAATTTGGACACTCAGCAACGTTAGCCAATATCAAAACTCTGCTCGCTATCACTGGCATTTGCGCCGTCAAACCCAACAGTGCTTTCTGGACAACACCAATGGGCCACACGTGCGTCGACTTTGGGCTGTGCTTGGCCAGCAAGGAAGGTGACGAACTGCCAGCAGGTGTGTGGGACTTGTCCTCAAGGTGCAGAGACCCTCTCAAGTTCTCTCCTTGGCTACGCTGTATCAAACGAGTGCAGGCTGGCCCTCAGCTCCTTTATATGTTTGACTTCGGCGACCTAGCCACTGCCTCCTGGAATATCGCTGTCTATACCGCCTCTGCTGCTGTCATGATCTGTCGTCTACACCCCGAGCTCAATGACGAGGATATTGCCATCGAGCTGGCACAATCCGGTGTCCCATTCCAAACCTTACAGAAACGAGGCAGCCTCCGACCCGCGCGTCCTGAACTACCATGCGCTGCAACGCCGATGATCTTTTCGGACCATGTTTTCACACCATCGGACTATGACTACTGGAAGCAAAGGTGTCAGTCCATATTGGCATCGCAGCGCGGCCGTGCGGCCATATTACGTGGTGGTTATGTTCGACGCTTGGCCTTGGATGGAGGTATCAGTATAAGTGAAGCTTTGCAAGGGCCGTCGGGTCTACATCATGACAATGCTCTCAACTTTTGCGCAGTCGATAAACATGGCGTGGAATATGTGGATGATGATTTGATGACGAATGAGCTGGATCTCTTATGTGGCATTTATCAAAGCTTCACAGGTATGTTCTACAATACAATATCATACAGTTTCGGTGCTCAATGCCCTGTATAAGGCATCGGTACAGGGATCAGGAAGCAGTCATGGAACCCTCTTGTCTCCACGTTTGAAGGCAGTGGCGATGACCAAGGCCGTTGGGTCCCTCGCCTAGAAGAACTCTACACGAATCGTCACGCTCTGATCCTTGATGAGAAGATTACCGTAAATCTGAGATTCCTTCTCACAGCCACCCAATGGCGCCAGAACACTCGAGGTTTTGGGGATGCTCGGAGAGCCAACACATCTGTGGAAAAATGGTCGACACGATTTTTAGGGATTTTTTGTAGCACATAATTACTTTTATCTGTAAGTTATTGATGACGCTTGGTGCAACCCTGTAGAGATTAGAAATTTTCACGTGTAGTAGATCCCATTTGTACATTATCTTTTGCATTTCGGTTGGCATTGGACTTCTAGTTTACATTGTAGCCTTCGATGGACATACTATCAGCGCCTGCAGTTCCTGTGGGAACATCATCTGATGCTACATCTGGTAAGTTTTTCTTGTCGCAAATCTATAGGCTCAGCATCACTGAAAAGGCACTTATAGTTTATATTTTGACTATAATCAAGTAATAAAATAATACATTCATGTCGTATATTTCACTTGCTAATGGTATGTGCCAAACAATTGTCATGGATCGTTCGCTCACTCATTGCCTTATACCAAATCCATTACCAATGGCAGGGAATGTATTAAAATATATCATTCTGTTCTGCTCTAACCACGCATACTCAGATTGCGCCTACTGCAACACAAATCTTCTCCCCATGCTCTGACAAATCCATTTCGATCTTGAAACCGCCCTTGCTATTGTTCGGAATACTAATGTGAATAGTTTTAGGTCGCTAAAGTGAGAGAATTTAGCTTTCTTTAACCTTCAAAAATAATCACTTACCTTCTGCTGTTGCTCGTCTAGACCTTTTTCGATTAAGACCTCAACAGCATCCTTTCTACGTCGTTTCCGGCAGCTCTTCTTCCATTGTTTTTTAGCGTCATCGGCGTCTTCTGTGACTATTGCCTCAACAGCAGTACACTGGTGAGCACTACCTGGTTCGGCAACGAAACCGACTGCGATTTCCGGCTGGGCATTATCCTTACCTCCAGCGGCGGAATCAATTGCCCCGCCTTCAAGATCTACTCCTTCGGTGCGATTCCTAACCGACCTTTTTCCTCGTTCCCTAATCACTGTGTGTTGTTGAGCATCAAATGACTGTCCCTTGTAAATTTCTTACCATCTTGCCAGCTCTGTTCGCTAATAAGTGGCTTGGTTGCAGGTGCCATCCCGTCAGTGGAACGTGATGGCTCCTCCATACCATATGAGGGCGACAAGTATTCTCTACTCGGGTGAGGTTTATCTGGGTGCTCTTCGAGATACTGAAGCAACCCCTGCAGATTATCAAAGTGTGGAACATCATAAACTTCGTCCCACAAGCCGTCTGGGTCTACAGAGGTGAATCGCTTCGAAGGAGGAGGCATCAGTGAGGGCTTTGAATTGTTAGGGCTGTTTCCCGGAACTTATACCTTTTCCATTTATAGATAAGTGTTTTATCAGATTATCAAAGCGACTTCGCTATATGCACAGCCAGGTATCGGAATCAAATTTGCCCGGCCGTATGTACTAGGAAGACATAAGTTAAGCATTATCTTTTCCAATTTCGCTATGTGCTGCTCTAATAATCTTGTTCCACCACCGCCGCCTCCTGCCAAGCGACCGAGGCAAGACGTACTATCCGCCCCACTGGATGTCGGCACTCATTATACCGGGCTAGAATATGCAGAAAGACGTAAAGTGGAGTATATTTCTCTCATTTTTCCTGTTAATAATTCGGTGAAACATTGTTACCACCTACACCGTCGGCCTACATGTGTCAGCTCTCTTTTGTCCGGCCACCGCATTGAGTGGCAGTATGTCGAGTCATCGACTGTCAGTATGATGTCTTGTCCGTAAGTTGCAAAGTATTTAAGTTCTCTCCGCGTTGTCCTTCACATTTCACAGCTTTCCTACTCTTCTACGCAACTGCATTGCTTACTATGCCTGCTAGCAAACAACCAACCAAGACCTCCTCCTCGTTGAAAGAGAATCAACAAGTTCGGGCAATCCCCAAAACGAGTAAAGCCACTCCTCGTGACGGTCCCCGTAATACTGCTCTTCAACAGCTCGACATCGGCCAATTAAGAAATCGTGTCATTCAACAAGAAGGTAAATCATCATCCTTCACTATATTTGAATCTCATCCTGTTTTCAGCGGAGCTTAACCAGTTCAGGAAAGCCGTAGTTTCACGCCCCAAGACCAAAGGTTCTCAAGAACTCATTCCGCGCCCTGAGAAGATTGCCGACCTTCGGACTGACATGAGGCTGGAAAACAATAAACTAGTTTACAACCAATGCCGTGTAAATCCAGCTGATACTGTTACTTTCATTTACTGATTTACTATAGCGCATAATTAGTGACAAAATGAAGGCAGTTGGAATCAAATTCACTACGGTATACAAACTGGTTGACCTGTCGCAGTTGGCGATGGTAGCCAAACTCGTATGTCTTTTCCCTACTCGTCGGTTTACTATGATTTTCTTCACTCATCAATCTATAAGGCGAAGCACGATTATGCGGAGCTTCGAAAATATGAATCAGACTGGGCCATCTACGAGATAATCAAGGGGATACTGGCAAATTACCAAACCAATCAAACTAAATGAGAGAAGGCCTACACTGCTCATAATGAGATTCCATCAGCTGGAGCCGATCACGAACCGCAGACTGAAGGTAATGATAACTTTGGGGACAGGAATCTTGGAGATGATAGTGACACAGATCTCGAGCGCGACAACGAAATGGAGGATACTGTTGTTGGCGAGTTTGAGCGTAATGATGACTTGGAGCAAAATGACTTTGACGGTAACGATTACTTCGACTTGGATGACAGACTTGAGAATGGGGCTGATGCTGAGGATGCCAATGGTAACCTTGAGGGAGATGATGATGACGACGATTTCGAAGCTCAAGGCACTGCAGTGCAAGGAGACGGTGGTGATGAGGAGGGACTGATGGATGCTTTGGAACATGAAGAATCAGGGCCAGAACCAGAACAGCATGTGTGTCAGAACAATCCCTCTACTCAGTTGAAGACTGCAGCACAACGCCAGAAACAAGCCGCAAGGAAGGGGGTACAGGATGGGAGTAATAAAAGTACTGATATCCAGATACCTGTGCAACCAAAACCGAGGGCGCAACCGAAACCAAGGGCGGCTTTGAAGAGATCGTGCAAAAACATTGATGATGCCATTCAAGGTACTGGGGCAACGAAGCGGCGGCGACAAAACGATATCAACAACCCACTGAAAGCAAAGGGAAGGCGGCTGTAGTACAGACTGCATAAGAATGTGTGTGTTTCTTATTCTTTTACTATCTCTTTCACCTTACATCTCTGCGAAGTAGCATGTTCCTTCCCACCCCTGTGACTCATCTATCACTTAGCTGTTGTTCGTATTATTCTCCCACAAACTCTTTTTTAAAACAGCTTTTGTCCCGTTGCTTACATGTATAATCACGGCTTTTTAAACCTTCTTAGTGCCTCATTCACATTGCTATCAGCCGTATTCTTCTCTAAGTAACTCCATATATAAACATGTTTTGTTATGGAATAAACCTAGTTTACATCAGTTTTGAGAACTATGAAAAACTGTGTTATGTTGATTTTCAAGTGCGTTATAATCTAAGAATATCATCGTTTATGACTATGGAACTGTTA
This sequence comes from Agaricus blazei, assembly GCA_029719445.1. Lineage (NCBI taxonomy): Eukaryota > Fungi > Basidiomycota > Agaricomycetes > Agaricales > Agaricaceae > Agaricus > Agaricus blazei. The sequence goes on along the minus strand of SSNC01000008.1, from coordinate 420,215 downwards.
GATATATACTACTTGATTAGTAGTATATATCTAGTATTTTCATGGGTCAAATACTAGTTGACATACCTTAATCTAACTACAATTTAAATAGTTACTAACCTACTTCACAGCTGTTTTTCGACATAGTATTTTACCTACCATTGGGTCTCACAGTGTAGCCAGAGTCCAAGCAACAGCAACTTGAGCCATTGAAATACCCCGTTTCTTGGCAACTTCCTCAACTCTAGTCAAAACTTCAGCGTCCAGGTTCAAAGATATATGTTTCCCAAATACCAACCTGTTGATAATCTCACCTGTTCCAATAGCACTATCATATATAGCCAAGTACTCATCAGTCTGACCTCTCTTGGTGTCCTTGCCTTGTTGCAGCGGACGACTCAGAAGTCCACGTCCCAGAGGAGACCATGGGATAGAGCCTACACCAAAATGCTATTCATTTCGAGGCACTCGTCATGCACGTGACGGAGACAAAAATAAAAAAGCACACGCGTACCTTGAGTGTGGGCATCATTTCACGCTCTTCTTCACGATAATGAGATTGTAATGGTTCTGCATAGAAATGAATGGGGTGAGTTTGTTCGCAATGGCGTAGTCTAAGACGTTTTAATTAGATATGAGTGTACTTAAGATTTGATTGAGACTTGCATACTTTGCATAGCGTGGACTAAAGAAATGATTGCATCATGACTCTATGAGACCAAAGGCCGGGTAAATTACTAATGCGGAAAACACATCTGAAACTAGTTAACAACTATGTAATTCTTAGTGAGATAACAGGTTTACGAGTAGTATCTGAACCATGGAAAGGTCAGATATAATCTACCCAATCCATAGATTATATCTACAGGTTGCATAGGTATAAACGTTGATGTACTTAGATTTCACCAAGCCTCAAAGTCAAAATCACACGGTTTTTCGTAGTTCCAAAAATAGTTAAATACCATTGTGCATTTGGTAGATCCCATGGCAAAACATATTTAAATACGGAGCTGGTCAAGGGAATCAACAACAAACCACAATGTAACTAAAGCACCGAAAATTTCAAAATCTGTGATTATATGTGTAATTGACAGGTCGCAAAGTATTAAAAAAAGGGGTCTGCGAAAGAGGATTACAAGCCATAGCCAAGGAATAGACGAGAGAGAGGGAAGAAAAAAACATCCTACTACAGAGAGACATTAGATAGAGAAAACAGTAATGATAGAAGAAAATACCCACATTTTTTGCGGATCTCATTCAGTCTACCCTACAACCTCCTCTTCACTTTCCGTGGTTCATTAACACGGCCACCTTTGTGTTGTTTGGTTGGCCTAGTGTCTGGATTAGTACCATCAACCTTTTTGCATGATCGCTTCGAAGCTGTCCTTGATCCTGGTTGTGTAGGCATCTGAGTGTCAATACCTTTTGCTTTGTCGCCCTTCTCTTTGCCCACCCCCTTCCTTGTGGCCGATTTCTGTGTCGTAATCCTAGCTCTCTTGATGGGAGCATCACTTTGACATGCCTGTCGCTTTTCGGCTACCGTCAATCTGTCATCATCATCACCATCCTCTTCTAATTCACTAAGTTCACTGCCCTGGGCCTCGAGTTCATTGTGGTCATCATCCTCCAGGTCACTATTGGGATCCTGCACCTCATTAGCCTTGTCACCATAAGAATTGTCACCTTCGGTATCATCCTTGGGGATGCCATCAACGTCAGAGTCAATACCATCAAGATCTTCATCTTCGTCTAAATCACCCCGACCCTGAGCATTATCAGCAACCATATCACCCTCATCATCTATAGCGCCATTGTCCCCAGCATTTTCGCCGAACTCGTCATCGCCATTGGCCTGAGTTTCATCAGCAGCACCATCCAACAAGGTCTTCTTTGAAGGAGGACGATAGCCCCGTCTCAATTTAGATTGATTAGTTCTATAATTCCCCATAATTCCCTTAATAATCTCATAGATGGGCCAGTCTGACTCGTACTTCCGAAGCGGCTCATAATCATGTTTTGCCTTAGGAAAAATTAGTTGAATGGAGCATGGAAAATTGATACACGTACGAGTTTCGCCACCATGGCGAGCTGTGTGGGATCGACCTCCTTGTATTGCATAGAGAAATCTATTCCAGCGGAGATCATGCGATCACTGACTGTGCGCTACGAAATATAAATAATTGAAAGTAGAATGGCTGGCATGACTTACGCGGCATTGATTGTAAACCAGCTTCTTGCCTTCCAATCGCATGTCGGTTTTCAGGTTGGTAACTTTTAGAGGGCGCGGTATGACGCCCATAGAATCTTTGGTCTGCGGACTAGAAGCTGTAGTTTTTTTGAGCTGATCAAGCTCCGCTGAAAACATAATGAGATCCAGGCATGATAAAGGATGGCGGTTTACCTTCACTTTGAGCAAGTCGATTTCTCAATTGCTCGATCTCTTGTAGGGGTTGCTTACGAACGTGGCCACGGGAAGTCGCAGTACTCGCTTGTCGACCAGTCTGGACTTGATGGTTCTCTTTCGATGAGGAAGAGGTCTTGGTCGAGGTTCTACTAGCAGGCATGATTGACGATGGCGTTGTGAAGAAGAGCAGGAAGGTGTTGAATAAAAAACAAGTTAGTGAAGGGGCTTAAATACATTGCAGCTTACAAAGGGATCGCCGACACCGACATTCGATATCTCAACGCGCCACTGCTTGATACGGGAGCCGGATGGAAGGGAGATATTACCACATAGAAGCCGAAGGAGTAAGTATCATGAACGTTTAATAAAACGGAGAATAACAGGAAGAATGGGAGTATTGTATTTCGCCTTACATATTTCTGCGTTTTACGGTCGGGCACCGTTGACACCGGCGTCGGGTTCTTCAGGTTGTACAGTCAAGTAGCTTCAACTCGGGTGTTTGGCAGGAGGCGGCGGCGGCTGTACAGGAAATTTTGAGAGGAGGACAGAGTCCAAGTGGAAAGAAAAATGCATTACTTACGTCTTTATACTACACATGACCGGGCATAGTTGATACCGGTATCCGGCTGTGCTCATAACGAGTCAACTTTAGTAATTAGATAACACACTTATCTATAATGGGAGAATACTGGTTGGTATAAGTTCTGGGATAGTAATGTACTTACCAATGTCTCCTCTTTTGCGACTATCCTCCTTTTCGGAAACAGAGGACGAAACAACCGACGAGACAACCGACGACGAGACAGACGACGAGACAACCGACGACGAGACAGACGACGAGACAACCGACGACGAGACAGACGACGAGACAACAGGCGACGGGACAACAGACGACGACAAATTGCTTTTCGGTAACCAGTCCCGGCTGATCGCTTATCTCAAAGAGCATCCACACGTTCCGCACCCGTTAAGAGATATTCTGATACCACAGATGAAGTCATTAGGTTTGAATAGCGGAATACCACCCGCTACCAACAAACTTATTAGCGACGCAAGCTGGAACGATGGTAAGTCACTTACAAGTATCGATTACTTGATACTCAGCATCATTTAGTTATTATAAAACGCGGAGAAAGGTCTAGTAGGCCTCGCAATGAAGGAGAAGATACGACAGTCAATTCAGCCGCTGAAGGTAAAGGTGACGTTCGCCCGGAAATGATTGATCTCATTGCCGTACCAGCCAGTGTTCGTCAGGGCACTCTCGGGGGCGCAGCAGCAGCTGGAGGCGCTGTTGGTGTTGAGAAAACCCGGGAGAGTGGTTGTCGGAAACGCCATAGGGAAGATGCCGTTGAAGTGTTGATTGAAAAAGACCTAGACGAACAGCAACAGAAGGCAGGTGGTCATTTTTGAAAGTAGAAGCAAACTAATTACTCTCACATTAGCGGCAAAAAATCGTTCGTATACGCGTTCCAGACGGAGGGAAAAGCGGATTCAAGGTCAAGATAGACCTGTCAGAGCATGGGGAGAAGGTTGGTATTACAGTAGGCGCGATCTGAGCATACGTGGTTAGAAAAGAGACGTTTTGATATATTTTGATACATCACCTGTTATTGGCTGGAGATTTGGCGTAAGGAAAGAAGTAACTTGGACGATTCAAGCTCCCGGCATCAACAAGACATTACTAGAAAAATCAATCTATGACAACGGCTTTAGCACATACCGATAGCAGCGAGATACGATGATTATATTTTGAAAAAATTAACAAAATAAACTATAAGCATTATGTCAGCGACGTCAATTATATGCGACGGGAAAGACTTACCATATGTAGCATCAGATGATGTTCCTGCACTAATTGCAGGGTGCTATTAATATGTCTAACAAATACTGCGATGTAAGGTAAAGATGTCCAATGCCGACCAAGAACAAGTAAAAGCTGTACAAGTAAAATCTACAGGACGGTCTCTAATGTATAATATTAACATCATCAATAACAACTTATACAGATTTAGAAAATTAATTAGCGCAATAAGTATCAAGAAATCGAGTTGACCATTTTTCGACCGACGCATAGGCTCTCCTGGCTTCTCCAAAACCCCGGGTCTTGTCCCGCCACTGGGTAGCCGTAAGAAGGAATTTTGGATTCACTGTGACCTTTTCATTGAGGATGGAGGTGTGACGTTGCAGGTACAGTTCTTCCATGCGAAGGTGCCAACGGCCTTGATCGTCACCACAGCCTTCAAACGTGGAGACAAGGGGGTACCACGACTGCTTTCTGATGCTTGTGCCCACACCTGATACATGTGTTTAGCGCTTAAATTGTATAGTTTTACGTTGCACAACATACCTGTAAAGCTTTGATAGATACCACACAAGAGATCCAGCTCACTGGTAGTCATATCGTCATCCACATACTCTACACCGTCTTTGTCCCATGCACAAAAATTGAGGGCGTTGTCGTGATGTAACCCTGACGGCCCTTTCAGTACTTCGCTAATCCCAATGCCTCCGTCCAAGGCCAAGCGCCGGACATAACCACCACGCAAAATAGCTGCACGGCCACGCTGAGACATCAATACAGACTGACACCTTTGTTTCCAGTAGTCATAATCGGATGGGGTGAATATATGATCTGAAAAGATCATCGGCATTATAGCGCACGGTAGCTCAGGGCGCGCGAGCTGGAGGCCGACTCGCTTCTGCAAGGTTCGGAACGGGATACCTGACTGTGCTAGTTCAACAGCGATATCCTCATCGCTGAAGTCGGGGTGTAGACGGCAGATCATGAGAGCGGCGGAGGCGGTATAGACAGTGATCTTCCAAGGAACCGTGGCCAAATCCCCAAAGTCGAACATGTAGAGAATCCGGGCACCAGCTCGCACTCGTTTGAGATAACGTAGCCGATGGGAGAACTTAAGAGGGTCCCTACAACCTGGAGACAGGTCCCAATTGGCGGCTGGCGGTTCATCACCTTCCTTGTTGGCCAAACGTAGCACAAAATTGATGCAGGTATGGCCCATTGGTGTTGTCCAGAAAGTACTGTTGATTTTGACGGCACAGGTGCCGGTGATAGAGAGCAGAGTTTTGATGTCTGCCAGGCGTGCTAAAGTCCCGAATTTGGTGGGCAGTTGAGGGGGCGAAAACCCGTAATACTTTTTGAGGACATCAAGCACCTCTGACTGAGACCGCTCCCATTCTTCACCAGGGGCAGAGACAGGCATTGAGCCGGCTGCCGACGGGGCGTGCTCTACGGGGGGACGGATGGGGGAAATGGTAGGTAGAGGGGTTGTCGGGGGTGATGTTACTGCTGAGAGCGCCGACGGAGTATTTGTTATAGGCTCGGTAACATAGTCTGAAGAGGCAGCAGCGGGAGAGCTTGCGCCGTCCTGATCTCGGCACGACTCCTGTGCTTTTATTTCATCCGATTCTTCATCAGAATCCTCATATGATTCATCAACCCACTCGGTACAAAGAGTCCATTCATTACAGAATGGATCATAGCGTGCTTCTCCAGGACGAGCTTCTTCCAAAGTCTCACTACGATCTCGCTTCGGAACCAGAGTACGAACAAACTTTGGTGGGGTATCCAGACTCCACTCCCATACATACACAGCGGCGCTCACAGTCGGCGGTTTCTTTGCACGATTTAATCTTGTTTGTCGAGAGGCGGGGGTCTCATGGAGTAGTATCTTTCGATGCCTCTCCTCGTGTTTCTTCTCGAACGCTTCCCAGACATCGCGGCCTGACCTTTCGACTTGACGGAGCCGCCCGTTCTTCCAAACGACTTTGCTTATTTGAGAGGGCGAGGAAGGGGGGCGCTGGTCATCCTCAGGGACATGCACTGGTTGCGGACTCGTGGGCGTAAAGTAAGGCTCTGTTGGGGGCGCAAGTGAGCGATTGAAACATGAATGTCGTATGTCACATACCATAGTTTTGTGTATCTTCCCATTCATATCCTGTGCTGGCGGAATAGGAAGGAATAGAGGGTGAGACGACGGTGGTCGCCGCTTGGAGGATCTCGGGGGGGGGTGCCATTAGAGGAAAGCCAACCCGTTTACTTTGCGTTATTTCCCGAGGACCCCAGCGATACCAGATCGGCATTCCGCAGTGGTCAAACCACCAGGCAGAGGGTTGGCTTGGCTGGTCATCGGGATTGTGTAAAAAAACTCCTGCACGATTGGCGTCCCAGAGGCGCTGGAGTAGTGGGGCGCAACGGAGAGACTCCCACACGCTTATACGACTCTTGTCCCACATGACCAGCACCTTATACCATTCCGTAGGACAGATACCTTCTATATAGTTGGCATCTTCCGGGATTGTCTTCAACATCCAGTAGAGCAACGCGATCCACATCGCGAACCAGTCCCGGCCTTGATGGGCATAACGCCACGTCTCAGCCTCAGTAGGGTGACCATTCGTATAACCCCACTTTTGAGTAGAGTAAGGTTCCAGGTATTGTATGTTAAAACGGCGCGAGAAAATTCCCAGCACCTCTCGAATCAGAGTCTCTACAGCTAACCACCGATTTTGTGAGAGAAATGGTAGCATGTAACGCGAGCGATCGTCTTTTTGAAGGAGATGTCGAGGCATATAACCAATGTCTTCCATGAGAGCGCCGTTCCAGCATACTGGTCGCCTCGGCAAAAAGCCCAACCACGGAACCCTCTCCGACCACCAATACGGCGATTCGAAAGCTTCCACACCGACGTTGTTGAATAGGGTGATGTCATCGATGTTGAGCTCGCCAGGGAGCTGCACATCTCTATCACAGTTAGGCGAGTAGTATATGTCGCCATCGATAAGGAAGGCTCGGCCTGGCATTGTTGAAAGAGTCGAGTAGGTTGAGAAATAGATGGTGATGCTCCTGGACAATCCAAGAGCAAGTGATGTCAATCCCGGACAATCCGAGAAACAGCAGTTGGGGAGGACGTGGTGGTAGTGGACGTAGTGGTAGAGAATTTTGATTTCATCAGTGATTGATTAGTCATGTTGAACTCAGACCGTGACTTTGACGTCGTCATTGGTCAACACTGGGACGTGACGTCACGACGTGACTTTAGTGATCCGTGTGCGATTGTGCGTGCGTGTCGCCCATGTGACCGCGTCACAGAAGCTCATCTCTCTCTCTCTATCCACCACCATAGGATCGTCCCAAAGATCCAGGTAAGTCAGTATCTACCGCATCCGTCAGCTAACTACTCTGGTAGACCCCGAAGTCATCGCTATATCAACCTCAACAGCAAGATCCGCTGACGACGATGGGGACCGCCCTCAGGATTTCTTGGCGCCGGATTGTCCGGTGCCTACATTTGATTATGGCGGGCTCCCGTTATATTCACCTTCCACATTCCATGAGCTTTTACTTTTCCATCACGATGCCAATTATTTCCTCATCATCACTCGCTGCCTGGCTTACAATCGCCTCCGAAGATGTTGGACTACGATACTCGAAGTCACTCGCAAATGCCCCACCAAAAAGTAATGGGAATGACGGACCCCCATCACATTTATCTTCCTGACTTCTGGCGGTTGTAACTTAGCCGCTCACGTCTCTATCCCACTGTCGATTGCTTCATATCCCTTGCTCGTCGTTTGGCTCATGGCGACTTCGCCGTCCCAATACAACAATTTACTGCATTGTTTGATATCCCTGTAGTCCTAGAGTCAATGGAAATGTTTATAACCAAGTTGCCTATGTACCGCCTGGTTTCGGCTCGCTTAATACACAGCCGATCGGCTGGAAGAATATTCCGTGTGCTCCTACATATATACCCCGCCGTAGCTGCTACACCTCATCCTACAAGCTCTTCAGTATGCCGCCTGCAACTTATGTATCAAAAGTCAGGTGTCCCTGCCCTTGCGCCTCGATGGTCACTCCTCGTATAAGACAACGACACGTAGAGGGTCGGTTCAAGGATGTTTCATCCAGGGCAAGAGTGTTCGGTGAAGCGCTGGACCCGACAGACAATGACGAGCCAGTCAAAAGGAGACGGCTGGAAGTGCCCTCTGCTGCCGCTGCCATCCCACCGTCGTCTTTTCCCCCTCCTCAGACTCTCTCTGGAACCACAGATTATACACAACATGCCGCAGAACTCCCTCCTTTACCTGTCGACAACCACCCCCCACCACCCCCACCTGAGGAACCTGAGGAGCTAGCCCCTGATGCCAGGCGGGCGATTAGGGTGAGGGAGCAAATGGCGATGGCAATGGAGCGAACTTGGAGAAAATCTTGCCAGTGGGAACCAGAGCCAGATGGTGAGGATACTCCAGAAGACAATCAGGAACAACTTGATTCTACAATCGACGCACTCTGCGACTTAATAACTGCTGGCAAAGAGGACTCGGGTGATGAAGATGATTCAGACGTTAGTTCTGAAAGCAATGACGAAGCCGATGAACAAACCGATGACCTTGGTACAGACGTGGCAGGTATCACTCTCTGGGACAAGGTTCTGGAACGTTGTAGACGCGAAGTGGCCGCATTAGGTCTGTTTTTTTTTCCTCACATCCGTAAAACTATGTTTCTCATTGATTGATAGATGACTTTCAAAGCCTTGGTGAGGCTGATATCGACCTTCTTCTCAAGTACACTCTCAAGATTGAAGATCGTTTGAGCGATAGGACATTTGCGCGAATGGAGCGCGTGTTTCGAAATGAGCATCACAGCTCGCTCAAAATGACCAAGAAACGCGTGCGTGCCTTGTCAGGTTTGCAGCCCATTCGCTATGACTGCTGCATCAACAGCTGCGTCTGCTTTGCAGGGCCCTTTGAACATTATACTACCTGTCCAAACCCCCAATGCAACGAGCCGAGGCTTAATGCCAAGGGTCAGCCACGCAAGTCTTTCGCCTACCTTCCCATCATTCCTCGCCTACTCGCCATGCTATCCAGTCGTGAACGTGCTCAAAAATTGCGTTATCGAGCAGAGTTCCATCATGAACCAGGCGTAATGAGAGACGTTTTTGACGGCTCATATTACCGAGCACTCCTTCAGACTATTGTCCCCACAGGCGATGACAACAATCCTTTCTATTATTTTTCCGACGACCGTGATATCGCCCTTGGCCTGTCAACTGACGGGTTTGCCCCTTTCAAGCGACGTAGCCAGACGTGTTGGCCAATCGTCCTGTTTGTCTATAATCTTGCGCCCGATGTACGGTTTCAAAAGAAGCATCGTTTACGGGTCGGTGTAATTCCGGGTCCCAAGAAACCATGGGATTCCGATTCTTATTTTTGGCCACTTGTCCAGGAGTTAATCCAGCTTGAGGCTGGTGTCAAGGCCTGGGACTCAGTCTCCCAGGCATACTTTCTTCTTCACGCTTATCTTATCATCCTTTTTGGCGATATCCCCGCCATGGCACTCATCATGAACATGAAAGGCTCAAATGCTCTCAGCCCATGTCGCGTTTGCAATATCAAGGGAATATGTAATCACTCTGCGGCCAAAAAAACTTACTACGTCCCTTTACACCGGGACAACCTTGCCAATGCTAACCCGGTTCGTTATGATCCGAGGGATCTCCCAATACGGACGCATGGTGAACTGATGGAACAAGCAATCGCTGTACAAATGTCACTCACTAATGTTGCGTATGAAGATCTCGCAAAGCGGCATGGTATCAAAGGCATACCGGTGCTCTCAAATGTATCCGCTATCTCATTCCCCGAATCATTTCCCTTCGATTTTATGCACTTGATCTGGGAAAACTTGATCCCCAACTTAATATCGTTCTGGATTGGCGAGTTCAAAGACTTGGATCACAGCAACAAGGGCTATCTGATAGGACATCGCGCTTGGGAAGAGATTGGCAAAATGACGGAGGACTGTGGATCGACAATTCCCTCTTCTTTCGGTGCTCGCGTTCCCAACATTGCCAAGAAGCAATCGCAAATGTCCGCCGAGATGTACTCAAATTGGACACTCTTCATTGCCCCTATCGTTCTCCGCGGAAAATTTCCGAAGGCACTATACTACAAACATTTCATGAGACTTGTCAAGCTTCTCAAGCTTTGTTTGTCTTTAGAAATCAATGAAGATACGCTACATGGAATTGAGGAGGGTTTTGTCCAATGGGTATGCGATTATGAAAAGTAAGCATACCTTACATTTCCATTTTATCTTTTCTCAACGAAACATAGGTACTACTATCGTAATCAGCCAGAGCGACTTTCCGCCTGCCCGTTGACGCTCCATGCCTTACTTCATATTGCGTGGGGTATTCGAGTAGCTGGCCCCGTTTGGAGTTACTGGGCCTTTCCGATGGAACGTGAATGCAACAACTTGCTCTGTGCTATCAAAAGTCGGCGACAGCCCTATGAATCGATTAATACCTTCATGATTGCGACCGCTCAACTTGATCAAATTCGCCTACTTTATAATCTACAAGATGTGCTAGATCTAGACGTTCAGGTAAAAAGAACGACACATCAACTAGTTCATGAATCATGTAAGTTTTATTATGTTTTTTTCTTCGAGATCAGTCATTGAATTGTTAACAAAGATCCCACTTACAAACTTTGGGGTACTCGACTGAAAGCAACTCTTTCGCCGCCTATACGCAACAAGGTCCATGCGAGTCTCGCTACGCGATTCGATACACCTATATCGATTGTACGGGCTACCATCAAACTCGACGACCCTCTCCTTCAGTATGGCAAGGTCACACTTGGGGACGATGAGACTATACTTGCGTGTGACATTGCTGGGCAAAGTGAAGATAGCTGAGATGCCTCTTATGTGAAGGTCAGTGTTGTTCCTGAATATTTATAAAGAAAAATCCTGATTCAACTTAATGCAGTACGCTCTTCAAGTAGATCACTTTGCGAGACAAAGGAGACGCAAGCCAGAGTACGTTACTTGCTTATACTATGGCCAGCTGAAACGTCTTCTTGTACTGGAATTACCGGCCATCCCGCAGCTTAAATTGGATTCTCCGTCAACGATCATCTTTGCCATCATTCAGAGCATGAACAAAACAGAAGAAGACGGTATTACTTACTGCGACCAACCATCTATCATTGAGGCCGTCGACTTAAATACCGTAGAGTGTGTTGTCGGGAGAGTTCGCCATGGGAATCGTTGGGGTATCGTGGATCGAAGCGATACAGTAACAAAAGTAGAGTGACAGATGTATTGATTTAGCGGAAGCAAAATCGATGGCCAAAGCCCCCGTCAACCCATACTCTTTATTACATGTTGCAAGACGTTGCACGGGGCGGCCCAATTGAGCATGGATGTCTCATTAAAGCCATGGAGTTGGTGGATTTCGGCTTCAGCAGTCTTCAGCCTCGTCTCAAACTCCTCGGCAGTTTCAAGACACTATGTGATTTGTGGCTCGCTCAATCAGCGAGAACTCATTGGACTTATAATTGGAGTCGGGAGGGTTTTCTTGAAGCAAGTGTACCTATTACGAAGCTCGTCACGTATTTCTGCCCAGGCTCGATGTGCTGCCTCATGGTCTCAGCGTAGGCCTTTGTTCGACTCGTTAACAGTAGTGAGCGATAGTTGAAAAGCCTCACTTTCAACTACCGTGAAAATGTCAGCGACATCGGAGGCAACATATCCTACCTCGTACCAGAGTCCAACCATCAAACAGTCGGACTATATCTGGTGTATGAGCACTGATGAATACATCCGAGCGGTTCGTCACTCATCGTTGTGCATATGGTCCCGGAATACGAAAGCCACGACGGCTCTTTGTTAGAGGTCAGAGCAATCAGAACGTGGTGCGTCGAGTCTGCCAGTCAGAGATTCCTTGCTTGAGTGTTGATAGTAGGGGGTAGTTACAACCCAGCGCTGCAGCCCAGGACTCGAAGTCCTAGCTACGTTTGGGCGATCGACTCGCCTCGCACCGGAAGATCGAGAAGGGTGCACTCAGGAGTATTTCGACAAGATCTTAATGGCTATGATATTCATGATGCAGTTTTCCTGGCTCTACTCTCCATTGGAGAATCTGGGCGTGACATTATGTTGACGCGCGGTCAAGGACTCTCTTCTAGTATATCAAAGCTCGTACTGATCATTTTTTCCCCGGTCCACGCAGAGCATTAGCATTGTATATTGACGTTCGCGCCATGCGCTCGTCGATCAGAAGCGCAAACTAGCTAAGTATACCTCATTGTCCAAATTTATAACTGATCACTTGTATCGTAGTACACGCGAACGATTACCGGAAAAAGCACGCGAGAAGGATATCCTGATTGTACGACCGCCTGGATAATTGGGTGCTGAGAGTCGTCATTAGGTAGGGAAAGTACACGATCGGGCTCTGGTAGTCTCAATGGAGGCGGCAGAAATCGGCGAACTTCGTTTGAATCACGGTGGAAAAGCCCACATGTCTATATCTTGCGCTCTGTTGCTACACTATTCACGAAGGTTGTATTTGCCAACCATTTTTTGCACATTGTACGCTGCTGTTTGGGCAGCAGCAAATTTCAAGGTGCGTACATGTTTGTTCATTTTAATCTACCGCTAACGCCCTTGCTTTCATCTCCAACATCTCCTTCCCCCGTTCCCTCCACCCCCATGTTATCCCTCCTCCGCCAACCTCTGTTCAATGCCGCGTTCAGGAATTGCGCGGCCATCCGCGCGCCATTTTCGGGGTCTGGACTTCAGTCCCAACCGTCCATCCAGCCCTCGCCGTCCACTCAGCCCCCACCCTCCACTCAGTCCTCGTCGTCTGTTCAAGCCGTCTGCTCGTGGCGCAATCAAAAAACTATCCGCATCTACCGCATCGCGACGCTGAAGAAGGAGAGTAGAGTAGATGAGGCTGTTGAGAAGGCCCTGAAATACGTCTGGCCGCAGGTAATGGAGTATGCGGCTCAGAACACGGTTACAGGGGAGATATGGGCTCAAATAAGGTATATTATCTTATAATGTATGCTACAGGGCTCAAATTTGCGTTTGAAGGTCTTTTTTTCATCGCTCTGGATCAATCAACTCTCCATCTTACTCTCCGCACGCGACCATCCGCCTATACGATGAGACCTTGAAACATGTTGGAGGAGTACACGCTCCTGAAAATCCGCGGGAAGAGGCCACCTTCAAAGGTGGATTGCAAAAGATCTCCTACCACGGCGAAAAAAAGTCTCGCTTCGCATTCACTGTCCGTATTTTCTCGTAGCGAAGTACATTACTATAGCAAAGTAGTCTACTTCTAAAATATCAGCTTTTTTTCTCTAATCAAAACACCGAAAGACTTGATCGAAACACACCGCAAAACTATGGGTAACTTACCGCCCTGAGGCTTCAGTTATAAACTATATATATTAGGGCTCTGGTAAAGTACCGACATAAGAGAGGTTGTTGGTCGTGCTTGCAACCACGGCCAACCTTAACTACCCCTCGAGACGGGGTATTTTACTGTTTACCCCTTTTGCACCTGTAAACAACTGGTGTTTGGGTCTCACAGTGTGAGTAAGAAGGCCCTCTCGAGGCAGGATACCGAAACTTACATTGCCAAGCATAACAAGAACTCATGCCAATGTAGCGGGCGTATCCTGCTTGAACGACATCATGGAGAGCTTGCATCTGGAAATAATGGATGAGAATCGCTGTGTTTAGCTCAGGTCAATCGTCCATTGCACATACGGTCTCCTCGATAGGCGTTTCGTAATCAAAACGGTGGCCTACAACAAGTCAGTTGACCACTTGAAAAACCCCAATGATATAGGCGCAGCGCACATTGCAATAGATCGACATAATCAAGCTGGAGCCTCTCGAGACTGCTTGACCGACTCGAAGATGTGCTGGCAACAAGGGCCAAATAAGTATGCACGTTTCGTGGTTCATCTGATTCTCGCTTACTTTCCTGCTCAATCCATGTTGGTTGACATAGCCTTCATCATCCGGACTGAGCCCACTCAAAATTAAATTGGTGTTGGGCTCTCTCTCGGCAGTAAAGTAAAGCTACACAAATATAAGTCATAAAACTGTTCTCGAGTGTTGAACAAGTAGCAACCTTGGTCATGACGACGATCTCATCACGGGGAAGGTTGAGCTTCTTGATCGCTTTACCGAGAAGAACCTCAGAGGCACCGTTGGAGTAGACCTAATGACCTCAGTGTAACATATCATTTTTCTATACAGGTGGGAGGCTCACGTTTGCGGTATCAAATGTCTGAATCCCAGCGTCGTACCTGATCAGATGGTAAATTTAGTTTTCATGAGCACCTTGTGTGCAAGGGATTGACTAACGCAGTCTTGATGTGACGGAAAACCTCTTCCTCGTCATCGATGACCCAGGATTCCCAGCGGGAGTCTCCGTATGACATGCACCCCAAGATTACCTTGGAGATCTTCAATCCTGAATTACCCAGTCGGACTAGGTATACAAGATGAAGTAAGGTGTTGGTCTATATTATTATCTCCACTTGCACTCACCGTACGAAACAGACTTTTTAGGCATTGGGATAGGTGAAACGCGATATTAACACATGTAATGGGAAGGAAGGAAGAAAGATGTCCTTTATAACTCTTTCATGGCTATCGATGTTCTTCTCTCATGATTGTTAATGGCTTTCTGTGCATGGTTAGATTGCTTAAAACAGTGGTGCCCTTGGGAACCAGTCTGACAGATCACTAAGGGTGTATTCGAAGAATATCATTTATCCGATCACATTTAAACCGCTGCCGAGAGTCTACGTACATCGGACTCAAATTTAGGATTTCAATGAGATGATGTAACGCCTGACGGTAAGGGAGAAGAGACTACTGAAAGCGGATATAGGGCGAATTCTGGCTGTCCTTGATCTTGATTTGTTCCTTCTCGTCGATGGTGGTATAGGTAGGAGGAGGGACGATGATGTCTTCCGCAGAGTTGTATTCCTCGATGATGTACTCTTCATCACGTTCTCCGCCCATGGCATGGTAAGTTACAACGGTCAGGACCCAGAACATTCCGAGGAGAACACCGATACCACAATTCATCGTTTGCCGCCTGTCAATACTGGCGAGGAATCAGATCTTCAGATCCGGCCCGAAACCTGCATAAAGTGATTTCCGAGTCGGGGTGATGATTGCCCTTCGTTGACTCCATTAATCAAATGAGTCAAATTTTTCAGTAGATCCCGACGGCCACTTGAACGCGTAGCCCGTCTGCTAGTCGGTAGTTGAAATTCGCCGTTGAATATCTGATTATGTCCCGGCGGCATGATGTAAGCAAACCAAAAATAGGTTTGTAAACCATAAATATAGTCCGAGAAACTCGGTATCCTCCATAAAGCAAATAACTTCTGTGCCATGTAGCCTTGAAGCAAAGATCCATCTCATTCAAAATACGCCAAACGACTAATAGTTCATAAGTAGATCCTATATGCAAAAAATGATGAATATTCGATTCAACAAGCGTATCATAAACCACAAGCCTCCACCAACTTCTATCTCGTACAGTACATAGGAGCTGCGCTACAATCTCGAGAAGCATTGGAGTATTTGCTTATGCATAACCAATGGCAGGTTGCGACTTGTAGGGTTCCTCGAGATATTTAATCTCTTCGGGAGTGAGGGTAACATTTGCGCCCGCTAGGAGAAGTTTATTGCTTACTGAACGAAATCACATAAGTGGATTGACACGTACCAATTATATCCTCTAAATTTTTTACTGAAGTGGTTCCGACAATAGGCGCAGCAACGACTGGAAAAGTGTTACGCTGATCGCTCAAAATGCTGGTTTATTATATTTGTGTGAACCTACCTTCTTTAGACAGAGTCCAGGCGACAGCAACTTGAGCCATCGAGATTTTACGCTTCTTGGATACCTCCTCGACCCTACTCATAATATAAAACTTTGTACCTAAAGATATACACTGACAAGCACTCACCTGTTGATAATCTCATCCATTCCACTAATACGATCAAATCTAGACAGAAGTTGGTCAGTTTGACCTCGTTTAGTGTCCTTGCTCTGTTGCAATGGACGTGTCAGGAGACCACGGCCCAGGGGAGACCACGGAATAGATCCCACGCCAAGATACTATTTTTTTCAATAGGAGAGTGCTTCGTGATATGCAGTGAGACCAAGATAAGCCAGCACACTGACCTTGAGAGTAGGCATCATTTCACGTTCCTCTTCGCGATAAATGAGGCTGTATTGATTTTGCATAGAATAATAAACGGGGTGAGCTTGTTAGAAATGGCGTAGTCTGCAGACAGTGCATTGAATATCGGTTTGCCGGTGACTAGGTACGACGACGCATACTTTGCATAGCGTGGACTAAAACATGTCCGAGTATGAGTGCAGCCGTCTTGGAGCAAAGTCGTTAAACTCACATTGCCAAGCATAGCAAGAACTCATACCGATGTAACGGACATATCCAGCTTTGACGATATCATGGAGGGCTCGCATCTAAGGACAATTAGCGTAGTGCATCATTCGATCAACATTGTACTTACAGTCTCTTCAATAGGTGTCTCTTTATCAAAACGATGACCTACGCATAAGGATTACTTACAGCAAAAAGTGTAGCAATAGTAACAGCGCACATAGCAACAAGTCCACGTAATCGAGTTGAAGCCTCTCAAGGCTATGCTTGACAGACTCAAAGATGTGCTAACAATGGAGAAAGGTATATAAACGTGTACTTGTCAGGTCCATATTATTGTAACCTACCTTCCTGCTGAGGCCATGTTGGTTGACATAGCCTTCCTCCTCGGGGTTGAGACCACTTGCGTAAACAGTCGTGCCAGGTTCTCGTCCGACAGTTCTGTAAAGCTGTGAATGTGTCAGCCATGCGATTTATATGCTAGTAAAAAAAAAATGTAAATTTGTACAAACCTTTGTCATAATGACAATCTCATCGCGGGGAAGGTTAAGCTTCTTGATGGCCTTTCCAAGGAGAACCTCAGAGGCTCCGTTGGAGTAGACCTGACAAATCTAAACTCTGGCATAGAAATTGTGTGCACAAGCAGAGCACTCACGTTGGCGGTATCGAATGTTTGGATACCCGCGTCATATCTAATCAGATGATCAAACAGTGTTTCTTGAGCATTCCGCGTACGATATGACGGAAAACCTCCTCCTCGTCATCGATAACCCATTTGCTCCAGCGAGAATCACCATAAGTCATACAACCTAGGATAATCTTCGAGATCCTCAATCCTGACTTCCCCAGCCGAACTAGGCGCATTAAACCGGGCCGAGTTCAAACGCCATTTTTGATATCGACGATTCAGTCCAACTCACCATACGAAATTGGCTTTTTCGGCATTGGATGAGATGGGGTAAGATAACGGCGCTGTTAAGATGGGGCTCGGGAAGAGACGGTTCCCCGGCAGTTTCTCATGCTTCCGATTCTTTCAAAGCACCTATTCGATAAGGGATTCTCTCATTTATCACAACCAAAAGTTGTGCGAAGACTCTGATGGATACCAACGGGGATCCGGTTCCGAAATGATTGTAGACGGAATAGGTTAGAGCTATTCATGAGAGGTTCATGCCGGTGAGATGCATGAATCAGTACCGTGATTCGTCCAGACGTGAGCCTGTCGTCGTTGTAACGAAAATAGCTACAAATGATTTATAATTGAAAGCCAAATGAGTCACTAATTCATAACTCCAGTCACACGGAAGGAAAGAGCGTTCACATGAATTCTAGATACCTCTTGACGCTGCCGAGTTGGATTCTACCATGATCCTAGAATACGTGAGCAGCCGTAACTTCTAAAGTTTCCGTAGTAACTGTGCCGGCCTATAGTCTTAAGGCAACCCGGAGTCAGAAAATATCGTCATAACAAGATGACTCGGCCACAGTTCAAGAAGAAGTGAATCCAGTGAATTTGCGAAGCTAAATCTCATATGACTTGATGAGCTTTTAGGATTCACTTTGAGAGAGGGAGGCATGAGAACTTAGTTTTAAAATAACTGTCAACTAAGCATTCGATTTCGACAAGCTTCCACTAGCTTCTACCCCATACAATCTCAAGAATTATGGATACATTTCTACAAAGCTCAAGTTTACTAAGTATGACCGATAACAGATTGCGCCTTGTAGGGTTCCTCAAGATATTTAATTTCCTCAGGAGTGAGAACGACATTCGCGCCCGCTAAGGAAAAAGTTGTTAATGACAGGACAGAGCCACGCATAATGAAAAGACAGATACCAATGATATCTTCCAAGTTCTTAATTGAGGTCGTCCCCACAATAGGCGCAGAAACCACTACAAATCAATCAAGGTAATCGCTTAATGTGGCGGGTTATCATAATTGTGAACCCACCTTCTTTAGCCAGAGTCCAAGCAACAGCAACTTGAGCCATTGAAATACCCCGTTTCTTGGCAACTTCCTCAACTCTAGTCAAAACGTCAGCGTCCATGTTCAGAGATATATGTTTTCCAAATACCAACCTGTTGATAATCTCATCCGTTCCACTAACACCATCATATCTAGCCAAAAACCCATCAGTCTGACCTCTTTTGGTGTCCTTGCCTTGTTGTAGCGGACGAGTCAGAAGTCCACTGCCCAGAGGGGACCATGGGATAGAGCCCACGCCGAAATGCTATTTTTTTTTCAAGGCACTCGTCATGCGCGTGACGGAGACAAAAATAAAAAAGCACACACGTACTTTGAGTGTGGGCATCATTTCACGTTCCTCTTCACGATAAATGAGACTGTAATGGTTCTGCATAGAGATGAATGGAGTGAGTTTGTTCGCAATGGCGTAGTCTATGATATGTTTGTTAGATGTGAGTGTAGTAGAGATTTGATTCAAAGTCGCATACTTTGCATAGCATGGACTAAAGAAATGATTGCATCATGAGTAAGAAAGTTCTCTCGAAGCAGGATACCGAAACTTACATTGCCAAGCATAGCAAGAACTCATGCCAATGTAACGAACGTATCCTGCTTGAACGACATCATGGAGAGCTTGCATCTAACAAAAATGGATGAGAATCGCCATGTTCGGCTCAGATCAATTGTCCATTGTACTTACGGTCTCCTCGATAGGCGTTTCGTAATCAAACCGGTGGCCTACAACAAGTTAATTGAGTACTGGAGAGACCTTGGTGATATAGGTGCAGCGCACATTGTAACAAATCAACATAATCAAGTTGAAGCCTCTCAAGACTATGCTTGACCGACTCGAAGATGTGCTAATATCAAGGGCCAATTAAGCATCCGCCTTTCGTAGTTCATCTAAGTCTTGCTTACCTTCCTGCTCAATCCATGTTGGTTGATGTAGCCTTCATCATCGGGATCGAGCCCACTCGCAAAAAAACTGGTGCCGGGTTCTCGGCCGGTAGTAAAGTAAAGCTACACAAATATAAGTCATAAAACAATTCTCGAATGTTGAACAAGTAGTAACCTTGGTCATGACTACGATCTCATCGCGGGGAAGGTTGAGCTTCTTGATCGCTTTACCGAGAAGAACCTCAGAGGCACCGTTGGAGTAGGCCTAGTAACCCCACTGTCACATATCATTTCTCTATATAGGCGGGAGACTCACGTTTGCGGTATCAAATGTCTGAATTCCAGCGTCGTATCTGATCAGACGGTAAGATTATTTTTCGTGAGCGCCTTGTGTGCAAGGAATAGACTAACGCAATCTTGATGTGACGGAAAACCTCTTCCTCGTCACCGATCACCCAGGATTCCCAGCGGGGGTCTCCGTATGACATGCATCCCAGGATGATCTTGGAGATCTTCAATCCTGAATTACCCAGTCGAACTAGGTATACAAGAGGAAGTAAGGTGTTGCTCTATACTGTCCACTCCACTTGCACTCACCGTATGAAACAGGCTTTTTCGGCATTGGGATAGGTGAAACGAGATGTCAGCGCAGACAATGGGAAGGAAGAAAGAAAGGCGTCCTTTATAACTCTCTCATGGCTATCGATGTTTTTCTCTCATGTTTGTTAATGGCTTTGTGTGCATGGTTAAATCACTAAAAATAGGCTCAGCTGACTACACCACTGGCGCCCTTGGGAACGAGTTTGACAGATCACTAAGGGTGTATCTGAAGAATATCATTTTCTGATTATATTTGAATCGCCGCCGAGAGTCTACGCACATCGGAATACTGTAGTCCAGAGTTTACAATTACAATGAGATGATGTAACGTCTGACGGTAAGGGAGAGAGAAAGATTACTGAAAGCGGATATAGCGCGAAGTTACTCCAAAGTTGTTCAGTCAGCATTCTGGCTATCCTTGATCTTGATTTGTTCCTTCTCGTCGATGATGGTATAGGTAGGAGGAGGGACGACGATGTCTTCCGCCGAGTTGTATTCCTCGATGATAGTGTATTCTTCATCAGGTTCTCCGCGGATGGCACGGTAAGTAACGACGGTCAGGACCCAGAACATTCTGAGGAGAACACCGATACCACAACCTTTTGGTTTCGGAGAAAAGGAACAGTCAGATCAGAAAATGATTCATCATGATGGCAAAACACTTACCAAGGACAAATGCGACGGCGCGGCCTTCCCATGGGCCTAGAGCCATGAGAGCGTTGTGAACGCGCATGGAGAAAGTCTTTCCCCACTTGTGGAACTTGTGGCCATGAACATGGTCATGGTGAACCTTGACGTAACCAGATTTGGATTGTTTGTGATGTTCGACGGGCTTGTAGACCGAAGATGGGGTGCCAACAAAAGGCAAGATATGAACCATGCCACCATGGATATGGTCGCCAGGCTTGGGTTGAGCAGTCTCGATGGGAGCCAAACCAAGAGCGGTGCGGAATGCATTGGACATTTGAAGGAATTTGTCCTTGACATGCTTGCCACAAGGACGGCGGATGGCTACTTTGTTGTCGGATTGAGGGGGTAGGGTCAACTTGGCTACGGGGCTGTCCGCGAGGGCATGGCCAAAGCGGAGGTTGGAGGTGATGGGTACATCGTTGGAACTGGTTACGACGACCACACGCAGGGGACTGGCGGCGACTTGACCTGACCGAGCATGAGGAAACAGGGTTAGGAGTAATTAAGATCAGGACAGACCGAGTGTGGCGGCGGTCAAGGCAGCCGCAAGCAGGCTGAGTTTCATGAAGTGTTCAGAGGAGGTCTAAGGAGAGTTGTTAGGCAGCAGAGCAAGAGCAGCTGAAGATATCAGCAATGGTGGCAGTCGGTGACGATGAGCAGCTCCCCGCTGCCCCGCTGCCTCGAGTGATTCAAACTCCGCACCGTGACTCGGTCACACAGCATTATTTTTATTTTTATTCCAGCACATTCGCCCCACATCGTCTCTCACATGGCCTGCAGACTGTCCCCACCCCGGCCGCCGATCGTCAAAAGCATCCTGGCCTTATTTCTGGGCTGCCATGGCGCACCAGCAGTGTCCTGGCCTGGACAGAGCTTTTGGGGCTCTACGCTCACCGGTTCCCCATCTCTTCGGGCGTAACACTCCCGTCAGCGATGATGACGGCATTAGCATCCGTACAGCCATATCTGCGGTCGAAATGCGTCTTCCTGACCTGACAGACTCGAGTCATGTCTCGGACTCGAAGAGATTTGTCCGCGAGCACCGTGGGCTCCTGTCGTCATGGACTCGACGCGTCCCTCCGGAAATTCTCATCTACATCTTCCTCCACTGCTTGGATCCTGTCCGTCTCTCCCCTCCTTGGTACCTATCGCATATATGTCACTATTGGAGGGAACTCGCTCTCCACACCCCTCAGCTCTGGACCAGAATACCGTTGCCTTGTTTACTGAACCGCTCTCGGGTAGCCGAGGCGTTGTTGGCATTTATGCCAGAGTATATTGCTCGGTCGAGAGACCAGGCTCTCACATTCAGATGGGAGGGCAATTGGGATCCGCTTCTGCTCGATGAAGATGATGAATTTGAAGACCCCCTCTGCGGTTACGCGAATGCTATTCTTGATATACTGATTCGGCACGCCGAACGCTGGGGGAGCGCATCCATCGTTTCCGGCAGGTGGACTCAGAAACTTGGACAACAGCTCGCCCAGCTTCACAACCGACTCACTCGATTATATCATATTGACCTGGACATTGAGGGTTTTCAGGTCACTTATACAGGAGTCTTTCGCCTCACACCACAGCTCAGGGACGTTGGTCTTTACCTCACAACCGACCAGGGGTCCCCTCAGTCTCTTCCGAATTTCATCCGATTGAGCGAGCTCAAACGCCTGAAGTTTGAGCTCCCTGTTTCTGCTCCTCTGTCTCACCTCTCCTTCTGCAACAAGTTAGTTGTTCTTGACCTGGAATTCTTCGGCTCGGGATTTATAGTTTCAGGGCCCGAAAAACTCAATCTACCAAACCTCAGGCATCTGCGCCTAAACTCTACCCAAGATGTTTCCGCTGAACACTTGGAATTTATCGCTTCGCCTGTTCTAGAAGATTTTAGAACATCATGTGGGATTGGAGAACACGGGCCATTCAGCTCTTTGGTCCGGTTTTTGGAACGCAATAAAAAGTCTCTCAAGTGCTTAACACTCGCACACCCCCGTTACGCACCGAATGCGTCGCGCCTGAACTTGACACTCCTGCCGTTTCACAGATTGGTTCATTTGGAATACCTGAAATTACATTTCCGTTATATCGACGTCGTGCCCAGTTTTCTCCGTTTGGTTAGTCAGGAGACGATCCCCCTCAGGCGACTGCATACCCTCCATATACTCCTCGACGATTGTTGTCATCTCGGCTTTGCACGATCCAAAATTTTATCCGCAGACCTCAATGCACTTGTTCGTTGGGCTGAAGCACCTAACTCCGGATCGTCTCTACACCACATTGAAATCATATCTGGACAAGGAAACGATGTTTGGGCCTTGTTTGATGTTCTAGAGGGGTGGTATATTGAGGATGGGGATGAAGAGGATATGTACTTCATCGAAAAAGAAGAGCTATGTCAAGTCAAACTGCAACATATCTACTACTCCTTTCCATTTTTCAACACGGATTCTGTCATTGTGGATACATTTAATGAGGAAAAATCGCAAATGATATTAGATTGTCTTGATAGTATGGAACTCGAAGTTGTTGATGATGTGAAAATTCTCTTTGTGAGCGTTTTTAGCTCATCTCCTGAATCAATCATTGGCTGAATTTCGGTTTGACAGCGCACACGAGTGCATTTCATGCTGCGTGCACTCGGCAGGATGTCCCCCGATCAGTTCACTCCTGAAAATCATAGAATTCCGGAGCGGGCCTCGGCTTTGGTGGATAAATGGAAATGTCTATTTGAGGATGATGTCCCTCGTCGGCGTTGGATGCATCAAGGATTGGAGAAGGTCGTTTATGTACCCTTTGATGATGGTGAGTAATCTCTTTCGTTATGTTTCACAAGGTGATATGGGTTTATATGGTGACATTAGAATTCTATCGTCCGAATATTGAGTATTGGATGTATGGATTGAAGCCGTATTTCGGGAATGGATGTATGGAAGATGTTTTCTATTAGCTCGTGATTGCCCTAGGTCTTCATGATTTCAGACGGTGAGTAACGGTTCGAGTCGAGGTG
The DNA here is from genome assembly GCA_029719445.1 of Agaricus blazei. Classification (NCBI taxonomy): domain Eukaryota; kingdom Fungi; phylum Basidiomycota; class Agaricomycetes; order Agaricales; family Agaricaceae; genus Agaricus; species Agaricus blazei. The sequence goes on along the minus strand of SSNC01000008.1, from coordinate 396,415 downwards.
TAACATTACAGAACATTACGTTTTGACCTGGCTTTGAATGATAGATGGATGGGTCACCGCCAAATCATGATCATGAATGATGACACTCTGAACGGAACGCTCCAGAGTTCTTTCGTCTCGTAAAATCTTCGAGGTCGGGATCAATTTCTCGTGTTCTCTAGTTGGGAACTGGTTGTATTACTACTATTGCTTTGTTACTCGCTTTGATTTTTTGGAGCTTGGAGCTCCCGATGTTGTATAAATAGTTGGAGTCATCAAATGTTGTGGTTACTAGGCAGTTTTGTGGCATGCTTGTAGTTTGATCCGCTCGCATTTTCTAGCTTGGGCTGCGAATGGCCCGAGTTTGGCTAAGGAAGAAAACCAAAAGCCCAACAGAGATGATATCAATAACTGCTAAACACTAGGATTGACGAAAGTAACTAACTGTATTGTAGGTTTGTAGTTGTTTTCATGTGGTTGTCTATTTTTGGTACCCCCACTGCCTTAGCCCCACCGGCTCCCCATTCCACGTAAACGTCTTTTTCAACATCCAACTCACTACTTTCGCTTGGGCTCGAGTCTTTTCTCTAGGCAGACGATTCTGGACTAGAAGTTGTTTTGCCTGCGCATGGGCATGCTCAATCTAATGGGTCTAAGTCCACGTACCTTTACTGGTAGACTTGTGGCTCTAGGCGCCGCTGCCGCGACTATAATCCTCGTCTACACCTATAACTTTCCCTCCTCTCTCTTCCAAGTCAAGATACCCCAAGTTAAAATACCTAACATTGTCTACCAACAAGACAGTTGTTCGCCGGAGTCGTATTCGAATGGTTCTTGGGCTCTTCGTCCACGGACGAATTTGACGAGTTTGAGTTCGAAGGAGGATGCTTTGAAGATTGCGGGGTTTGAGGGGTGTGCGAGTACGAGGGAGGTTGATTGGCATTTGGCGGTTGATGATGTGGGGAAGTGGGATAGGTTTCCGGATGTGAGTTCTTGGGAGTGGGTTCCGGGGGAGGGGTGTCAGGGTTTGAGGTCTTTTGATCCTGTTGCGCTTGTGAAGGAGTTGGTGGAGGATGGTGGATGGTTGTTAGTTGGTGGTATGTGTTTCAAAATTTCATTTTTCTACTCATGATGAACGTTGAAAGCTAATGGGCGTTTTGTTCATTTTGATAGATTCGGTGACGGAAAACCACTTTTTTTCGCTTTCGTGTTCGCTGTATCCGCATGTTATTGCGACACCTTATTATGCTTCTGGTCAAAGTTGGGATCGCGGCTGGCCACAAAATTTATATCTGAACCCTGAATCTCCCATCATTTCTAACATTACGCTTCCTGCTGGATTTAATATTACAGGGACCCCACTCGTCACGTTCCGCAGGATCGATATCTTATTCTCGAAAGCGGAGCTAAACGCGTTATATCATATCAAACATCCCAACTTTTCGCCTAACGAGTCACTTTTTGGGACTGAAGCAGTTTGGACGGTCCCTGTTCAAGAATATCTTGATGTGTTCTTTTCGCCGATGCCGAAAGGGAATTATGGGACGATGATTGTTAGTACTGGGGGGCATTGGACGACGACGCTGTTTAGGTATTTTAAGGATGAGGGGAATGGGATTGAGGATTTGTTGGAGTTTTTTGAGTTTGCGATGGCGCAGTGGGGTGCGCAGGTGCAGACGGCGATTTGGAAAGAGCAGAAGAGGTTGGGGGTGAAGACGACGTCGAAGAAGGGGACGAAGAAGGTGGTTGTGAGGGCTTATCTGCCCGGTCATGAAGATTGTCATTCTTTTAGGAAAGCGTGGACGGAGATTGAGCCGTTTAAGTGGAATTGGTATAATTGGGGAAGTATTTGGGATTTTAATGCTAGATTTGAGGTATGGTTGATGTTTTTTGTTGTGGGATTATGGTGTTGACATGGGTGTTTCATAGAAAACTCTTTCTGCGAGAAAGAAATATCCTGATATTTATTTCTTGCCTATAGATCGACCGGCGCGATTGCGCCCTGATGCGGTAAGTCTGGTGTTTGATCTACCTCTCCCCCTTTTTTGGCTGATGGATGTATAATAGCATGCTGCGGGCGATTGCTTGCATTACATGACAGGTGCTGGCGTTCTTGAAGGATGGACGCATTATATTTGGCATTTCCTCAGTCGTGAAGTGTCTGAAAATTAGTTCTTTTGTTTTTTGTGGGTTGGGCTTGTGGTGTCGACGGCGGTAATGCATACATTCTTTGTGGATTTATTATTTTATCTTTAATACTTTGGACCTCGTAAGGATGTCGGTGTCAGTACGGTCCCAGGATATCGAGTGCCCGACGGGATCGTTGCTGTCGCGCCGACATCAGTGTTCTTTCCGATTATAGAAGTCGCCTCGTTGGGGTTTTAGAGCATTGGCGTAGAGTGTTAAATGAAGGGTGTCTTCACCAAGACATCAGTGATAGCGAAGATTGGCTATATAGTTGCCTTAATTCGGTTTAGTTTGGCGAAGAGGAAGCGTTAGACTAAACTATGAAATGGAAATGCGCAGGTGGCGCAGTTGCCGTTATTAATATAACGGCAATCGGACATTTTTTTTGCGATGGGTGATTTTGACCGTTGACGGCGGGTGCTTTGATTGAACGACAAAATGGGGGGGGGGGGGGGTGGAAAAGATCGGATGCTGGAGGTTTGCGAGCGTTAAGGGGAAAGTGTCATCGGCCTTTGATTCGTTTTTGTATGTTTCAGGTGAAGAGGCAGTCGTTGCGGTGATATCCCAGAAATCTCGAATCCACTTGTTCGGCCTGTATTCGGCAGGGCCGTTGAACGTGTTGTACGGCAGTTACCGCCCACATGATGGTTCGTTTCTTCTGGTCGGTTCGGTGTGGGAGAACGTCAGAACACGGCATCGAGAGTTGTTAGTTGCTCTTAGATTGATGTTTTATGAGATATAGGAGGAATGGAAGCATTAAGTGAGCCCATGCAGAGGCAGTGAGGCTATGGAACGAAGGCCGATGGGCTGTGCTACGTAGGAGAGCTGGAGGGGATACGCAGATCATTCTGAGCCGATGAAAATTCTGGTATTCAATTTGAGATGCCGTAGGTTGATGTGTTGATAGGAATTCCGAGAAGCGGCACCTCTCACTTAAAGTTAGGGATCAGAACGCGGCGGCTGGATGGATGTGTTTTCGTGGAGAGGCTCTGCAGCGGGGCCCGTGCACGGGCATCTGACCTATTCAACTGTATGTGGGCCGCCCGGAGATACTTGATGGATATTGCGCGTACCGAGCTGTCAGCGCCGGAGAGTTGCCAGGGCGAGCGGCGGGCGATGCACGTGCCGGAAGATTATCTAAGCGCAATTTGGACTCCGCCGGGCTGGTTTGGCCTTGGCAACTGCGTGGGAGGGGTTGCGAAATTGGCCAGGCTTTGTTATCCTCCTCCCTCTCTGACCAACTCCGCCCCGCCGCCCCCCTCCTCCTGAGAGGCCATTCGCTGGCTTATAGATTCTCGCCGTGCTGGAATAATTCGCTCCTTTTCACCCCCCAATGCTCTACCTCACCGCTGATAATTTTCCAGTATGTGAGTAACCAGCCTTTCGCTCCCACTCCTGGCCTTCCCGAGCTTACATCTACCCCAAGTCATCCCGTTTGGAATTATCGGGTAGCGTTTTTCTATGCCCTAGTTTGACTTTTTTCCAGCTGACCGGCATCCAGTTTCTACCGCTACTTATGGTTCTTAATACGTGTGGCCGCGTGGTGGACATACCGTCCCGTTCCTATACCAGAAAACCCCACCTATATCCCCTCTGAAGATGTGACTATCATTGTCCCCACCATCGATGCAGGCGAAGAATTCAAAGAAGCCGCCCACAGTTGGCTTGTCGGCAAGCCAAAGGAAATCCTCATCATCACTGAGGAAAAAATGCTAGGACCCCTTCAGGACCTTGCCAACCAAGTCGATCCTGAACGCATCCGCGTCCTTACTGTGCCTTTTGCCAACAAACGCCTTCAAATGAGCCATGGCATCAAGAACTGCACCACTGACATCATCGTATTCGCTGATGATGACGCTATCTGGCCGCCTACTCTCCTTCCCTATGTCCTTGCCTGTTTCGAAGACCAACAAGTGGGCGGCGTCGGAACAAGCCAAAGAGTACAATCTGTTGGCAGTAAGATGACCGTGTGGGAGGTACTAGCCGCTTTCCGGCTTACTATTCGAAATATCGAGATTGCCTCCTCCACCCACATAGACGGCGGCATACCCTGTTTATCAGGACGGACAGCTGCTTACCGTACTGTCATTCTCAAAGACCCAGAGTTTTTACATGGTTTCACCCATGACTATTGGCTCGGAAAATACCAACTTAATTCCGGCGACGACAAATTTTTGACACGATGGATGGTTAGCCACGGATGGAACACCCAAGTTCAGGTCTGCAAGGAAGCAGAGCTTTTGAGTACCATGAAGCCCAATTGGCGCTTCCTGAAGCAGGTCCTTCGTTGGACTCGAAATACGTGGCGGTCGGATATGAGGAGCTTATTCATGGAACGCTACATCTGGTCTCAGCACCCTTACGTCGCATATACTATGGTTGGTTCTTAGCCTTTGTCTTGGTCTTTCTTTCAAGTACACTAACTTCCTACGCTAGTGCGATAAACTTATCAACCCTTTTACCTTACTCGTCGGACCCTGCTTGGTTGCATACCTTGTATACAAGAGTACGGTTCCCGTCGATTCTGGCGGGTATCACCTGCCTTGGTGGTAAGTAACCGTACCCACGTGTGATTTTAGGTTACTTATTCTCTCCATAGGAATATCGTCCTATCATACGTCGTTTGGCTTAGTGCGACCCGTACAGCCAAGCTCCTCCCACATCTTTGGAACCGCCCTCAGGACGTCATCTATGTACCTGCCTTCATCCTATTTGGATACTATTTCGCCGTTATGAAGCTTTATGCCCTTTGCACACTACACGAAGTAAGTCTCTCGTTTTCTCAAGCCGAAAGGTTGCTAATCCTATCATACAGACCGGATGGGGAACACGTGCCGGTATCGGTGACATCGGTGCTGCCACTGCTGCTATTGATGCGAGCAATGAGAAAGCGGGTAACAATCCTTACTCACAACCGGCTGGCGTGTATACCAACTCTCAAAACCCGCTGTCTCCGTTCCGTGATCAAACACCTCTATCACCCTACCGCGACAGCCCAAGCTCAACGGTTGGATACTCAAACCGGGGTAGTGCGACTCGAAGAAAAGAAGACGAGGGTGTCGAGTTGCAGGTCGGATACGCTCGCTGAGGAGCGCTTGTTGGAACAGGGGGATAATTTGTTGTTTGGGCCGTTGTTGCTATAATCAGGTGGTCGGTCATGGACAGTTTTAGGAGGTGGCAGCGTCGGTCAAGTATGAGTGAGGTTTCCCTATATCTTCTTCTATTCTCCCTCTCTCTTGCACGCCCCTTCTTTGTTTTCTCACAAAGGATCCTCACGCAGCTCCATTATTCCTGTGTGGCAGCTTGCCCAACTTCATACTTGCCCACGCATTTATTTTATTGCACGTTCTTGGACTTGCCTTCTTTTTACGCTGCGGTCACTGGTTTCTTATTTTTCTACTCTCCCCTTTATTGCATGACCGATTGTTGCGCCTCGAATTGCCTGAAATTACTCCGCATACGTATACCCCCAAGGCTTTCCCTCCTGTAGCACGCTTGCTAGCTTTGGCTGTCCCTTGACTCTCTTCCCCTGACTTTTTTCTCCTCTATCATACAGAACCCACACGCTCGGATTATTCTATACCAAATCATTCTACCTGCATGCGTACATCCTCTCGGTGTCTTTTGTTGAATGACTCAGACATTTGGCCAACTCAGTTTTTTCTCTTCCATACCGTATAGTATAATGCGTAGCAACCTACAAGCGTGCATAGACTCTGAACAATACTCGAAGTTTGACAAATTCTTTATTTACATTTTTCTTGTATGACTGTTTTTGAATCTTCCTCTCTTTTTCTTTGGGAACTTCGGATTGCTTAGCTCTGTCTCGAAGTTTGACTGGTTAAGATCGGTTTTTCGCGTTAAAATATGTGTATAATCTAGAAATTGCCAAGGTTTTCGTTATGCAGGGTGCCAACAAGCCATCTCATCATTTATATCATTGCAACCTGGGGCCAAGGGTTCGAGCGACCTGTCGTTACAATAGTCACATTGGTTTCAACTGGGCCGAAGGTGAATAAGCAATTTAATAGTGGGAAAATATCGACTACCTTTACAAAGCGAAGAGATATATGCCGTATTGGAAGGTCTCAGGTTTGAGAATGGGTGGATGAACAGTGAGATGTTCATGATCACTCAGCGGGGATTAGCTGCCGAGTCGGAAATCGGTGGAGCGTAAGTGTTCTGATCTTCGTTTTTTTTTGGAAAGAACCTGGAAAGAACGTTACACTTTGAAAATACATTGTTAGTGTCGATTGTAGGGCACATCATGGTACCGCACCAGAGGAAACTAGTACTCATATGGTTTAGGGCGGCGGAAGAATTGCCTTGGAATGTTATTTTTGGGTTTCTGAGAAACTACTTTATTATTATTTGTGGGTTTCTTTTTTTCTCGGGCGCGTATGAGGATATAAATGGGTTTGTGTTATGATGGTGTGTTGGTTCTATGTTTAGGCAATTTTTTCGGGTGTGAACTGGTTCGGTTTGTTTGTTTTTTTTTTGCTTTGGTTTTTGGGGTGTGGGAATGATTTGTGTAATATTGAAACGGAATGATCGTGATTAGGGGCCTGATAGATACTGAGGTTGGATATTTTAGTATGATTGGCGCGGAGGATGAGATGAGGCGTTCGGACTCTTGTGAGATTTCTTCTCCGTGAGTCCGACTTTGTGTTTCGTTTCCTTTGTTTTTTGTTTTGTTTTAATAAATCGCGGCTATGTGATGGATGTGTATAGGTGGGAAGATGCAACCATTGATGTAAATATATTTATGTTCATCCCCACGGTAGCCCGGTCGACCATATGCTCAAGCTATTCACTCCCTTTCCTCGGAAACAAATACCGAATCACAGATTATGTATGAGCATATCTCATGTATGGAAGTGGATCCAAGACACTGGTCGTTGTGATCCTGGCATCATCGTGTGTTATATCATTCAGCACAACAGCTTTATTGATAAATTCAAAGATAATTATTTCATTAGTAGTAATCGCTATACCAGTGGCAGTAGGATCCGTTGGTTATGCGTTGGGAACAATGTTGTATTATTTTAAGGTACGAGAACATGATGAAGTGGTTGCGGGAGCGCAGATGTTCAAGCTTCGGCTTTCGAAGGCCGTTTATTATTATGATAGTTGTAGCTATTATTTGCCGAAGGGGATATGTATGTATGGCTGTTTTTGGGTTGTTAAGTACAGTGACTGCGCAGTAGTTTGTTTATTGAGAAACTGAAGAGACACGTTCAAGTTGAAGTGAGTCTATACATAGGTTGCGGCGAAACAACCCACGTTTGGTCGTAGTTGTTATGATTCCGTCCGAGAATTCTCAGCTAAAGGATAATCGACATACTATACTATACTACTGTCATTTGATCCTATACCGGTTGTGTCCTGGTTGTGTCCATCAGCTATACTTTAACTCTATACATAGGTCGGTAAGCTCGGGGAAGCCCACCGCTTCGTTGTCAGGCGTTGTTACTCATGTAATGTCTCGAGTAGTATGCTAGCCCTCTTGATTTTGGGTTGAGTCCTGACAAGGCCTTGTAGTCGAATCACGGGATATGATCAACTGAGGGGTCCGCTGTACGAGAGTCTGGTAAGAAAGGGCGTTTCAGACACTCTTCAAGTTAGAGCAAAAACGAGTTCTGACCGTTCCCATTAGTATTTAGTTCGTTCTGTGTTCTGTTTTTCGGCGGCTCGAACGGATGCTTGGAAAGTTGAAACCCGAATGGCCTGGTAAGCTGAGGCTACGAGTTTACAAAGAATCGCATGAGAATGAGGGAAATGTAGATGCAATAATTCGTTTCATTGTTGCACTCCGACCTTTTCCTTAGAATTTGCGAGCGAATATGAAACACAGAATGGATTTGTAGAACTTAATGGTACCAGCAAACGGCCAGTTCTACCAACAAACAGCATGAAAGCGGTCACGGAAATAGTCTTGACGAGGTCGTTGGAATTGCAGCTGAAGATCCCTTGAGTTTGCAGCCACCTACCTGTTGCATGGGATAATATTCTGTCATGAGAGCGGTTCTATCGATTGTGGATGTCAATCGACAGCGAGGGAGACCAAGCCTTATTTAATCTTCATTTACACAAACACTGACAAACACTCCTCCTCTTATTACGAAGTGCGTCACGTTCGTTCCGGTTTGCGTGTGGGCCATTCTGTTGACCGGATTTCTACGTACAACAGATTACGACCTGCATTTCATGGTATACTCGGTCGAGTAATTGTCAGGGTCACCCGCCAGTAGATTGTCAAGATCTACGTCTCTATCAGCCATGGTTCTTCCGGAGAAACATTTGCTATGGCACCCGCGTCAAGAGAACAAATTTATAGTTGGAGGAGGCTCACAAATTACACTATATGAATGGGCGAAAGAGTATCCCAGGATTCGGCACATCACTTCACAACAGGATCTCCAATATATGAAGGTATGTTCAACTTTACCTTGCGGTTGGCTCGGAGTTTGATGTTCCCATTCCGTCCTTTTCTACTCTTTCCGTCAACAATAAGATGGAGTTAACTTGAATCTGGTTTAGTGTTTTGCATGGTCGCCAGATGCAACTCTGGACGATCTTCTCGCTGTAGGAGTGAATTCCGGGAGAGTTGACCTCATCAGACTCGAGGCCTCCAAACAAATTCGAGGCGACAAACTTACAAGCGGTCCCACAATTTCGCTATCAGTTCGGAACTCTCGTACATGCAATACCGTTGCATTCTGCACCCAAGACAGCAACTTACTCGCCGCTGGTCTCGACAAAGTGCGCGGAGACTATAGTTTGCTCATTTGGGATATCACGTCCGCCATCCCACTCCTTTCGTTCGATCCTACTACGCCATCTCAAGACCTCGCATCAACAGTCAATCCTCGGGTCCAGCCGTCAATCCCAAAAATGATTGGGGACAATCCTCGCCTTGACCCTCGTCTGCTTCAGCACCACGCATCGCAGGAAATTGTCTCCTGTCTCACGTTCCTCCCAAAGTCCGTCAACCTCGTACTTGCTGGAGTCTCATTTCGTTGGCTCCGCCTTTTCGATCTCAGAAGTCAGGTTCCAAACGTGCAAAGTGCTCCTGGTAAAATTCAAGCTATCGCAACCGATCCATTTGACCAACATCGTGTTGCTTCGATTGGTGACAACAATATAATGATATGGGACACTCGCCGATTGACGACGCCCCTGATGTTCTCTGAAAAAGACGCGATAGCAGACAACGCAAAGTCCCGACCTGGCGCCACGTTTACCACAATCGAATTCTCCAGCACAAGGCGCGGGTGTTTAGCGAGCTTGGAAAAAGACGCGGCGTATGTCCGGTATTGGGATTTGATGGATGCCTCAAGTACCATTAGCGAGCCTGTTGGCAGCCCGTTGAGAGATATCGGAAAATCCTCAATGCGGCGCTCTTGGACTGCCACACTACCGTGGCCATCCGGAGGCCAGCAAGCTCCGGGTGCTATGAAGCAGAGAACGTTATCGACAGAGTTTAGCCCCTCATCGTTAATTTTAACGAACACCCGAAGAAGTATGTGATTCCATCCTTTCTCCATATTCTTTCTCTGATGATGTGACTAGCCAAAACATTCTCGAAAGCGCTTTCCTCCTTCGCTCTTGCTCCCGAACCTAGATCCTCGCATCCCCTGACAAGCAACGTCATGGTGGTCACTAAAGACGGAGACCTGGAGATGTACGCAATTCACGATGCACCAAAACAATTGGTTTGGAGTGCCAGAGGTGATTTGAGTTTCGGTTGTTGTGTCAACCTCAAGGTTATTCCCGGTCTTCCCGCAAATGACGTTGATACCGAAGCTTCCCGCTCGGCTTCCGGATATCGGTTTGGAGCTGGTTCGCGTTCACGTTCTGCTCAAGCCGGAGACGACAGCCTCATTCGCGGTCGACCTGCCAAGTCACATTCTTTACCACCTGCCGCTCCACCAATTCCAACTCCGCCCCTATATGGACGCGGTGATGAAGAGGGATTTCCTGCACTTCCCAGCATACAAACGTCTGCACCTACAGGCCTCACTGCGACTAGGCCCCAGAAGGAGAGAACTTACAGTCCATCAGCTCTTAGAAAGTATCAGAACCTCGATCCGAATGACCAACAGCAGTCTGTGCAGTCTTCTGTAAGACAACTGTCGTCATCTAGGAATCGTTTACCAATGAGCGGAGAAAATGGTATGATTGGTGAGAAGCTAGAGGTTGAGAGGATGAAAAAACGAGCAAAGTCTAGGGACGGAAGGAACAAGGAATTAATCAGCACTGTTGAAGATGATATCTCAATGCTTATGCGCAGAAGGGCCGTACTCGGGTATGGATTGAGTCGAGTGAGTGCTTGTTATTGTTCCATGTGACCAGGATGGACGTGAACGGCGCTCTAGCCTCAGAATAATATATGGATAACGCGGGAAGAATACAATCCACTTGACGTTCATTCCCAAGCTTTATCGGATTTATGGGCATGGCTCTCTCGTACGTTTTGCTTTGTATTCTCGCCGAGCTAACGTTGACATCCATATCAGATTCACAACAAATCTTATGTGCCCCCACATCACGAGTACACGGTTATGACTTCGCTCACCAGGGAGTCTTTGGCATATGGGAAGGGTTAACACCTCTGCAATCCTATTCAGCCGCCACGCCCACCGCTTTTGAAGAAACTCCTCTCGATTTCGGTGGCAAATCTGCCGCCCTACGGCGAGATAGGAAAGCGCGGGGAAATCATCCGAAATCCCGGGATGATGACTCGCAAAGTAACTTTCAAGCAGCAGTAGGCGCTATTGAAAGTAGGAAGACTGGGGAGAGATCGACATGGAGACCGGTTGTGAGTACGGTCAAGCTTGTACAGAGGCAGGTTGCGATGAAGCTTTGTGGATGGAGTTTGAAAGAGGATGAGCTGAGTGCAGCGATTGGAAGGTCAGTATTTTGAAGCAGTTTGATACAAGTGTTGAATTTGTTCCTTCCAGATGGGAAAAAGATGGGCAATACTCCAGAGCTGCAGCTTGGCTTGTATTCACGCGGCAATTTTCGAAGGCTCTAGAGACCTTATTGAAGAGCAACGGTGGGTTAGGCGCCCTTATGAGCGTCACATCTACTGAGTTGAGACTAGATCTGTCACACAAGCTAATGTCTGGAGCTATTGCTGCGCTACTACCCCATGCAACGCACAATAATCCTATTCGCAATCATGAGCTGCGGGAACATTACGAGCGCCTCCTCAAGGATCTTAAAGACCCATACTTTAACGCCATCTTGACCTATCTTACTGTGGGAGATTGGGCCGATGTAGTCAAGGAAGAAAACATACCACTTCGCGAACGGCTCGCAATGGCATTGCAGTTCCTCGATGATAAGGCTCTTACAGGGTACCTCCGCTGTGTGACGGAACATGCCGTGTCGAATGGTGATATTGATGGACTCATTGTCACTGGTTTAACTCGCCGTGGCATGGATATTCTACAAACGTACATTAATAACACTGGGGATGTTCAAACCGCAGCAATACTAGGATCATATGTCAGCCCACATAGGATTCGTGATCCGAGGACTATCAGATGGTTGGAGACTTATCGGGATATGCTGGACGGGTTCAAGTTGCATCACACGAGAGTACTATTTGACATCGAAAGAGGTCAAATTCTGACAGAGGCGATGCAAAATGGAGATATTCCGCCCATGGATCTCGTTCCGAAACAGATCATGATCAGGTGTAATTACTGTAACAAACCTGTAGTACCGGAGGAAGAACTACTACTACCTGAACAGGCAAAGTGGAAAGTGAGTTTTTATACTTGGTCTGCCGAGAACACCATTTAATGATTGGTATAGCCGACCACCTGCTCTAATTGCCAAAAGTCGCTGCCGAAATGTTCCGTATGCCTGTTAACATTAAACATCGTACCAGATGCTGCTCGAGAGATCGATCTAGGACTCTCACCTCATAAAGGTAACCTAGTCCTTTGTAAATGCAATCGGCATGTGGCTAATCAAAGTATGTAGATACAATTGATGACGCTATAATTATCTGTCAGACTTGTCGGCATGGCGGACATGCTTCTCATCTGATGGAATGGTTTTTCGGGGAAGGTGGAAGGTCGCGAGGAGGTTGCCCGGTTGCAGATTGTGAGTGTAGATGCGCGGATGAATTCTAGATCGCAGATATGTTTCCTTCGTTTAATGCATCGGTGATGTTTATTATCCGTATTTCTCGGAAAGCAGAAGATGGTTTGATAAAAGATACGTAAACATACTGGGAGGTTTTTCGTTTCCGAGTTTCCATATTGTTAGTCGTTCACATCAGAATCTAGTAGAAACTAACTTATAGTGGGGACAGCAACGCATGGTACATCCGTTTTTGTGGATGTCACACTGTTTTTCCACCCCCAAAATCCAAGTTGGGCATTCCGATTCCGATGGAAGATAGAATCCACCTACAGCCGGTGAGTTGACAATATACTAAATCCCCGATAGATGATATGCCCGTCACAGCAACGTTACTATACCTGATTCTGGCAGTAAATGTATCTTTATTCACAGCATAATCCTCCTGGTCCTGGACAACGGAGTAACTCGGAGTCTTGTAGCGAGTAACACCATAGGAGCTGCAGACGTCAAGCCAGTCTACGCTGGATGAAGGTAGCTCCATAAGCCAACGTCTATCACCACTACAAAACCTGTCTATGTTCATTTTTATCCTGATGGATCCACAGCAGAAGACACGAAGGCCACTGCGAATACTTCTGTTTACCTTCCCACACCCCTTATGACCTCAAACTCGCTGGATGCCAAGAGTCTTTCGTTTCAGTCAACCTGACACACAACATGCTTTATTTGAGAAAAAGATACCGATTGGATCTTCCCTACATGCTGCAATCTGACACCTTACGCCAGAGTCAAGAACCACGTCGATCGGGGTGTAAGGCCGCTCGCTGGATACTAACCCACGTCTGACGATTCAAGCGAGATTGTAGAACGGCCATGGAGGAGAACCGTAGTAACCAACACTTAATGATAGCCTATTGCCAATAAACCTGTGATGACTACCAGAGTGTAGTTGCTACTCGAGGGTTTGTATCGGAAATGGAACTGAGTGAAGTAGGATGAACGACGAATAAAAATAGAACAGAGCTCTAAAAGGAAGTAGCAATCTGGGCCCGAGAGTGTGTGAGCGTCGAAGCAATGTCATAGTGAGCATGGCAAACCAGACTATTCAAGTTTTAGCTCCTTCACTGAAGAGATAATTCATCCCAAGAATTGCATGGTTATGAGCAAATTAGCTTCGAGAAGCATCTTTCAGAAATCTGTTTCCAGACAGCCGCGTGGATCACAAGAGTGAAACTTGCTCCAATAATACTCACCTTTCACCAATTCTTCCTAGGCGACGAAGAACTCAGTGTCTGTCTGAAACTTCAGATATCAGTCCCTGGAACGTTTTTTTCCGATTTTTATCAGAAAAGACGTCACATCAAGAATCTCGCAGATATATATAGTTACATCATGAACCTCGAGGGTCGCTTTGTTATACAATAATTAGGATTTATCAGTGATTTGTTCGTCGATTGAGAGTCAGGTTCCCGTGGGGCATATCTCCGGTGAGCACAACGATCATTAGTTCATTAATTATAATTTGATCTATCACGGATAATTTTCTATCATGATTTAAAGAGGCTGTATCTTGGACTTCTAGGTTGAAACAGATCATGTATTTTGATCATCTATCCCAAGTTAGGCGTAGACACTCTCAATCGAAGGAAGTGGGGGGCTATGCTAGCTGCATCAATTCTTTTTTATTCAGGTATAGGAGCAAAGATACAACAGCAGTACAAAGGCGGGAATTTAAACAGCAAGGAATGTCGGGCATCAAGGTTTAGAGACGGGTACTGTCTCTCACGGATCGATATTTTCGGTAGCCACATGAACATGAGCATCACGGTCAAACTTCAGGGTGCTAGGCCTGATATAGGTTTCTTTTCCCCTATCAAACGTGCGTCCTGATACCACTCGATATAGCACAAGAAGATTTGTGAGTATCTTCGAGAACCGCGGATCAGCATATTTCGATGATACAAAGCCAAAGAAGGCGAACTCACGTCAACTTGAATCGCAGTTGGGGAAAAAAAATTGTCTAGAGGCGCATATTTCAGGGTACAAGTAATACAGAACGCGAGGTTCCATGCTGTTTCAAGCGCGTAGGATTCGATGAAAATAGCAGCAATACCCAGGTATTGATCCGCGTCTTCGGATTTCCCTTCGTTCTGCTGTCAGTTATCTTGCTGGGTTTTATGCAGATTTGCGTACATACCCATTGCCTTTATATGTTTCCACCGGATGGACAACAAACGTATGACCAACATCAAGGACATTATCATCAGGTTTGCAGTACCGGATATCACGGAAGCTACGAATGTCCTTTGTTGTAATAGAGGGACGACTGATGAGCTTATTATTTGTCCCATAACTTTCCATTGCAATACAGAGTCCGTAATCAAGATTCCTGGATGTGGCATAAATCCTTATGAGAAAAAGTCAAAAAAAAAAAGGATCGAATTTCGCTTACCAGCGTGGGCTACATAGAGCAACAGAATAATTGGTTTGACAATGAGAATGTCACTCCAAACAACTACAACACGCCATGCCTGCACAAGTGAGGAAAAGGTCATACCGTGGGATGTAAAGGAAACGCACCAGTACTCCTGATATCAGGAGATTTACAATGACGTTAACGAAAACTCTCACTCGTGCGACCGTAATCGCATGGAGAGCTGCAGGAAGCCCTAGCGAGCCACCAGGTAGGGCGCCGTAGTCCACATAGATTATTCGCATGTGGATATTTGAAAGAGTAAGATCCATTGTTGCACATATGACCATAATTGAGGCCAGAATTAATCTGAAGTATATCCGTCGTTTGATTTTCCTATCGGACTCATTCCGAAGCTGCAAGTGAGATAACTGAGCGGAACGGTAATAGAGCACAAGTACAAGAGTGTAGAAGATTCCTAGGATGGTGGTGCCAGTGATAAGGCTGACTGCCTGGGGTAGTTTGTCTTCGGCGATTGAAATGTCGTCCATTGCGAATGCGGGGTAGGTGATAAAGAGGTTGGATGGTTCTCTGGTTAGTTTGCTTTTATATCGTTCCAACATCACCCTTTCTTAACCATGCAGGTTAGCATCACTTGTATTTGTGCTTTTCCCGTGATCAAGGTACTACAGAATAGTCCTCGGAAACCTAAAATGACATTTGGAGCTCATGACAGTTAGTTGTGGTTCTGGGAGAACTGTTCAATGTTTCATCTCATCAGCAGAAGGCGTTTCTGATTTGGATCGTTAGTGGCTATGTGACCAGCAACCGAGTAAGACGGATCCGGAAAGTCAGGGCCGTGAGAACTAGTTCCTGAATTCGGGCTTCGCGAAGACGTGACTCTATCGATTTCTGGCCACCGGTTTGGATGTTGAGGCTTATCTTTCCATCCTCCCACCATCTCTTCCCTCATCGTCTGAAATTCCGTCAACAATTCAGAGCCATGTCTGCAGAACAGCCAGCTGGCACTCATCAGGATCCCGTCACCGGCGAAATGATTTCTAAACAGTGGGTAACCTGTGTCGTGACTTTCTAAATTTTCTGTGCTGATCGATGTAAAGAGAATTGAAGCGTCGGATTGCCAGTCGCGCCAAAGAAGCGCGTAAGGCAGAAAAAGGCTCGGCTGCACCACCGGGTGGTGCTAAACAAAAGGTTGAAGCCAAACCTCACGAGGATGACCTCAATCCAAATGTGCGTGCGCTTATGGGTGTGACTCATTCATCACTAATGTCTATGCTTACTTTTCTATAGCAATACTATGAACTTCGCTCGAGACATATTCAAAACCTCAAGGAAACTCAAAATCCGAATCCATACCCCCACAAGTTCCATGTTTCTATGTCCATCACGCGTTACGTTGAAACTTTTGGGGCTGAGGGCGCTGTTGCCCCTGGTAAAAAACTACAGGGCCCTGTAGTTAACCTTGCAGGGCGCATACACAATATCCGTGCCAGTGGAGCGAAACTCAAGTTTTATGATCTCCACAGGGAGGGAACCAAGGTCCAAATAATGGCAAGTCAACAGTACGTATGCGACGTCACCTTCGCATAGGTTGTGGCTCACGTCTCGCGTATTTTTATAGGGATGCTGAACAACCTGAAAAGTATATCGAGACGCATGAACACTTCCGTCGTGGGGATGTCGTTGGTGTCGTCGGTGTACCATCAAGAACCAAAATGGGGGAACTTAGCATCTCCCCATCTTCCATGATTCTCCTCGCTCCCAATCTTCACCAACTTCCCTCCAGTCACTTCGGCCTCAAAGATCAAGAGACGCGCTACCGAAAGCGTTACCTTGACCTTATCCTCAACGACAACACTCGCGACATCTTCATTAAGCGTTCGAAGATCATCAGCTACATCCGTCGCTTCCTTGATAACATGGGTTTCATGGAAGTCGAAACTCCAATCACCTCGCTTCTTGCTGGCGGAGCTACTGCGAAACCATTTGTCACTCATCACAACGACCTTGATCTTGATTTGTACCTCCGCATTGCACCGGAGTTGTATCTCAAGGAGCTAGTTGTTGGTGGTCTTGACCGCGTGTACGAATTGGGACGCGTGTTTAGGAATGAGGGTATTGACATGACCCACAACCCCGAATTTACGATATGCGAGTTCTATATGGCTTACGCTGACTACGAGGATCTGATGGATCTCACGGAGGCAATGATCGAAGGCCTTGTCAAATATCTGAATGGCGGTTCCACAAAGTTGATCTTCCACCCTGACGGAAACAAGGGCCAAGAAGGAGCCAAACAGCTTGAGCTTGATTTCAAGCGTCCTTGGAAGCGTTATGATATGATTTCGACCCTAGAGGAGAAGCTCGGTGTCAAATTCCCTCCTGGCGATCAATTGCATACGGACGAAAGCAATAAATGGCTAAGGGAACTCCTCGTTAAGGTAAGAGCTGTATTGGTCCCAAGACTACCTTTTCATTCATTTCAATAAATATTAGCACAACGTAGATTGTAGCGAGCCCCGTACGAATGCTCGTATGCTCGACAAACTGGTGGGCGAATATATTGAGCCTTTGTGCATCTCACCTGCATTTATTGGTAAGCTTCTGTCCAAAAATGTTCTAGTTATTAAATCTCATGGATGGGGCGTATTCTAGTCGGACATCCGCAAGTGATGTCACCGCTCGCTAAATGGCATCGTTCGCGTCCAGGCCTTTGTGAACGTTTCGAAGGTTTCTTGTGTGGCAAAGAAATTTGCAACGCGTACACTGAATTGAATGATCCATTTGAGCAACGACTTAGATTTGAAGAGCAGGTAATGTTGATCGATCGGAACTGGAAATTTCAATTCTTGACCATTCCTTCAGACGAGGCAAAAGAATCAGGGAGATGATGAAGCTCAGGGAATAGATGAAGTTTTTATAGATGCTTTAGAACACGCTCTTCCACCCACTGGTGGTTGGGGTCTTGGTATTGATCGTCTCGTCATGTTTTTGACGGACTCTATTAGTAAGTTTGATTCTCTATCGCCCGGCCAAGTTTCGCTTATACGAACTTTTCAAATAGACATCAAAGAGGTTTTACTCTTCCCCGCCATGAAGCCTATCGAGAACCCTTCTGCGGCTTCATAAAAGAATCATAGAGAATATTCTACTGTATATTCCATTAATGAAAAAAAATGGAAGGAGTTATGCGTCGGATCAGTTAAATCGCTATGCTCCCTAAGTACCCTGGGCACGGAACGACGAGAAATCACCAACACTAACTACCGATTTGGATATTCTCAAACCGTTCCCTTCACTAATTCTCGCAACAGTCGTGTATGAATGAGATTACGATTCACGGACGTCTATTGTATATCAAATAAGAAGTCAAAAATACACGAAGATCCAAACACTATTCGCTAATCAAGCGGCGGAAGCCTGGAATTTACTCTAGGTCCGTCCTCAATTACCACCAAGTCCACAAAGGACAACACTTTTGCCTTTAGCCGTATCGCTCAGTTTGCTGGTGGTATTGATGTCAACACCGGGATTGCCATTGTTGATGGCGATAACTTTGGCGGGCAGCGACAAGGCGACATCCATTTCCTGGGCATTGTTGACTTCAACAACGGGTTCCATGCCGAGCTCTAGCGCATAGTTGTAAAGATCACGGAGAACCGACTCCGAGAG
Source organism: Agaricus blazei (assembly GCA_029719445.1). Taxonomy (NCBI): domain Eukaryota; kingdom Fungi; phylum Basidiomycota; class Agaricomycetes; order Agaricales; family Agaricaceae; genus Agaricus; species Agaricus blazei. Next base: position 378,042 of record SSNC01000008.1, on the reverse strand, counting down.
CAAATTCGCGGTGAGGACAACACTGTCTGCACCCCAAATCCTCGATTCGAGGACTTGGTATCTGCTGAAAATGAGGTCTTTACGAACAATGGCGGGTCGGTTTGAGAGATGGGCAATTGCTTGACGGGCATGAAGCATGTCGTGAAGTGATCCGAGGGCATATTTGGGTTCGGTTGTGATAGAGATGGCGTGAGCTCCGGTTTGAGCGTATTTAAGAGCCTGAGCGGCTGAATTGGTGTTAGGGTCAATGGGCCCTTTGGTAGGAGACGCTCGCTTGATTTCAGGGAATATAGCGGGACGAGCAGAAGAAGCGCCTTTGATGCGGGCGAGGAAATCAATCTGAGGAGGGGCCACATTCAAAGAGTGGAGAGTTTGGAGATCTTGGTGAGTAGACCCCGGTGTCGCCTGTGCCTGCTCAACATCGAGGAGGCGTTGTTTATAGATCTTATCAAAGATGGAGGGGGCTTGCTTGGGAGTGCCATTGATTGTGGCGGTTTTAGGAACGTCGCTTGAGCCATGGGGTAGGAATGGCGGCAAAGCTGGATCAAGGACATGAGCTTCGGGGTTTTGCTCCCAGAGACCGCCCCGCAAGGAAAGGAAGTTCTTGACGAGGTCGTCACCGCCTTCACTGAGAATACTCTCCGGGTGGTACTGGACCGCCTCGAGAGTGTATTTACGGTGGCGAACACCCATGATGACACCGGATTCTTCGGTTACGGAGGTGACGGTGAGGTCTTCGGGGAGAGTCTCATAGGAAGCACTGAGGGAATGGTAACGGATCGAATTCAAGCTTTGAGGAACACCTCTGAAGCATCCGCGGTCGTCGTGGAGAATGCGACTGACTTTCCCATGCATGATTTCACCGGCATACCTATGAAGATTTTCGATCAGCATCGGGAAATATCCGTATTTGTCTAATTGATCGACTTACTGGATTGTGCCACCATAGACATCAACGAGACATTCCAGTCCCATACAAACGCCAAGGATGGGAACCTTGCCAGCGAAATACCGAATCGCATCTTTGGATATACCAGAGTCCGTGAGAGGGTGACCGGGACCAGGAGAAATGATGAGAGAGTTGATTCTGAGTTGAGGGAACAAGTCTGGCGTTATCGCGTCATTGCGAATGACGGTTACGTCGGCACCTCGAAGACAAAGCTGTTGATAGAGATTCCAGGTGAAGGAATCGAAATTGTCGATCATGAGGACATCGAGTTGTTTATCGAGGTAGGAAGGAAGAGAAGAAGCTCCTGCCTGTCCTGACATATTGGATAAAGAGATGAGCTGAGTAGTTTCGAGGGTTTCTGGGTTATCTACCGTCTAGACCGCAGCGTTTTATACAGAACTACGCGTCCGCATATCACAAATTCGCGTTTGTTTTCCTCTCCCCGTGTTTGTAGGCCCTTGGGAATACTATATTGAACGCCGTAGCGAGGCGGGGACTCTTGACTTACCAAGCAGAGGCCACAACCACTCCGCCGCCAAATTCACTGGTGTGATGATCTAGTGAGGACCTTCATGCGGACTCTGCATCCTATAACACAGCAAGGGTCAGGGTTAGCGCTGCAAGGCCGAATGATAAATATATTCTACACCCGTATTCGCCACCCAGAGGCGGCACCGCAGGTGGAGTAATAATTCAGTTCAAGGTGTTAGATAATCTATTCACCTCGTTCCATTCATTTTATCCACACCTCAGGCCTAAGGCTCATGAGCCCCAAGGAGCTCGCTCTCCTAGAATCACCGGCATGGTTTGGTCTTTGAGATAAGCACACTAGGCAGGGTATAGGTGTAAGATTTTTTCTGCTCAATGGAAATCTCGCATATTCCACATGTGGGAGAACAATCAACGGAAGGGATACTACTCCCATACAACAAGTCCAGACACTTATTAATATAGAACAGATGACATCAGGTGCACCCTCTATCTATCTATACTCAATCCTGACCAGACAAAGAACTTAAACGACAAAGTTTCCATGTTCCCCATGACTTCTGAACAGACATCTGAGTACGCCATTGTCGGAGACTCGCCGGCTGCAATGTAAATCTTGGCGGATATATCGTCAATCGCCGAGATACAGAAACAAGAGTGACAGAAGCGACAGAAACTGTAGAAAAGTTAATCTCAAGAGCCTTTGGAGGCCCCCGTGCCCAGGTAACGTTCAAATGGAGTATCGGACTGAAAACTAGTACGAATCCACTGCGGTAGCATGAACAAACAGCCAGACACCAATTAATATTTCGTTCATCTGTAATCATCAACGAACGAGTTCCAGCCAAACCCTCCTCAATCTCTATGCCACAGGGCAAGTATCAAAAATCTCGGATAACATCGCGTTGCACGTTCTGCCTTCCCCGCGTGAAATGATAATCGACAAAGCTCTATCTCAACCTTAACCCCAAACAAACAACCTTTTCCCCAGAATCTACGCCGAAAACGATAGACATCGAAATCACCTTCCAATCCTAGTAGTTAATCATGGCAGTGCGTAAGTACCACCCGGCAAAACTAATGCTCACCTCTTCCCCCCTCGGCAAACGGAGCCCGATCCTCGCCTAAAGTTTAAACTCAATTTTTGTAAGCAGCCTCTTACCTTTGTGATGTTTTGCCACCGACTAAGTATATATGTTGCTTTAAGCGCATGCTTGTGGCAGTTCCTCGACAAAACGATTCCATCACATTGCTCAATCGAGATCGCTGTTCAAGATCACTACCGCCACTTGAGTGCTTTCTGCTTTCAGGGCGACCTCTGCCAGAGTTTCGCCGCTTCGCGGAATCAGTTCAGTTGTTCCTTAAGCATTCATTTCTCCAACTTAAAGGTCATACTCATCCGCCTCAGAGATTCATCTACGACAAAGTTGATTTTATCAGTAGAGCGCTATAGCAGTCCAGCGTACCATAGATCTGTTCTCGAGTTTAGATCATTCATCAGTGTGTCAACAGACACCGAAAGCAACTTCGTTCCAAATAGACTCTCGCCAAAGTCGGGTATTTCATTAGACTATTCGTCGATCAAATCGCCAATTGTGGGTATCCAACAAACTGCTCTCTTCATACAGCACCAGACCATTGCAAGAGGTGAGGGAATCTGACAACAACAAACCGAGTACAAAATAAAAGCGATGTATCATGCCTAAAAGTTAATAATAATAATGAGAAAAAAACAACAAGAAAAGTTTATGAGAGTTGGGAATCCAAGTTGTATACGAGACAATGATAATCATAACCATTACGTAATACTCAAAACATGAGTGGAAAGAGCAGAGAAACAGGCGAACGAGAAGTTAACCCGGACCAGTGAATAATAACAAAGGAAAATGTCCCGAATTCGTCATAAAAACATATATGAACACATAATTCATAGGTCGTCTTCTGGATCCCATCGCGAAATTTTTTCTAGTGGTCGATAATAATATTGTTTATATTTCTTGGTCACGTTTCGCTTGCCCGGTCTCGGCATCATACTCCGTATTAGCGTTGCTCGTTCTTGATCGCAGTCCATTTCAGGAACATAAAACCATCTAGCCTCCGCTGCGGGTTTACTATCATCCTATTGAAACGCCATTCGTCAACAATAGGAAAACAGGTGGCATGTGATGGGCTCACTTTATAACTGCTCTCCACTTTCCCAAACACTCCACTTCCCTGACCGGAAACACCACTCTGTAGTATGCGGCAGAATACATCACGCCACTGTTCTTCTTCGCGTTCCGCCCGCATCGACGGTCGACTTTGAAGTACAATTTTGCAGATTTGAGAGATAGGCAACGAGGATGCTCTTGAAGTAGCCATGCCCTCAATAATCATTCCACATATTTCGGCATCTGCTTCCGCTATTCCGTTCCGGTCTCGCCAAATGCCATCAGAGCAGACAAGACGCGGAGGAAGAGGCGAGGCCGGTCGAGACGATGATGACTCTGCCGACGACTCTGATTCCGATTCCTCGACTACGTATTTTGGTCTCCTTTTTCTTCTCCTTGTGGCAGTCGAGTTTGCCTTTTCCGACTTCGACGGGTTTGATAGTTTTTTAACGCTAGCCGATGGCTTTATTTCCTCATGCGGCTTTTCTGAGTTTAATGAACAGCTAATTTTATCATCATCAGAAAACTTCATCCGTTTCCGTTCTGGACCGTCGTCGGACACTGGACCAAAATTTTCGGAGAGGCGCTTATTACTTGATGTTACGGAGGGTTCGGCATTGAAATTGGGATCAGAGGGGTGGAGCACTTCATCATCGATTGGACCATGAGACACAGAGTTCGCTGTCTTCGGAAGAGTCGGTGGCGGGCAGTCGCCGGGGCACGTGCCTGATGGGTCTGCGTCGGGTATCACTTGAGTAGCGGGAGAAACTGGGGTTTCTGGTGGCGGAGAGGGTATACGTTCCGGACATGAGTCGACCGCCTGAGACCGTGGCTCAGAAGGATCAACTTTGATGAGTGAGGGGGTACAGGAGGATAATGCGTGACCTTGGAGCCTGGGAGTAGAAGCCGGATCCTGACATCGCGAGAATACATAAACCAAGACAAACTGCAATAAACAGCGAATACTTACCGAGATGGCACTTGTATCATCAGGGCTCGAGTTGCTTTCCGCCTCTTGGGCTGCAGTAGTTTCTTTCGTGGGAATCAACTCTTGAGCATCTTCTTCTCCGATTTCTGATGAGATAGGCGACAGAGGGGAAGACGGGGCAATGATAGGCGATGAAGGATTTGAGTGAGTCGGTGAAATGGAGACAGTGGGGAGGTGTACCACTGACACTGCTGGCGACAAAGGTGGAGGAGATGATGGTGGTAAGGGACTTGAAGGTGTCAAAACCTCGTCAGCATCCATACTGCTATCTCTGTCACTCGTCAAGGGAGGCAGATTGTCCACTAGGTCTAGTACCGGAGAAGTCGTAAATGATGATTGTGCGGATGAGGATGGATCAACAGAGGCGACCTCGTGAACTATGTCTTCCTGCTCGCTTGACTTAGCGGGTTGGGCGGGTGTAGGGATGGACGGGGCCGGCTCGGAAATGGGCCTCGAGGTAATCAGAATATCGGTGGCAGAGTCGGCTGCTGGTGCCGATTTGCGAGTCAAGGGCACCGAGGAACGTTGAAAGGGCAGCGGATCTGTTCTCCATCGACCGCGCTCAGCAGAGGTGCGGAAGCACATTGAGCGGATGCCTAGTTCACTAAATGAGAAACCGGAACCTTCATCTGCTCCATCATCCCGTGAGTCTGAAAACGGGGAGAGAGGCCGCCGCTGAGTAGGCGCTGATATATCCGACCTGATGTCGTCAAAATTTGGCTCCAAACCCTCTGAGCAGTCGGAGGCATCGAAGTCCGACAATACACTGTAATGTGTATAAGTTGATTGGTAGATGCGGGATGCAGGAGTCTGTAGTCGAGATTTTAGGTACGCGGGAGGGGCATATTTGCTATACCAGGAGGCACGTGGTTCTTCAAAGTCATCGGCCGAGGTTCGAAAATCAGCGCGTGGACTGAGAGAGGAGCCAGAGCGTATGTGGGCATGGTCATATGCCTGTTTGGTGTTGTACGGGGGAGTGCTGGGCGGAGAAGAGGAGCAGGGCGGGGAAGAAAAGAGGTCTCGCCTGCTCGTCGGGTGGGGCCGGGAAGAGAGGCGGTGGGCGTCGAGATCGGGCACGGCGAGGGCGGGTCTGGGTGGACGGGAGAGCGGGGCGGGGGGAGGCCAGGCAGACGACATGGCAGTTAAGGCGATAAGGGCGGCTCGTCACGTGCGCAGGCGTGAACCCAGTAAACGCGTTTCGTTTCGTACGGAGTTTAAACCCATTCAAGCCCCGCCCCGCGTCGTGCCGCGTGACCAAAGTAACGTGACGTCGATCCAGCGCTTGGGCCCTCCGCCCCGCGGGCGATAAGCCAGCCGGTGGCTAACCAGTGGGGCTTGTCCAGGAGCAAGCACCATAGGGGACGGGCGGAAAATGAGACTTGCGGACTTGGAATCCAACAGGATAATGCGGTCTTGTGTAAGCCTCGGGGGGCAGAGGCGTCCGCAACGAGGAAACGTGGATATTCCTGCAGTACCAACGCCGAGCACTGTCGAAACCCATCGATGATGTAATATCAGCATTTCGACCGTGAAGATATAGGGATGGGTTGCGAGGCGACAAAGATCGAGATCCATCTCTGCGGGTCCTCATCGACTTGGGGATACAGGTCCCAGCTGCCCGAGTATTTGCCTGAGATTCCATATGGCACAGAACGGTCGCAAGGTTTTGTCGAAAAAAGGTTTTTGTATCGATGAGAACACGATTGGACGGCGGCTGTTGGCACCGGGAACCACCCCCTATCCTCGCCAAGGCCCACACAAGGCTACCCGTGACATGAATATTAATTGAAGCTATTTGCGCAGGATCCACGAGGACGGCAACGCTGGCACAGATGAGTGAGGCAGCAGCAAGTGGCGGAGGAGGAATGAGGAGGGAAAGAAGATGTGCGTTAGAGTCCTGATGCAATGCTATTTTAGTGGCAACTGATCACGGGACATGGGTGATCCGGCGGATGCCAGGATGGGGCACGGAGTAAGAATACAGCAAGGCTGTCCTTATTGTGCCCGTCTCTCGCATAGCCCTGTGGTGGTACGAGCGGAATACAATGTCAACAATGATAACACGACGGTTCTGCAGTTGTGCAGTGGCGCCGGGCGACGGGGCGGCGGTGAGATGATTTCGGCACGCGGCGGCAGTAACACCGGATGGGAGAATTACCAAATTTGGAAGGCATCGGCGGAAGAGGTTGTCAGCGTCTCTGCTTGAACAATCCCTCCATGTCCTCCTCCTCCTCTCCCGCGCCGTCCTCAACGTCTTCGGCGGCGGCTGCCTCTTCAACTGTGTCCGGGACTCTGACTGCGCCGGCGAACCTCAAAGTCTGTGTCTCCCAGTCCACCCGTCTGCTTCTTACTTATCGATATAAGGTTGTCGGCATTATCCTGGCTATCGTCAGCGGGGTCCTGATAGGATCCAGTTTTGTTTTCAAAAAAAAAGGACTACTTCGCTCGCAGGCGGGCGGAGAGCTCGGTGAAGGGGTCGCCTATCTCAAATCGGTGTGTCGATACTCGTCTGACCTTGCCAAGGTATCCGCTTTTGACCTCGTTCCTAGCCGCTATGGTGGACCGGAATGATCAGTGTGTCTTCTCGTCGCTCGTCCCTTTGAAAGGATCTGATTTTTGAATAGTGATGATACTGGGCGAAATATGTAATTTTGCCGGTCTGTCTTTGTCTTACTATCCTTTCCTAATCGTCTCCTAACCTCAGCCATACATGCAGCTTACGCATTTGTGGAAGCTATTGTTGTAGTGAGTGTGCTTTGCCATTGTTTTGTATACGCCTTCTCATCCTCGTTGATGCAGACACCACTCGGAGCGCTATCCGTCGTCATCTGCGCTATCCTTTCCTCATTCTTTCTGAAAGAAACACTTACATTTTTTTGGTTGGTTGGGCTGTGGACTATGTATTGTACGTGGAAATCCCTCTTGTTCTAGCCATATGCTTATTAAATCTGTAGCTGGGATCAACTATAATTGCGCTCAACGGTTCGACATCCCGTAAATTTCCAAGTCAGATCTTTTCTCACCGTGCGATTGCCCCTAGGTCCACACCAAGATTCTGTGGGACAGATCCGCGAATTCGAAAAGCTGTTCATATCCCCCGGCTTCTTGGCATATGCCGGAGCACTCATTGCATTTTCTTTGGTTATAATATTCTACTTCGCTCCTAGGTAATCAAAATCTTGACAGTATTGCCAGAATACTCAGATAATCTTTCAGATATGGGAAGAAGAACATGCTCTGGTATATCGGAGTTTGCAGTATGATTGGCGGCATATCCGTCAGCGTAACCACCGGTCTGGGAGCAGCCATAGTCACGACAGCAATGGGGGATAACCAGGTATGTACTCACATATGTTTATCATAAAAAGCGCTGCGACTGAAACGAGTGCCAAGTTCAAATTCTGGTTCATCTATTTCCTGGCAGGTTTCGTTATCGTCACTCTTAGTAGGTGCCGCGCTCCACAATACGAGTTAAGCTCAATACCGCCACAGTCACTGAAGTGTATTATTTGAATGTCGCTCTCGCTCTTTTTAACACCGGTAAGTACTCTTTCATTTTTGTCCCAAATCTCATTGATTTATCTGTCTTCTGCAGCAATGGGTAAGAATAATTTATCGTATCATAGACCCTTTACTGAATTTGGACGCAGTGACGCCTACATATTATGTTATATGTGAGTTGTTGTCATGATTGACTGATGTCGACACGCTAGCTAACCCCCACCGAGTCACGTTCTGCTCTATTGTTACGACTATTGTGAGTAGAGGAGAAAGCGGGAAATTAACCTCTCTTATATTGAACCCGAAAAATACTAGGTATTATTCAAAGGCCTTGAGGCATCAGCTACGCAAATCATCACCCTAGTCATGGCATTCTTAGTGATCTGTGTCGGTATCACAGTTCTCCAAATGTCCAAGGTCGATCCCACTAAATTCAACAAACTCGATCGACGCTCTACAATTCTCCTACAAGCCGCTCGATCTCAAAGCTCACCTGTGGACGAGAAAGATGTCGCTGCCTTGGAAGACCCCGGAATCGACGCTCTCCGCGGTTCGTTTGGTACTTTCGGTAGTATGGCCCGCGCCAAGAGGATGAGTCAACGGAGTAGTCGCATGGCCGACTTACACCCACGTCCATCTGGAGCTACTGCTCGTAGTGGACTCCCTTATTCTCATGACGAAACTCTACGCGGAATGAAACGCCACCAACTCTATGATGCTCCAGTGCGCAAAGAGAGTGACACCGCTTCACTATCAGGAGCGTCGATAAATTCTTTCAACAAACGGCCTACCATCAATTTTGCCAGTCAAGACGTTATTCACTCTTATAACCGACCCGGGACGAATGGGGGCGGTCAGGCCACTCACGAGCATCGCGCCGCGTCTGGTAACGCACCCATATACCCCCTATACCTCCACCTAAGTCACCGAGAGAAGACACACTCCTCGAAATAGAGACGGACAGCCCGGAAACCGCAGCTGCAGTCATCGGTGACGATAGTCATATAGGCGTTGTCCCACCCCACCTTGACCGAAGTTTGGCTCAGGAAGTTCAAAGCGCTCCACCTGCGATGTACGCCCGATTTAGGTCACCACCGCCTCCAGCAACACCGCATAAAGATATGCGACATATATTCAACGATTCACAAAGCTCGACTACACTATTAACTTTTCCATCCGTGACGGATTCTGCGAGAAGTGAGGGATGGGATGAAGAGGAGCTAGAAAGACAGAAAGAACAGGCGAGGGAGAAGGAAAGGGGAAGGTCGGCGAGGAGATATCCGAAGGGTGATGGTGATGATGATAGAGCGGAGAGTGAATCATTGTGGATACCAATGGTTACTGATGAGGACTCGCCGACGTTGGAAGAGGGCGGTGGGATTAGACTTGTACGACAACCTAGTCGGAGGGATAATTCATGAAGAGATGTTTTTTTTTTCGGTGTTCGTTTTTTTACTCATGAACTGGGAACATTTTGGTGTCGTTAAGTAGGTTAGGACATTGTTTTATTTGTACCTCTTCTGTTCGATTGTGTTGTTTCTTTCCTCTTCATTCACTCTGTCTATGATTTGGTTGTAGGTATGTCATGACTGTATTTGTTTTTTTTTTCATTTAATATGAAGTGCCCTCTCCATTCTGGGCCCGGAGGGTTCTTTTTTTGTCCAGCTATTCACTTTTTCTTTGCATCGCTGCAGGATCAAATATTTATATTGACCACAAAGATATTGGATTGATCTACAATGGCCGTTTTAAAAAGTAACAATGAAAGTAGATAACAAACGGGCCACAACCAAAAATAGAAAAATAATACGGACAAGCGAGACAACAAAGTACTCATCACAGTGGGGAGGATTAATAGCCACAGGTAAAAGATGGTGGTGGTAACAGATGAAGAAGGGTTGCCCTTGCTACCCACTCGATTGACGTTTTGCTGATGTGAAACGTCAATTATGTATTTGCAGGACATCGAGCGAGGGAACGATTTAATATCGGCCATACTTGGTGCCCTCAAGTGCCTTAATATTCTAGTGGTTTCAGTCGGCCGGTATCCTGATACGCTGCTAAAATAAGTCAAAGCATGAAATGTAATCCCATGAGCTTTTTTTATCAATCATTTATGTTGAACATAGTATTTGATGCAATGATTAAATCTCATATATGAACCTCAAGTGGGGTTGAGAGGGCTTCAACTATTCGATTGTCATTAGATGTCACGGGAAGGACTTTTGTGAAGTGTGTAGATAGTTGGTATATTGAAGCATTAGAGGAATAATTACTTTTCCTCAATGGCTCTGCAAGCTAGCTTGCTAGGGTAGTGTGACCTGGCTGTCCTAGTCGGCCAGATAACTGTTACACCAAAAAAGACATAAAGGAATATCTTTAGTAGAGATTCTGCCACCAACTAGTATATATGCTGTAAGTTCATGCTTACACTGGGTAGCCAGTCCAAACCGACTTAGGCCGATTCAGTATAGTCCACACACCGGAATGTATCAAGATCAAGGCTGTATATATAGCTCGGGACTGACTGGTCATGATGTCTGTTCAACCTATGATGAATTAAAATCTATTAAGTGTATAAAAAAGCTACCGATAATGAAACTAGCATTCCAGAGGTGCAATATTCTCTCACCCAGTGTATTTGAGTTGCTTAAGCCTGGTATTGCGAGCGTGTGTATGAATGAGTCCCAAGTATGCCCTGTTCAACCATACCAAGTCAGCTGAACCCTCAACTTTATCATTCTCCGTGCGATTCAATATCACCAACACCTCCAGTCTCTCACCCGATGCAGTCCAAAACAAGTAGGTATAGTCACAAACACGAATACAGGTACAAGTGTTTTTACCATCTATATGGGTCCGTCATCAAGATATTCTTCAAGTAAACCAACCACGTCCATGCCTCCGCGTGGCGTTATCCTACAAGGAAACGGGTAGGGTTCACTACGACATGGATTAGCTAGCTTTCCCAACTGTCTACTCCATTGACTTACGACGTAATGGACGAGGATGTGAACTTGGGTACTACATTTATGGGATTGCCCTCCGTATCCATTTCAGGGGAAAGATCATACAAATGAAGAATTGAAGCAGCCATCAGGTAAATGAATGGCAATGCTATATGTGACCCAGGGCATATCCTGACGAGGTAGAGTAATATTTTTCATGAGTCCAATTTTAAGGGGTAAAAGAGAGTATTTACCTTCTACCAAACCCAAAGGAGGCAATAGCTTCAGGATCAGGCCTGTCGTTGCAAAAATCACCATTTTTAATAAATCTTTCAGGTTCAAATTTGGCTGGGTCCGGATACACAACCTCATCATGAAACATTGCGCTGAAACCGCTGTCAGAGACAAGAGCAAAACATTCGGAGAAGAATGGACGGACTGTATGTTAGTGAAGATAACGGAGCCTTTTGGTATATAATATCCATTATACACATCATCGCTCGAAGTTAGGTGCGGTACACCCAACGGCGCTATGGGATTCCAACTAAAATACGGAATCAATTTTCAACCCTGAAGGATGCCCCTCCACTTACCGCATAGTCTCTCTGATCACAGCAGACAAATAAGTCAAATTTGGTATGTCCTCCATCACGGGCATTCGATCGGGGCCTACGACTGAGTCAAGTTCTCGTTGGACTTTGCGTTGGATATCTGTATTCTGCAGCATCTTCAATATGAATGTCAGTACGACGGCTGTAGTCGTTTCGGCCCCAGCTAACATTCGATGAGCCTCAATTTCTGTAGCAAACTCAAGAAATTCACCTGCAAAAACCTGACCAGCAGTATATTTGATAATGTTTGCTATCTCCTCAGGGTCTGTTTCATGATGTTTCCTAAGATTTTCAGCAACAAAAGAATCTTCCACATTCGTTTGATCCTGTGTGCAGTTCTAAATTTTGTCCAGTTTTGACAACAAAAAAACTCACAAGCACCATTCGATATGGCTCTTCTACTATTCTTTGCAAACGCAAACGGAGATCACGAGCTGCTTTCTTGAACCCTGCACCAGGCATCCATTCCGGAATATCCTGACATAGCGAAGATACAAAATTGACCACCAATTTTCCCGTACCTATTGCTGCTACTACTTCTGCGAACACTGACTCCGTGAATTGCATACGTGAGTCATGTTGTCGTTCAACAGGGAGACCATAAGCGATTGAAAAAGCAAAACCGCCAATACAGCTACAGGAGTGTGAACATCGTTTTCAAAGACATAATCGAACCCCACTGACTTCTTTAAATGTTCACGATAATCTTTGGGGCATGTGAGGAGGTTCGGCAGAAGTCCCCTGCGGACAAAGCGTAGCATCCGTTCGTCCCTCTCCGGCTGCCGATCTTTCCGCTTCGGTCCGAAATATTGCTGGAACATTCGTCGGCTTGTTCTCCACTCATCTCCATATGGCATCAAGGAGAAAAACCTATTAGTACCAATTCTGTTGCAAGATCGTGTAAGGCTAAATGTGAAGATCTAAACATAGATTCCATCCTACCCCTCCGAGAGTATCCTAATTTGTGGACTGAAATTCAAAGTGAATACGACACTCAAATTGAGTAGAAAAGTGCTCACCGGTCTGAGTAGATAGCGGACCGTTTTTCGAGGAGATCTAGAGCTACTTGGACGTCATGTATCACAATGATTGGTTGACCGAAGACCTCCAAATACAACAACTTAGTTCCTGCATCCAAGACTCGATACGTCAAGAGTATTCTTGAAGATGAGCATGGTACCGACCGAATTTGTCCGCGAGTTTCTTGTATGAGAAGTGGGGGTAGTTAATAGTCATTGAAAGAACACTTCCAATTATCGGCCACCTGGTAGGGCCTGGAGGCAAAGGTAATAGATACCTTTTGCGGAGCCGGTAGAAGAGGTGAACGACAATGCATAGGCACAGCACTTGGACGTCCCGCAAGCTCACAGTTACCATGATGGCGGCACAAGGTAGGCTTCAAGAAACGATTACGGTATGTTATCACATTTCTCACAAAGGATGTCAACGTAGCACTGAGATCGCGTGACATGGCCCAATGAATCAGTGTAATCCTTAGGCCTTATGACTTATACTGTTCGAGAGGGCGTCAGAGGAATCTCTCTTAATGAACATCCTCTAACGTCCATGCGGACAGGTAAAATGCTTCCTTGAGTTGCATGGAACTGACGACCCGCAACCTGATTCGAAGAACGGCGAGACGCTCAAGAGAGACGAGAGACAAGATGGGTGTGAGAGGCTTTGACAACACAAGTAAACAATCCCATCGCGTCACGACTCATCATTCTAAGCTTTACGTAGTTCATTGCATATATCTCCCGCTTCATGAGTTGATATCTCCAGTGACCGGTAATATCTGGATAAGTTTGAGCATAACGAATATACATATATCTAGTTTCTACAAAATCATACTCATTTATCTATGAATATGAACCTTTAACAACACCGCTACATTTCAGAGTTTGAGCGCTATTTCGAAAGAACAATTTTTTTCAGATTATGCACCAAATTTAATATGTCTCATTATACTGACAAGCGTAAGCAGAAATGATGTTAAGCAAACGGCAGTATCGTTCACCAGTCTTCCTCCCCTCGACTAGATATGCGTGTTATTCCAAAGAGAGCGAACGACAAAATCTTCGGGTTTAGGGTTCCTGACGCCAGAAAGGGCAGGATTTATCTCAAATCGCACTAGAAAACCAATTGACGATTACGGAAAAAGCAGGTATCATAAGTAGTATACGTACGGGTTCTATCCATCCCGGGAACAAGGAAAAACCCGTTGGAAGGCATTCCGCTTTTAGTGTCTACGAAAACACCAACTGTACCAGCAGGATGATCCATCCATGTCCATACTCCAACTCCAGCTTGCGCGGAGAGGGTAAAGGTGAGATTGGATGAGGATTTTACAGAGATTTGTGGATCTACGAGAGTAACGCTTGCTAGGGACACTGGCGTGAACTGAACGAACAGAAAACGACGATTAACATTTATTCCCCTGGATCAAGTGTTTTTTAAACGCACCCATTGTTCATTTGTAACCGTGCGGCCTTCTACCTCTGCCGTTAAATTGAGTAACATCCAGACATCCGTCGGCATTTTGCCCTGAGGTAAAAGATTCTCTAGTCCAGTTTCCTGAAGGATAATCGAGTTATTCAAGCTAGGTACCGCGAACGAGTGCATTGACGAGTTTAAGGCATGCCCTGCCCAATCATACCAAGTTAGTTGTGCCCTTCCCTTGACACTCTCCATCCGATCTGATATCACTAATACCTCCAGCGTCTCATTCTTTGCAGTCCAAAATGGATAAATCGTCACGGGTGAAAACACGCCTGTCAATCCATACTGCAAAACTTTCCACCTCCCAGAATATTCGACGCTTGACCAGCTAACACCTTGCCAAATATCATTCAATTGCCAAACAAGCGCTCCCAAATTGTTTTCGCCCTTCCCGGCACCATGCCTGTACCAAGCCACTTGAGCTACCATAGCAAGGTTTTGGAAAACTTGAGTACTGTAACACCACTGAGCGAAAGTGGCATTGGGATTAGTTTCGGAATCTACAGGTCGTGGAAGCCAGTCCTCGACTGCAAGGGTTAGTTGACCTTGGCCTTGGGGCGCATTTGAGTTTGGGAAATTGAGACTGCCGGCTGGCGGATGGTGATCCCTGGACGCGACGACAGTTGAATTGAAGGAAAAGTCATCCGGCGAAGTTAAGACTTCTTCCCAACTATAGAAGGATGGCATGGAATGGAATCTAGTAGTATGGTATTTTCAGTACGGCAAGTCAAGGGAGCTTTTATCTGATTCGTACCCAAATTCGTTCATGAATCTATAGATTTTCAAAGTGAGTGATAAGAGTAAAAAGTGAAAGGGTCTCCGCACCGGATTACAGGAAAAGTACTATAGTCGAAGGCTACACTGGCGTCGTAGTTGTACCGCTCTAGATGTAACATGAGCTAGACATCAAGTGGTGAAAACGTGGCACATACCTCCATTGCCGTATATCTCATCGGGTGTGGCATTACTCAACCGTAACTCGTAGGGATCCAAACTCAAAACCCCAGTGGTCGTCGAGCAATCTGTATATGGCACCTGAATAGACGATAGTGTCATGTATATGAAGCAGCTAGGAAGCAACTTACTGAACGAGTCTCGGAGGTCACAATGGGCTGGAGGAAGTTCTGGAACAGAGCTATGTACTATAGTACTCAACAATTAGCTTTGCAAAGTAAATACACACTCTTGACACACCTCATCCAAATAATGAGTCGCGTTGCTCAGCGCTTTGGAATTCAGCAGTGTCGTTACAATCCCTTCGATTTCATTTCCACCGGCCCATTGCGCATTACTTGGATGCCTGTTAACCCTCCTCACATTTTGTTGGACCTCGGGCTTTATCGACTCTAATAAGAAGTCGTTGATTGGGTACAACGAGTCCGAGAAGATGAGTTCGGACCATGCTAAAATACCCATTTCATCACAGAGTGAATAGAAATCGTACACACCACCAGCAACGCTAGGGTGTGATGGTTGGTAGGTACCTCCTCCCCAGACACGCAACTATAAGAACGGTCAAAGTCCGTGATTGAAACCGTGAACCAAAACAATGCTCACCATGTTCTGCCCGCTTTTAACAGCACTTTCGAGAACCCATTTCACCTGGTCTGTTGTCGTTCTTGCATAGAAGGGATCGAACGGAATGATGTTGGTACCGAGGGCATAAAATGGCTTCCCATTTATATTGAAATGCCAATTATCCCCCGGGGTAATGCCTCTCGCCACTTCTTCTTGATTATACGCTCTTTGCACAAGTTGAATAGTGCGGAATCCAGTGCGGACATTGAAAGAAACGCTGTCAACGGTATTATGCCTTTCGGACTGCATATCCAGGGTGACAGACAAATTGTATAGTTGGGGAGTTCCGAGATTGTGAGGAAACCACCTCCGGGGTACAGAGTCTGGAAGCCTCCATACTGCATTGACCCAGTTGGTACCATCACCACCGGGCGCAGCCCTGATACTCGATACCTTGAACTTTTGCCTGACATTGAGTTCGGTGATGGAAAGGGTCATTGATGTTGTCGAGAAATCCGCAGAGGACTGTAGGCCTAGCGTGACGTTCACGACCCAGTCAGCATTTTCCTTTGGGGCTACAGAGAATGATTCGCCGAGCTTGTATATATCAACGGATGCATCTTCGATGAAGACAGGACTGGGTGACTTGATTCCGTTGACGTCCGGAGAAACCGGTGGCGTTCCAATGGTTTGTTTGCTGCCATTAGGGGATGATAGCGTAACGAAGTACGCCGGTTTATAGACCCCTGACGGAATGAAGGCTGGGCCCTGGATAGGTAGAGATCTCAGCTAAGTGAAGTGGGCAACCGAAGAGAAAAATGGCGCGCACCCAATCCCAACCGAAATCCGACGCAATTTTGCGAATCCATTGACGAACTCCAGGATATTCGTACTGCAAAGCAAGAAACGATGAAGAGGAATGCAATAGAGGCTTTTTAACGCACGTTGTCACTCGTCCTTACACCATTACCACTGGGGAAGAACTCAGCATCCGGCCTGGAAGTGACGTTCAAACCGTACGTCCATGCAGACTCGAAGGCGAGGATTAGTTCGTGGTCTTTAGGAGACGCGAGCATATTCGTAACGTCAAAGACATAGTGACGGAACTGATTGTTGACCCATGCAAGTGGCTGGCCCGAAAGAGTCTGAAAGCAAGATGGTCTATGACTGTCCCGATACGTTGACCGATGACGTACAATATTTGCAATCGTATCAATTCCATAGAAGACAAGTAATGTTTTGTCGGACTTTTTAAACGCGCTGCTTTGAAGGAAAGATGTGATGTCAGCTTTATATGTCCAATCTTCTTCTGCAACCCAGCGCTGAGTAAAATCTATGGAAACTTTAAATTAAAAAAATTGGAAGAACGGGGAATTTGGGCGTACCATTTATACCCAGGAGTGGTTCTGTAATTATTCCAGCATTTAACAAATCGATATGGGCTTGACAAGGCGGTCCCGTGGAAGGTATACTGATCGTTCCATTCGCACTATTCAATGTCCATTTTAGGCTGGCGAGGTTAATGACATCAGCCAGAGTGGGCCCGATTAACAGCGACGATAAGAGGAGGTGAAGGAAGCGCAAGCCTAACATCCCTGCTGTGACCTGTAAATCTTCATGCACCGGTTCTTATATATATTGACTTACATCGCTGTCATAGAAAGCCAGATACACAAGTCAAATTCTTGTCATCGGTGAAACAGAAGTCGACGAAGGCCGTTGTGTCATGAGATTAAGGAAAGTAGATTCCCATAGCCATGCTCTTCGATGGGCTTGGACCGGTTGGAGAACTGGAGACGTCGATGCCGAGTTGCGGCAACGTCCATCTGACAACTTGGGAGTATATTTAGATAACACCGTTATTGCCGCCCGCACCGTGCTCGCGCTCCGGGCTGAGGGTCGGTTTGGAGAAAAGCGATTCCGGTCTTCCAGGTAGAAAACTCACCTGGAATCCGGTTTGCAGTGAGTTCAACCATCAATCTAGCCCTAGTTCTGCTCGGGCGAACGATTCACTGATTAGTCGACAAAGTCTCCAGTGACACGCGTTCTCCCCCAGGCTATGGAGCCATCTGGTTTCTTCTAGCGACTTTTTGCCACTGCACCACAGGGGTTTGATCAGCTGAGGATGATAGACTTCTTTGAGGGAGGGCTGGGAAAGTTATCTCAAAATTAGCAACACTTCTTTCAGCTGATTCATATCACATGTCCAGGGTCTTCCGTACACACTGACGTCGTCACCCCTGTTCAGCACTTTGACCTACTACAACATAATCACAATAAGATAAAGAGTTCTTCAGCAATTATCCCTTACAACTTCAAAGTGTTTCCGACTACCTCCACCCAGTAACTAGCAAAAGACCTAAGTGTCATGTACAATCTTCAATGCTCAATCAACACTCACCCATCAGGATCCAAAATAAAAGCAATATTCTTCATTTTCCCGTCAGTCAATCTTTTCTTGAAAGGAACATTCAGTTTTTCAAAACGCTCGCAAGCCTTTTCAACATCATCAACAGTAATAGCGATATGTCCGAATCCGCGACCAGGATCTGTGTTTCCGCTGGCGTATCCTTGGAAATTGGAATCTGATTCAGTGCCGTGGTTGTGTGTCAATTCCAAAATGCCTGTAATAAAATAATAGAAAACCGGATTGGATTGAGTTGAGTAGGGAGTTTGGCGAGATCAAAAAAAACAAAACGAACCTTCGCGACCGAACCTAGTCCTTTTTTTCTCTTCAAGACTCATCTCACGTCCTTCATGATTATATCCCAAGAAATACAAAGTAAAGTCACCGCCATCATGTTCTATATGGCAACCGATTAGATTTTAATCAGGAACGGAACCATAGGAGAGTCTGATCATACCATCGTGCAATTCCATCCCAAGAATCTAGCAACGATTGTCATTAAAGGTATGACTCGAGAAGGAAAGAAGCGGATTAACCCCTACCTCTTGATAAAACTGCAAGGATGCCTTGGGATCCTTGATGCGGAGCATCGTATGGTTGAACTGGTAATACGAATGATGCAGCAGTTGAACAAACATGACTGTAGTGCGAAATCTTTACCTTGTAGCTAGCTGTTTCAGCAGTGCGAGGCATGGTAGAGTATAGAGAACGACTGGTGTGAAGATGTTGAAAAGGCAAACGTATCGGTGTGGAACCTCTTAGACGCAATAAATTAACCCCTCCCGTGATGACGTTCATGATTAAGTCAAGTATCAGTCAGCATCACAACAAATCATTTTGCAATTTATCATCTGATTCCGCAGCGGAGCTCCTTTTCCATAAACGCTTGTACGCTTTCATTATATTGATCATGTATTCGTTTTACATATGGAATCAAATCTTCTCGAGACGGAGATAATCCTTTAACATATCATGGACTGGCTTGTCTTTACGGGGAACCAATCGACATGGGAACGGGAGTGGTTCACTGAATAAAGAGAGACTTATGATTCGCTCTCGGAATTAGAAGGTTACCACTCACGATGTCAAAGATGCAGAAGCGAATTGGGGTACGACTTTGATCGGGGAGCCAGTGTCATCGAGCTCCGGGAGAATATCAAACATAGCGAGAATCGAGGATGCGCTCAGATATAACATGGTCAGGGCTATGTGAGCCCCAGGACATAATCTGAAAGAGAGATGTTATGACTTTCGGGTTATAGCGGAATGTGATAACTCAGACCTTCTCCCAAACCCGAATGTCGCCATTTCCTCGGGATCTACTGCGATATCCGTTAACAGTCTCTCGTTCTTGTCAAGGAACCTTTCTGGCCTGAAAACATGGGGCTCTGGGAAGACATTCTCGTCATAGAGCATCCCACTAGGTAATGATGTCAGGGTTATAATTGCAAGAAAATAAACGTTACTCACTAGGTATTCGCCACGATGATACTGTTCTTCGGAATGCGATATCCCTGGTATTCATCCTCCTCGTCTATGTAGTGCGGCACGCCTAGGAAATCACCATTAGATTTCAGAGTAGTAAATGAGAGGATACGGGCTTACCAAGGGCAACGATCGGATTCCAGCTGTACCAAGAGTCAGAATTGGTTTCGTAAAAATAAAAGAGTAAACTTTACCGTAACACCTCTTTAAGCACAGCGGACAAGTATGGAAGGTCTGGTTTGTCGGAAAACTCGGGGAATCGATCATGGCCCACAACGGAATCTAGTTCTTCTTTTGCCTTCTTCTGAATATCAGGGTGGAGGAGCATTACCAAAATGAAGGTGGTGAGGGCAACAGAAGTAGACTCGAATCCGGCTTTCCATCGATGGAACAAAAGAAGCTTAGTCTGCATCGCTCTCATTCCGAAAGAGCCTTAACTGACTCACCAATGTATACTTGTTGTGCTACATTCTTGATATCCATGATTGGGATGTCATTTTCCGAATTCCCATCATCGAAGTGAGAAACGAACGACTCTCCAGCGTTTCCACTTTGCTATATGAAACTTATTTAATGCTGTCACAAAGACTTTTATCCAACTCACAGAGGCTTTGACGCTCGCTTCGTAAGAGGCATCACACATTCGCGTCACATCAGCGCTCCAGTCGCGGCCCTGAGCCTTAAAGCCGGCTCCGGGCATCCATCCAGGAACGTATTTCAGAATGGGAAAAACGTCGACAAGGAATCGTCCGGGTGCACAGCCCGCTGTAATGGCGGCGAGAGCGTCCTCCGAGAGTTTGATCAGAGGGTCATTGCGACGGTTTATTTGCACGCCGTAACTGACGGCGATGAAGAACCCCCCTATACAACTGGATAAATCAAGTTTATTAACGACTTGCTAGAAAGTTAGGGCAAAGTGGGCTTTACTCCACGGTCTTCACCTTTTTATATGTTCCGCAAAATCGTTGGGGTGCTGGTAAAGGTTCGGGAGTAGTCCTTTCCTCACGAAATCCTCGATTTTGGGTTTGTCACGGTTGAGATTTTTTAGAGAAAAGTATTGCGTGAACATTCGACGGTGGAGTCTCCAGGTATCGTTGTATGGTAAGAGGGAGAATAGGTAGTCCAACTTCACGCTAGACGGATAGTTAGTCGATATCACCGTAGAATACAAGGTAGGCGGGGAACCTACATATCTAGACACATGGGCATATGAGGTCTGGTACAGGTAAGCTGTATTGAGTATTGAGTGTATGTATCAAGAAAATGTAGGCTTACCTGCTCGAGTATCTCGAAGAACGTTTTTCAAGAAGGTCCACTCCCATATGTACGTCGTTGAGTACGATTATTGGTTGGCCGAATGCTTCGAGGTAGAGAATCTTAGAGCCTGCAGAAGATAGCGGTTAGATTTGGCTGTGTTCTGAGTTGTTGTCCTCACCAAATTTATTACCCAAATCCTTGTAGAATTTGTGGGTATCGTTGATTGGTATGGACAGGGCGTTCCCTATAAATGGAAGGCCACTTGGACCAGGTGGCAAAGGCAGTCCCTTCTTTCTTTTGAAAGCATAGAGGACTGGGGCGAGGAGAGCGAGAACGACGGCCAGATCCTTGAGACCGAGACCAGACATTGAAGCGGTAAGTCACGAGTTCTCCAACGGGGCCTAAATCTCCCATTTATATACAGTGAACCTCGCTGTTATGCGTTTGACCCTGATACAAAGGAGGAAAGGTGTCATAAGCGTTACTTAAACGTTGAGAAAACTATTGACACCCGCGCCCACAGGTCGAAGCCTGCTATGTGATTTGTTTGAGCCGATCAGAGATTCGCCCATTAGCGGTTAAATGAACTTCGGGATTACGGTGGCCGAACGACAGTTGGAAGTTCCCAAGTGACTCCTGCTATCCGACAGCAACTATGAAAGTAACTAGCAGAAAAATCAATTATAGAACACAACTAACCGAAAACGACGGCGGAATAGATGGAATACTCACGCCAGATAATCAAGAAGGGCCACATGTCTACATGTCAGCTCAGAAAGGAATGGCTTATTTGACAAGGCTGGCCAGCTGAGCAAAGGACATGCAGTACCGGCATCTAATCCGGCATCTTGCATCGTACTTTTCTCAAAGGGCTGCCCAACTGTGGAGCTATCTCAGCGCTGTGACGGTGATAAATATCAAATTATGTGAACCAGCCCGGTGGTGCGGTGCCTTCTGGGTGCCTTCTGGACGCGTCTGGGTGTCATTGCATTCCGTGAAGATCTAAGGCCTTTGATGATGGTCAACGATAGAGGGAAATTGTGTCATGGGATTACAAGCCTAGCCAACTTCTCCTCCTCGTCCAGATGCAACTGTAAGTCAGCTGTGCCAAGAAGAACCTTGGAGGACATCCAGGAGAAAGAGAGAAGTGATCGTCACTTTGATTGGAATCACGATCAGTGTGTTGCGGATCAATATGTAAACACAAAACGCGCATTTCTTCCCTCTGACCATGAAACGCTCCCCGCCCAGCGCTCCAGCTTCGCCAGAAATACCTGATCACAAGAAATCTCGGCTCGAAGAAGACGAGGAACCTGATGCAATGGGCGCCAAGGGCTGGACGCAGGTCGGGAAGCGGAAGCAGAAAAAAAACCAAAAGGCGAAAGCAAAAAGCGATGTGTGTGTGTATTCGCGTACCCAGCGTCCCAACGGACTGATATCATGTTCTCTTCTTTCCAGAGTACAAAATCGCGGTTTATGTACAACAACGCGGAAATCCACAAGCGGTCGCAGGCTGTATACATCGACGTGAGTTGCACCCTCCTGGCACAGGCCATGCTATTCACCTGCATTCTAGGACATTCGGGATCTGGTTTTGCATATTGTCGCAGATGCTCCTCCGCCGAACTGGCTCCGGATCGACGTATGTGAAATCTCCTTCATGACCTAGAGTGGGGAACTCACTATCGAGTTAGAACGCTCACCTCATCCAAAAAGTTGTCACACTCCTCATTCCTGGTCTGACACCAGAACTACTCGAGCTGCCTCCTTTACCCACCGCAGCCACCTCAAATCCAAACGTCCCGATATCTATACCTCTCGTAACCAAGTTCGAGGACTCAGTTTCAACCGCGGCTAGTATACCGTTTATCCCATCCACCTTCACCCATGCTTGTCCAACCAGGGCCCCTGGGGATCAGACTCGGATGCACAGCGTGCTGAGCTCCTTTTTCAATGGTCCAGTCAGCGGAGAAGAGAAAAAGAGGAGACTGGCTCAGAGGCTCCAGTGTACGTTCTTATCGACTTATTTGACTCATTCTCATTGGTTGCGCAGCAGAACGCGATGGCCACCGAGGACCCTCTCAATATACCCTGAATTTGGAGCAGATGATAGAAAACGACTACCCCATTCCTTCCTACATGGCAGACGTATTCCAAAAACCAACCGGCTGGGTAGAGACACCTCAGCCTCAAGAAGCCACAGAAAAAGAGAAGAATGGACCCAAACAGCGAATCTTTGCTATTGACTGCGAGATGGTGTGTATATGCGGTCGCTTTCCCCCAAACCGCATGTCTCAATGACCATTCTAGTGCATGACTGAAGATGGCAAGGAACTTACTCGTGTTTGTGTGGTGGATTTTAACACAGGGCTCGTCGTGTACGATCAGCTTGTCAAGCCATCCAAACCGATTACGGATTACCTCACCAGGTACGTCGTCCTTGTTTGTTGTCATAGCATTGTTCTCAAACCCGTCCCAGATGGTCGGGAATCACGGCAGAGGCTTTAGCTAAAGTGACGACTACGCATGCTGAGGCTCAGGCACATGTTCTCCGCCTCCTTTCGCCCCCGTCACCAAACCCATTTTCAGCCAATGAAAACCACCCTGTTGCAACATCAACGCCAATTCTTCTTGGACATTCTTTAGAGTCGGATCTCAAGGCACTCAAAATTTGTCACCCATTGTGTATTGATACCGCCGTGATATACCACCACCCGCGTGGTCGCCCCCTAAAACCTGGTCTTGCATGGCTGACCAAAAAGTGGTGCGGACGCGAAATTCAAACGCGTGGAGAGGGAGGACACGACCCCGAAGAAGATGCACGAGCATGTTTAGAGTTATTTAAAAAGAAAATGGAGAATGGTCCGGGTTTTGGGGAGTTCAAAGTGGATTTTGAATCTATCTTTGAGAGAATGGCGAGGTCAACGAAGCGTGCCGGCGGAGGTGTGGGGAGTATTAGGTCTGCTGTTGTTGACCAAGGAAATCCGGCAGCTATGCATGGGAGCAAGGCGAGTACGGCTGTGGGTTGTTCGAGCGATGAAGAAGTCATGAAGCAGCTCTTGGACGTATTGCCGTCCCATGATTTCATGTTTGCGAGATTGATGAGCCTGGCTAATCTCCAAGGATGTACGTCTCATAGTTTTCTTCATGACCCACAAGTTCTGACTATCATTATAGGGACGACTCCAAAACTCGGGCCTGACGATCTGCCTCCACCTCCCACACCTCCACCGACACAAGAAGCACTCAACGATGCCCTCAAAACACTAAATACGCAACTTGCAAACATTCACGCCAATCTTCCTCCCGAACAGCTTTTATCATCTTTACTGGCCATTCGGATCCTCGAAGGATGTCGGCCCTTAACGCGCGTAAGGCGCAGTTTGACACCGCAATTAGGTCTGGAAAGGCTCCAGAGGCCTTGGATTTTAGGTGGACGGCTGCTGATGTGAGGGACTTGGAAGGTGCGGTAGAGTTGGCCAGGAGGGGATTGTTGTTTATGGGCATCAAGAGCTAGTTTTGCAGCTGAGGACGACGCCGATTGTTTATTGTGCTGGTACATACAGTCTTGCATATTGAGCTTGCAGGTTTTTCTTGGTATACTGACAATGGGAAGTGTTGAAAAGTGGACAATCTCTTCGGCACCCGTAAGAAGACGGCATACAGTATGTTGATAATTAAAGCTCGTCATATAGCTAGAGCAAATCAATCAAAGGACGTCAGTCCCCATATACTCCTGAAGAAGACTTTCGACGTTTTTCCCTTGTCGAGGAACAAGTTGACATTCATATGGGCAAAGCTCCCTATGGCACGCCGTGAATCAGTCATGACCACACTTGTTGAATTTAAGACATACGCAATGATTGAGGACATCTCGAAGTCGGATGTGAAGTTAGTGGTGGGTTTACCACTGGCATCAAGTATCGGCTTAATGTCGAACAAAGTAAGAATAGAAGCGGCCGCGATGTAAAGCGATGCTTTTGCGATGTGGGATCCTGGACATATCCTGAGCAGAAACAAGGTAAATGACACGGTGTGACGGTAATAACTTTTCATGATAACTGACCTACGCCCGAAACCGAAGGTGGCTACTTCGAGGGGGTCCAAGATGTCGGTTCTGAGGGCACCCTCGTTTAAGAATCGCTCCGGTACGAATAGATCGGGGTCAGGGAACACGGTTGGATTATGCAGCATTGCACTAATTAGGTGTTGTTGAAGTACTCGGCCTGACGAGAGAGGCGACCAAATACTTACTGGGTGTTTGGCATGATCATGGCGCCTTTCGGTATGAAGTAACCGTTGTAGACATCGTCTGCGGTTGTCATATGCGGCAGTCCTATATGAAAGTTTCAAATTAACTTTGTACATCCAAACGGTTTAAAATAGAATATCATTACCTGCTGGTAGAACTGGGATCCATCTCATAGGTGATGATCTTAGATCATTGTAAGAGAATAGCGAATGACGCCTACTCACCGGAGACTCTCTTTTAATATTGCCGCAAGATACGGGAGTTTATCTCTGTCGGAAAAATCAGGAAGCTGATCCTGACCAACGACAGAGTCTAATTCCTGTTGAGCTAGCACCTGGACATCCGGGTGCATCAACATGGCGAGGATAAAGATCCTGATTGAGGTGACGGTAGTCTCGAATGCAGCTGAAGGGTTCGAACGGTTAACAACAATTTTTCGTATTTTAGTCAGCTAAATCACCTCCGAAAGTTTGCATAGCGACATGTTTTACATTTATCTCTTGGTTTTTGAAGTCAGGGTCATTCTTGAGGTTCTCGACACTAGCGGAAACGAAAGATGGAGGGGCTGTCCCCTCTACCTAGTATATGAATCAGTTGGGACCCATTTAGATCATTTGGCAGCGGGCATACCATATTCTTTAGTACCTTGTTGTAGGGCTCATCAAGCAGGCGGTCCAACTCCGCGCGTAATTTTCGTGCATCGCTTTTGAAAGTGGCTCCAGGCATCCATTCCGGGATGTACTTGAGAACGGGGAGGATATTAACCATGTGTTTGTCTACAGAGCCGGCATCGACCAGATCCTGGAAGAAATTTATCATGTCGTTGACGGAGGGGTCGTTTGTTCGTTCTATGGGTAGTCCATATGTCAAGGATAAAGATACGGCCCCGACGTAGCTAGCAATAGATCGTCGTTGAGGATATTGTCTGCATAGTGAGGAACTGGGCTTACCTCTTGACGTGTTCATCGATCTTTCCGGGGTTCCCGTAAATGTTCGGTAAGAGGAATTTACGAACGAAAGGTAGGAGGGTCTCCTGATCTCGATCCAGATGTTTGGCAGAAAAATGTTGCTTGAAAATACGGCGCAGGTTTTTCCAGTCATTACCGTATTCCATAAAGGTGAAGAATTTATCGACTTTTATCCTACAAATTGATCAACATTATGACTGCTCGGGAATCGGAGTAAGTCCAACACCTACACATCATTGAACATAACAGATGCGGGGCTGTTAACAACCATGTAAGCCAAGATGTGCTTGAAATTTTGAGAAAGACTCACCGACTGGAATATATGGCGGACCGTTTCTCAAGGAGATCATTGGCGATGTCGACATCGTTAATAGCAACGATAGGCAAGCCAAAAGCCTCCATGTAGATTATTTTCGAATCTGAAACAATAACTTTCGTCAATGGTTGTCGGTCTTATGTTAAGACCATCCCCACCTAACTTTGTTCCAAGCTCTTCAAAATAAGCATATAATCGACCCCAGGATATCTGGAAAGCATTTCCAACAAGGGGCCATCTAGTGGGTCCGGGTGGAAAGGGAATGACTTGTTTACGACGATATCGATAGATGAGGTGAACTGAGAGACAGAGACAGAGGCAAGAGATATCTTTCCAACCAAAGCGACCCATGGTAAATGGAACACGGGCCTATGGTTTGAGGCTGCAGTTTCGGTTTCCACTAGGCTACTTAAGCAAAATGCCTCATATCTTTTTATAACTCCGTAATAATTGGCACACGGGTGGTATCCATCCTCAACGTCACACGATCTATCACTGCAGAGGGTTTGAATGCGGCGAAAGTAGGAAGCGAAAAAATAGTCGTTGCCAACTCTCTCTGACTCGAATGCTGTGTTCCGGTGAATGTAATTCGGGGGATACGGGACGCCAGAATGTGGAAGGATGCTTCTGCAAACTGGATCTATCAAACTATAATCCAGTGAGAGTCACATTGAAGTATGAAAGCCGAATTTGATCAAGTTGCGCCAAGCTTGGGCGCATGTCCCGCTGATCCGGATGTTTCCGCAGCAAGTCATTGCCTGTGCCAAAGGCATTACGTCCCCTGCGATGCCAAATAGACTTTGACATTTACGGTACCGACGATACGTCTCCAACGGCCCGACGTCATATGCAAGGCTACATCGGGTCACCGCGGAATATCCAATGCTGTTAATTTCTGATGAGCTTCACTACAGTGCATAGTGATCAGCTGGGTCATAAGGATGGCATACGATAGCATAGTCTTCGGTTCACACTGTCCTTCATGTGCATATACACCTTAGAGGATGTCAATCCCTATATAATCCTGCAGAAGATTTTTGGTATTTTTTCCATTCCGGGGAGTGATTCGACACTTAAATGGGAGAGGAAATGTGTGAAGACAGGTCAAACTAGGAATCAGTCGAGATTGCATCCGTGATTCCTAACAGGAAAACTGTACTGTTAGGGGAAATATAATTGTGTTTGAGGACTTTAAAATGGAAGTCTCGAGACTGAGTCTAGGGAAACTTTATTGGGAATTATCATCAGAACTGGCTATGGGATGGCTCAAGGACTTAGTGGCGCATGGTGCCTTTAGTGGACCTTATGCTAGACTGAAGCTGTAACTACTACCTGTCTAATAGGGAAAGGCTAGGAAGTAGGCGACTCACACATGTCAAGACTGAATGAACTGAAGCGAGATTGTCGGAATCATCAGTTGAGACTCTGGATTGGGCAGCACTAGTGATAATCTTGAGGCAACTAAAGGCAAGATAGAAACTTAGTATAATTGAGGACATCTTATTGACAGATTGACCAGTGGGGGATGAGTCTTGAGGGTTCCTAGACTAGGGTCTAGGGTCAGAACTTTGTTAGCCAATGAAGAGTGAGAGATTAGGCAAGTGCAATGTTTGGTCAAGGGAACTGAATAGTTAAGACTGTTGATTGGTGAGAAAAGATGAGTTGAGGAGACTATACCCATTCAGCACTGGATATGGACTTGGTTATTTGTTTCATATTTGTTTATTTTGTCTCAGTTTTTAATTGTGTATTGTATATAGTTGCCAGTCAAGGATGAAGTTTGGAATCAAATCTTTGCCCAAGCGCTGTGTGAGTGAAATTGAGTTTGGTTAAACTTTGCAGTGTTCTAAGCATCTTAAGTTCTTTGTCAACTTGGAAGGACTTGTGTTCTGCTTGAGAGAGTATCTTCACTGGTCTAATAGGATCACAATAGCATTCAGTGCTAGCTCAACTTGTCTTGCAGTCTGTCTCAAAGTGCAAAGGCAGGTCAAGGCTCTCTGAGTTTGTTGAGGCATCACTAGGGCGGACTTGCTACCCCTCCTAGATAGTTGTCTAACCCATCCTATTGAGGACAGTCATTGTGAGCTTAGCCACTCATTGTGAAGGTTCTAATCAAAATGGCATAGGTCTGGAAGAGGTCTCTATTCAGTCAAGACTTGTTTCACATTTCTATTCTACTCCTATTTTCATTTAATACTTAATTGAGACTCTTAATTTCACTTTCTTTCTGATTTATTCTCCCCACAAACCGCACTTGAGACTCAGTGTAGTTCAAAGGGTTGCATAAGATCTTGATCTTCCAACTACACTCAATCACCTTGTTTTCTAACTAGAATGTCCTTATTATGGGTGAGAACCATTTTGCTTCCATCAGAGATTTCAACTTCCCAGATGGCCAAAGTATTATGCTGAGGGCCCAAACATCCATTACTTAGGTTTATGACATTTATTTGAGTGACCACAGAATAATTGATCAGAGGACATCAGTTCCCATATAATTATGAAGAAGGCTGTCAATATTTTTCCCTTTGTGAGGAGTGATTTGATATTCAAATGGAAGTGGGGTTCTTGAATGCCATCATTTTCAGTTCAGATTTAAAATCACCTACTTATAAAAAGATTGAAGCTGTGGTAAATCAAGGCTTAACCTCAATGGGCATGCCATTACAATCCAGCACAGGTTTGATGTCAAATAGAGAGAGAAATGAGGCTGCTATGATAAAGAGCATTGATTGACCAACATGGGATCCAGGACACCTCCTAAAACAGGTGTTGGAAGTAAGTTCCAATGGGAAATGGAAAATAGATTTACCTCCATCCAAAACCAAAAACACCAGAGGTGAAAGGATCCAAGACACCATTTCTCAGTGTTCTGTCTTCTAAGAAATGTTCTGGTCTGAATTCTTCAGGATTGGGATAATGGTCCAGGTTGTGAAGCATAGCACTGGCAATTGAAGGACTGTATAGCATAGTAGTGACAGAAGAAAGGGGCAAGAGACTCACTGAGAATTTGCAATGACCATTGAGCTCTTTGGTATATAGAAGCCATTATAAATATCATCCATAGTCATAGAGTGTGATATCACTGTTTGATAAGCCTGATTATCAAGGGGTGAAGTTAGACATATACACTCAACTTGCCCAGAGGTGTGATAGGATTCCACCTTGCAAATGCTCATTGTTGAGATAGTAAAAAGAGAAAGACAAAATGAACCAAAGAAGTTCTTTCAGTACCACTGAGAGGTAAGGAAGTCATGCCTTGTCTGAAAAGGCTGGTAGCTGATTAAACCTGACTACAGAATTGAGCTCCTCATGAACATTTTGCTGGATGTCAGGGTAGATCAACATCACAAGTGCAAGAGTCTTCATGGACACAATACTGGTCTCATATGCACCTGAAGAATTCTGGTATAAATACAAGCTCCCAAGGTTGGCAAAGAGTGGTTACCTCTGAAAACTTGAGATGCAGCATGCTTTATGTATTTATCTTGCATTCCAAGGCAGGGGTGCTGTCTGTGATTTTCAAGGCTGGCAGAGACAAAAGACTTGGGGGCAGTTTCATCTGCCTGCTTATACAATAAGCAATGAATTCCCAGCATGAACTTGACATACCATATCTTTGAGAACATTTTTGAACAGCATGTCCACTATGTATATAATCCAGTTTTACTCACATTTCTCATGCAATGTACTTGAAAGTTGCTCCAGGCATCCATTCAGAAATATACTTGAGAATGGGAATGATGTTAAGCAAGTATCTGGTTGGAATTACTGCCCCCATCATTGTTGATGCATCCACTATTGACTGGATAAAAGGATCATTGGTTTGTTGTACTGGACTTCCATATGTCAGAGATAGGGATATGCCACTGACTGCAAACTTGATATCATTTACCTGTGTCTTCCTCACTTTAGTTACCCAGTGAGTGAACATTGTCTTATTAATTACTTGATAAAACCATTGACTGTTATTCAGTTGGTTTAGTCAGCTTGTTGTACTTCCTCCCAAGTGACCAGAAGAAGTGCTTCTAACTCCTATGAGGCCCATCACAGGATTTGTGTAAGCAAGCTATATGATCTATGCTGAATGATAGAGCATTTACAAGCCAATGGATATCTGGGATACTTTATCTATGTGTCACAGATCTGTCAATACAAAGTTCAATATTTGGGTACAGACAGTAAGTCTGATTGTTTTATGATTAATATTTGATGATGGTATGTCACCCACTTTACTATCCGATGTAGTTGCCAAAATCCAAAATATGATTCCCCACTGGCTGTCATGTCACACTTTTGGTATTTCGATCCAAACCCTGATATAATGCTGACTGTCATTTTCTTGGTGATATGATTTAATTGTGCCCATCCTTTTCTAGCACCTTTGCACACCATCCCTGGAATGTTACATGGAAAGGCTGACATTAAGTATGTAAGCTTACAAAGAAGACTGAACTTGTATCTTTCAATCTTAACTTGCATCTGAAAATATACCCTCTGCCATAAACTTTGATCGGAAGAGCAATTTGACCAAATATTTGGCCTGTTCTCAAACTGCATAGTTTTTGTTAATGCCAAATGTGGGTTTCCTAGCAAGACCTATGTTGACACTTTAGTCAGTTTCTGATGTTCTATCTTTTTGTTTTTTGACAAAGTCATGGAACACATGGTCTTATATTGTTATGGTCCCTTAGAGCGGATGCTGGATTTTCAAGCTGACTTATGAAGAAGAGTTTTCATATTCACACCCAACATTCAAATGTTCACTCCTCATGCCCAGTCAAAAGTGCCCCCATGGGATTTCTTGCTTGATCTGTAATTTTTGAAAACATGGACATTTATCTTATGTCATCTGAAAAAACATAAATCACATTGCCTGTATCTAATTATGATCGTTGTAACTTCTGATTATC
This sequence comes from Agaricus blazei, assembly GCA_029719445.1. NCBI lineage: Eukaryota > Fungi > Basidiomycota > Agaricomycetes > Agaricales > Agaricaceae > Agaricus > Agaricus blazei. Next base: position 346,791 of record SSNC01000008.1, on the reverse strand, counting down.
AGAAATTCCAAGGATTCCATGATGTTCTAAAACTTGATTATCAGAAATTCCAAGAACTCTGTGATGTTCACACGACACAAACAAGGTACAACGTCGTTTCACTGCTTTCACCCCCACTCCCCGCACTCTCTGCTGTCTAAAATGTCATCCAAAAAGGTCCTTTGTTACTGCAAAAAATGTTTATCACAAGTATATGTCCATCCTCGAACCCAAACTCGTCATCTCAAGGCACATGGTTCTGCATTGGATACCCCGGGTACTAGTAGCTTGGTCACTTCGGCCCCAGCACTCGAGTTCACTAGCCATGAATCTGAGAACCGTGAATATGAGGGGGTAAGCACATTTTTCTAGTGTTCATATTTTTCCTTTCAATAACTGTTACATATACAAGGACAACAATTTTTCGGAGAGTGAAGGTAAAACTTTGCAAATAATAATTGATTACATAATTCAAACTTTTATCAGCTATGGAACTCGATTCGCCTCCACACCAAGATAATCATACAGACTCAGATAGAGATGCTACCATGGATAATGACCCTGATGATCCCACTCTTCCTCATTTTCCTCTTATCCACCACTCTTCACCTTCCCCCGATGACACTGGGAATCCCAAAAATGAGGTCTCTGATGAAATTCCAAATCTAGGCATGCACATGAACTCCAACTTGGAGTTTGCCACTGGTACTATTCCCAAACCACCAGAACATAACAATGCTACATTCTCTCCTCTTCAATTTGAGAATGTTAACGTTGATCGTATCCTCCAATCGACACCCTCTAATCGCTCCGAGCATGAAATCAAGTTATCTATCCAGTATAATCAGTTACTCCAGGATGCCTCTCTTGATAACTCTGGCTTAGGTCTTGATGACTTGTGCCATCTGAGGAATCCACCGACCGAGTTCACTGATTTTGTGGACGACTTGGACTCAAAATTATCCCTTGACCTCTACTTGGCACTACAGACATATCCTGAAGCTGTGTATACCAAGATTGTCACTATTCTAAATCAAGCTCTCCCATCTACCCTATCACTGTTCTCACTCTATCGTGTCAAACACTTTGCACAGAAACTTTCTCACACCTCTACTGTTGAACATGATATGTGCTCTAACTCCTGCATTGCTTTTACTGGTCCTCTGGAGGATGAAGAAAGCTGTTATGAGTGTGGAAAATCACGCTGGGATCTGGCAGTACCTGATAAAAAGGTTCCTGTGGCTAAATTCTCTACTATCACACTGGGAACACAGCTTCAATCACTTTATGCTTCTTCTGAAGCAGCTCGTCTTATGCGGTATCGTTGGGAAAAAACCAAGCCCATTTTGGCTCAAATTGAAAAAGGTGAAAACATTCAATTTGACATCTATGACGACATCTTTTCTGGCTATGACTATGCTCACCTTGTCAAATCGGGAAGTATAAATGGCAATACCATTTTACTGATGCTCTCAATTGATGGTGCTCAGCTCTATGAACATCAGGCATCTGACTGCTGGATGTTAATCTGGGTTATCTTGGAGCTCTCCCCAACATTATGCTATAAAAAGCGTTATGTTCTTCCAGCTGGTATTATTCCTGGTCCAGGAAAACCAAAGAATCTGGATACATTTCTTTTTCCTGGACTTTATCATATATCTGCACTCCAAAAGGAAGGCCTTTGAGTTTGGGATGCAGCCTTGGATCAGATTCTCACCAAAACTCCTCAAGTATTCCTTGACACTGCTGATGCCCCTGGAATGGCAAGTATCACTGGTATTATTGGTTATAAAGGTGTCAAGGGATGCCGAAACTATTGTACCATGAAAACGCGTCATGTACAGGGTGCATCTCACTATTATCCCATCCTTCAAAATCTTGATGGCCCTATGCCTGCTGGTTCTGACCATCCTGATATTGATCTCTCCATCACCAATCCATACCATTCTCAAATTGAATACAACGCCAATGTCACCCAGCTCTTGAATTCTTATTTCGGCAACTTTAATTTGCATCGCAAACTTACAGGCCTTACAAAACCAAGTATATTCAATGGTCTCTATGCTCCAGCACTTGGTGCACCTGGTGCATTTCCTGTGGATATCATGCATTTGTTTGCATTGAACATTCCTGAACTACTTCTCCACCTATGGCGTGGCACTCTTCACAGTGATCGACTTGATCCTTCTTCTCAATGGCCATGGAGGGTTTTGGTTGGGGATGACTGGAAACAACATGGTGCAAAGGTGGCAGCACTTCGGCCTTATCTTCCATATACATATACCCGACCTCCACGCAATCCAGCCGAAAAAATTCACAGTGGATACAAAGCTGATGAATTTAGTGGCTATACCTGGGGTTATCTTCCAGGACTCCTTCATGGGCTTCTTCCTGCACCATACTATCAAAATTTCTGCAAACTTGTACGGATTGTTCGTCTAATGAGCCAACGTGAAATATGAGCAAATGATCTTGATGAAGTTCAGAAACTGGTTGTTGATTTTCTCAATGAGTATGAGGTAATATATATTGACCACAAGCAAAGTATGTTTAAACTTCCATCTTTGACAAATATGAGATCTAATTTGTCTTTACTAGGTCGAATTCATTTTGTGCGCCAATGCCTGCACACTTTGTGGCATCTTGGACCTGAAACTTGTCGTCTTGGGCCACCAGCTCTTTATGCTCAGTGGACCATGGAACGCACTATTGGTAATCTTGGTCAAGAAATCAGATTGCATTCAAATCCATATGCAAATCTGACTCAGCGTGCTGTAGCTCGGGGGGTAGCAAACTCTATTTATGCTCGGTATCCAAACCTTTGGAGTGCTGTGCCTGACTATCCTCGAGGGACCCTTATTTTGCCCCATGGATATGCACTTTTGCATCCTCATGAAAGCACCCCATCGAAAATGCGAGGTGATGAATATAATGCACTCACTCGTTATGTTGCCCAACATCCCAATGTGGTTCAACCTGAGAAAATCACCCGGTCTGCTCGTCTTCAGCTTCCTAATGGCGAGAGGGTTCGGTGTGCTTGGAAAGAAGACCAACGGCGTCACAAACTACGTGTTTCTCGGATGGTCAAGGCAAGTTTTCTCTGATAAGCCATTTCATTTGGGCCTCACGTTCTCACAGCTCAGGCTAATTGACCAAGAACAACAAACACCTCTTTTCGGAGAGGTGTTGTATTTTTTCTGTGCAGACGACCTGACAGCAGGAGTTAAACATGCTCTTGCTATGATTTCGTTAACAACGGCCTTCGATGCACAACTCTGTCATGATACTTATGATGTACTGTGGGTTTGTGGCTTCACCCGGTATGACAGCCTTCTCATTGTCAATGTGGAAAATGTGGAATCCCTTGTTGCCCTACTTCCACTCTCTGACGATGAATATTTCTTGATGGAGGATCTCGGAAACTCAGTAGCAACGTCGCTTGCGGGCACTACAAATGAGGATGATGATGCTGGCGAGGAGAATTAAATTGTATTGAAGTTATATACAACAATATACATGTGTACAGACAGAGGTGAGATGCAATGAGTATAAGTTATTTAGATAGGCTGATGACCCCGTGAGTTTGAGACGGCGGATGACTTCGAAAGTAAACATCGAAAGATTAAGGGTGTGCACAAACATGGGGGCTCGAAGCGGGGTGAGACTAGGCGAGGGTGGAGGTGAGCATGGCCCACCGCTGGCGGAGGGAGGACTTGGAGGTGCAGACGAGGACGCCAATGCTGCGCGAGTTTTCAAGAACTTGAGAAAGTTGCTGGACCACTGCTGCACCTAATTTGGGTTAGAGAGTGCGAGTGCCGTCTGGGCTACCGTTGCTGCTGCTACGGTGATGACGCTGGGCTACCGCTGCCGCTGCTACGGCGATGACGTGCGACGCTGAGCCCTCCTGGGCGTCGACAAAAAGAGGTTCGAGGAGGGACTTGAGGTTGACGTTGAGCACGGGCGACGTCTAGAGTCGTGATAGCGAGGAAGGTGACGAGTATGTGAGCTGAGGGAGAGGTGTGCGCGATGACTGCAGCTGCCAAGTCGCGTACGATGGACACATTGGTGTTGAAGAGATCATGACACCGGGCTGCAGTGTGGAATCGATGGTGGGAAGCGCGGGGAGTTGGGTGTGAGGAGGAGAGGGGGAGAGGGTCGTGTGTGGAGGAAAGAGGGAAGAGAGCCGGAAGAGAAAGGCTCAGGAAGGCTCAAGGGCCTCGACCGAGCCTCCTGGGCATCGATGTTGAGAGGTGCAGCACTGTGATGTCTGCAAAGGACTGGGCCCATCCGATCAGCAGCGATGGGCCAGGGTCACAGCGGGGCGTACCTTTATGGATTGGAAGGGAACCAACGGTGAAGCGCGTGCAGCGGGACGGACACCAGTGCAAGCTCGAGCAACAATTTGGTGACACGATTGAGGGAGAATGACGGGCTTTTTGGAGGGTGGAGGCTATGATCGGGACGGTAGAGTTGATGGGGTTGGAGACGACGAGGACGCGAGCGCGTGCGACTGCAGGCGCCCCTTCTCACGGTGCGTGGCTGCATAGTGAACCGCAGGGAGATGGGCCGCAGAGGGCAGTGATAGACGGGAGAGGGTCTCGCTGGTCGCATCAGCGCCCTTTCTCACAGCGCACAGCTGCATAGTCAGCTTCAGGGAGTGCTGGGTGGATACGCGTTGACGTCGACAGGGAGAGACTGCAGGTAGTGGGTGCAGTGACAGAGGAGGAGGTTCGACGTTTGAGGACCTCTTGGGTGTGGACGGGGAGAGATACGAGTTGGTGGGCAAGCGTGGATCTGCTAGGGCAATGACGCGCAACACTGGGCCCTACAGAGAGAGGCTGGAGGAGAGCGGGCGGAGGCGAGAGAGAGGCCCGGGCTCGATTGTGATCAAAGATTCTAAAGGACAGCGCCATTCCTACCCATGTGAGAACCTGGATTCCATATTGCAAGTACACCCAAGATACGTAGAATCCACGTATCGATCGGGAAAGGTTTGAGTTGGTAGTCAAGTTGGTAGTCGGTAAAGTAGTTTGTGAAGGGGTATAGGAGGCTCTCGAGACTCTGGGGTGTCAATAGAGAGGTCCACAGTGGTGTCTATGAACAGAGTAAACAATCTTCTAAAGGTGTCAGGAGCACAATAACGCACACGATAGCTTCCCCACAGATGCAGGGACTGGTAATGGCGATGTTTTACAAAAGGTGGGAGCCATGCAGTATGCCACAGCATCACATGATATTGATGCGTTCACAGTTCCTGTCCGCTTCTCTCTTCATGCTCATTTCCTCACACTCGTTTTCGTGTCTCTTGGCCCCCGCCTAATTGTTTTTTTACGCAGATGTCTTCTGATTCTATACCCTTTTCGCCCTCGAATGCCAGTTCCCCTGGGCCCACTCAGAAGGTATGTGATCGATACAAGGCCTCCGAAAATGCTAGTGTATTCTTCCAGACCTCAATTACACTGTTGGAATATCGGAAGAAATGTGAAAGGCTCGAGAAAAAGGTCTTGCAGCTGGAGCGAGACCTGGATAAGTCTCGCTCAGAGTGTATGTCACTCCGAGAGCAAATTGATCAGAAGAGGTATGCCCATATATTGTTATTGTTCAATGTGCTAATACTTGCCAGATCTGCGACTAAGAAATTATCTTCAATCCTCGAAAAGCTTGATCTAGACCGTCTCGACAGCATCCTTGAGCAACTTCACAAAATCAATCCCTCTCAACCCTTGGCTCTCCCATCCGATGACTCGAAGATGCTTTTAGATTCCCTACTTACAGCTACTGGCCCAGTTCATGATGCGCCTCCACCTGGCATCGACAAATCACTCGTAGTCTGGTACAAGCCTACAAAGAAGGATGGAACAAAAACTGAAGATACGCAACATCTTGTCGATGTCATAAGGAAGCTCGATGGTGCTCCAACTGACCAGCTCTCGAACATGCGATCAGAGGCTCGTGATCTCCTCATGAGTGCTGCCGAAAAAAATGGACTATATGCGGAGACTTGGAGGCGCAATCGACGCGACGGCTTCATGGATTTTGTTTTACAGGGGCTTGAAGAACGATTTCCAGATCTTCGACTGTGCCAAGGCCGGTGGAAGGCAAATGCTCTTGTTTCGGACATATATCCACACTGGCGAAAGTCATACAAAGGTGCCGCAATCATGGAGGTGGGTAATGGGACCAAGAGGAAGAACCCATCGTCTCGGGATATGAGTATAGTCGATGTAGGTGTCCAAAAGCGCAGCAAACTCGATGTGTCAATTCAACCGAATGTATGCACATTTAGATTTATCACTCAAAACCTCTACTCATCAACTTAGGATCTTGCTGTAACCACCACTGCTGCTACCGAAGTACAGGTAAGTAAGCAGTCTACATTGTCTACTAGTACTGATTCAGCAGAGTTTGTCAAGCCGAAACGACGGTCATCCCAAGCCTCTTGGCTTGGAAGCTTTGACCCCAACAATCCCCCATCAGATTACCATGAAACCATTTACCTCACGTCGGACACTGAGCACGATGAACGCCTCGGTCGATGGCTTGAATGGGATGCACAAGTCGCAGACTGGCCAAGTAGTAATCATTTTCGAGTTGATATCTAGCTGACACTGTTTAAAGATGACAGTGATGACGAACGTCGGTACCGAGAATCTGGGTGGCATGAACGTTTTGATAGGCAACGCTACCGTGACCTCGGCCTCACTTCCCGAAATTGCTCCTGCCTTGATGACTGTGACTGCGACTGCTTTACCGATGACGATGACTGCCCCTGCACCTGCATCCACTACGACTGGTTTGAATACACTTGCTGCACCTGTACCGACTGCCGAAAACGCCGTTCATACCCATACCCCTGCTCAAACTGAAGATATTCCTATCGATCCTGTCCTACTTAATATGGATGCAAGCAACTCAATGTCTCTAGAACTTCAAGAACTTATTGATAATGCAAAAAAGGATGATAGTCTGTGGCTTGGTATGACTCGTTCACACAAAAATCAAAATCATATTGCTCATTTTCGCTCTGATGGTATTTCTGCTGAGTAATATGATTTTTTATAGCAACCTATCAATCATGCTAATAACTCGTTATAGAAACCTTTGTGGACTTGCATGGAAAATCAAGAATCCAAAGGGAAAGATGGCCGAATTCGTTGCTTACTGGGGAAGATTGGATGAGAAAGAAAAAGGGGTATACGCTCTTTCACTTTTTGAGTGAGGTTGTCTCATAACTCTCTACAGGAATGGTTTTTGAAATCAAAGATGGCTCAAAACAATACTCTGAAAAAGGTAATGTTTTCTTGTGCTACGATTATGAAAGATATATAATCGTTTGTTGTAGGTCACTAGAAAGTCATCAAAGAAAACGAAATAGAGGCTGTCTTAGCATTACTTTGTAAGTAGTTTATTTTATTAGAAGTTGAAGTACATCGGCTTTTATCTAATTATTCATTCATATTAGGTTTTTCAATGTTTTTTTCGGATTGTGTATCGTTATGTGTATTACTGTATAGTCAGATCAGTGCAGATAGAATCATATGAATTCAGACAGTTACATATTTTCCAAGTGTGTCAAGATTGATTTATCTGACCTGAGCTGCAAATTTCTAAGTTTACCGATTTCTGTCTTAATTATTTGTTTGAGGAGACTATGATAAATTTAGATAATACTAGGAATTCTGTTCTTGGTTTTTCTAACATTTAGACGATCACAGATAATGTTAGAAAAAAAGTTGGACATTTGGGTTGGATGGTCTGATAGTTCTTGAAATCAGATCAAACTCAGATAAATTAGACGTGTACAGATTAGTCAAGGATTTTCGATCCCCGACTTTTGACTGGGCCTCATGGTCTAATTGAGAAGCTCTTATAGAGATTTCTCCTTTCACGGGTATTCTGATGGGTGCCTTGCATTTTTTAGAGCCAAATTCGCAGCAAGTGGCCATATCGAGGTTGTCAAAGGTATGAGGTGTATAGTTGGGTCGTTGAAATCGTGCAGAGCGTCTGCTTTGGCTGCTTTACATGAGGTGATTTTGTAATGCTGTAATTCATTTGTCTTGGTAGAGAGAGTTCTAAGCATACAAGCGATACTATTCCTGTAAGCGGCGAAAGTCGAAGTTCAATAACAGAGGGCATGGGGAAGGCTTTGGAGGAAATCGATGGTTTATTATGATCATGTATGCGGGTCTGGAGTATGAGGGTTGGGATCAAGACGTTTGTAAGGCGGGACTACTTTGGAGGTGGGTTATACCCTGGTCAAGTCAAGAAGGGGACAGGTGTGACACTTGTTCCCAACACAAGTGGCTTACCGGGCGAGGGGTTTACCTTGATCTTATGATCACTGATCCGCGTTTTCACTCTTCATCATTGTGACTCTCGATCAGTGAAACACTGTATGCATATCGCAGTTGATCAGTGGAAAGAGGGTGATTCTCTGTCGACTACTCCATTTGCGGGAGGCTGCGACACTGGGACGGGTCAACACGCCATAGGCATCTCGGATTCGTTCCTCTAAATGCTATTTTTAGATCACATATGGCGTGGCGATAGATGGAGTATCATAATCTCTACGAGCAGTTCCATGAAGCATGACAATTGGGTGTGCTTGGCGCGACCCGAACTACTCCTCGAGGTTGATGGCTTTGCCAAATTTTGCATACAAAACGACTTTGAGGGCCTTCATCTGAGATTCGATCTCCTCGACTTGGTCTGCAACGCGCATGAACTGCTGATCAGCCTCCTGCTGATCGCGTTCCAGGCGTTTTAGAGCCTTCGAGTGCGGCATGTGGAGAAAGGTTTCGCCGATCTTGTATCTGGGGGATTAAGGTTATCATGGACCCCACTTGAATGTGTGAAAAAGCCGTCTGGCACGCACAGCACGGGTTCGTCTTCATCAGCGAGCTCCAATTCCGTCGATAGATCATCGAGAGCCTCTTTTTGTTGCTGCGCGAGGCCGGGTTCAGGTAGATCGCACGTGTGGGCCATGCAGCGTACCTTGATTCCTTCCAGCTTTTCTTCCAGGGCCTTTACGCGCGTGTTGAGGCGTGAAAATGTGCTGATCCGCTGCTGGTCCTCTGTTCGTGGGGTGAGGGGAGGGCGGACGGAGAGCGGGGAGAGACAGACCCCAGTTGACGTCTGCGGTGTCGTCTTCATCGTTCTGCTCGAGCTGTGGGCGCGGTGGGCGGGGGCGGCGGTGCTCGTGTGCGGGCGACTCACCATGCGCATGTTGGCGGTGGAGGGAGATTACGTCATCGCCCCTATCCACCTCGGAGGCGACCTCTGGGTAGACACCGCCACCACGTGACGGGGGCCTTAAGAGGCAGCCCGAGACTCGGCTGCCCAGCACCACCGCCCATCGAGCCGCACACGCCACTCGCCAGATGTCCTCCGACTACGAATACTCCGACGACGACGCCGACTACTACGATGAGGAGATGATGGACGGCACCCAGGACGATCGTGCGTACCCCACCTTCCCCCCTTCTCACCCGCCTGACTCAGATCCCCGTAGTGTCCATGGACTCGGAGGACGACATGGACATGGACTTTGGCGGCGACGACTTCAAGGTGTCCCACAACGGCAAGCGCAAGTCGTACGAAGTCGAATACGAATCCCTCAGCCAGGCAGCCGTGGAGAACCTCATGGGCGAGGAGCTCGAGTATGTCTGCAATGTCTGCGGGATCGATGTGAGTCACTGCCCTATTCTGGATCTCCTGTCCGATAACACCCTCTCTTCCAGGACTCCGCGGCGAGCATGCTCCTGCGGCACCTAAATTGGAACAAAGAGCGGGTGGTGGAAAAGTACATGGATAACCCGACCTCGCTACTCGTAGCGGCCGGCATCAACGTTCCGGAGCCGAGTGCGGCCGCGCCGAGCTCGCGCAACCGCCCGACCGATAACTCATCCACTTCCCGCCGTTCATCCCGCGGTGCGTCCAGACTCTTGACCTCGTTCGGCACATCCAAGACCAAGTCTCCCGCAACCTCTCCCACCCTCTCACACTACACTCCCCGATCATTCAAACCTAAATTGAACGAGCCCTTCGTCTGCCCCATTTGCTTTGACGATTCCCCCCAAATTCGGACCCTCGCGCTAGATTGCGAGCATACCTTTTGTTCCGGTTGCTGGACCACCTACCTCGTCTCTAAAATTCGAGATGAGGGAGAGCTCAGCATCAAGTGCATGGCCGAGGGCTGCGCCATGGTGTGTCCGGATCCCTTCATCCGGACTCTTCTCGTTCCCTCGCCAGGGTCACCTCCTGGCGACCCTCAACAGGAGATCGATAATGCAAAGGCTTGGTCCCATTTCCAGGAACTCCTCGTACGCCACTATGTTGCATCTAATAAACGCCTCAAATTCTGTCCGTACCCCGCATGCACCAATACCGTTTCTTGTCCGTCCGCAGCGGATAAATCGAGTCTCACCACTGTCGTCCCTACGGTTTCGTGTGGTGCTCGCGGTATAGGTAATCAGATGACCCAAAGCCAGTCTCAGCCGGGTGGTTTAGGTTTGGCTGGAAAGGAACACAAATTCTGTTTCGGGTGTCATATAGAGAGTGACCATAGACCAGTCGTTTGCAGTGTTGCAAAGATGTGGTTGAAAAAGTGCCGAGATGATAGCGAGACCGCGAACTGGATCAAAAGCAATACCAAGGAATGCAGTCAGTGCCAGAGTACCATCGAAAAGAATGGTGGATGCAAGTAAGCCAAATTTCTCGTTTTGACATTATTTCCTTATTAATCGTTTTTCCAGCCATATGACTTGTAAGAAGTGTAAACACGAATTCTGTTGGGTCTGTATGGGGCCTTGGAGTGAACACGGGACGGCGTGGTACTCTTGCAATCGATATGATGAGAAAGCGGGTGTAGACGCACGCGATGCCCAAAGTCGAAGTCGCGCTTCCCTTGAACGATACCTACACGTATGTTATTGTCTTCTTCACATCACGTTTTCCGAAAATGCTGATAAATATATATTCTAGTACTACAATCGTTGGGCAAATCATGAACAATCTGCAAAACTCTCTTTAGATCTATACGTTAAGACTGAGAAGAAGATGGAAGACATGCAGATCACATCTTCACTCACCTGGATTGAGGTAATTTTTTACGCGCGTGTGGCAAATTGCGCAGATTTGATAAAAAATGTCATTTCTATAGGTTCAATTCATGAAAAAGGCTGTTGAGGAAGTGGAAAGATGTCGTATGACATTGAAATGGACATACGCTATGGCTTATTACCTAGCGAAAGGTAACGAGAAGGATTTATTCGAAGATAATCAAAGGTAAAAACAAATTTTCATATTCATAAACTAAACCCTGTTGCTTAATTTTTCTTCCCACAAAAAGGGACCTGGAAAAGGCTGTTGAAGATCTTTCCGAGCTTTTGGAAGGCCCAATCGAACCTGAAAACATTCCCATTCTGCGTCAGAAAGTGACTGATAAGACGGTTTATGTTCAAAAGAGGAACGAAATCGTTTTGGAGGATACAGCCAAGGGATTTTTGGAGGGAAGATGGAGGTGGAATGTGGTTGTCGATGGATTCGATGATCCTGTGGATGTGGTTGTTTGATGAGATTGTGAGATTAGAATAGAGGTGATACTTCATTTTTCTTTTTCTTTTCTTTTTTTTTTTACATTTCAATTTGTCATGTTTCGTTTTTTTTTTTTTTAGTGAACCCTCGCCTCCTTTTTCACTTCCGCGCTAACCAAGTTTTTTTTTCTGATCTCTCTTTTCTCACCACCTTCTTCTCGTCCCTGATTCTCATCCTTCAACATTGTATTATGTTTACAATACCAAGTTTTCCTTTTTCGATAGCGGAAGGATGGAATGAAATTATCTGGATGTATTTGGTTTTTTGGTTTAAAAGTGTTTGCTTACTAGTGGTTCGGAATATCATCAGCTTGGTCATGTAAGGCGCTGAAGGCATGAAATCGGCCATACAGCATACATACAGGGAAAAAAAAAAACACTTTTTACATTGAATTCAATCTACCTTCCCTCGTCTCTAATCTTTATAAAATCCCTTTCGGTCCCAGTATGACTGGAACGTCTCCCGGCCTATCAGCATAGGCAACGGACCTTTATTCAACCTGAGAGCAGAAAGATTCGCCGCTCTGACAAAAAGCGTGCCATCAATCTTATCAGCGTCTGGTAACTCAATACCCTCAGTTTTACCAAAATGGCCAGCTTTACGTGTTCCGTAGAGTTGGCTGTATTGTAAGAGAGTGCGCTGTAATTTGGGGATGTGGTCGTCTGGGTGGAGGACTGTGAGGTGGATGATTTCTGTCCACGGGTTTGGAGAATTTTGGGATGGGACAGGGAGGTCGGGGTTGGAGGGAGAGTTGGCGTAATTGGGATTGCCGGAGGTACTGGTGATGAGGGATTTTTGGGAGGTGGGGGAGGAGAAGAAGCTGGAGATTGCGAGTTGGGGTTTACCGCGGGTGATGAACCAGCCAAGGCAAGCGCTAATGTAGGTTCGGAGGAGGAGTTCCTGAGATTTAGGTTTGAGTTGGGCGAGGAGGGGTGGTAGGAACATAGAGGAAGTAACCAGGTGCATGCTGTCATGAAGAAGGGAAAGAAATGGTTAGTAGTTTGTTGGCGACTCAACTCATTATTGACTTACTAGAAAAAGTCGGCGCTGAATATCCCTTCGTGATTCTTGTTCGCGTGCCCAGGAACCGCATATATGAGCGAGACAAACCAGGCGATTTCTTCCAACACTTTTCTCAAACCGTCTTTGGTCGAAATATCAATCCTCCACGAATCGACGTGTTTCAAAATTTGAGAAGAATAGGTTTGGACGGATTGACTGTACAGTGCTTGATCGCTTTGAGTCGGTGCAACTATTTCCTCATCGGCTATAGTTCGAGCGAGTATGTTTAGGAGGTTGGATGTGGACGTTGGTGTCTTTTCTGTAGGAAACTGTTTCCATAGGGATGAGGGAATTATGGGAGTGGAAGTTGCGCCGTGAACAGCAGCCTGAGAGAGACCTTTGTTTTGTTTAGTGAACAAGGAGTGTAAGTGATAAGATGCAATATGCGAACCTTCAACGATCATTCCAGGAACACCAAATTCATAGCCATATCCAACATGAATCAAAGGGTGGATAAGACCATCCAATAATCTGGCCAGCATAACAGGTTTCACATCTCCTTCGGGATAATTGACGGCTTCGGAGAATACGTAATCCTCAAGAATAGCGGTGGGTCCTTTAGCTGCCAGTTCGGCCGAGAAGAACGAGAGGTACGCGTCATAGTATCTGAACAACAGGAATATCTCAATGAGGAAGAATTTGAAACAAGCTGAAACGCGAACTTTGCATCACCGAGATGGTCAATCCAGTTTTCTTTGTTGATCGGACCGGGAGACGCGAATGTTGGGCGCTGATACGAGCTTTCTTGTTTATACGCGGCTCTTAGAACATCAGCATCTGCTCCGAGATACCATAATGCCAGAAGACCGTGCGCGGTATGACTAATAAATGCAATAAGAATGCGAAAGGCCGGGAGACTCGGAGATTTGATGCGGAAACTCAACTTGTGGAGTCCGCGCTCGTTGAAAAAAGTATGCCAGCGTTTATGGTTTTCCTTCAATGTCTCACGTAGAGCAGCTGTACTTTCTTCGGTAGCTCCAGGCAAAGGCAACGAATCAGGTAGATCCAAAGACCTAAAAGGTTTCGGATCGGGGAAGAGTTCGTTTAGTTCGTTCTCGTTGGCTTGTGATGACATATTTCGGCGAGAAGAATGAGTTACGTGTCGGAGAGAAGGAGGGTGACAGTGATGATGATGGCGCAAGCGAAGCTGTGGCTTTTGGCACCGTGCTTCACCCAGGGAGAACTTCGTACGATATATACGAATCGAGCCCCACATGTCAGATGATGATTTGTGAGACACAAGGAAAATATATGCACGATCTGATGCCTTGTACCTACATATGCGCAGCAAAGTTCTCAGGGCGTGATTTGACTGACTCAATAGAGATCCGTGTGATACAGTAGATATCTGGGTTTATTACTTTTACCGGAGGAAGGATTGTCCCGTAAGGGCCCTCTCGCCCCTATTTCATAGGTCCGAGATTGAATTGGAATTTGGGCCGGGTTGAAGGTATAGTCTCCGATCAAGAACTGTGCAAGATGTGTACCAATCAATACAGGATGTTTGAGCTCCAGTGGCATTTTGGAGTGCCTACTCATGATGATGGTTTGAATAATGACAGCCGTTTTTCCGGCGATAGCTCGTGATATTTATGACTCACTCAGGGCCATTGATTCCGAACCTGAGATTTCGAAGGTACCTAAGTTGCGCCCAAGTCCCTTGCCGACTGCAACCTGACTGCGACCTGACTGCGACCACATTCTATTTTTATCGCATGTGTTGAATACATCTGTTGGAGAGCCTGTTGAGTTAATACCCTCTAACTCATCAAGCCTTGTGTCATATTATCCGCGCATTTGTGTAAGCACGAATCGGAGCTTACAGCACATATACTAATCGGTGGCAGAATATCGGAAGACATTCCGTTATGTCCCTTTTGGTGTAACAATTGTTTGAACGATTAGGATAGCCAGCAAGTTTAATCACAGAAGCGTAGATTTATTCTCATATATACAAGCAAATGGGAGATACAAATCACAGGATCAAGCAAATTGAATAAAAAAGATCATGAAGAGGCACTGTCTACTCGTCATGGCCTACTTCTCATAGAATCCCTGTCTGTCGAAATAGAATCGGAATTCTAGGCCAGCTAGCTTCAGTATCTCGGGGGGCTTGTCAAATCGCAAGGCAGATAAGTTCGCTGCGCGAACGAACAACGTCCCATCAAGCTTGTCAGCATCTTTCAACCCGGTGCCTACAAAAGATCCTGCTTCGCGTGTGCCATATGACTGTGCGTAATGCATGAGCGTACGTTGAAGCTTGTGAACATGTTCATCTGGGTGTACGATACCCAAGTGGATGATTTCAGTCCAAGGGTTTGGCGAAGCTTTAGAACTCTCAGGGAGTGTGTATGAGGGTCCCTTGTGCGTGGGTACAGTGGTGATCAGAGATTTTTCGGTTTTAGCATCAGAAAAGAAGGCCTTGATATCGGGGATAGGTTTTCCGCGCGCTATAAACCATCCAAACACGACAGCCATGTAGCTCCTGATAAGTAGCTCTTGAGAAGCAGGCTGGAGGTGATCAGCAAGGCAAGGCAAGAACAGAGAAGATGTTACAAAGTGCATACTACAACAATACATCAGCTGGTTATCTCAAATTGAGTCTGTGAAAACTTACCTGAAGAAATCGGCATTGAACGCATTTACGTTGTTACCGGTGGAGCCGCAGACACCATACATGATCGTTACAACCCAAGCGATCTCTTCAAGTGCCTTTCGCAGCTCTTCTTTGCTGGAAGCATCAAAAGACCATGCATTCACGTGTTTGAGGATATGTGAGCTATATTTTTGCATAGCGTCGGGGTACATATCTGCCTCATTGGTGGCCTTTGGAGGGGGATCTCAGGATCAGCGAGAATACGGGAGAATACATGTAACAGGCTGGGGGTAGAACTGCTGTTGCCGCTCCCAGACTTCTTCCACGCACTGGGGGGTATTATAGTATCCGATTCCCCGGGGTGCACAGCTGCCTGTGCTAGGCCTAAAAATTGGTCAGATGCAAATCGCTTAGCAGTGTGAGTTATTTACCTTCTACAACCATTCCGGGAATTTCCAATTCATATCCGTAGCCACAGTGAATCAAGGGGTGAATAACGCCATCCAGGAAACGGTTGAGCATCTGCACTTTCTTGTCGCTGTTCGGATAGTTCGCCGAAACAGAGAAGACATATTCTTCGAGTACAGCACTGGGACCCTTGGCATGAAACTCGCTGGTGAAGAATGCGAGGTAAGCAGCGTAGTATCTATAGCGACATCAATAAGATGTGGGAAATACGGGAAACTTGGAGCTCACTTTTCATCACCAAGATGTTCAGTCCAATTGACTTTATTAATATGTCCTGGAGAGGCAAATGTGGGACGCTGATAGCTGCTGGACGCCGCATATGCAGCCTTGATGGTTTCAGCATCTGCGCCGAGGTGCCACAACGCAAGGACGCTGTGGGCAGCATGACTTCGTACAGATCATTAGTAATAGACGGTGCAATTATACAAAGATTCTCACTTATGGAAGCCAGAGTTATTGAAGAAGCAATGGAAGCGTTTGTGGTCGTCCTCCAAGGCCTCGCGCAACGCCGCAGTACTTGCTGGCGAAGCTCCAGGAGTGGGTGTCGAACCTAGCAGATCGCTTGACCGAAAAGGTTTCGGTACAGGGAAGAGATCTGTCAATCTGTTCCTGCTGGATTCGAAAGGCATGACGAAGAAGGGGTTGAATGAATATAGAAGACTTGGTTGTTGTACGGAGTCTAAGCCTCCACTCGATGCATTTTATGTGATCTGTGCTACAGCCTATCGGCGGTTTTTTTTCCAAGAGCGTCAGCGAAAATGGTCATGCATACCCACAGAACATCTATCAAACCGCGTTTCCCCATGTCCGGGACAAAAGCTGAGCCATGATTAGACCATGACGCGATAGTCTTACGTGGTACTGGTGGCCGCTGAACACGTACTAGCCTCGGCGCAGTTAGTCAGCTATTCTGAATTTGGGAGCGAAGATGATTAATGGATCATGTATGGTGAAAGTAATGTTAGGCGGTTTTCACGAAGTCGCGTAAGAATAACTTTGGTATATTCTAGAAGCGGTAATTCCATGCCTGCGTTGTGTAGTTAAGAAATCATTTGACCCGGAACCATGATACAATCATAGAAACATGAGTCTCAGAAGCCGGAATATCGAGATGAGGCTCGGCGGAGGACAAATGACGGAGCAGAGAGATGTGTCACATATCGCGTGTCACTGCATAACTTCAGTCCCAAACTATACACTGACTATACAGGAACCCTAGGGCTCGACACCTGCTTTTGCGAATCCACCACGGTCAGCTGAACATTAATATGTGCATGATTATTGCCATGTATCTCTAAAATCTGTCAGCTAACGAGGAAAAGAAGTTTGCCCGATCGGTCCCGCCCATTACCTTCACCCTATTGTAACATTCTCTCGTTGATGGATTCAGACACAAAGCCAAAGACCTGGCCTTTGAGTCTTGACCTTAATTTTCAACAAACTGGTCTCCTTACGCCACTAGTCTCGTCAGAATGTTGCACAACAGCCTTGTTCAATCTGAGTATCTTTTGATTGCTTCATCAAATTTTTGGGGCATCACAAAGGGTTCAACTATTAGCACCCGAGAACTATTGATGTGTTGATATTTCTGCGCAGCTGATCTTTTAGATGATGTTTTGTTCATGGCTGGATAGGATCTTCAAGAATAACTCAACCATCGAAGTTGAGGAGTGGGAGTTCTCTGATGAGAACCCACAGGTAGTAAGATCGGAGCAGGGGTGCGGTCGGGTCACCCTAAAACCTATCTTCTGCGAGAAATCCGCCTGTTCTGTCATGTGCCTTGCCCGGCTAGTTTCCTGGCTCCAGTATAAACGCGGGTGAATTTTTATCATAATCAAACACTCAGTCACTCATCTACGCACGCTAAGAGAACTGATGCATTAAGTAGGCCTAAGTGCAGCGGTTGTTAAACATTTTTGCAGCATATATCAATAAAAATAAATACAAAATCAAAGTTCAGGATCTAATCACAAGTTAGGGTTATGGGTCGAGGGAGATATCGGATTCCTGCCAGTCAAGACTAGTATGCGTTGTGACTCCGAAGCTCGCAGTTAGTTAATCTGTCATTAATCCCCCAGCCAGGTAATGAGCC
The DNA here is from genome assembly GCA_029719445.1 of Agaricus blazei. NCBI lineage: Eukaryota > Fungi > Basidiomycota > Agaricomycetes > Agaricales > Agaricaceae > Agaricus > Agaricus blazei. The sequence goes on along the minus strand of SSNC01000008.1, from coordinate 328,999 downwards.
ACCGGTCATGGTCATGCCCACTGAGGAGGGTTTCATTACTCGTATTTGAAAGTGAATTTGCAAACCATGAGACAAAATACAACTCCCTGTGGGGCTACAGCAAATGTGCGGATTCCGCGTGCGGGCGCGGATAAATGCGGACAAACGCGGGTAAGGGAGCGGGTAGATACCAAACACGCACCAATATATTATAAGTACAGAGGCTCGATAACGCACTGAAGCATTATTGCTTGACACTTACAGGCCTGTAGTGGGCATTAAGCTCTTATAGAGGGTCTTTTGTGGGCACGAAAGCCCTTAGGGAAGTCGAGCGAAAATTCCCCGGGTTTCAGCGGGGATGACGCGGACAAGCCTCATTTTTGACGCGGACTAAGGACGCATTGGCGGGGACGCAGCACAGCATCGAGCGGATGCCTTTGTGTTTTACCCGGGACAGGGGCCGAGAGCCCGAGACACGGCCGGCCAGCCTGTGATCAATTAACAAATGAAACGATCAAATATATATATTTTCAATGTTATCCTTCCAAAAGATTATACACATAATTAGTCGCGTAGAAAAGGTACAGAAATAATGTGAGTGATAGAAAGGCAACGACGGCGGCTAAGAGTTCGAGGGACGGGAGACCTGGAGAAGAATGAAAGGCCGGCCGGGCGAGGCTGCTACATTTTCTGTAAGTGAGCCTCAATATATTCCTTGGACCATTTTTCCACCTTTGATACAGCTCTTCGGGCATCCGCCAGGCCGCGAAGCATTGAACGCCATTCAGTTACATTGAGAGGTTTTCCCAGCTTACCTGAAGCGGGGAGGTTCTCAACCACGGCAGTGTTCGCCTGCTTGGCATTCATGGCAGCCAGTACGCGCTTTCCCCAATTCAGAGGCTCATCACTATTGGCACATTTGTCCCGGAAGACAGCCTCAGTGCGTTTTACCCAAAACCTCTCGGCATGCTCGGACCAACGACCCATATCCAAGCCACAACCTTCAAAAACCCAGCATTGGGGGAGCCATGACACTTTGGCTGTGTGGAAGTGATCGCCTAGAGGGAAAGTCAGCCAGGGGAAAGCAAAACATACCTTAACGATATGACTTACCTGTGAATTGCACGTACACGCCAGATAAGAGGTCATATTCCTCATCGGTGAGATCATCATCAACATACTCTATGCCGCTCGTGTCTTGCGCAATGAACATTAGGTGAGGGTTATCATAACATCCGCAAGGCCCTCGTAAAGCCTCCGATGGGTCCATGAACTCCAGAGCTCGACGACGTGTGAAGCCACCCCGCATCAACGCAGCACGAGCTCTGGGAGAACTCATAATTTCCCGACATTGGCGCTGGTAAAATGAGAGGTCCTCCAGGCTGAATATGTGGTCCGACAATCTCATAGGCACGCAACTAGACCCGGGGTAATCTGACTCGGCTACAGGCAGAACATCCCGACGACATACAGTGTGGAAACGCACACCATCCATCACCAACTCCCGTAAGATTGCCTTTTCGTCGAGTCGATCGCGCCGAACATCATCTAATCTTTCTCTCAGACGACATACCATCATCGCCGTTGCAGCAGTTGGGACCGCAATATTCCATGGCACTGTTCTAGACTTGTCAAAGTCAAACATATACCAGGTTTCCTGCTTCCGGGTTATAGTTCGTATGGATTTTACTGCAGACGAGTACGCCAGACCCAATCTGTTTTCATCCACTAGATCCCAAACCTCGCGTGGTGGACGTGTAGCGTCTTTGGCTGCCAACAGTTGGATATAAGGAGAGGCCGTTTTTGCTAAAGGTGAATAGAAGAAACAGTTGTCGAGAGGTGCCGATTGAATTCCAACCACAGCCTTTAAAGATCTTCTTTCATCTTCAGGCATCCAGGAGATGTGATTGTCGGGAGGAGGAAGTGGTAGGGGAACGACCCAGCCATAATACTCGTATAGCAAGCGACCGACCTCTGATCCTAAGCGTTCTGACAAAAGTTCTTCAGGTGTTTTGGCAGGCACTACATGGCTAGGCAGAGGTTCCACGTAATCCTCTTCATCGGGATCTTCTCCCCACTCTCGGCAACAGTCCCACTCGTTGTCGAAAGCGTTGTACCTCTTTTGCTTGTCGCTGTAACTGTTCAAAGTGTCTTCGCGCTCATCGTTCCTGACGCGTGCTCTTACAAACTTGGGAGGTTCTGCGTCATCCCAATCCCAAACAAACACCGGGCATGAAGTCCTCGGCGGCTGCCTCAAGCGGGACTCGCGTGCTTGTTTCGCTTTGGCAGTCTCTTTCTCCAGCTTTCTACGGTGTCTTTCCTCCTGCTGCTTGAAAAAGGGCTCCCACACAGAACGGCCGGTTCCGTAGTCCCACACGGGGTCTCCGTGCCGATTTATCCACACTCGTTCCTCGGGTCGGGACACGCTTGTGCCCACTTTCTTCTGTAGAGAGGAGGACAGTGGTTGAGAAGATGTTGAAGGGTTGGAGGAGGAAATGATCGGTAGGTTGTCTAAAGGGTTCCCAACCGCGGGTAGTTCATCAGGATAATCGTCAAAGGTTGTATAGGAAGCGTGCGACTCGTAAGATGACGGAGAGGTCGATAGCCATGTTGTAGCGTTTTGAAGGCATTCGGGAGGCGGAATGATCAGCGGGAAGTCGAGACATGTAGACGACCGCCGCTCTTGCTCACCCCAACGGTACCACACTGGCACATTATGTTCTACAAACCATTCTGCCCTTGGCTGTTGTGGGGCTTGGCCAGGATGGAGCAAAAACAAGCCAACTCGATCGACCTGCCACCAATTTTGCAGGAGCTGGGAGGTACGAATGGCGTCGACTTGAGTGGCATTCACTTTGTTCGATCTCTTAAATACCACCGTCTTGAACCAATCAGGAGGGGAGAGACCTTCCGCAAAATCCGGCCCATTGGGGACCTTTCTCGTGGACCAGTACAGTAGCCCTATCCACATAGCAAACCAATCACGTCCTTTGGTGATGTGGTCCATGGCAATGGCCCAACTCGGGAAAGTTTTATGATAATGCCAACGACGAGGAGGAAAAGGAAGAGCGTATTGGAGACCATACGCATTGCGAAGAATCTCGCAAGTCTCCCACAACATGTAATCAATCTCCAGCCATTTATCACTATAGAACGGCGGTAGTCTATAACCAACACCATCCTCGCACAGCAGTTTGTTTGGGATAACGCCTAACGGCCCAAACCAGACACCTGTATACGGCACTGGTTGTTTGGGAACAAACCCTAGCCACTCAGTACCAACACTCCACCAGCGTGGCTGTTGAAAATCGGCGGCCGCGGAAATACCTTCCTCGAACTTCCAGGGCATTGGTGCAGCCGGAATAGTGTTCAAGGCTTGCGTTGAGTTTGGTGAATAGATTATGTCGCCATCCACTATAGTAGCCCGGCCTTCAGGTTGTTTCAAAGACCAATTCAGTGACATGAAAGACGATTGGACAATTAGATGAGACTGTGGGAGAAGACCCCGTAGTCTGCGTACGCTGATAGATACGACGTTTGGACAGTTAGATGAGACTGTGGGAGAAGACCCCGTAGTCTGCCTACGCTGATAGATGTATTGGCGATCGCGTTAGACTGTGGAGAGTCCCAAAAGTCTGGTTTCGCAGTCTGACGCGCGGAATCTAAAGAGAAGGCATGTGGGTCACTGTGAGCAAAACGATAGACTCAGGCCGGCACTTACAGTGTGTTATAGGCAGGTCGAACGAAAATCCTATCCACGGAGGGCAATTTGAGGCACGGAATCTGGACTGTAGACAGCTCTGGTTGCACTGTATGACGCGTGGCACCCAAAGAAAAAAGTTGCCGGTCAGCGTCAGCACAATGATAGACGCACATTGGGACTTACAGTGTGTTACGGGCTGGTGCAAGGGAAAAGAGGGAAGGACGGCTATTTTTGGCAAGGATTCTCGACAGTAGCGGGTTCTATGATGGGTGAGTCACGTGACTTTCCCACCGCCCCAAATGACAGTAGTCGCACGCCACCTTGGTCTTCTGCTCTTCAATGACCTTGCGATCAACATGAGGGCGAACAAGATTGGTGCAGTCCAGATTGGAACAAGAAAAGACGCCTCGACACTCGCGTTTGGTCCGAAAACCCAGTTCAGGAGTCTCGGAGTTTCGTTTTCCTTTGTGCGATGATCCAGATTTATGGGCCCATTGCGATCGTAGACCACCGGTCAAGACATATTCCTCCCAGCTGAAAAGGTAAGTCCAATCTTTGTCAGGCCACCCATCCCAGTTAGCGGGGAGCTGCCTGGTTTTCAGGTCAATAGGAAACTCTGCGGCGGTGGGAGATCGATTGGGATCAATCTTGGCCGGTCGGTTGTGCATGGTGACTTGTTGTGGTGTGTAGTACTGCGAAATATGAGCGGGGGGATTGACGGAGGGTTGCGCCAACAAAAGTTCGGGTGGAGGAGCTGGCTTGGGTATATCTCCGTTGCTGACCGTTCGATAGCCTACAATTTGACCGTCGGTCGACCATACTGGAAGCATTGCTTCCATAGTCGGCTGCGTTGGTGTGGTCTTGTCCGGTGGTACGGTCTTGTCCGGTGGAGCGGTCTTGTCCGTTGGTGCGGTCTTGTCCGTTGGTGAGGTGGTAACTGTGGGCAATGGCTCTGGAGCGCTTGATTGAAAGTACTTGAAGACATGACGGATAAAATCCTGGGTGTTATGATAAGTTGAACAGGTGAGTGCAGAGTGGTATGCATGTATATACCATGATTGCTGTACTCCCAGGATGCAGGAAAGAAACAAGCGGTGAAAATTTTTGTACCCCTAAGTTCCAGATCGCTTTATGCGGTACGTGTGCACTGATATCGAATTTACTTTAATATTTTGTTTCAGTGATTCGTTATTAGTAGGTCCCCATTCTTGACTTCTGCTTTGGGTAGGTCTCCGGCCGGTGCCCCCGCCGGATGCGCCCGTATTGACGGCGAGGCGGTGCTATGACACGCGGCTCGTCCCACTGTAGGGCGCGGATGCTGGCTGAGCGGACAATTTGCATGCGGGCAACGCGCGGACCAATCAGAATTCGACGCAGGGGGGCGCGGTCATCTGCGGGGTAACGCGGACCAATGAGGATCGTCGCGGTTTTGACGCGGACTCGGTGCGGGCGGTGCGGGCTCCCTCAACTGGTCAAGCTCAGGCGCGGACAGGGCGCGGGTTCCTGCGGAGCTCTTCGGCGATTGTTGTCAACCTTCTCATTGGTGTCTGACACAACGGTAAGACACAACGGTAAGCTTGGATCATGATATGTTTCCATTTGGCAACTGGATTACTGCTTTCGGAAGTGTTATTGACTATCACTTATTTTTGTATTCATGGTCTTTGGCTCGAGGGAGCGTTTGTGTTCTATGAAGGAACTGCACGACAAACGTAAGTACTTTATATATTCTGCAAGTCAATCTTGTTAACGCCTGCCTTCAATCATCGTGGACGAAGGATATAACGTTCTAAGATTTTCTTACACCATTGCAGTCCCGTACCCTACAATACTTCAATGAATCATATGGTTGTGCGTTTTTATTACTCCCATGCTGTTGGTGAAAGTATAGTACAGGTAAACACAATTTACGTCCACTATTGATTGTGGCCAATGACATATTCACAATCGCTTTTTCAGCGTTACTTTATGGACTCAATGTCATGTCGGATGCACCGTAACGCGCCACGGTGCCAATAGTTCTCGCTGTTTGGGTTGCTTGCTTAGTCGTTGTACGCATCTGTTTGCGCGAATAAAAAAAATCAGCGTGCGTCCTTGTTTGTGACCTTCTTTACTCTCTTTCTTCCGCTCCGCATCCACCCCGACCCCCACCCACCAGCAACTTCGATATTCTTAACATCCACTGCTATGCCTTCCATAACCGCCGCAACCCAGCAATTGGTCGACGTTTATCGCGTCGCGTCGATGAAAACGAACACTCACCATTCGATGGGCTTGGGGGGAGCGGTGGCGAGAAGTTTGCAGTATGTTTGGCCTGAGGTGGTCCTGTACGCGGCGACAGAAGGCATCGACGGTGTTCTTTGGGCTCAAATAAGGTGAGCTCCCTCTTCTTTCGTCCTATTTTATCCCTTATGACCCTCTGCAGGTGTGGTTTCCACACCTCTGGGTCTCCCGGCTCCCCCTCCGATTCTCTACACGCGACCGTTCGCGTATTCGACGCCGAATCGCGATTTGTAGGGGGCGTTCATGTGCCCAACGACCCTCACAAGGTGGCAACTTTCAAGGGTGGCATAAAGAAGACGTCATATTATGGAGAAGTACAGACTGAATCCAATTTCGCGTTTACTGTCCGCGTGTCTCCCTAGCGTTGAAAGGGCGCTTTCTATATCTTGGTAGTAGCGGACATCCGCTTTTTTCTCTTCAATGCAACAAAGAATCCTGTGAAATTTGATCTGATAGATGTATAATACAAATATAAATGTCTGGTTATCGTCTCGTCAACAGGACGTGTTTAAATTCCGCCTAGCCATCCATTTCTTGAAGGAGGATCCCTCAAGGGGCGTAATGACCGAGCCCCGCACGGTCTAGTCAGCTTAAACACGCGGTGTGGATGCGGGCTGGTGGCTTGCAAGTGCCATCATCTCGAGAAAAATGCGGGCTCCCACGCGGGATATGGCCCGCGTGCATGCCCGCACTTTTCTGCGAGCCCCTCCCTGTGCATTTCGGAGTCATGTGACCATATCGGATTTCATCGAGGAACACTTACAACAAGAGGCATTCCTTCCTTGCCTCTTACTTTCATCATCTCGGTGAAAAAAGCAGCGCATTGATAGGAATACATTTTGTCTCCCCAGCCCACCAGCCACGCCATGAGCGATAGTTACGTTCCCAACTCCCAACTGACTCCTCCCTCCATGCCCCCTGAGTTTGCCACCATCCAAGCCCAAAAATCCGCTTGTCTCGCCACTAGAGAAGAGAAACATGCCCAGCACGCACAGGCTACCAGCCTCACTGACAGAGGCTTTAACCCAAAGAATGAACTGCTCAGTAGAAAGAGCAGGTCCAAGGCAAGTAGTATACGTTCCTCGTCTGCAGTGCCTGCCAGAAGAACCCCAACCCCAAGCATCAATACTAACGCACTAATGGAGGACAACCTCCTCATGCACACTAATACCTCTCAGAATGATCAAGCCTCGCCTACACGAGGCTGATCCAGACCCACATCAATGATCCATCACAACCCCCATGCAGCTGCATCTGTTTCTGAAACTTCAGATGAATCACTCACCCCTTCAGAGATAGCTGAAGCCCACAAAAACAGTGGAGATAGGCTAGCTAACATGACAGACAAAGAAATCAAGGAGGAATTTAGAAATCTCAAGGACGAAGAAGAATTCCAACAACTTACAGACAAACAAATTGAACATCGGCTCAATAGCATCAATAGGTCACGAGCCCCGTTGTTATAGTGACCCCGGCCCAGCCCGGTCCTAAGCTGGGGCGATATGTCACTACCGATAATGCAGTTACTGATAGAGCGTATCAAAAGAGCCTTCTCGGTTGAATGGAGATTCAACTTCAAAGGTGATAATACTGAGACAATTATACAAGCAAGAGAGGGAGCTTAGTAATTAAGACTTATAGGTTCTAGAGCTTTCAGATAAAGGCTTAGTATTAGTCTCCACCTAACCAAGTAGAAACGTTGTTTCTACATGGTCGAGTTGAGGGGTTTATATACTACAGCAAGTATCTACTTATGTAATACTAATAAGAGTCATATCCAGTCGTAATTAGTCATAATAAGTCATATCAAGTCATAACTAATCATAATGAGTCATATCAAGTCATATAAGTCCTCCAAGTCAGTATAAGTCAGAATGACTCATGACTGTGAGTCGGAAGATTCTTGACTTTGCTGACTAAGAATATTACATAAGAAAAGGGAAACAATATTCGATACAATTACATCAGCAAAGGTAGGCATATTAGATAAGAAAAGAAATTGAAATCATAACATATAATCATCCATTGCGGTCCCCAGTATGACACCTGGGGCTTTTCCTTTCTTTGCATTTGTTGGATCTTTTGGGGCAATCTCTGGCTTGGCATAGTGGTGCTTCCTTTCACACATCCATTCTTTGGCAGGATCAGATGAGACTTGTGTCTTGGGCAGTTGTTCTTCCTTGACAAGCATGGACTGCGACTTGTCCACTTCATAAGCTTGCCATCAACATTTTTTCTCGCCCCCTTCATTGTTCTTAGTATGCTGCTTCGATACTGTCAAGGTAGCATTCCCTTTTCACTTTGCCATAGTGTCCTTCTTCTCCACCAACAACATCCCAACCCCTTGCACCCCCTCACACCATGCCACATGACCAAAGCATTGCCATAGGGTACAGAACTCACATGTCGCTCAATATTGGACAACAATTTCTATGTCGCCTATGTCCATCCCCTGGGACTGTAACTCAGTACGTATCTCTAAGTAACATATTACTCATGAGACCAAATACATCCATACAAAAGAGACCCCAAATATTCCCATTGCAAAACTCCTCAAACATCTTCTCGCAATATTGTGCACTCATGGTTGAGTGAAAGTACGTGATCTTGTTGTGATATTTCTTGAGTAGTCTTGCTTGCAGATATGCTGTTGCTCGTTCTGATTCTTTGATATTATCAAAGAAGACAATGAACTTTCGTGGCTTGGGCATGCCCTTTTGCCAGTTATAGGGTATCAAGAAGTTGGGATCATGATACAAAGACGACGGGTGAGCCATCTCATGAACCATCAATGTGATATCCAGTCGTTCATTGGAACACAACAGATCAACTGTGTTTGATGAACTAAAGTGTAAAAGCTTGCGAGGTTTGTTGAGTAAAGGTACTGGAAAGGTTGCAGAGGCAAGGTAGAATGGTACAAAATGGGGTATGAGGCCCCTGATAATCCCAACTGCGAGATATGCTTTCCTAAACTTTCCCCACTGAGTGATGCAGTGGCCTTGTCAAAAACAAATGCAAGGATGCAACGTGTGAAAGAGGGCATGGTCCAAAGTTTCTTGAGCCATTCACTGCATACCAAGATTTCCAGGTTTGTGATGATAACTTGATACTTCCCTGACTTGATATCCTGTTTTTGATGAGAGACAGACCCAGGTTTGCAGGTGTCAAACAAGATACATACCTTGAATGTCTTAGCTGATGCATTTTCGGCAGAGACAGCAATGACTGAGATCCTGGCTTTCTGTAGCACCTTGGCCTGATCCTTAGCTAGCACGTTAAGAGGGCTGATAACAAAAAGAATCTTGACTTGTTTGTCCTTGTCAGCCATGAGTAAAGGGATCCAGAAGGATAAAGTTTTTCTGGCCCCAGTTTGGACACAGCCAATCACATTGTTACAGCCCCAGCCATTTTACATGTGAAAATATATGTTTAATGCAGCTAGGTGTACGTATTAAGTTCGAGAATGAACAATCGGTCACCCAGTTAGAGATAAGCTCAGTCGAGGACATGTGTGAAGAGAGGTTGACCTATGGAACAGTTGAGATTGCATCCGCGATTCCTAGCAGGAAAACTGTACTGCTAGGGGAAATATAATCGCGTTCGAGGACTTTAAAATGGAAGTCTTGAGACTGAGTCTAGGGAGACTTTGTTGGGAATTATCATTGAGGTGAGCTATGGGATGGCTCGAGGACTTAGTGGAGCATGGTTCCTTCAGCGGACCTTATGCTAAACCAAATCTATAACTACTACCTGCCTAATAAGGAAAGGGCTAGGAAGTAGATGACTCACACATGTCGAGACTGAATAAATCTGAATCGAGACTGTTGGAATTGTTAGTCAAGACTCTGGATCAGGCAGTAGTAATGATAATCTTGAAGCAACTAAAGGCAAGATAGAAGCTTAGTCTAATCGAGGACATCTTATCGACGGGTTAATCAGTGGGGATGCACCTTGAGAGTTTCTAGACTAGGGTCTAGGGTTAGAAACCTGCTAGCCAATGAGGAGCAGGAGATTGGACAAGTGCGATGTTCAGTTGAGGAGACTGAATAGTCGAGACTGTTGATTGGTGGAGAAAGATGAGTCAAGGGGACTATACCCATTCAGTGCTGGATACAGACTTGGTTATTTGTTTCATATTTGTTTATTTTGTCTCAGTTTTTTGTTGTGTATCATATATAGTCGCCAGTCAAGGACGAGGTTCGGCATTGAATCTTTGCCCAAGCGCTGTGCAAGTGAAATTGAGTTTGGTTAAACTTTGCAGTGTTCTAAGCATTTCTTAAAGTTCTTTCTCAACTTGGAAGGACTTGTGTTCTGCTTGAGAGAGTATCTTCACTGGTCTAATAGGATCGCAATAGCATTCGGTGCTAGCTCAACTTGTCTTGCAGTCTGTCTCGAAGCACGAAGGCAGGTCAAGGCTCTCCGGGTTTGTTGAGGCATCACTAGGGCAGACTTGCTACCCCTCCTAGATAGGTGTCTAACCCATCCTATTGAGGACAGTTGTCGCGAGCTTAGCCACTCATTGCAAAGGTTCTAATTGAAACGGCACAGGTCTGGAAGAGGTCTCTATTCAGTCAAGACTTGTTTCACATTTCTATTCTACCCCTATTTTCATTTAATACTTAATTGAGATGCTTACTTTCACTTTCTTTCTGATTTATTCTCCCCACAAACTGCACTCGAGACTCAGTGTAATTCAAAGGGTTGCATTCACATTCGATTTTATATTTTTTATATTTTATTTTCCACATTCACACCAATCTAGTCCCTTCACCGCCAAGACAAGTCCTTGAAGTTGAGAAAGAACTTTTTAGAAATGCTTAGAACACTGCAAAGTTCAACCAAACTTGATTTTACTTGCACAGCGCTTGGGCAAAGATTCGATTCTGAACCTCGTCCTTGACTGGCAACTATATATGATACACAATAAAAAAACTGAGACAAAATAAACAAATATGAAACAAATAACCCAGTCTGTATCCAGCGCTGAATGGGTATAGCCTCCTCAACTCATCTTTCTCCACCAATCAACAGTCTCCTCGACCGAACATCGCACTTGTCTAATCTCCCACTCCTCATTGGCTAACAAGCTTCCAACCCTACACCCTAGTCTAGAAACTCTCGCAACGCATCCCCCACTGATTAACCCATTGATAAGATGTCCTCGATTAGACTCAGCTTCTATCTCGCCTTTAGCTGCTTTGAGATTATCACTATTACTGCCTGATCTAGAGTCTTGACCGATAATTCCAACAGCCTCGCTTCAATTCATTCAGTCTCTACATGTGTGAATCACCCATTTCCTAGCCTTTCCATTTCAGGCAGGTAGTAGTTATAGATTCAGTCTAGCATAAGGTCCGCTAAAGGAACTGCGCTCTGCTAAGTCCTCGAGCCATCCCATAGCCAGTCTTGATGATAATCCCCAATAAAGCCTCCCTAGACTCAGCCTCAAGACTTCCATTTTAAAGTCCTCAAATGCGATTATATTTCCCCTAACAGTACAGTTTTCCTGTTAGGAATTGTGGATGCAATCTTGACTGTTCCCTAGGTCAACCTCTCTTCACACATGTCCTTGGCTGAACTTCTCTCTAACTGGGTGACTGATTGTTCATTCTCGAACTTAATACGTACACCTAACTGCATTAAATGTATATTTTCACGTGTAAAATGGCTGGGACTGTAACAGCAGGAATACACAGCCCTTGCAGCTTCTATTTGATACCAACAAGCTTGCTTATTAAACCTTTTTTGAACTAGATCCCAGATATGCTTGGATGTCCACAGCGGGATGGGTTCTTTGAGCTGCTGAGCTGGGACCTGGGACATTGCAGTGGACCTCTACGTGACAATGCATAAATAGCTTAATTAGTTTTCCTGAAATAATGTGTTTATTGCCTGGCCTAATGTGGTATGTTAGAGTGTGGCTGTGAGGCTCAGTGATGGCCGATTTACATATGTCCCCAGCCCCTCACTGTGGGAGTCGGCAATCTCAGCCAAACTAGTGTGTTATTTGCTTATATTTGTTTTTCCTAAAGCAGAAGCAGAAGGTGTCGCCTCCCTTTTCCGAGTCAATGAGCAGCTTAAACGGTCTCAACTTGTAGGAGTCAATTAGTCTACTTGATTATTTAAATTGATTGGCTTGAGAGTTTTTGTGATTCAACTCTGAAATGAGGAGACAATATATCTCCCGGGGCTCTACCCCCGTCTGCTCGTAAAACTCTCAAGCCAATTAAAAGACATTTGATTCAAAATCCTATCCATAAAGTAAATTTTGCTATATATGGTGCAGGACGTTCAGAAAAGGGAGAACAATCAAGCTTGGAAGTGACCGAGATACATGTGTGACATACGTGACAAATGCGATACTTTGGACAAGAGTTACACCAATGCTAAGCTTCTACACTTGTGACATAGGCCGTGGTGCTCTAATTACAGTACTAAACCGTTACATTTGCCTGTGAGACTGCCTTTACATTGAAAGGAGCCCACATCAATGGAATACATGGGTCAAAGTAGTGGCGACACATTTCGGGTGGCTGTGCGCTGATAAATAAGCACACCAATTTGGCTGAGATTGCTGACTCCCACTTGCTGACGCTCGCCAAACGAAGTTTGTAATCATTTCACGTGATTTGCGAGTTAAGTGAGGGGCTGGGAAGGAGCCAGGCTCCTACCCAGCTCACTCACGTGCGTTTCGCCAAAACGGGCAAACTTACATAAGATTAAGAGAATGCTCACGCAGTGAGTGGCTGGCACCAAACGTCGTCCGGCCATCACGGAGTCCGAGAAAGGCAGTCATCTAGATGTACAATATACAGAGATAAACAACTCAAGCTAATTAACAAATTAATTAGTCTGTCACGCCACTCCCGCTGTCAATCAGTAATGCCCGCCGTCCCATCAAAGCTTCCGTCCTTCTCTTCTCCCTGGACAACTGACCGGATTGTAGATCTAGTACAGCAAAGGTTCAACAAACGACCTTGCTACTACCAAATTGAAGTAGCTAAGGCGCTGTATGCTGGACGCGATGTTATAGGGTGTGCGCCGACGGGAGCAGGGAAGACGCTATCATTCTGGATTCCCTTATTGATGGCCCAAGAAGAGAAGCATCAAAAAATTCTATTCGTTGTCAGTCCGCTCAACGTGCTGGCCAAACAAAACGTCAGCGTTCTTCTCGACGCGGGCATTTCAGCAATAGCTGTGGCAGCTGAGAATGCCAATGCGTCTACTTTCCGGGTAAGTGCGTTGGTAATGAATGTCAATACAATCTAATATGTACCTCAGGATATTGAGGCGGGGAAATACGAGGTTATCGTGACCAACCCCGAGATCCTGATGACCAACGACGACCTTCGCCACCTCTGGAAGCTCCCCTCTTTCACCTCGCGGATCCTGGGCTTTGTATTTGATGAAGGACATTGTATTGTTCAATGGGGAGGGTTTAGAAAGCACTACCTGGCCCTCGGAGCAATACGTCTAATCATAGGCGCATCAATACCTTTCTATGTCGCCTCAGCAACACTCCCTCGTCCTCTCATATCGGAAATACGTCGCCTTCTACACATGGATTCCGGTAACACAATAGAACTGTTGTGTTCTAATGATCGTCCGGATATAGCTTTGATCGTCAAAACGTTGCGTTACACTGCTTCGTCCTTCGAGGATCTTGGTTTTCTCATACCCTACAACTGGCAGGAACCAATGGAACCTCCGAAAAAGTTTTTAGTGTTCTTTGACGATATCAAGGAGGCCGAAGCGGCCAAACATTTCTTTCATCAACGCCTCCTCAAAGAATATCACTCTAAAATAGCCTGGTTTCATTCGACGATGAGCCAGGAATATCGTGAGCGCAAGGTCCGGGAATTTAGAGAAGGGGAAGTCTGGGGCCTCTTTTGTACTGATGCGTTTGGACTCGTGAGTTTGAAACCGATTCAAATATGACTGCAAGCTCACTTAATCCAGGGCATGGATGTCGGCAACGTTCAAATTGTCATCCAGTATAAAGCCACGTGTGATCTAAACACACTGTGGCAACGGTTTGGTCGAGCGGCACGGTCCCCAACGGGACAAGGTGTGGGCATTCTGTTGGTGGAAAAGAAAGACACGATTGCCGGCAGAGCAAATGGGTCAGCGGGTTCCAAACGAGAAAGGGAAGACTCACAGATGGGTAGTCAAAAGCGGCGACGACGTGCTGTAGCGTCGTTGACAACTTGGAGCAATGGTAACCACGAGGCGCTCGATGACAGCCAAAGTCCATCAATGCCGGAAGCCTGTCAGGCCACATGGTCTTGTCAGCGCCAACAACGCTATGCCAGACCGGAAATAGTCCCAGTGACCCGACGAATGCCAAGAAGGGCAGGATGCCGGCAGTCCTACCTGGATCAGTCATGGACGATTTTATCAACCTACCTATGTATGTATGTTCCATGTCGTCGTCTTGTTTCCCAATTGTATTTCGCGAACGACGAAAGAAGTAAGTGAAATATAACATACGAGGCTAATTTGTGACTAACGTTTGTGGTCGCAGTGATTGATGCACATCTCCGCTGCAACCCTGGGGTTATTGGGGGTTGTCAGCGGTGTCAGCCGAAAGCCAAGACCGTGTGTTGCGACCGGTGTGACCCGACAGCCCTGGATAACTTCCAAACATCCCACTTTATTCCGAAACGCAAAACCCGACGCTCCGTTCTTCCTATCTTGTATACTCGAAGTCCTCACTATTCGATTGTCAAGGACGCTCTATACCGCTGGCGGCATGCTCAAGCGGTGACTCTACTTGGAGAAGGGGTTGTAGAGAGGCTGGGGCCAGAATTGCTGATGGCAGAAGACGAGGTTGAGCGTATTCTCGCTTGCTGGTCTTTCAAAAAGATCAATCAAGTATCTGATTTCCACAGAGAAACTCGTTGGCCTCTAGAATGGATAGCAAAGTGCGGCCAATCGCTCATCGACCTGCTCGCCGCTTATTCCCCTTTCGAGGGAGATACACCACTATCCGGTCGTGCGCCTCGTGTACCTAGGCCACGTAAAAGACTTACCATCCCCGCTGCTGTCATACCCAGTCCCACAGTCGCTCCCAGCCCTCTACTCGCTCGCAATCGAACCGCACTGGCATCCAACTCGGCCCTTGCTCGCGGTCCCACACTCGCGTCGGACCCTCCACTCACTCCCAATCCTCCACTCGCCTGCAATCCTCCACTCGCCTGCAATCCTCCACTCGCCTGCAATCCTGGACTCGTTACACTGCCCTCCCTCCCTGCTTCTCAACCCATCTCCACCACGGTATCTACTTACCCCCCATTCACTTTGAATCCCCATGTACCTCCTCTATCCGATCTCCACACGAATCTCTCACCCGTTTCTCCCCTCATAGCTCCTGTTCCTCCCGCTGTCGCCTCATTCCCTCCAAATCCACCCCCTGCTCCCAAGATTGTTCGCAAGCGTGCTCCAGTGCGTTGCAGCAATTGTCAGCAAACGGGGCACAACTGTGAGTCCCTCGAGCGGACAGTTACCTGTTGCTGATTGACACGCTCAGATCGATCATGCAAGACGTCAAAAAAGATCAAAATTGAATTGATAGAACAACAAAACCCGTCAATCGCTCTGTATCTGGGTACTTCGATGTCTATCCCTCTGGCTGCTTCGCTACCTGTTCCTCTGGGGACTGCGCTTCCTATTCCTCTGGCTGCTTCGCTACCTGTGTCTCTGACTGCTTCACCTCCCGCTGCTCAGCCTGCTTCGCTTGCTCTTCCTCTGGCTACATCGCTTGTTCTTCCTCTGGACACTTGATACTCACCGTCAATCTTCAAATAGTGCCCGTCCGTCTGCTTTGAGTCTAGAGATCGTGTCTTCTTCATCCTCGTCGGATTGTTCTGCGCTCTCAGCATCCTCGTTATCCATTCCGGCGTCAAGACTCTCCTCTGTTTTGATTCGCGTGCTTTGTTGTTTGCACTGTCTCTCTTGACGCAACTCCTCCTGCTTTTGGTGTTGATCAAGCCATTTCTTTCGTGCATCGTCAATGGAAGCCATCATTTTCTGCATACCAATTTGCATAGTGTCGATGAGATTATGTTCTAGTGTTCGTCCAGGAATATATTCATTTGTCTTATTTTGCTGCATGTGTTGGTGAAGTCTCCTGAATGTGACGTCCATTTTTGGAGGCGAGTGTTGGGTAGTCTTATGAGTCAATGAAAACATGTCTTTGAATTGCACTCGTACGTCCTTGTAAACTTCAATCAAAGGTGAGGCCTCGATCATCCTCTCGGTATTGTGATTTGAACCTGATCCACTGAAGATTTGTTTGATATACAGGTTATTGTGCTCGATGACCCAATCGACGCCGCGAAAATGATCCTTACGTCCTGTAGGATTCACAAGGGAATTCATGCGAATGGCATCCCTGTAATTCTACAGTGAGTTTTTGTTAAGGCAGTTTGATTTGTGACTCACGCGAGTGGTTTTGGATAAATAACATACAACCTTTCAAGATAATGAAGAAGTTCCTGTGCGTATTTTGTTTTTCTGCAGCCCATAAAATAAAATACCCATTCGAGAACACAGGCGTCCAGACGTCCTATGTCCCCGTGGTTCATGGCGTAGTTGGTCTCCTCGTAGAGGAGAAAATCTTTATGGTAAGCTGTAGTGTTTTCTAATACTCTATCGCGCTCACTGTCTTTTTTGCGATAAGTGTTTGCTGCCTTCCCCCGCAAGGCGATGGTTTGCACTAGCTGATCCGATATTTCACATAATTCCTCCCAGCTTGGATTCATTTTCGCCCATTCTTCAAGTGAAGATATTTCAGGATGACGGCTGCAAACTTCAATCCTCCAAGCGTCAAGGCGTAAGACAATTCTGACATGGGAGATCACTTTGTGAAGTTGACGAAAAGTCGGATTGGCTTTGATTTTATTTTTTTCCAAAGGTCGGAGTTGCATAGCGTATTTCATGAGAGTGGTAGGGTCTTGATCATCCGAGGATTCAATATGACGCCGCCAAATGGCATCGACGCATGCCATTCGTACATGGAACCATCCATGACAAAACACAAGACTGTCAAATCTTCGCCCAGGGGTCATGTTGTCAATCCTTGAATCCTGAAGACTTCCCTGGTGTTGACCTGTCAACAAGTCTCCAAACGTCAATGTAGAGGTATTTCCAGGATCCACGTGTTTGTCACCAGGGGCTTCAGGTGAGTTGTCGCCTATGTTTGCTTGTGCGAAAAATTCTTCTAACACTGTCGCGATTTTCGCAGGAGTGTTGGGGGCAGTTTTCGATGCGCATAAAGGGACTTGCTTGGTTTTAATGAGTGGTATACACTCAATATCCTCGGGCTCTCCAAGTATGTCCTTGAATTTTGTGAAGGCGGGTGGTCCATACACCACAAGATCAGCACGGAATTTCCATGCATTGAATCGATGCTGGATAGACCGTTTTTGATCATCCAAATCACTATATTTGGGTGGAAGGTGGGAGATTATCTCTGCGATTGTCGAAGGCATAGGTGGATCGGTGGCAATTTCCCGAAGTCGATCTGTGAAGTCTAGATCGGCCCTTGTAGTGACAGGATGTAATGGAAACATAGAGGCCGTTGTTAGATGGACAAGTGTATCCTTAGTATTTGTTTCAACTGTCGCAGTAGAGTGCGGCAAGTCCACATCAAGATTGTCATATGCATATGATGCGAGGAGTGTTGCCCCAACCGTTGAATCTCCCGATGCACTTCCTTTGAGAGATTTTTCATGGCACGATTAATGTTTGAAACTGATATGGATAAACCGAGATGGGCAAGGAAGTTCCGTGTCTGCTCTGAGGCATTACAAGATTGAAGAAAAACTCCAATTAAGGTTTGTAATGCGTTGCACTTTTGATTACTTGCCTGCATCATAATACTGATGCAGGTGACCTGTTTCTGCTCCCCGTCATTGTCAGTTATTAGAACTTTTATTGAGAAAAACAGAGAGCTGCTTACGACCTCTAATTGTTTTTCATCCTGCTTCTCCCTCCTCTCCTCTACATCATCTGGTATATCAACTTGCTTATTCGTGTCATTGCCAGAATTGTCTTGTGTCAGGCTTGGATCTTCCGTTGAATCCTTTTTTTTTTGTCGACGATGAACAAGCACCGCATCAGCTTGTAATAATCTTCCCACTAAGTCCCACACATCGGGTGCGTGCGTCTGCATTCCGTGAGCAATATTTCTAATCGTACATTGCTTCATTTTTTCGGGTGTGATTGACTTGGCAACAAAATGAAAACCCTGGTCGACACTACACAATGTTTGGATTTGTGATGTTAAATTATTGGTAAATTCTTCTTTGATCCATGATATGATTATATCTTTGGAGTGTGGATGCGACAGTAAGAATCCGAAGAGTTGTGGAATATCTGCCAAAAAAGCTCTCATATATTCGGAATCGGATAGATCTAGTTCCGTGAGTGAGCGACGAATAAATTTTGAGAGGGGTATGTTGTTGTGAGCTAGAATTTGAAATGCTCGGTAAAATGCATCGGGGCTTAAGGAAGTCATGGTTGGCAAGAAGAGCATAATGGTCTGACTACCTAAGTAAATGTATAGGAGGTCCAGACCGTTCTCGATGGAAGCACATTGCGAGACGCATCGACGGTGCACTTCGCGAGCACAACTTAAACCACGCTGCCTTATTTAGGCTCTGTTACGGTCACATATTGATAATCATGCTAAGTTGAATTATATAATATTTTTCAGGCTTTGACTCGCGCGGGAATCCATCACGGTGATGGCCGTTCGACGTTTGGTGCCAGCCGCTCCCAAGGAGCACACCTCTTAACGCGGTGTTTGGCCCTATTTTGCCAAACGTGCGAACTTGGCGAGTCGGCTGGGTAGGAGCCTGGGAAGGAGCCTGCTCATTTTGTTGACATCCTTTGTGAAAAATGTCGTAATCATCCCTGCTTTATCCCTGCTTTGTGCCGTCATCATGGTCACTGTCGGCTTGCGGGACATTCTGGTGCTATTCCTGTCCATTGTTGTTCACCTCTTTTACCGCTTCCGCAAAAGACACTTATTGCTTCTGCCTCCCGGGCCTACTCGATGGCCAATCATTGGAAGCGCCCTCTCAATGACTCTTAATTATCCTCACATCTCGTATAAGCAACTCGGAGACAAACTTAGTCAGCACTATGGTTTTTTTCTCGAGAGTATGATCCGTTTTTGACATCCCTTAACTGCAGGAGCAAAGGTTCTGTATTATGAAGTGCTCGGTCAACCGATTATTGTGATAAATGACGTCCAAGTGGCTCATGATCTCCTCGAAAAACGGTCCGCTATCTACTCAGACCGGTGGGCACTTCCTTATTCACCATCAATGTGAATTCATTTCTTATAAAGTCAGACCGCAGATTAGGATACTCTCAGAAGGGTAAGGTGATACCGATAACTTGTACCTGCAGACTCAACTTTACACCTTCATGCTCCAGACTTGGCATCGGCAAGTTTTTGGCCTTCATGTCATACGGAGATGAATGGAGAAAAGATCGACGGATGTTCCAGCAGTATTTTGGACCAAAGCGGATCAATCGGCGACTGGAGAGAGACGATCGGATGCTGCGTTTTGTTCGCCGGGGACTCTTGCCGAATCTCCTCACATCTCCAGAAGACTTTCGTGAGCATATGAAAAAGTTCGTAATATCCAGCCACGTGTTTGAAAGCGATGTACTCATTCCTATATCTCAGTTGTATCGGTGGCCTTTCCTTATCAGTGACTTACGGCCTCCCTGTTGAACGTCAAAACGACCCGCGTGTGCATTTCTCGGGGTCTGTGTTCGAAGAAGCGGTAGCAGCTATAGGTCCTGGAAAGCTGTTGACAAACTTTATATCTTCGATGTGTCAAGATATCCCTGAATGGATGCCTGGCGCAGGATTCCAAACAGCGGCTCGCCAGCTCCGTTTGCGTATAAAGCAATTAGTAGAAGAGCCCTGTCAGGCGTTGCTTGTGAGCCATCTAGACTGCAAGGCGGGACGAATTTACTTAGAGCGACACACTAGGATCGGGGAAACGTGGAGGAATCCTTTGTTGCCACATACCTTGAGAAGAATTGTCACAACACTAACCCCAAAGACCGAGTAAGCGATATCGAGTATACTGCTGGTATGGTTTTCGGAGGTAAGTCCCTCTAAATGGTTCAATAAACTCTGGTTTGACCCAGTCCTAGCTGCCGCAGAGACGACCACAGCTGCCGCGTTGACATTCATACTGAATATGCTACAAAACATGAATGTTCAACGTGAAGCCCAACGAGAGCTTGATTCGGTTATAGGACCCGACCGGATGCCTACAATGGAGGACATACCACAACTGCCTTACCTATCTGCTGTTATAAGGGAGACTATGCGGTAAGTAGCGTATCACCATCCTTGAGATCAAAAGTTTATTATGGACCTTAGCTGGAATCCTATAGCGCCACTAGGTGCACCCCACTATACTACTAGTGATGATGTGTATGGCAGATATTATATCCCGAAGGGCTCTGTCATCATCACCAACATATAGTCCGTCCACTCTTCCTTCAACAGTGTAAATTGTCATTAATGACGGCCCTAGCGCAATGCTTTACGATGAGGTTACATACCCCAAACCAAATGTATTTGATCCCGATCGATTTCTCAGGAACGGTACTCTTCGCGATGATGTCCCTAATCCAGAAACTGTCGCCAGCTTCGGCTTTGGTAGAAGGTAACTCTCCCCTCCCCTCCAAATGCCTGAGAAATAATTTTCATCTTTTTTTCAGGATATGCCCAGGGTCACACATAGCATTACCATTCATTTACTTGATTGCTGCATCGGTCCTCCATTTGTTTGATATTTCCCCGGAGATGGATGCGGAGGGCAATCCCATCAAAGTAGTGCCTAAGTTTGCACCATCGTCCGCTACGTCGTGAGTCTATGAAGCCAGCTCCCAGGAAAGTTGTTTGATTCAGAAATGTACCGTAGTGAACCCGCGCCGTTTCCTTGCAAAATAACGCCACGCAGATGCAAGGATGTGACTGGCCTACTTGGAGAGTATCTTGACGATGGTCCCATATAAATAAAATGACACTGTTTTAGCTGTAGTCTTGTTGGCAAGTACATGCCGGCATAAACGATGATCAAAAACCTCATCGAACAAATGTTGATATCGTTTGATCTTCGTTAATCGTATTCATCGAAGGCTTTTGACTGTCTTTGTATAAGTCTCTGAGAATGGCTATTTCATTCTCTCTTAAACCACCCTAGAAGTCACGTACCGCTTTCGGGAAGTCTTATCAGGTTGAGGGACAGGATTATCCGTATCAACGGAGGTGAGCATCTGGAGTTAAGAAACGATTCCACCACAGTAGTCAGCTGTTGAAGAGCACCACATTGTGTAGAGAATTTCTTTCCGAGCCTAGACTGGTCCAAATTTTTATATCACATAAAGACTGCGAGGGGGAAATGCTGATCAAACCGAAATGAGTCCTAGCTACAATCATCCAGGGAACTCAATAATCCAATAACCGTGAAGTGATATAAACCTGCCATTACCCGTTAAGTTACAGGACGTCAATCCCCATATACTGCTGGAGAAGGCCTTCAGCGTGCTTCCCCTCCCGTGGAGTCAATTTGCATTCAAATGGAAGTGGTATTCTAAAGCGGTGTGAAACGCAATCCTAATATTAAATCGATTTCAAGGACTCACGAGACGAGGGAATCATTGGTAAACTTAGGCTCTACATCAATAGGCCTGCCCTCTGCATCGAGTTCTGGTACAATATCAAATAAGCAGAGCATAGACGCAGCCATGATGTATGAGACGGATCTGGCGATATGCGATCCTGGACATATTCTAGGCATTGAATTGGTCAAAGGCAGGAACCAAGGTGAGTAGCGAGACGAACCTTCGTCCAAAGCCAAACGTGCCCACCACAAATGGATCCAAGATATCGGTTCTTACATGACCATCCTTCATAAATCGCTCGGGAATGAACTGTCTAGGGTTAGTGAATTCTTCCTCATTATAAAGCATTGCACTTGTGATATGCCGTAAATCATATGAAAGCTGGCTTCAAGACGATATAGTAGCAACACGTACTGTGTATTTGGTATGACCGCAGAGCCTTTTGGGATATAATAGCCCTCATAAACATCATCTGTCGATGTTAAATGCGGTACTCCTGGAAAACGCGTTAGCGGAGAGTGAGAACTATTAGGTTGTTTCAAAGCGTACCCATTGGCAAAATTGGGTTCCATCTAGGGAGAGCCATTAGATTGTTTTTAGATAGATGTAGGGAACAAGTTGAATTACCTTAATACTTCCCTTAGAACTGCGGAAAGGTAAGGAAGACTCTCCTTATCTCCAAAGTCAGGAAGTAGACCCTGCCCAACATGTGAGTCGATTTCTTCTTGTGCTTTCCGTTGAACCCGGGGGTTGCAAAGCATCGCGAGGACAAACGTTGTTACCGCTATCACTGTTGTCTCGTACGCAGCTGCCATTACAAAATGATATTTAGTTGCCTATTTTTCGGGAACAAGGAATATGGATCACCCCCAAATATTTGCGTAGCTATTTCCATTGTGTGATATTCATGTACTTCGTAGTCAGATTGATTTCTGTGGCGCTCGAGACTTTCGGTCACAAACGATACGGGGGCTGTTTTATTGTCCTTAACAGGGCGACTTCAATCCCAATATATGTGCTAGTATTCGAACTCAACGGATACTCACCATGTTTTCTAGGACCTTTTTGAATGGTATCTCCTTCACCTGGTTCAATAGGTCGCGGAGTTCTCGAGCCTCGCGTTTGAAAGTCGCTCCGGGTACCCATTCTGGGATATACTTAAGGATTGGAAAAATGTTGACCAGGTATTTTCCCGGGGAAGTAGCGTCCGCCACCCGGATAAATGATGATGCTGCGGCTTGGATAAAAGGATCATCAGCTCTTGAAATGGGTAGTCCATAGGCCAATGATAATGTTATTGCGCCAATGCAGCTTATCAAGAGATGATCGGAAACTTGAGGTTAATCAGCACTAAAGAGAACAACCCACCTCTTGATATGTTTTTCGATATCTCCGGGTTCTTCGTAGATGCTAGGAAGAAGGAATTTACGAGTGAATTCCAACATCTTTTCTTCATCTCGGTATAGATTTTTTGTAGAGAAATACTGTTGAAATATACGTCGTTGGTACCTCCATTCATTGCCATACTCCTTGAAGCTAAAAAAATGATTAACAGTTACCCTAAAACCCGCGTTACTTAGTAATTGTGTGACCATTTGATTACATACACATCATGAAGCATAACCAATCTGGGCCTGAGGACAACACGTCAAAGGTCTATTCAGGAAAGGTATGAAGGGATGCACCTGCTGGAGTACAGCGCCGATCGTTTTGCGAACAGGTCACTGGCAATGTTGACGTCGTTAATGACGATGATCGGTTGCCCTAGCGCCTCGACATAGAGTATTTTGGACCCTGGAATAGAAATCATGATTATGGACCGCAAAGAATAAGAAAGTCACTGAACCGAATTTCCGTCCCAGCTCTTCATAAAAGGAATATATCTTCTTCAGTGGCAATTGGAAAGTATTTCCGATCAATGGCCATCCAGAAGGACCTGGAGGAAGAGGGAGAAGTCGCTTCCGACGATAACGGTACACAAAATGTATCGTAAGACAGAGAGAGATGACAAGGGCCTCGCGCCACCCAAGAATTGCCATGAGGGAAAAGGATCGTAACAGTCTTCTGCTTTGGGGCCTGTCAAGAATTCGAAATACTTATATATATATACCTGAGATACTCTTGAGCTGTCATTCAATAGATGCATTTGAATGGCTACTAGAGCATATGGAGTGGGTTTGGTCAGGTCGACTTCTACTTCTTCTTACAAAGCCGTCAGTTCGGTACACAATTAGCAACACAGAAGCTGGGTTCCGGAAAAACGTGGGAATGACTATACCTCGATTGCTGGTATTATTGAAGTGTGGTTTGATCATGAAATCTATGTCGAGGCACCGAGTTCAAGTTCCAGTCTAGCTCTATATCGCACAGAGCGCTTTTGAGTATCCATTAAGCGATTAGAAACTGCTCCTTATGTTATATCAGTTCTAGAGAAAAGAGGTGGCACTTGGGGCTAGAAAATGAGACTTACCGGGTATGAACATGCGATTGTATGTATGCGTCCAAGTTCTGAGATTCAACATACTGAAGCTGTTCACTTACAACACTCCACTGCATTTCTTGAGTCGCCTATGGTTGAACACCTGTTGAGTAGGATTAGTCTTATTGGATTGCGCTTCTTATAGACTCCGTTCTGCAAAACATAAGATGACAGTTCAAAGGAGAGACTCGGAATTGAAATGATTGTGTAAATGAAAAGAAGAATCATCGACTTCACTTGTTACCATTCCCGTCTTGATTACAAATCGTAAACCAAGAAAATGAACAAGCTCACACTTTAAGCGCCCTTGTGCAAGAAATTCATGCCCACGACCTGGGACGAAGAAAGAAAAATCAAATGAATAGTCTATGTGTCTTGGAATTATAGCCATTAATGGCGTACGCAGATGTGTTTTCTCGAGTACGAGATCATATTCCCGATATGGATGTGAGCCCCCGGGACTTTTAATGTTAATGCCAATTCGGGACCATGACCCCGTTGACTCAGTTGAATATAGTTAGTTCCAGGAGAGTGTCCTACCCCCTGTTTTGACTCTCCACTAGGCTCTCTACCAGCGCGAATTCATTCCGGATGAATACGGCAAATCGTGGTAATGATGTATTCAAGCTTGCTTTGTGCCACCATCATGGTCACTGTGAGCTTGCGAGACGTTCAAGTGTTATGCCTGAGCGTTGTTGTTCACCTCTTCTACCGGTTTCGCAAAAGGCCTACGCTACCTTTCCCTCCCGGGCCCACTAGGTGGCCGATCATTGGGAGTTCCCTTTCAATGACCCTTAGCTATCCCCATATTTCATACAAAAAACTCGGGGATAAACTCGGTCAGTACTATGTTTCTTCCGAATAATACGATTCTCCTTTGACATGTTCCGAATGCAGGAGCAAAACTTCTGTACTATGAAGTGTTCGGCCAACCGATTATCGTGATAAATGACGTTCAAGTAGCCCAAGATCTCCTTGAAAAACGGTCCGCTATCTATTCAGACCGGTAAGCACTGCCCTATTCAGTTTTAATGATAACATCCCTTCTTATGATATCAGACCGCAGATCAGGGTACTCTCAGAAGGGTAAGACCCCACAAATTATATATATCTAAACAGTCTGGCTTGAAAAAAATCCCGCATCAGACTTGGTATCGACAAATTTTTCGCATTCATGTCGTACGGAGATGAATGGAGAGCAAATCGACGGATGTTCCAACAATATTTCGGACCAAAGCGGATCAATCGACAGCTAGAGAGGGATGAACGGATGCTGCGCTTTATTCGCAGGGGACTTTTGCCAAACCTGCTCACATCTCCGCAAGACTTTCGTGATCATTTGAAAAAGTTAGTGGCATCTAGTTGTATCCCCAAAAGCAGCGTTCTCATTCTTATAGCTGTATTGGAGGATTCTCATTATCAATAACCTATGGTCTTCCCGTTCAACGACAAAATGACCCACGTGTACAATTCTCCAGGCGGGTATTTGATGAATCGCAAGAGTCACTAAGTACTGGAAAATTGTTGATCAATTTTATATCATCGCTATGTCAAGACATTCCTGAGTGGATGCCTGGCGCGGGATTCAAAGCAGCGACCCGCCAACTCCGTTCGGATATAGAACAGCTAGTCGGAGAGCCCTGTGAGGCGGTGCTTGTGGGTGTTTTTTTGACAGGAAGAGAGGTCAGATGGGCTTACATTGACACATAGGGTCAGGCAGATGTGGAGGAATCCTTTGTTGCCGCACATCTTGAGAACCGCCACAACACGGACCTGAAGGAGCTAGTAAATGAGATCAAGTATACTGCTGGTCTGGTTTTTGGAGGTAACTTCTTTTGATTGTATCCGATAAACAGATGTTGACTGGATATCAGCTGCGGCCGAAACGACTGCAACCCCGGTGTTGACATTCGTACTGATGATGTTGCAAAATCGGAACATTCAACACGAAGTTCAGCAAGAACTTGATTCTGCTATAGGACCCGACCGGATGCCCACAATGGAGGACATACCACAGTTACCTTACCTATCTGCTGTGATCAGAGAGACTGTGCGGTAAGTAGTGTGTCATCATCTTTAGGCATCGAAAATTCACTGTGTAACTTAGTTGGAATCCTATAGCACCGTTGGGTGGACCCCATTTGACCACTAGCGATGATGTGTATGATGGATATTATATTCCAAAAGGCTCCATTGTCATCGGCAATATACAGTCTGTCTATTCTTTTCCGACTGTCATGGCCTTGCCTCTAATGTTAATTCTAGCGGAATGATGCACGATGAAGCTACATACCCTGATCCCAGCAAGTTCAATCCTAACCGATTTATTGAAGATGGTATCCTTCGCGATGGTGTCCCGAACCCTGAAGTTGTCGCTACCTTCGGGTTCGGCAGAAGGTCATTTCTCTGTTTCCTCTCAAACCTGGGAACTTAAAAATAACATTTTGCCTTGACAGAATATGTCCTGGGTCGCACATAGCCTTGTCGTTCATTTACCTGATTGCCGCCTCGATCCTTCATTTGTTCGATATTTCCCCTGAACTTGATGCAAAAGGCAATCCAATCAACGTAGAGCCTAAGTTTGCATCCTCGGCTGCTACGTCGTAAGTGTATATGGAGCAAATGACTGGGAACATCAGCTAATCCTCGAACGTGTTGTAGTGAGCCTTCTCCGTTTCCTTGCAAGATAACGCCACGCGGAGATAGGGATGTGCTTGGGTTGCTCAGAGAATATCTTGCCGATGGACCCATTTAGTTTCACGTTTATTTGCGTTGTCCTTTGAGGTCGGTGTCAAGATGCGTTAGTGATGTGATGATAGGCAGGCAAAAGAAAATATAGGTGCGCCGTTTAGCCACTGGGGTGACTGGGAGAGAAGAGAGAGTAAGTCAGAGGGGTTAAGCTTGAGGCCAATTATGCAACATCGACTTCCTATTATCGGCTATCCTTCATCGAGATACGAATGTGATCGAAGCAATGTATTGTTGATGCAGTAATACAATATATCGAGACAATGGGATGTAACCTTTTAGAGCTCTTGACGGTTCTGAGGGGCAGGGGTCAAGCTGACGAGTTCCACATCGAAGACGAGAGTGGATTTAGGAGGGATGAGGGAACCATATCCACTAGATCCTACAAGATGAATCTCAGTGTCAAGGTCGAGTTAAAATTGTGAAGGATAGGCAGTACCGTAGGCCAAACGTGAGGGAATAGTGAGCTTTCGTTTTTCGTTGACGCACATGCCGTCTAGACCTTGGTCCCAGCCCTTGATCACTTGACCGGCACCGACTGGAGTATGAAGAAATTGGGGGTGAAGGAGCGCAATGATGAATTAAAGAGGTAGACGTACGTTTGAGAGGGAGAGGGCTATTCCGGTCGTGGCTATTATCAATAATGATAAGCGTTCCCAGTTCCCATTTCAAAACACGAGAGTAGGAGTCTAACCTGGAGTCAAATTTCTTGCCAGTAGAGTACAAAGTCCCGGTCTACCAGTAAGATACGCGTATATCAGTTACGGGCGGCGTATGTTAGGGTAGGAAGTGGGACAGCACGTAATGGACTTCGATAGAATCTCCCACTTGGGCCTTTACTGTGCAGTCCTTGGGTTTGTAGGTAGTTTTGACAATCAGTTCCTTTACACCTTTTTTCTTCGCGAGAGCGGGGAGGACGAGAGCGAGGAAGAAATAGGGAAGCCAGTTGAAGAGCTGCATGGTCGGCGTGTGTGTACTACGTGTCGCGCTGCGAGGAAAATATGTCCAGGTGTCCGGGGTCAGTGTGGGAATCTATTACTCGGATCTATTTTCGTCTTTGGCTATCGGGGCTAGTGCAATCCTGGTGCAATTGAATTCGATGGATCCAGCAATACGATACATAATACACTGAGACATCAGCTTTTAGAGCTCTCTATGATCAGGTCCGGGGGTTAGGTTCATGAGTTCTACGTCAAAGACGAGAGTAGCGTGAGGAGGAATGACCCCGCCACCGGCTCCGCTGGCTCCTATACAAATATTCTCAGCATCGAAAACGGGTGGGATTATTTGGTTGATATTACCGTATGCCATGCCTGGGGGGATGGTGAGCTTTCGCTTTTCATTGACACACATGCCTTTGAGACCGTCGTCCCAGCCTTTGATTACCTGGCCGGCACCCACTGGAGTAACATGGGTGTGAGTGAACGCAGTAGCAAATAAGAAAGGGAAGGGTAGACTTACGTTTGAGGTTGAAAGGTTTATTCCGGTCACGGCTATCATCGTTGTTGAAATTGTTTCCGACACTGACACTAGGGTAATTGCCTACCTTGAATCGAACTTCTTTCCATCGGCAAACAGAGTTCCAGTCTGCCAACGAGGTAAGCATAGGCATGAGTCACGAAGGAAAGTGGACACACGTAGTGGACTGCAAGGTTATCGCCGGACATTGCAGTCGTTTTACAGTCGCTGGGTTTGTATACAGTCTCTATGACCAAGTCTTTGGGGGCCTCATTGGCGAGAACAGGGAGCACGATGGCAAGAATAAAACACGGGATCCAGTTCAAGAGCTGCATGGTAGTTGTGAGATACGTGTCGCGCTGCTAATTCGCCGGTGTATCTGAACCGGTAAATCCGTCGTGGGACTAATCTATTTTTGACCTCGGCCATCATTGCCAAACCGCCGAACCGGAATTGGCCGCCAAGTCGAGGGATAGGAGCTGTACAGTTGCGGCGTCGGACCTGCAACCTTATTTTGCTGCCGTTTCGAGAAGGTCCAAGATTCCGTCTGTTTGTCCCAGCCAATCCCGACCCCACGACGATGGTGAGGACCTTATCGACTCGATGTGGCCGTATACTGAGAACCGGTTCTTCTGCTTAGCCTTCCCAGAAATCCTTCATCGTCAAACAAAAACTCGCCAAGGCCGCCCGCCAGAACAGGTGTGTTGTACGAGATTGCGAGAGGGAGCGGGAAAGCTGATGCTCGGAATTTTAGGCCTATTCCCCAATGGTTCCGCCTGAAGACGGATACTAAAATTCAAGTGCGTGCTCATTTAATTCTACCTTGATCTTAATCTGAACGGGTACTTTCTTATAATAACAGTACAACGCCAAGCGCCGTCACTGGAGAAGGACAAAGTTGAACCTCTAAATGTCCACCTCTTCGTTCTATTGTCATCCACCGTCTTCCTTACATCGCTTTCCTTGTGACGAATCGGAGCAGGGTTTCAGCCCTGATGTATAGGGGATAACAGATGACAGCAGGCCGTGTATATTTTTTATCGCTCTCTTTTGCATGCAACTATGAAACAGCAAGCCATATGCGCATCATTTATGTGTCTGTCGATAATTGAGAGATAATTCAATTCAATAAACAATTCCCACGCGGTTAGACACGCGATGTGCCACGATGGCACTGTCCTCCACCCATCCTCCCTCCCTCTCCGGCTTCCCGTCCTGCTGGCACGTTCAGCTGCCTCATTGTGGTCTATAGGTATGGTCTATACGTGCTTGTGTCGCGTGCACGGACTCAACCGCGTGTTGCGCAGGGTTAGACTTTGCTGTGAAAGCGCTCCGACACGAACACCTTGTCTCTTGCGCGTAGTCCCCCCCGCTATCGACTAATTCACCTTCGGATCTCGCCGCCCCCTGTTATACATCTAGCAGCATCGTCATGCCTTCATTGATCCTAACTGCATTTCTAATTGTACTGGTGGCGCAAGTAGTGTCATGGATTGGCGAGAGTGTACTATGCGACTTCGTGCGTTTCATTGCTGTTTTGCTGTCGCAGCTGGCATTTCTGACTCAGGCACCTTCTCACACAGGCATATGCGCTGTATCTTCGGACGATAAAGAGTTCCCTTGTTCGTCGGCAGAGTCAACTCAAGACCGAGCTCTTACAAACGAAACAAGACCTCTCGCGAACGAGTGCACAAGACCAGTTTGCCAAATGGGCGAAACTAAGGCGGAGTGTGGATAAAATGGTGGCAGAGCTCGAGAAACTTAGTACGTCTTCGTGAACCTTACCTCAGTCACGATAACAAAGTTAACTATAAACCTTTTCTTGCCTCCTCGTAACAGACTCAAAACTCTCCTCTGGAAAAACGACATTCACGATCGCGTTTCGTGTCTTCCTTTGGATATTCGTTAATATTCCTCAATACGGTATTGCATGGAGATATCGTTCTCAACCTGTCTTTTGGCTTCCTCAAGGCTGGTTCAATCCGATTGTGACTTGGTGGTTGGCTTTTCCGTTTGCGCCAAAGGGTTCGGTCAGTGTTATGACTTGGACCTGGGCGTGTAAATATGTTTTGCAGATTGGTAATGAGGCTGTGAAGTTTATCATCCGTATGTCCCCGCTCCCGCTTTTTGTTAATTTTCCGAGATTGATGAATTGTATCGTTAGTGCCGGTGTTTATTCCTGCCCAAGTCGATGTTGGAGGAAAGCCAAACGGGACCAAGGAGAAAGAGGAACCGATTCCTGTTGCTGAGGTCGACTAGATCTCGACGAAATCTCCTGCTTTTTCTCTCTATAATAAGTTGGTAATTGATTCGAGGGGGATCCGGTAATGTATATGTTTTCCGTAGATTGTTACAGCGCATTTTATTACCGTTAGATGTAATATCGGTATGTGATGTTTGATGAATTTTTTTGGGTGATGTTCTGGGAGAGTTTCTTTGATCGTGTACTCGGCAGTTTTGAGGTCTATATATAAGCCTTGAATCATTTCCTATCTGCTTTTTGCCCTTCATCTGTTCTGATTGTTACTCAAGCATCATCTAAGAATCAGTAATATTTCGAACCGTTGCGGCGGCTTGATATATTTATACTCGTACGCGATGCGAGGGTCTCTCACCAACTAAATTTAGGGATGTTTGGATGTGTGGTTTGCTGCGATCCATGCTCCCAGATATTCGGTGGGCGAGAGTCCGTCATAGGCCGATTTGAGCTTGGTTCAATTCTCAACACTGCATGGAGCATCACTCCATTGAAGCTTCTTCGTCCACTTATGGTCTCACCAACTTCTTGGGGCATCGAAACTGTTCAAATCAGAAAACGACAGTTTAAATGACGTGCTTCCCTCGTTCTGCCTGATACATCTTTACAATGCTGTTGATGTTGGGGCGATTAGTACATTCATTGCCGTGGGTCGTACCGGAGAGGGAAAAAGAAGAAAGAAACATTGCCTGAGTAAATTTCCCATGCACAGGAAGTATATTTGATCAGCCATATTTTGGAAGCGGCACTTTTTTTAGTTCTGGGCTTGAAGATAAGAAAGTTTGTGTTACACTGATAAGAGGCAAATGTTTGAATGTCATTAAGTATTTTGTTCCTGTCCAGTATTGTGATGTTCTGTAGTATGAACTGCAACCTCTCGAAGTTCATGAGCAGATACCTTGTGACTGTCCCTCCATTGTAGTGAGCGACTAATTATACCTATTGAGGGGGGGTTTGCTACCCGCATTTGAAAGCGAACTTGTAATATCATAAGGCAAAACATGACGCCCTGTGTAATTTCAACTTTAATGATTGTATTGGGCTTTATATGAGAGCACTTACGACAAGCGGGGGTACCATACCAAGCGGTACTAGCTGGCCGTTTGATCCAGTTAAAAAAGTGATAATAAGACTAGAAACACCCGCAGTGTATATTGCCCCGCTTTCGATGATTACTGTCATGACAGGAAAGAAGCTCCGACCGCAGTTGGATGGAACACGTCGATGGATTCGCCAAAGCTTGGCGACAATGGCAACTCAAAGGCGAATCTCGGTAACGTCGTATTGCTACATAGGCAGAAATTTAGCTTACCGGTACAAAAAAGGTTCAGAAACACTGTAACGAAGAAGAAAGACAGGATTCCTCATCAGCAAAAGGTTTGGCTACTTGAAGCTACTTGAAGCTACTTGAGGGCTACTTGAAAATTCTCAAGTAGCCCTCAAGTACCTTCAAGTAGCTTCAAGTAGCCAAACCTTTTGCTGATGGCCTGCCCCTTTCCAGTCTCCACCACTAGTCACAGACACTCCACGTGGTACATTGGGGAACGACACGATTATTGGTATCGAAAGGGCTAAAATAATTGAAGATGA
Source organism: Agaricus blazei (assembly GCA_029719445.1). Classification (NCBI taxonomy): domain Eukaryota; kingdom Fungi; phylum Basidiomycota; class Agaricomycetes; order Agaricales; family Agaricaceae; genus Agaricus; species Agaricus blazei. Next base: position 296,839 of record SSNC01000008.1, on the reverse strand, counting down.
TAAGGGCACGTTGATAGCGATTACACACCTACGTTCCCAAGCAAGGCGATTCCAGTAGGGATGATGACATAAAATGACTTGTCGCATACGATGTAACACCGCCAAACCTGGGGACATATCACTCAGTACCATTAACAAGTGGTTCTATGGCGTGACCCACAAGGACTGCATCACCTAACAATGTCTGTAGGACGTATATCACTGTCTTCGAAACGTAAAGGGGACTGGAAAAATCCGCCAAGTAAGAGATCGGGTCCGGCAGTCCCTCTGGGCCGCCCGTGGTGAAACCTTTAATGTCATAGACAAAACTAATCACAAGGTGCTAACAAATCACTTGGGCTTAGTTGCATATCTAAACGAGCACAATGTAGATACCTACCGTTGTTGACATGGCCATCATTGTAGTTGCAACAGTAAGCACAAACCAGGGATTGGCTAACCGAATTGTGTCTTTGGCACAAGAAAGCGCTATCATCATGGTGAATAAGGTGAGGAATATGCCTAAAGTACGGTGGAATACCGGCTGTGAACTTCTTTCTTGTGATGCGGAGAGTTGTAGAGACGCACCAAAAACAATGCTTTCTAGAAATAGTGCCGCAAGTTCCGCCTGGTCGAAGGAAATATTGGCATGCAAGGGAGGCATTTTGTAAACTGAGAATACTGGCATCGTTATCAGGGTCTTTTTATACATGGCCTGAATAATTTTGTGATCATGGGCTCATCGTGGAGTTGAACAAATAAGTGACATCGATTTTGAGTTATATGTGCCCGATAAGAGACTGATGGGCTGTGCGCACGCAATTTAATACCAGTTGGCGGGAAATGATCATCAAAGTTACTGCGCTTAATCGGGTGAGAAGGATGATCATGATGTAAAGTGAACCATACCTATCATCTAAGTGATGAACTGCCGTACTCAGCTTGGATTGACAGTGTTTGGGTGTTCTATATACAAACGTGCAGCAATCTACTCCCATGAAATATTTTAGTTGTACTGGTTCCAGTAGCAAAGTTCCTGAGTAAGAAGTCAGGCCTAGTCCAAGCTCCTACCCAAGGGGATACCAGCACCGGAGAAATCCGAGTTTTCAATCGTCCTTGCCTCCCTCGATGATAAGTGTCCAGAGTCCTCCTAAGGACTTTGCCAAATTGGTTAATCTGCGTATGACTAGGGATGCCACTTCTTAGATTCTGTCTTTTACAAATCCTATAAGATCAAAATTCTGCCTTTCGTTTGAGCAATCGCAATCCTTAGATTGCATGTTTTGCCATGTTTGCCTCCGCGCAGGAGTGGGCTGGGTAGCGAGCCCAGAGCCTGCATCATAGGCTGACTTGAGGTTGATTCACTTTACAACTGCTTCATTTTATCAAAACTCTGAACAATGCATGGAGCATCAATACATTACAGTGTCTCAGGCCATTTCGAACGTTCACCCATGGCCTGATCAAGTTCTGGGGGCATCGAGGCTGTTGAAATCAGACAATTACATTTTCACTGATGCGTTTGCTTTGCTCTGCCTGATATATCATTACTATTCTGTTGATTGTTGGAGCAATCTAGAAACGTTCTTGTTCTTGTTCTAGGCTGGAAGATGAGACAAGGCTTATACTGAACCGATAAGAGGCATGAGAATCGTGATGTCCCTAAATATCCTATTCTTGCCCAGTGCTATCATGCTCTAGGGTGTGAACCGTAGTATCGCCTAGCTCATGAGTAGACGCTCTGTAACTATCCCTCCATTGTAATGGGCGACTAATCATACCCACTGAGGAGGGTTTTAATACCCGCGTTTGAAAGCGAATTTGTAATATAATGAGGCAAAACATGGCGCCCTGTGTAATTTAGATTCATTGGTTGTATTGGGTTTTCTAAGGGAGCACTTACAACAATTGGGGTTATCACATCGAACGTTACTCTTTGGGCGCCTGATCGAGTTAGAAAAGTGATAACGAGACTTGTAACACCTGCAGTGTAGAGTGCTCCGCTCTCAATGATCACCATCATGACAGGAAACAGGCTGCGACTGTGGTTGAATGGAACACGCCGATGGGTTCGCCAAAGCCTGCTGATAATCGCAACTCGATGGCAAGTCTGAGTAATATTGTATTATGACAGAGACAGAGATTGGGCTCACCGGTACAAAAAAGATTGAGTATCATCGTAATAAAGAAGAAAGATGCTATTCCTGTCGCTTTACAGTCTTCGTCACTGAGAACAGATAGACCTGGTGCCATGTTAAGGGACGACACAAATATTGGTATTGGAAGGGCTAAAACAATCAGAGATGATGAGTGTAAGTTGTTAGCGGGCTAGTTAATATCGACCAATTACACACCTACGATCCCAAGCAAGGCAATTACGGTAGGAATAATGACACAGGATGACCTGTCGCATGCGATGTAACACCGCCAAACCTGGGCAATATATGAGTCGGTACCATTAACGGGTGTTCCTATGGTGTGACCCACAAGAACTGCATCACCTAGCATTGTCTCTAGCCCGTAAATCAGTGTCTTCAAAGCGTGAAGAGGATTAGAAAAGCCTGTGGAGTAGAGATTTGGGTCCTCTAGTCTCCCTGTGTCGCCCGTGGCGAATTCCTGAATGACAGAAACAAAACTAATCACAAGGTGCTCCCGAGTCATTACGGCTTAATGGCACATTCAAGTTGATATGTGAAGTAGATACTCACTGTTATTGAGACAGCTATCACTATGGCAGCAACAAGCATCATAAAGCGCGGATTGGCTAGCTGGAATGTGTCCTTAGCGCGAAAAAGGGCTATTAGAATGATGAATAATGTAAGGAATATGCCTAAAATATGGTGGAACAGTGGCTGTAAGCTCCTCTTTTGTGACGCAGACAGTCGTGGAGATGCACCGAAAACAATGCTTTCCAGGAACAATGCTGTAAGTATTTCTCCTCCGGGCGCCGGGTACGCGTTCCCAATGATAAAAATATAAGACTATGGCTATGTGAGTGGGGGAGTGGAAACGCCTGGAGGGATAGTCGTCTCCAGGTCTCCAGGCGGTAAGAGCAAGGTTGGAACAGCATCGGGTCGCCCAGATGTGTACAACCTACACCTACCTGTGCCAATAGTCTCATTTAATGATGATGTATGGGATAGGGTGGGTGGTTTTAAAGGGGCTCGCAGAAAGATGCGGGCACCCACGCGGACGCTTTTCCGCGTTGAGCCTGCATTGGGTCCGCGTCAGGCCCCTCAAATGTTACTAAACCGCTTCTATATACCCATACGGTATTTTGTAGCCCATCTGGTGCACTGATATTTCTTCTAGACATAACCTAACAATTGTTATGATCATTATAAGCATCATGTTTTACCGTGCAAAGGAGACTCAAAGGAGGCGTCCACATAGTGTCCGCATCAGTACGCCAGGCGTCCGCAGGATGCCCGCGTCGATCCTCATTGGTCCGCACCAGCCTGCCTCTAGCCACGTCATGCCTTGACATTGCATCCACATCACCACAACCTACCCACAATCCACCTTATGCGTTCAAAATGTCAATATCATTACACTATCTCTACCCATAACAGCATTTATTATACTTAATCATCCTTTCTTTCAACGTGCGTTTCATGTCCACCTCTTATTTTTCCCTGTCAAGTCCGCATCGACCCCGCATCGGTCCGCGTCTGCGCGCGGATTCCGCACTTTTGCTGTAGCCCTTTTAAAGGAATAGCGAGCAGGTAGCGGTGCCGTCCACTCAGCACAGGGAGGAGAGATGAAGATTATATCAAGGGTCACTATGTTATTATGACTCCATCTTTCACACGGGCTGCCCTTCCGAGACAACACACCGCGCTCATTCCTCGCACGGTGTTCCATACCTTGTAGTGTGTAATATCAGCATGCACTGAGGGAGGCATTTTGTAGAATTGAGAATACCGGCGTCATTGTCAGGGTCCTTTTATACATGGTCTGGATGATTTTTAAATCATAGTGAAACCTGTAGGTTACAATTAGTAGTCTTCTTACGATCACACAAGCGCTAAGCCTGACTGTCTCTTGTATTTGAGAGTAAGCGTAAGAGGAAAAAGTAGTTACATCACGTGGTCTAAATATAATGTACATATCGGGCATGAGTGGTTACATACCCCCCTTTCAGACTGGTGTCCAGTCTCAACTTACAAGGTGCACAAGCCCAATAGTCGTGAGTCACGATAAAGCAGGAGTCCCACTAATACGGTTAAGGGAGAATTACAGGATTGATCAAGTGACGATAGCTATTGCGAAATTGAGCCATATCATTCGCGACGATTGCGGTATGGAGTGGGAGACTCCGATCGGCTGCGACGATAGGCTCTATACTGACGATCCGGGCCTCTAGGGGTGGTAGAGTCCTCGCTGGTATGTTCTATGGTGTTTGATGGGGTGCTGATGTTGTCCGATCTAGTGGAGCTCATCGATGTAAGAGAGGATGTGGTATTGCCGTCCGATTCGGTTTCCAGCCCTGGTTCGTCAGCGGCTGAGTCAAAGGATGGTATTGGTCGATCGTAAAGGTGAGTGGGTTGAGGTCGTTGTATCAAGGCGGTTGAATCAAGTGGTTCCTCTAGCCATGAGTGTAGCTTCAGTCCTATGAGCGGGTACCCTACTCTAAACCATCCGGGGCAATCACTAAGGTCTACACCTTCTCCTTCCAGTGTGGCATGGAACTGATGTCGAATGAGTAGTGTATCCCAAGGGGAGGGTTCGCACCAGCCAGACCATTCGGGTATAACCGGTGGTGTACCGTGTACGTGGAGACGACGGAGTCTTTTGTTGTCGAGCTCGGTGAGTGCGGTGGAGCTCAGTTCATTCTTACCATACATGAAGGACAGCATCAGGTACCCATATGTGTAGCAATGGTCGATCCAGGCAGGGTCAATGCGATTATCGAGTAGCACCTGTATGACGTTCCGTATGGTCAAGGATGATGCGTGACGGCGTTGGAGTATAATGGGGCGGAGTGATATGAAGGATCCGGATTGCGGTATGAACCTTTGACCCCTCGCTTTGGTGTATTCACGATAGAAGTTTGGTAGTGCAGCGATTATGGCGAATAATCGTGTGAAGCGAAGTCGGGCAATGCGTGCATCCTTGCTCGATTGGCTGAGTAGTCGGCCGAGGCCATATGCGAATGTCGTGGAGCGCTCTACTCGGAATGCGTGATCCATAGCCACGCCTTGAGTGTACTGGTTCATTCCTGGGTTGCTGTGGCATATCAAGGATGAAGCTAGTTGGTCCACATTCAGTAGTCCGCCACCGATTGGGTTTGGGCGCGTCATCTTCTGCCCGGTGTCACTATTGTAAAGGCGGTCAATATTGAGTTTTGGTAAGATTAACTTTAACTCCTCTTCTGGTATAAGTAGTACGTCTGTCTTCGGTTCGAATCCAGACCTTATCGCTAACCATCGCATAGTTTGGTCCCAATGTTTTTCGTGTACTCTCGATGCGATTGCGAGAAGTTCTGTTAGCAGAATAAAGGCCTCCGCTCGCATATACCCTGGTGATTCCATATCCCGTACCAACCTAATCAATCGTCTGGCTTGTTGCGGGGATAGTGGTAGTCCACTCGGTGCAATGAGGTATACCCGGTGATCCGTGGTTATAGGATAAGCGTCCTGATGAGTCTCTTCGTACAGAGAGGCTTGTTGCCCTGTATTCGCCGCGTATACTATATTGGTGCCTTGTGAGTAGTATACCCGTCCTGACAGCATACTGCGCATGTAGTTGACCCTCTCCGTCCTTCCTTGCCATCTATCAGTCCCCCAGATTGCAGGTATGTGTCCCGCTAAGTCCATATTGGCCTTGTTAAATCGTCGATTCGACATAGGTACTACCTCATTACTCCAATCCCTCTCCTGGCTCATAGGCCCCGCTGGGTTAGTCATGATGGTGGATCCATATCTGATGCGCCCTTTGCTACGAGTATAGGTGGTCCTTCTCGTGTTGGTAGGTTGATTTCCAGATATTCTTCGTAGTAGTGCTGGGGTAGTCGCTTGATTCGGGTTGTCGGTGTTCAGGTTTGTCGGTGTTGCTGGTGCGGCTTGGACGTCGTTATGTTCTGTTACTTCGGTGTTGGCGGTTTCCCGGTGTCCGGGCTCTCTGTTGTCTGTTAGCATCCAGTTCTCTAGTCTCCTGCTTCGATCGGTGAGTTGCTTCCTTTCGGTCTCTAGCTGTTCTATCCTGTCAATCATGTCGTTCATAATCACAGCTACCTTCTGGTTATCCCTCGTGTTTGGCATGGTAGGGTATCCGTGTATTCCGATCGACTGTAGTCGTTCATTGATTTGGCTTTGAGCGTCGTTTGCTGGTGCTGATTGTGAGTACTGCGGTGGCAGTACTTGTGGTGTTTGAGGTCTCAGTTGCTCCCTCCCCCTCCCTCCGTTGTCAGGGGTTCATCGACTCTGCTGGTGTTCATGATGAAGATGTGGTCTGGGGTTGGACATGTGTTCTGTGGGGATCTGCTGGTGCTGGTTTCCTATTGTTCTGTCTTGTATATATGACGGTAGGCATTCCTGGCGTCATTCTTTGTTACGTCTGGGCAGTTGGTTCGTGTTATTGACTCCATGTAGCTCTAGATATCGATCCAACGCCATTAATTCTTTGCAGCCGGATAGTGGTTCCCATGTCGTATCCCCTTTTGTCCACCTCACTTCGAATTCGAGTTTCGATCTGTTCCATCTATGTCCCACTATTTCGTCAACGTACCATTCGTGGTTGTCTTCCATGCCAAAGTCATATGGTTCTGGTTTGCTCCTGTTCGGGAACATGTCATCATTGCTTGGTTGATATGGTCTCAATAATGATGCGTGGAATGTGGGATGTATCTGTCTCTTGCTCAGTGCTGGGGGTAGCTCTAATACGTAGGTCGATGTCTCGGGTCTTGCTTTGGTTATCTTGAAGGGTCCGATGTACTTTGGGCATAGTTTGTGCGCTCTGCCTTTGGGTAGGTTGAGGTTCTTTGTGGATAAGTACGCTAATTCTCCTTCTTTCAGTGCTGGTTCGTTACTTCTCCGGTTGTTTGCGGTCATCGTCTGGTGTACTCTTGCTTCTATTATCGCATCGTGTGCTTCCGCTAAGTTCATCAATGCTTTCATTGCAAATTCTGTGATCCCTTTTGGTATATTGGTGCTCGTTCGTATTTCCTTCAGCATGGATGGCATGTAGCTGCTATTTAATTCAAATGGTGCGTATTTCGTAGTTTCCGATATACTGGTGTTGATTGCGAATTCCGTAAGTGGCGTCTTTTCTACCCAGTTCCTCTGATTGTGGCTGATGACTGCTCTGAATATCTGGCCAATGTTTCGGTTCGCTCTCTCAGTCTGTCCATCCGTTTGTGGGTGAAAGGATGTGGACATTAGTAGTTTGGTACCGAGAATCCTATGTACGTCCTGCCACCATCGAGAGGTGAATTTACTGTCCCTATCACTTACTATGGAACTCGGGAGGCCATGTAGGCGTACGATTTCCTTTACGTATATCCACGATAGTTCTCTTGCTGTGTTCGACATATTGACTGGTATGAGGTGGATCATGCTAGTCATTCGACACATGATCACCCATAGGTAATTGTGTCCTTTGGATTCCGGAAATGGTCCAATGAAATCCATGGATATTGAATCCCATGGTTTAGTGGGTATAGGCAGGGTATGTAACTTCCCTGCCGGTTTTTGATTACTGGTCTTTGATTGTTGGCATGTTTCGCAGGTCCGGCAAAACTCACGGGTGTCCCGAGTCATCCTTGGCCACCAGTACCATCTCCGTAAGTGGTCAGTGGTCTTCTGCTCGCTGAAGTGGCCTACTACCTGATGTGCATCCTGTATTAATTGAGTTATTAATTTTCTGTCTTGAGGGATGCATAGTGCCGGGTCACCCCGTGCGTTCGGGTAGTATATGAGTCCATTGTTTATGATGAATTTCGGGAAGTCCGTTGGGTTGGATATTATGCCCTGGAACATTCGTTCCTCTCGATATAGTCTTCTAATATTGTCCTTCATCATGTCCGTCATTGGCTGTGGTGTGCTATTGTTCTCACGAGAGAGGAGTGCGTCTCCTAATGTCTGCTGGTGTCCTTCAGATTGGGTTTTGTCACTGGTTTTTTTCTGTTTTGTTCCTTCCTTGCTCAATTCATTATTATTCTGGGGGTCCTTCATTAGTTCCGCCTCTTTCTCTCGTTCTTCCCTCTTTTCCTGTAGCCTTTTGCTCCTTCGTAATACTTGGTCTTGGAAGGTGCGGAGTTCTATCACACGCTGGTCTACTTCAAAGGTGCGCTGGGTGGGTAGGTCCTCACCCGTGGGGTCTAAGCATTGGTCAACGTTCACGTAGTCATGTATACTGGTCGTGTCATCATCATTGTCGCTCTCATAGTATCGACTTAAGCAATCAGCTACTTTGTTGTATTCACCTTTTACGTAGGTGATATCAAAGTTGAATCTCGATAGATATTCGTTCCAGCGGTGTTGCCGTCGTGATAGTTGGCTTTGGCTGCTGAAGAATTCGAGGGCTTTGTGATCGGTTATGACATGTATGGGGTATCCCACCAATTTGTCTTCCCATTTCATCAATGCTTCAAGTATGGCCATGGTTTCCATTTCATGTACAGCGTAGTTCTGTTGGGCTGGTGTGAATTTTTTCGACATGAAGCCCGCTGGTCGGCAAGTGCTCCAGTCAGGGCCTTGTCCGTACATGGCTCCTACCCCTGTTTTCGATGCATCACAAATTACCCATATGGGTTCCCCTGATCTGGGGTCTATGGGTTTCAGTATTGGTGTTCGACAGCATATGCTCTTAATCATATCGAAGCAACGTTGATGGAGTGGTCTCCAGTGGAATGGTGTGCCGTTCTGTGTTATTGACATTAATGGGCCAGTATACGCGGTAACATCGGGTAGGAAGTTTGACAAGTAATTAATCAAACCCACGAAGCGTTGTATATCATTGTAATTGCGAGGCGTCCTCCAATTCCGTAAGCGATTCAGTTTATCCATGTCAGGGTGTATGCCCTTCTCATCGATAACGTGTCCAAGGCAGTCCACCTTATCTGCATACAGTTCACATTTTGACCATTTCAAGAATAGTCTCTCGTCCTTTAGTCGCTCGAAGACTATTCGTAGGTGCCTTTCGTGATCTTCAATGGAGTCAGAGTACACGAATATATCGTCTAAGTATACGTGTACGCTGATGCCGATTACATCTCGGAATATGTTGGTCATCATGCATTGAAATGTGGCGGGTGTGTTGCAATCACCCTGTTGCATCACAAGGCTGGTGTATATACCTCGGATAGTTGCGAATGCTGTTTTTTGCACATCCCTAGCTATAATCCGGACCTGTTCGTATGCGTCTGCGAGGTTGATCTTGGATCTGTATTTCGCTCTCGCCACATCCTCTCGTATCACTTCTTGGTCCGGTAGGGGCGTTACATCTTTTACCGTGTTATCATTCCTTTGCCTGGCATCTACAACTGTTTGCAGTCTGCCGTCTTTCTTTGGTATGCATAAGAGCGGGGCTGCTTGAGTTACGTGGGCTATAGGTTTCCACCACCCTGCACGTTCATATTTGTTGATTTTTTCGTTTAGTTGATCGTACATCGATCGAGGACATCGAGGTAGGTGATAATGATACTTCTTGGATTCGTCAATGAGGTTTATTTCGTGATTGACCTCCCTATATGGAGGTAGTTCCTCTGGGGGTCTGTTCATGATGTTGTTGAACTCTGATCTCCATTTTTCTCTTAGTGCAGGTATGTCCGCTGATGTGTATGCTCCTTTAACCCTGTCCGTTCTTTTGACATTATCCTTTGTTTTTACACCTGCTTGTTGTCGTATGTGATCAAGTCCATCAATTGGTACCGATAGTCTCATTGGGGCTAATCGTTCCGGTATTAGCTTATCCTTATGTGGTGAGTGGTATTCGAATTGTATTGGTCGACTGATCTCTTCGATTGTTGCATTGCGATATTGTCGACAGTACTCTTCCCCATTTTGATGGTAACTCCATAAGTCCGATACGAGTGCGTTCCACTCTGCTGGCATTCGGTTGTCATGATAGAGTTCATAATGGTTAGGGTTATAGGGTTTATCTATCATTCTTCGGCTTTGTGTGGGATCCGGTTCTTTCCATTTTGTTTCGATTTCGGGTTGATTGGTGCCATGTAGTCATTGCTGAGCACGTTCTGTGGTTCTATATCGCCTTATGCGGGCATCTGACTCTTCCTTCAAGGTCATAGCCGGTATTTTTTTGCCATTGATGATCACTGTATTGTTTGTTAGGTCCAGTGTCACGTTATGATCTCGCATGAAGGGTGTCCCTATGATCATGTCGTAGCGATCGAAGTTGATGATATCTATGTATGTCTTCATTTTAGTTTGGCCTAGTTCGATGTTTATGGTGGTGCCAAATTTTATGCTAGAATGGCTCCCCACTGTGCCCAATTGTAATATGTGTGGGTCAAGTAGTTCATTGACCCTTATCTTTGCTACATGAGCAAAGGATGGTGTTATCCCCGTAGTAGTGCTACCCGAATCCCATAAAGCCCAAGCTTCTAGTTCCCCCACTTTTACTAGTGTAGCGAGGCATTGCTTATGCTTGGCTGGTTGTTGAGGTCGGGTTATTTTCTCATTACTAGCCCTTTCCAATGTTATTCGTTTACATTGTTTTATGTATTTCTCTTGATGCTCTGGTTCCTGAGGCGACATAACATATAATGCTTTGGAGAATTCGATGTCGGATGCGCCGCTGTCTTCGTAATAGGGTCTCTCTATTTCCATTTCGACTGTTCCATAGTCGCCTGAATTATCATCTGTTTGAGTCTCATCATCATCTTGTTCTGATCGCATTTCTCGTAGACCTTCGTCTTCTCTTTCTGATGCCCCTTCGTGCTCTTCTTGGCCATCATCTGACCTTGCCATTTTTAGTTTAGCCTCCTTGGGTAAGTGTGGGCATTCACTGCGGAAGTGGTTTCCGTTACAATGCCAGCAGCGTCCTTCTTTCTTTTCCTTCCTCTCTCCTTCTTCCCCTCGTCTATGGTCGTCTCTGGTCTTGGTCGAGGGTTCCTCTTTCCTTCCAGTGTTCTCTAGTCGTTCTCGACTTTTACCGGTTGTTTTGTTCAAGTCCTTTTGTTCATTGATTGACTGTCGCAATGGGCTGGGCCGATTTGGTCTGTTGTTCCTCCACTCTTTGCGTTCCTTGGGGTTTTCCTTTTGGGTTTTTTGGTTTACGTTGTCATTGTGGTTGCGACTTGTTGGATCAGTGCGTGGTGAGTGTGTTTCACCACTTTTCGGGAGGTAGTGCGCGTTGCGTTTCCTCCGGTTTTCATATGCGAGGGCATGTGATACACATTCCTCCAGTGAGCATATTTCTGATTCGAGTCCTACAGTTAATAGCAGGTGGTCCTGCATCTCTCTCGGTATGTTACGGATGAAATGGTCTACTAAGGTGAAGTCATCGGGTACTTGTGTCATATTGGTGGCATGGTCGATGATATTGTCGTAGAATCCTTGTACGCCTTCGCGTGGGTTGTATCTTGACTGGCGGAAGTTGTCCCTAGCTTCATGTGTTGAGGTGTAATGTATAAACCTATCATATAGTGCGATGGCCACCTTTTCGAATGTCCAATCCCGTCTCTGGCTTGAGGGGCTCATGACTTGTTTCATGATGAACTTATCAGCCTCTCCTTTCAGGTAATTGGTGAGGTGTAATAGTCTAAATCGTTCTTTTTCAGGTTCCGGGCCTGCTAATCCTTTGAGGATAAAGTCAATACACATGGCGGTTATGAATCTTTCCAATTCGCTAAAGCGGGGGTTCCCCGAGTATGGTATGATGCCGCATTCTTCTGCTGCCTTAATCTGTCCTGGCTTATATCCTTCAGGGAGGGGTATAGAGCTGCCTATATTCTCATATATTATATCGCGGAGCCAATTGTGCATTCGCTCCCTGTGTAGTTCAATCGAATCCTTGATTCCAGGTGTGTGTGGAAATTGAGCTTCCGGTACTATTGAGTATCCTCGGTTATTGGTGTGTGGTGGTTGTATCCCTTGTGCCGCCGATGCCCCTTGTTCTGCGGTTTCTACTATCGGTTGGTAACTCTTAAAGGTATACTGTCCGTAACTGGCTGTCCGTCGGTCACTGGTCTCTCTGTTTCCCATGGTGGTTGTTGGTTGCCATCCATTGTCTCGGTTGTTTAGATAATTGCGTGATCCCGTTGCTGGTGGGGTGGTTTCTTTCATGGGGTTCCAGTCTGTCATTGGTGACCTTATTCGTTGGTCTTGCGTCCGGAATATGTGGGGTGGTGTGGCTCGGTAAGTGAGCTTCGAGTCGTTTAGTTGGAATGGTGGGATCTTGTGACCGGTTGGTGGTCTGTTCTGTATGTGTTCCGTTTTCGTTGTACCCATGTGGATGGTTTCATCCGCAAACCGGACTGCTTGGTTGTCCATTCTTTCCATGGTGTTCACTTGTGGTGTCATGATATCCGTTTGGTTTCTTGTCTTGGTAAATGTTCGTTTTTTTCTTCTGTTTCTCCGTTTTGTATTATATTCCTCATCCGTGTCCGTAGATGATTGGTTCGCTGATGACTCGTGGTCTTCTACCATCGTATATTGTCTTCCTGCTTGGGGTCCTGTTTGCAGCCTGTATTGTGCTGCTTGACGACGTTGGTATACCGTGGATTCCTCGTCCGGTTGTCTAGGGGCGAATATTTTCGCGCTGGCTAATTCCATTATTCCGGGTTCTCTTTTCGTCTCGTATCCTTGTCCAGGGGATATTTCCTTTCCTTTCCCTTTTTCTTCTATGGTATACCTATTCCTCTCATTCATATCTATGCTAATCTGTTCCCATTGTAGCATCGATGTGGTCGGGTGCGAAGGCTGTGGTTGCCTTATTATTGGTGCTACCTTAGCGTCGATGTCTTGTCCTTGTTCGAACCTGGACCTAAGCTGGTTGACTGGTGTGGAGGCGTTTGACGCCTTTTCTCTTCGCATTTGTACGTATATCGCTGATAGTCGTCCTATGTTAGTTATTAATACTTTTCTGTAGGTCTCGGTGCCTTCGTAACTTTTTATTCCTGCTGCCTCATATGCTTCTCGGGCAATGTCTTTAGCTTGCTGTAATATATAATCTTGGCGTTTTTTATCCTCGATGTAGTGGAGTTGCCAGATGTTGTCTATCAGGAGTCCTGTTGGTGTTGGTAATTCTGCTGGCTCCTCCAGTGTTCTTGGGTCATCTCTCCTCCCGTTGTTGTTTGTTGCACCTTCGGTGTGGATGATTTCTACTATCGAGGTGTTACCTCTTTTGTTCGTGGGTTGTGGGGACTGTGTCCCGTTGTCTTCCTGGTTGGGCGGTTGTCCACCTTGTTCCTCTTCCTTTATTTCCCGATTCGGGATTCGTGATTCGTTCTCCTCCTCCGTCATTGGTTGGTAGTGCTCGCTATGTGAGCGGAATTCCCCCGGTACCCCTATGTAACTCTCGGTCCACGTGGCTGGTCGTAGGTGGTATGGGTTGGGGGCTTGTGCTGGAGTTTGGTATCTACTCATTCCTTGAGTTTCGTCTTGAATAGCTTTGTTCGAAGTTCTTGGCATGATGTGGCAGTTTATGGTTCAGTTACACGTTTTGTTGCAGTCGGTATACAGAGTAGTTTCGGCTTAAAAAAGTGAAACCTGTAGGTTACAATTAGTAGTCTTCTTACGATCACACAAGCGCTAAGCCTGACTGTCTCTTGTATTTGAGAGTAAGCGTAAGAGGAAAAAGTAGTTACATCACGTGGTCTAAATATAATGTACATATCGGGCATGAGTGGTTACACATAGGTTCATCCAGGACTCATCATAGGTCGAACAAAAAAGTGATATCGATTCCGAGTTATATCTGGCTGATGAAAAACCGATGGGTTATGCGCAGTGAGTCGAGGCATATATACTAGCTGGCGGCAAAACATTACTTGCATCATGATCTGTTTCCTATACAGGAAGCTTATTGATCGTTGTCCCGTAGTCAGAGAACATGGTCGGTGAGTCACCTGCAGCTTAAGCAAGTCTTATCCCTCTGTACCCCTGCACTTATTCTGGTTGCGGCCTGAATTTTCTAGTAGATGTCAACAGGAGATGACAGTACCCAACAGAATGTAGGGCCAGGATGTGATGCTGAGGGTCTATTCACTGGCTAGTGGAGTCGTCGTTCGTGCGATCTTCGGTTTCGTTGGTCGCCCTATGCCATTCTCGCGGAGCCTGCTGCAATGATGAGTGCCAGACCCTGGCCCTCGTTGAAGCTATCTCCGAAAGGCCGCAGCAACCCTGGGTCACATCTCATAAAATGCGGCCAGTTGGACTCTGGAGCTCACTAGTGCTCACCTTCCATACAATAGCTGGCGCTTCTAGTTTAATCTATCAGCACCTCTCGCAGCATGCACTTAGAGTACAGCAAGGGCGAATCAATGGACCTCTTCCCTGTACCAAAACCTTTTCGGTCAGTCGAATTGCCGGATTCCACACCCATTCCAGGAGCTTCACCGGCTAGCACTACGGCCTTGCGTGAGGCCTTGAAGGACAATCATACACACTCTCACTGTTTTTTCAACGATGAGGGCTTCCATAAGTGAGAATGATTATCTGTTTGTGTGGTTTATACTGATTCTCCGCATGAAGTCATGCTCCTCACAGTGCTATTGCGTTGTGGCACCTCGGTGCAGATGCCAAAACAATAAGAGCTGGTTATGCAGCATCAAGCAGTTATCAACGTTCAGCATTTTCTTCTCCATGTCTTATCAATAAGGACAATTGGATGGAGCATCTTGGTGATGAAAAGTGAGATCAAAATTACTTGGATACCGCACGCTGTATTGAGAAGTGTTGCAGATACTACGGTGCTTATGTCGAATTTTTTACTGGTGAATACGAGGCCAAAGGGCCTAGTACTTTACTCGATGAATACATTTTCTCGGTTGCGGTCAATTATCCGGACAACGAGAAGAAGAAGGTTCAGATGCTTAATCGGTTTCTGGATGGTCTCTTGCATCCCATTATACATCTTGGCTACGGAACCGAGTTGGGAATTCCGGGAATGATCATAGAAGGTCCATCAGTGAACCAGCTCAGAAGAGGTAATCCTCAAAAATCCGAGGGTAATCCCTCCAATGCACCATATTCACCACAATCACAACAAATCCTCAAGTCGTTTATGGAATTTTTGCCCTACTTGTATATAATATTCAAAATATATGGCGATGTCTACATTCATCACAAGCACTTGTAAAGCATACTTTCCTTACCGTCAGAGCTAGGCCATACCTTGCTTACAATCAAAGGCAACGTATACCTTGCTTACAATCAAAGGCAACATATACCTTGCTTACAATCAAAGGCAACGTATACCTTGCTTACAATCAAAGGTAACGTATACCTTGCTTACAATCAAAGGTAACGTATCCCAGGCTTACCCTCAAAGGTGATGTATACCATATTCACAATCAACTTAATAGTATACCATTGTTACAATCAACTTAATAGTAGACCATCATTACAATCAACTAAATAGTATACCATCTGTACCATCAATTGTAACAAGTTACATTACTATCGGATGTATACTATACTTCCAATCATTGTCACATTCCTTATCATGCACTACACAGACAGTCTAGAATTACCAGACGACCAAGAAATTTTTGTACACTACCAAAAAAAACCATTAGCACGAGGACCAAGAAACTTGATACAAAGAACAAGACGCCCAAGAAAACATTCCACAAATGAAGCAATTTCGTAACTAAGTCGCTTTAGCATGCAGTCCCTTATTCTTCTTGTTTTTACGCGTCGATGACGGTGGCATAACTTGAAAATCTATCAGCATCGACAATTCTCATGTAGAACACACTCACCGCGCTGTGAAAAATGCCCCTCCTTCTCCTTTTGAATATTTTTCAACAAATATTCCTTCTTTTCAATTCCTCGCATGCTCCTTTGACGTTTTGCACACTGCACTTCGCTTGAGGGACCTTCATCTGGGTTTGGTGGTGCTGCAACTCGTTTATGAACCTGCGTACTCTTGCCATGCTTCGTAGGGTAGGCCTCACTTAACAGGTCCTGTTCTTCACGCGATTCCGATGCCTTGTTATTTTCTGTGCCCTTACTGGCCACCGGCGAATTCTCCTGAGAAAATAGGAATCTATCAAAGGATTAGTAATATGTCAATGTTCAGAATGAGCAGAAACACGAACAATGCACTGCGTGCCCGGATTCTATCCTCTCCATAAGGTGACAATTCTCTACGCAATAATTTCAGTACCACCAAAAAAAATTGTAAGAAATATACCTCTCTTGTTCAGTTTTCTCGAACATCTCTTCGTTTCCACCAAAAGCGGTCGTCTCATTCTCACCAACACTTACAACCTCACGATCTTGCTCATTATGCGCTTCCTCACCGTTTTCTTCAACTGACTCGTCTTGCTCACATTGCGCAGCAAAAAGATTAAAGTCATTGTTATCATCATCAGACTCTGTATCCCATTCGCCACCAATCTGCCAAGGAGGGCCAAATACATTTATTCTCAGCTGTTGGCATGCATTGGCCAAGTTGCGAATGCATACTGAGTCAACGATATCACTTCTGGAAGAATGTACCCAAGCTCTGGGATCCTGTCTTCGGAAATTTGTCCATGTAGTATGCTCATCACATGATACCTATGAACTAGACAAAGAAGTTGCAGCAAGAAATCGTCGAGAGGAAAGAGATGGGAAAAAAGAAAAAACATCTGCTCAAAATCGTACCTTCAATTTGTGTACAGTCAAACTTCACTCATTGGGAGATTATGTGGAATATATCAAACTACATGGTCCTTCAGATGGTATGTCAACTCAAATAGTAAGTTTTTTTTTTTTTGAAAAGGATAGAAGTATAACAAAATTATAGGGTGAATTAGAACATCGTCAAGTCAAACGTCATTATGCTCGTACCAACAAGCGAATGAACTTTCCTTTGCAAATTGCAAAACATCAACAGCGCCAACGGATTCTTATCAAGGCACAGCAGCAGCATCACCGTCATTCACTTGCTATTCCATTTGAAGATTCAGATCCATTGGCAGCAACTTCACCAAATGATCACTATCACATGTCAAAGTCCAAGAAGCATTATGTTGATATTACAACATGGTTAGGTGAACACTTGTCTTTAGGTGACCCAGCAGTCAAGGTTTGTGGTAAACTTCATTGATATATAAAAACAAAGTCTGATCATGGCTACTAGGATTTTCTGTCAAAGCTGCAAAATCATGTTCTTGCCCACCTTGATGGTAACCACCAACCAGGAAAAGTCTATACTCAGGCTGAGCAAAATGGTGTAATATTCTCTCGAGATCGGTTGTACATGCACAAACATCTTCGCATCAATTTCACAACTTATGATGGGCAATGATCTCAAGATACAATAAATCCTCGCACACACCCAGATATCATGACACTGGCAGAGACTGGAAATGATGAAGATGAGCATCTTTACTGCTATGCTCGAGTATTGGGAATTTTTCATGCTGATGTATTTCATCGACAAGTTGGTGCCAACAAGGGGAGTTTTCAACAAGTTGATTTTCTGTGGGTGAGATGGTTTTCATATGATACAGAGTCACCTGCAGGATTTGAACATCATCGCCTACCTCGTCTATCATTCTATCACTATCATGATAGTGATGAATTTGGGTTCTTGGATCCAAACTATGTTTTGCGGGCTGCACATATTATCCCTGCCTTTGAATATGGACACCATAACATTCTTCCCAAGACTATTGCACGTGAACCAAGTGGTGAAGAAGAAGACTGGAGATTTTATTATGTCAATATGTGAGTTTTTGTTTATTTGTTATAGCAGAGTTATGTGACAATGCATTATAGGTTTGCAGATCATGACATGTTCATGCACTTTCTTGGTGGTGGGATTGGCCACAAGTCACTGAATATACCCATGGTCCATCATTTCAACTGGGTGGATGATGAGGATGAGACTTTAGAAGTGCCCAATGAAGATGAAGATGAGAGTGAGGATGATGATGATGATGACAATGAGGTGAATAGCAGTGAGGAAAATTCAGATGAGGATTCAGATAGACCAGAGGAGAATGAAGATGTGGTTGATGAGGACTTTATGGTTCCAGAGAATGAAGGATATGGGCATATGATTAGGTTGTAATTTTCTGGAACAGACTGTTGATATCTTGAGAGCATATGATTAGGTTGTAACTTCTTGTAACAGATTGTGAATATCTTGAGGCAGAGCTTGTAAAAATTGTAAATAAGACCATCAATGTCTAAAAGTTTGTAATCATGCACCATGAAAGTTCAGACAAGTTATGAAATTGTAGGGAAATGTAAGCTTTAGACAAAAGATGGTATTATATCTCTACAACTTTGTAAATGAGGGTAATACTGAGCTAATGCATTTCTTTAGAATATAAGCTTAGGTTGAAAACTGGTACTCTTACCAAGCAGTGTGTGGATGATGGTATTCCTCAACTAATAGATTGTATTGGAATGTAAGTTTTATGTGGATGATGGTATTCTTCAACTAATAAATTGTATTGAAATGTAAGCTTTGGACCAAAGATTGTCATCCTACCAGACAATGTGCAGATGATGGTAATCCTCACCCAATATATTTTATTGGTTTGTAACCAGAGAATAAAGCTTGTATGTAGATGGTCTACTCTTGACATTATCTGGGAGTACATTGTATTATTGCACATTTGTTTGTATAAGATAGTATTCATACAAAATATATTTTTGAGTATGTAATCACTACAATCTTTGAGCCGGTTTGCTGATGTCAGTTGCTCGCCCTTTCGCCAAACTTTGTATTTGAACAACTTTCAATTAGGCCTTGCACAGACAGCTGTGCACACGGGGGAGTCTGACTCTATCATCCCTGCTAGTTTGTGGAAAGGAGGAGGAAGGGACGAGGAAAACTCTACCTCCAGTCTGCTGAGTATATTTTCTCGTATCCTCGCCGACCCAGAGATACGCCCTCCAAAGGCTGCCGATCATGCGACTATGTACAGTCAAGTTGTGCAGAAAAACAGCACGCATATTCTCAAACATACCAATGCTTGGTCGTTTAACACTACGAACAAAGAGGATTTGTCAAGAGCACTAGAAGAGATAGCTTGGGTTGCTACAATTATGTATGCAGTCAGCGGGTATGTTGGTAAAGATGCGGAGACATTCAACGCTGATATTTATTGGTATGTGTTCGCCCGTCAAAGTGGGTTGATCAACATCTGATTCATTATTGTAGTACACACCTTATCACCTCTTCAGTGTTCCTGCCTTCTATCGCTGGTCGCATCCAGTCGGCTTCTCAAGAAATTCTCCTCAGGAGTTACGTGGCAGTCATGTTTGCGTGGTTCATCGCCCTTGGGAAACCCGATCTCGATATCAAAGCTTTCTTTTCCGATGACAAAACCGAAAAATCTTTGATTACTACTGCACCTACTCACAACGGACCGTCACACGTGCTTCCGGACAATTCAAAAGCTTCACCCAATCCATGGACTGAAATAATTCAATTGAGCATTTTACACCCCGACGAACATGTTCACAAACTTCAACGCTCATTAGTCCAATACGCTCAGTCCTATAGCACTCGCGAGGCTGGATATTTTCGAGACACCGAATTGAAGGATGCTGACAAGCTTGATGGGACCTTGTTTGTTCGAGCTGCTAACTTATCAGCCTTCAAGGTGCATAGGCCTCCTGAGGTGGTGAAGATAGCTGGTGGAGAACTCCCACTTTATTGGGGTATGCGTGGTTACTATGAGAAGTAGGCTTCGAGTAGTATACTTCTTCATGTGCGAATTGTTCGATTTTACGGTTGCTCAGCGAACTATGGCTGAACAGATGTGTAAAATAGTCTGCATGGAGGAATGGCCGCTCTTATGCACACGTACCAGCTGCGTTAAATCCTTCTTTTTTCGATTAATACTGACTGTCATGCGCGAATCCACGTAAAAGAACACGGCGTTCCGCCGAAAAGTAATTAATAGTGCCATTTACTCGTAATGTGAGTGCGGTTTGTTTCCATTTTCTTGCAAACAAAAGTCATATTAGTATGTGCCCGTAGTCCTAGAAGGACGATTGCTGACTTGACCAGACATTATCCGCCTGTCTCTACCACAACCACCAGAGCCATTGGTGCTTGTCCAACAAAGGAATAGCCGGGATGCTCGGTGCTTCGGCTGGCCAACTGAAGCGGCACGTGATTGGAGCTCGAACTCTGATCCCACCATCATGACCGTAGTCCCCGTCAGCGTAGCCAACCTCAAGAAAATCAAGAATACCGTTATCGGCAATCCCTCGGCCAAAAAACAGCTCGCCCAGGATGTTTTGCTTCTACAAACGTAATCTTTTAGACTTTCCAATTACCCGAAGAGCTTACTCGTTCCACAGTTTAATTGGCTGTCTTAACCCGCCACATACCTATCATGATGCCCACCACCCCCAGCTTCGCAGCAATGACGATGCAATTCGAATAGAGGCCGCACATGTAATTGCCTCGCTCGCTGGTTCAGAGGACGCACTATCGGTATTGCTCGACCTCGAGGCTCCCGTGCATTCCTTCTTGCAATTTCCTATCTCCAACCATCAGACCCAGTAGCTCTGCGGTCAGCCATTCTTCGGGCCCTCAGATCGTTAATTATGGCAATGGCCGATATTGCCGGTCCGTCTCAATGGGGTTTAAAGTCAGCCAAGTCTAGAAACCAGAGTCGAGCAAAAGACGGGCTGAGCTACCTGTTTCAGGTGTGTGGTATATTCGAGAATCTATTTGTGTTCTCACTACAGCCTATCCAGACGGAATCCTTAGATGTTTATCTTCCTTACCTTACCGATTCATGCTCCCAAATCAGCATATCAATAGCCCAAATCGTGGCGTTTGCTGTCCGAACCGCCGAACATCGTAAACAACTATCCGAATGGCTACCCCACGACGACAGGCTGAGAGAGCCCAAAGTATCACGGCGAGGCTGGGAGAAGACGTCAGTAGTCAACGCCAACGCTCCTTCACGCCAAGGAGGCTGGATAGCTCGAAATTTAGCTCCTCTTCTCACTGGCCGCGACACTAAGGTGAGCTCGTCGCGAAATCCTACGTTGGCTATTAATCTGTACAGCTCCAAGAAGCTTCTCTCTGGGCCCTAGCTGCACTGTCGAAGGATAATGCCACTGTCGCTGTTGCTTTAGGAAGGCCAGATCGCGATCGTGGGTCCATACTTGTTTAAGGTATCCTCTGTATTGAACTTGCACATCAGAACCACCCCTTCTTTCGACTATTATACCGTTAATTCACTCAAGACACCCTGATATACAACTTGCTGCCGCCTTCTGGTAAGCTTTTATGTCTGTTCTCGCACTCTATCTCATTTTTCTCAGCGCAACAAATATCGCTCGTGCAAGTGCTACCAATAGTACTCATCCAATCGACGAATCTTGCATACGGAGTGTTATCAACCTTGTAAACAGCATCATTTCTACTCCGTCGTCGGAGAAAACCACTTCACAACGTACCAAAGCCTGTTTCATTCTCTGTAGGTTCTTTCATTTTCTTAGATTGATAACCATTGACCGATCGTTAGATTACTTGATTACTGACGAGTCTGCCCTATGCGGAATTGCATTCGATCGAGGTTGCTTAGAAAAGCTAGTCGCCATTGTACAGGGATGTACACCAGCAGATAGTAAGGCGGAATGGGGTGAAGACGAAGCGGAAAGTGTGTCTGTTTTGCGAGAGGTGAGTAGGTTGGGCACTCGTGATATAACAAGATTTAATGCAGATTAGTCCGCTCTCGTCGCCATTGCCGCAATGAGTTTATTTGACAATGAGATACAACGCACCGTAACCGATCAACATCATTTTATACCCACCATACATTCGTGCCTCTTCCACCGACACATCGGCGTACGTTATGCCGGAGCTCAGTGTGTCCGTGCACTGAGTCGGGCAGTGATAGTGCTTCGAACTACAATCGTTGACAGTGGCCTCGGAATGTCAATTTTCTCCATATTCAAAAAACGGGACGAAGACGCGAATGTCACGAATGCTGCCTTGTCGGCGGTTTGTAATATTGTCATAGATTTCTCTCCACTTAGACCCGTGAGTGTCGTGTTCGGTTATTATTTGTGTGTTGTGCTTATTTTCATTTGAAGATATATTTAGAGCAAGGCCTCATGGACCGACTACTGGAATTGTTACAAACTAGCGACTCGGCACTTAAATTGAACTCACTTTGGGCTGTCAAAAATCTATTAAGAAATTCTACTACGGAAACGAAGCGAAGTGTGATGTCCAAGCTAGGCTGGGATCGAGTTGTCAAGTTCGTCCTCAACTTCTGTGTGCGGTGCGCCGTTCTTATTCCCCACTAGGTACCTGCAAGATGGTCCTACAGACGTTCAAGAGCAGGCGTATAATATTCTACGGAACGTCGCGGAGTCACATGAGGGTATCGACATCGTTTTCAAGAACATTTCCATTGAAACGTTGACGGGACACATCACGAATGCCGTAACGTCATCATCTGATGATGTATCGCTGCAGGTGAGTTGCACTAACCTTGAGCCAAATGTACTTACGGGTAACATGATCTATCCATCTTCAGGCTACGTATCTGCTCGCAAATATAATCAATGGCAATGAACAACAGCAAAACCAAATCGTTTCCTATCCTCAATTACTCACTAATTTACGAACGTGCCTGGCGGAGGGCAAGAACGAGGTCAAAAAACCTGCAACATCCTGCATCAAACAACTAGCACACAACCCTAGAGCTCGGCGTGCTATCATTGATGCGGGAATAACTTCAACTCTTCGACATATTTGTGAATGGTCTGGATCCGGCATGTCACCAGTTCCTGTTTCTGTCCCTGTTAGTATAGGTTCTCCTGCTAGCGTTGCCGCTGGGGTGGCTTCTGCGGCTGGTGGGGGAAGAGGCGTGAGTCCGGGTGGGAGACATTGGGGTTCGGGGCAAATGCCACAAATGTCGGCAATCACCCAAATGTCCCTGTCTATGGGCAGTGGGGCGTAGGATCGCATGGTCATCATCACCATCATATACTCCCTAGCCCTAGTTCCATCCATCATTCAGTATCAGGGGTCTATCAACCGCATTCGGCTGGAAGTACTCAGCAACCTGGGATGTCATTCGATGATGATAAGGAAGTTGTGCACAACGCAAGGGCTGCATTGGATTGGCTCGAGAGAGGTGATACGTATACGTGAAGCGGAGTGCTGTGCATCAAGTATTTATGGTGGAGTTTTTCTGTATCGAGGAATTCTGGGAATTTTAGGTTGATCTATACGAGATCTGACTTGCTTTCAAGGGTTCATTTGACATGGGGAATTTGAGGCGCAATGTATTCCGTTGGTGCCTGTTACTTATAGCCATCACTCCATATTCACCCGCCCCGGAAATAATGTAATACCTCTTGTAAGTACGTGCACCGTACTCTGTATGTAGCACGGTCTTATAACTTTGACTGAACAAATCGGCTACTGCGTGTTGACTTAATCCTGATCCAGAATGAACGTTCGTGCAAGATCTCGAAGCCTCATTGATAAATGATTGATGGTCGATCGGTTGTCAAGACACCTTGTGCCGTTTTAAACAGCGCCCATTTAAAATTCAGATTACAAGACCTGACTCACATTCTCACAACATCCGTCTATCAGCATCAACTGTGCCCCTTTATACTTTCCTTGACATCAGAAGAGATTGCTCCCTGATCCACCATAATTTCTTTGCGTTCGGGTTAAACTTTACCACCACTAGGTATCACCAGGCTGGATATAAACGCATCTTGCCCTGAATTTCGGAGCAGCGATGTGCAGTAAACAGAATTCACTTTATGGAGTGATATACATCTACGTGATTGACTCACGTCAGGTGGAAACACGGCGACCCTGGACGTTCAAAAATATCGCAGCGAAATCTTGCTGAAATCTTGTGCAGGGACGTGTGCAGCACTCCATCTTTTTCTCTCCCTCACCGCCAGAACCACTAAGGATGGGCGACGCGCATTTTCGGGGTAGCGTCATCGACCATGACCAGCACTTACATTCTGCTTTGCGAACAGCCTACTCTCATAAGAATCTCACATTACCAAATCCGAAAGATCCAGGCATTCTTGGTATGCCGTCTGTTCGTTGTCACTTCCTTTACTTTGTTGTTAATATTCCCTCAAGCGCGAAGCTTAGCTAGCGATCAATTCAATCCTCTCAAAATTGTCAATGATTTCGTCTCTCAAAATTCTGGTTTATTTAAGTCAAGATCCGGTGACGATGGAGATACTCTCAAGGACATAGAAGACTCAGTAAATGGATTTCAGGATACCGCGAAGACAGTCGTGAAAGGCCTTAATGCCCTGGGACAAGTTCATCCTTTTGTTGGCAGTACGTTTTGCGAGTTTGAGTACATTGAAACCCAATTTATTTCTTGTTTCTAGTTGCTGTGGCCGCATTTGCCCTTGTGGTAACTATGGACCTCTCGAGAAGAGACAATGATCGAAAAGTGCTTGCTGTAAAAGTTCAAATGCAGGAACTAATGATAGTATTCTTTGAGTAGGTCTTCTGTCTTTGCTTCGCGTTTATAGTTGGCTCATTGGTTTACAGGCTCCGTCATGTTCGAGACGAGGAAGGAGGAGATGGCGGTACCAGCATTGCGGACCGTCTCAGAGACTTCATGCTTCAAGTAGCCACAGATATCAAACAATGTGGGTCTGCTTGTGATGCTTATCTCAAGAAAGGTTTTCTAGGTGTGTCTGATTCTTGGTATATACGGTTCGTATGTTAACCCATCTAACTCAGCACGGACTGTCAAGGCAAGCGTTTATGAAAATCGACTCGCTGAATTTGCCCAGAAGTTTGTGGATCATAAATCTACCCTGAAACTTTCTCTCTCGCTCCATACAACAATTGGTGTCGACGCCGCCAATACAAAACTTCATCACCATGGAGAGATGTTAAAATCGATTCACAAGAAGCTCGATATGGTCATGATATTCCGAAAACTTGACACCCCCCGTGAACGGGATGTCCAAAAGCACATTGAAGAACATGGTGGCATAAAGGCCTGTCTTATGAACGAAGAGTATCTGGAAGAGCTCGTTGCCAAAAGTGGTGATTCCCTGTCACGTATCTCCGGACGGAGTGGTGGTTCTGGCCGAAGATCCAACGATCTACCAGAGATCCGAAAACGCCTCCTGAAAGAATTACAGGAGGATGTAGATGAAACCTTCGCTAGGAACTTAGTATTATTCGAACGCAAGCTTGACATGCAAAACAAACAGCTGAGTGATATGATGCGTCAACAATCCGACCACCTTATCACCGCTCTAACTGCCGGCGCTCATGATCGTATCAACGACCCGGTATGTTATTGATTGTATAACCTGGGAGTAACTCTAAAATGATCAAAAGGATTTGAGGCAACTATGGAAAGACATGGGTTGGAAAGGAAGCGTAAAGGCTCGAACCTTTGTCCTCAATCTACATGACTACTACGCAGATCAGCGCAACGGAATAAGTACTCCTCTTATCGACCAAAAAGTCCTTCCTTCTCCAATGTCAGCGAGATCGAGTTGGTTGCCTTCTCCCAAAGGGAAAATCGACGATGGATGGGCGCTTGAATATATAAACGCCGCTTACGTGCAGTCTATCCTGGAAGCCGTCGATGATGACGGTACTGGCTTTATTAGTATCAAAGAAGTGAACACTTTCGTCGAAGAACGCCCCGCTGGTTGGAGTCTTCCCGAATGGTTCGCGTTCTGGGCTGTTGGTAGGCCTCTTCCTTCCTTAGAGGTAAACGCTTACGATCTCACCTATTCGTGCTACACAGGTTGGCAGATTAGCATCACACAATACAAGAATAAGATCTATGGACTCATACGATCTATGTTCGAGATGCTCGATTATGTCTTGCCTTCAAATCGACGGGGAATAGATGAATACCTATTTCATACATCTTTCTGGCGTATCGAATTGCTCCTCCGGTCTACAACGCCTGTGAATCCGGCGACATTGTTAGATCAGGATCTAGTGCGTTATACAGAAATGTATACGACCGCGGAAGAGAAGCGACTTGAGACGAATCTAGAAGAGGTCGGTTATGAGCTAGATACAACTGCTACAGTTTCACTGGTGACTGGCGAAGGTCGAATTGAACGAGTGAGTACTTATCATTCATCTGTGTCGAGTCATTTGCTTATGAATACCATCAAAGTTCGTTTATCCTCTCATCTATCTTCTACTCAAGCGGCACCTCCGGGTCCTGACATTGGCCTGCAAACATGTTCTTGATGCAGAGGAGTTTCTTACTCTTAACGAGTCTCTTGTTTCTGTTCTTTTGGCAATTGACGCTAGGATCGTAAGCATTGAAGGTGCGTGGTACATTAATCCCTAGGTCGCGCTTGTACTCATCTCCTGTACAGCTGTATTCAAACAAACACACTTCGATATTCAAGCTCGCCTGGGTAATTTCGCATGTGGATTAGTCAGTTTCCCCTAAGCAGCCTCAGAAGATATTCTCATGATTAATCAGTTCCAACTCTCCTATGGTGATATTCGAAGAATTCCGGCCCAAATAACCTTCGGTACTTGGAACAATGAAGAATGTGGGATATCTATGCCAAACGAAGTTGTCACCAAGGACACGATCCAGGAGGCACTCGCCAACGTATCCCACGATATTTTGAAATACGGACATCGAGACGGTTTCCAGTCAACGGATTATTTTGAATTTGAACCTCACCGCCGTCAGTATTTGGGATACCCCCACCCACTCGAAGGAACTTGGACAGGACATAACCAGCTACTTGAGGGAGAAGACACGGTCACCTTCGTCCTTCGCATCTCGATCTTAGTCTCAAATGGCAAAGATATCTTTGGAAAGGGTGAAACCTTTACCAATACTTTCGAATTCTCCGGTTCGGTACTCCGGTCAAATCTTGGGGGCCGGGGCAAGTACGATTTTTCTTTCGATGTCGCAGATGATGAGGATGGTATGCAAAGATCATGCCATGGGAGATTGGACGTTATTACAGGTGTAATTGTTGCCCGATGGAGCGACCGACGGAAAATGGAGGATCCAGAAAATGTCGCGTATCAAGAATTCTTTTTGACAAAAACCCCTCCCTCCCTCACAAAATACCGTTACACAGATGATGCCCTGGCTGAAGATGCAGCTAGAGCACGATGGGGTTTTGCATCCGCTGCGGTACGACATATGGTACAGCAAAAATTATGGTCTCGTACGTTCCTAGAAGAGAGAGCTACGGAGCGTAAACGATACGTTGAGCTGAGCACTCGGTCATTAATTGTGACTATGGGACTTACGCCTCAAAAACCGTTGAGTGTCAAGGAAAAAGGAGAATTGGACAGCTTACGTCGGAACCTAAATCCAAGTGAGGCAAGGTTCTACCAAGCTTTAGCCGACTTCGAGATCCAGAAGTTGCCTTGGCACCCGTAAGTATCATCTGCGTGGTCTGTTGGTTTAGCTCACCCAGGAGACAGGGCTTGGGGTTGTGATTGGTGCGAACGCCGCATAACGAAGGCTCGATATCTCTGCATTACCTGCATGTCTGATGACCTCTCGGATAACATCGATTTATGCTCGACTTGCTCCGACAGAACGCCTGTCAAAAGAGGCTTTGTTCACGATGTATCTCATACGATGGTCAAGGTCGAGCAGACGCTGCACGATTTCCATTTTTCGAGAGTAGTAGCGAATGCGAAAGCCACCATAGAGAAAATGAAGAATTTATTCAGGGTGTTGGAAACGAATGCCCTACACTCAGACGAGGATACGGATGTAGAGGACTCACACAAGGTGTCGTGTGCCTGCTGCGCCAAGAGCGTCATGCCATCTTGTTGGGCATGTGTAATGTGCCGTGCGTAACATTTATTTCCATCGAGTATCCAGCTTCGTCCTCACTCAATGAGAATAGAGCGTGATACTTTCGTGTGTAACTCATGCGACGCGAAACGCCTTCCAGCTCTCCCGAGTGGCCCTTCTCCTTCGCATTCTCCGTCTCATCCTCTCGTTCGCGTCAGGGATACCTCTCATTCCGGGCAGTCGTTGACCACAGAAGAGCGGCTCAATGCCCTAGAACAACGTCTCATTATGGTGGAACACAAGATCTCCGATAGCTTCGCGGCTACTGAGGCAAGGTTGGAAAGTCGAATGACGAAGCTCGAGGCACAAGTGGAGGAGAGACTGAATAAGCTGGAGGCCTATACCGAAAAAAGATTTGATACGTTGGAAGCTGTTTTGAGGCAGGTTATGGCTCAGACTATGGCACTCCCGGCGATTTACGGTCAGGTGGTCAAAGATACCGTAAGGCATAGTAGTATGCCACCGCTTACTATGCGGTCACCTAATCCGTGAAATCTATCGTGCTCCTTGTATTAAATCGTTTGTATACCACATATGCTCTCTATTTATGTATTATCCTAACCGCGGATTGTTAATAGACTGGCCAGCTGAAATAATTGATATAATTTAGGGGAAACCTCGTATCCAATTTAACTTGTCTGCTACTTTTGAGTAGTGTGAGTCGCGCTAGCCTAGGATTGGCTTGGTTAGATAGTTCCACATAGCGAGAATTCTTGAAATGAGATCTATGAGTAATGATATCCTAGATAGGGTTTAATCAGACTTTGCGACTCTGCCGCACTTACTAATATTGGCCGCTTGTTGTTGATATCCCCTCCAGGTAATGTACAGATTCGCCTAAACTCTAAATTATACTAAAAAGCCAAAATCATAATGCTCTTGTGTTTCCGTCGAATTGGGTCAGTCGTATGGGCTCGTGGTTGAGTAATCAATAAGTTAGCGATAAGATACTAAACACTCTATAATCATCGGAGATAATTAGGCCCATTAAGTAATTTTAATTAAGATGAGTGCCTGAGTTCGAACCAAGTTCAAACCACATTTACCGGCCAGCGCCAGCTCACTTCGTGAGCATCGCCCCGGCAAAGAGACCAATGTAGTTCGCAGCGTACATATACTCCATGGAAACCGGTACTGAAAATGTGCTCAACGGAATGTAACGGCAACATCCGAAAAAAAAAATTCAACCAGTATCTGTATATATACATTCGATATCAGATAAATTCGTGACCTTGATAATCCTTGAGTAAGGCTTCCACATTCTTGCCTTTTCGAGGGGTCAATCTACATTTGAAAGGTTCGGGAACGCTAATTGTCGAGAAAAAAAGGTAGCGAACAGAGTTAGGTTAATTGAAAAGGATGCAGACGATCGAGCGGTCTCACCAAGCAAAAGCCATAGCCTGGAACTTGGGAACTACTGGGATAGTATTTCCCTCGGCGTCAAGCGCGGGCACTACATCATATACAGCCAGCAGCGAGGATGCTACAATGTACATCATCGATAAGCCTATGTGAGATCCGGGACAGATACTAAGGTTGATTTGACCCCAATGGTCATGAACGTGCGCAGAAAAGATTAGACACATTGGGACTCACCGCCTTCCAAAACCAAATGTAGCAAAATCATCGGGATCGGGGATCTCACTGTTGATCTTGCCATCCTTCATGAACCTCTCAGGTTTGAAAGCTTCAGGGTCTGGAAAAACGGTTTCATCATGCAACATCGCACTAGAAGAGACGTAATGAACTCCAAGCCAATCGGTCATGAGAATAATTTACTATGCGTTCGCCATAACGACGCAGTCGTTGGGGATGTGATATCCTTGATACTCATCAGCTTCAGTAGTCAAGTGAGGAACCCCCATTGGGATGACTGGGTTCCATCTAATGCCCTTCCTTCAGCCATGTGATTACACAAGTATTTTCAACAGACTTACCGTAGTACTTCTTTGAGTACGGCATTTACGTATGGCAGATTGTTCTGGTCGGAAAAGTCTGGAAGACGATCAGAACCGACAACAGAGTCAATCTCCTCTTGAGCTTTCTTTTGTACTTCTGGGTGTGTTCGCATTGCAAGAACGAAACTCATCAATGCAGCCACGTCCGCCTCAAAAGCAACTAAGTTGGAAATAGATTAGAATACTCGGGTATATCAATAAGACATGTGGAACTGACTGCTGAAAACTTGAAGTGCTACCTGTTTGATAGATGTTTTTTCTTTCTCGAAATTTTCTCCGTTTGAGAGCTGTTGCAAGCTCTCTGTTACAAAACAGTCGCGAATATTTCCAGATTCCTTGGCATATTGAATGAGAAAGTCTTGGATACGGAAGTTGAACTCACCATCCGTTTCAGAGAGTCGCTGAATGGCCTTTCCATTAAGTTAAGCAGTTGACCTCGAATCTGGCGCCCGATTTCCTTGAAGCCAGTAAACGGCATCCAATCTGGCATATGTTGTAACCAGGGCAATTGGTTTACGAGGTACTTCCCGGGAACGGCAATAGTGTTCCCAACCTCAATGACTTCCTTAGATTCTCGAATCAAGGGGTCGCTGTATCGTCGCACTGGAAGCCCGTAGGTCAACGATAATGTGAGCCCTCCAACGAAACTAAACCAGGGAACATCAACAACAACACTTCGAGGAAATGTGAAAAGGCTGACCTCTTGACATGCTCGTGGATATCGTCAGAGGACTGATAAACATTCGGTAGAAGACCTTTCTGCGCAAACTCGATCGCCCTATTGTGCACCCCCTGAATATTTTTCGGGGAGAAATATTGCTGGAATATTCGACGATGGTTCCTCCACGTATCACCATATGGCATAGTGCCAAACAGGAATCGGATTCCTATACTAAGACCAATCAGCTTAACTATGTATAGACAGAGAAGAGCACGTACACATCCGTGAGCATTTTCAGCCCAGGCCTGACAATTAGACGCGTTTGTTGCTCGGAGATGTAGAACCAACGCACCTGCTAGAATAAATGGTTGACCGTTTCTCGAGGAGGTCCTTTGCTACCTCAATGTCATTGACGATGAGGATAGAGTGTCCCAAAGCCTCAAAGTAGACCATCTTGCTTCCTAACGAACGTCATATGGGCTGGAAATAGGCAATACATCGAAAAAACTAATCACCGATTTGTTTCCCTATCTCCTTGTATCCTATGTGACCATTCTTGCGTGGCAGTGAAAGGGCGTTGCCAAGAACCGGCCATCGGTATGATGGAAAACTGGGAGGCGTGTTACGTGACGAGCGGATGAAAAAATAGACAAAGAGAAGGGAAAGACAGGTGCAGATGAACGCGGCGTGCTGAAAGTCGATGTCCCCCATCCTATTTGCAGCGGTCTTTGGTGGCCCGGGTCGTGGTGACTGGGTTACATCAGCACAAGACTAGTCAATAACCGATGCCGCCATCATGCCACGAATATAACATAGGTACCTATTCCAAAAGTGGATTGACCAGTCTTTTAGCAGGCATTGATTGACTGGTGTCCGATGGTGTGACTAGCGGCTATGTATATAGAACCATCTAGCTACGCGCCATACACACGGTAAGAGCTCCTATTTGCAGGCCCCAATTCCACCATTGAACTGCACTTGTCATTGGAGTAATGATGCTCCACGTCCTTCCAGAACTTGAGATTCATTACCACAAAGGTATAGTTCAATAGGAAGACTGTTCGATAAAGTTAGTTGTGCCCTCGTCATCCGATTATCACATTCATCTCTTCACATTGAAGTTTCATTCAGACAAAAGCACCGCGAGACTATGGAGGCTTGTCAGCTCTGAAGTATACCTGTGGCTGCCTTGCTCATGATCCACCGTAGCCTGCAGGACCAGGTCTCAAGGTATTGCTTTACCGTGCCTATCCAGGACCGAGCTCCCATCCTGCCATTACAGTGGTCTTTGATCGGTGATACTTTTGGAAGAGTTTCAGAAGAGCGAGACTCCACTCTTTTCTTCACCAGTCATTTGATCATCGAGGTGAGCTTATTTCCCCATTATTTTCTCATCAAATGACACTCGTAAAAATATCGCGGGGGTATAAGTTGCTTTAAGTCTTGTCAGGTTTTAGCACACGTTTATACGGCTCTATTTTCTCATGAAAGTCCTAGGTTGGCGTGAGGTTCTCTCGTCTACCACTACTGCCGGCAGCGACTCCTTCCATTTCCTCCTGGACTTCCTCGGTGGCCATTTATTTCAAATGCTCTACAATCGCCTCCCGAAAAATTGCATTTGTTTTATGCGGATTTGGGACAAATATGGTTTGATAGTTTCCTGATACCTCACCGGCTCGTGATAATGGTTTTTCTTCCAGGGTCTAACTTAATCTATGTTGATGCACTGGAAGTTAATTGTGGTCATCAACAATGTAGAAGTCGCAAATGACCTGGATTATACTCCAGCATGCAGGTTCTTTACCATCTGATGATGAGACACATGGGCAGTGTTGACACTTCAAGCTTCATTCTCCAGGCCCACGTCGGTCATGCTTCAAGAAGTGTACGCAATCGCATCAATAAATTATGAATCGAAGTAACAAGTCATTTCCAAAGCAAATGTTGACCATTTTTTTGTCTTTAAACAGTACGACAATGAGTGGAGGTACCAACGCCGAATATTCCAACAATATTTCTCGCCAAGAACTTTACAACGGGATGAAAGGAGGTTGCTAGATTTTATTCACAAATTTCTTCTACCCAGCATCTACGAGGCTCCAAGAAATTTTGACAGCCGCATTAAGAAGTGATTTGGGCTTTTTCGCGTTCATTTGTTTCAAATTCGACTCACCTCATAATCAGTTGCGTTGGAGCGATGTCACTGTCTCTGACCTACGTACTACCAGTTTCATGTATCGAGGATCCTTTTATCCGTTCTGTTGCGACATCATTTGCCGCGATAGGGGCGGCTGCTTCCCCGGGAAAAAATCTGGTCAACATTATGCATCAGGAAAACGGGAGAATGCTAAAGTTGGTTAAACGATGTAAATGTGGCATAATTTAACGTTATTAGCATCTTTAGAATATATTAGGGCTAAAGTATCATAATTGATGGTTTGCTAACACTTTACTAACACTACCCCAGCAACCAGGTTTGAACCACCATAGTGAATTGTTCTCCATTATACAAGTATTCACCAATAATATCACCTGCTGCCTGGAGCACCTGATGAGTTTGACTGTTGTTGAAGATAGATAGAAGCCCATCACGCTGTGCAGTGTGCAATATGATATTTGCCAAACTTTTTGCCTTGTCCTTCAAAATAACATTGACGTTCACAATTGTGAAGTTCTATGATGTTATAGTCAAATCAGGGGAGGTTTTCATTGTTGTTGTAGTCATCCTAACTGAAGACTGGCACACCGGGATCTATTGAGTTTTTGTGGCAACTATCAAGCTTTATGCACGCCACTGTCAAGCTAAGTGAGGAGCTACATCTCGTTATGCATGTTTGCCACTGTCACACTAAGCAAGGAACAGTTCCGGCATTGGATGGTGGCGCACGGACCTTGTCATTCAGTATAAGTTCCGTGGGATGGGTTGTACGGTAAATTTTTTCTTCGACTGAACACCATCTCAGCCTAGTGAATAACATGCCCTCCACTTCGCGTACTGCATCTACTCTTTTTCTCACTTTGCGTCACAAATCTACTTAAGCTCACAAGCTGCAACTTGGTATGGCTAGCTACTCGTGCAAAAAAAACAGTCATGCTCATCTTCCAACGAGAATCCAGCAGTCTAGAAGAAGGCAGGAGGTGCGTGTAGCATATTCAGCTACTCATTTTTAGTATACTCATACGGTTTATTTTACAGAGGTGCCTCAGAGAAGAATCCTCCTGCAATTCATTGTAAGCCTTTCTCCATATCCTCCGTCTCTTTCGAAGTATCTGACTTGTCCACAGATGTGGACGTGGCTCAATACGGCAGCCGGCATTACAGTCGACATCATTTGATGGAATGGAGTATACCCAGAGTATACCTTGGTCATAAATATGTATATAATTTATATTTAGCTTAGTCTTGTAATTTGCTTGGGTAATGATGATCGATGTTTTGATGATTCGGCAGTCTAGATCTTAAGTCAATAATGCACATGTTGGATAAATGATGCGGAAAAACACCAATAATTCTGAATAATATTCTGTCAAGTGTATGCTAATTTATGATAAATTATTCTTTCTAACACATATTTTAGGGATAATCATCCAGAGTGTACAACCGGCAGTTTAAACCTGGCCCAAGTTGGCCGAATTGGCCAAGCTAGGCTAATAGTGCATAATTTTACGCTAATCTAGCCTACATTAAACATTTTTACCATCTCCCATTTTCCTGATGCATCCCAATTCTCAAATATATACCAGAATGGGTGCCGGGTGTAGCTTTCAAGCGTGAGGCGCGGGAATTTTCCGATATAATGAATCGGGTGAAGGAAACGCTATTCAAGTAAGTGCTCGAAGCCATGGTGAGTGCCCCCGGGCCCACCCGTTATGTTCTCTACCGTGCTTTACTCATTTACTTGCAAAAGGATAATAAAACAGCTCCAATATCTTTTGTCTCTGCCAGTCTCGAGCATCACAAGGATCAACCTGACTACCAATCGCACGAATTCCACACAATGGAGGTAGCGACTCAAGTATTCGGAGGTATATCACGTTGTTTTCTCTTTAAATACATATGACTGAATAGTATTGCTCTAATGGTAGCTGCTTATGAAACGATTATATTATCATTCATTACCTTCATCCTTGGGATGTTGTTGCACCCCGAAGCGCAGCAGATGGCGCAACAAGAAATTGATTTGCTTGTTGGCGAAGATTGACTCCCCGACTTTTCAGACAGGGAGGGTTACCTCTCTGCAATTCTAAGGGAAGTGCTCAGGTGAGTTCATTGTATTTCTCAGCTTTTTTTCACACTCGACCTGACAATTCTAGGTGGAACCCACCCTTGCCGATAGGTAGGTTACTGGATACTTCAATTGCCAAGTCCCATTAATATAATTCACTAGGAATACCGCATTTTACTACAGACGACGTTTATCTAGGTTATTACATACCAAGAGACTGTGTGATAATAACAAACATACAGTACGTATCTCAGCAATCTAGCCTTCTCGTTTTCATATCACCGTCAGTGCAATGTTTCATAACAAGGAAGAATTCCCCAATCCTAATGAGTTCATTCCTGAGCGATTCTTAACAGAAGATGGTACCATACGGTCTGACATCTCGAATCCGTTTTCTGTGGGCACCTTTGGCTTTGGACGAAGGTTTGTTTGAATATTTACCTGTCTCATCGTAACGTATTCTTCTTTTCACTAACTTCGTATCCAGAATATGTCCCGGCTCGCATATCGCCAGATCCATGCTTTTTATTATGGCGGCGTCTATACTTTCCTTGTTTGATATCTCACCAACACTCGATGCAAATGGCAAGCCAGTTGGAGTTGAGGCTAAGTTCAGTGACGACTCCCTTTTCTCGTAAGTCCTTGGCGGTGGTGCTGAATTCAAATCTATTAATTTCGAGCCATTTCAGGATACCACCCCATTCGATTGCAAGATCACTCCACGAAAGGGGAGAATGTTGAGAGTCTTCTGAAGGAGTACATGGGGATTGATGCCTTGTAAATTGACAGGCGAACGGTTTTTGGTTTGGTTTGTTATGGATGGAACAATTCAAGATGTATGTACTTGTTATCAACCGTTATTCCACGTTTGCAGATTCTATGTGGTACTGTATGATTTGGACTTTTTTGAAGGTGCCCAAGTGAGTGTCTATGAGGGCCTTATGCAGTGATTCTAGCAAGTACTTTCAAAGTACCCCGTCCTCACGCGGACTGACACGAGTTGAAGGCGCATGAGTGGGAGTTTTTATGTGGATTAGATGAGAGCTTGAAGCAGACAAGGAGTGGGGAAGGGCTAATTCACTGTGTGAGACTCGACATAGAGTGGTTTTCCACTCAAACACTCAGTGGTAAAGCTGACTAATGGCGACTAGTAAAGGCACGACGAGGACTAATGAGTAGCGTGAGATCATGAGGATACAACACGGACCAATGAGGACACGACGAGGGCTCAAGATGATTAGTTGTGGATCTCACGAGGATCTCACGAGGGCCTGACGCGGGAGCGCGGGATATGATCAAGTGACAACATGATATGTGGCCCGTGGGTAATATGAATAGGAACGATAAGTGCCATGATGTTACATATCAGGTGAAATCGGAGACAAGCAGGATGATTCCTATGTAGGGGAGGTTATCTATCGAGTGCTAAGTATAAGAAGTTCATCATCGACGTGACGCGGAGTATTCTACCCAATGCGGATTAGACGTGTAGAAAGGAGCCGGCGCAGGCTTGACACAGGAAAGAAGCCAGCAGAGGGCTCCTCGTATTTCTGGTAGATTTCTGGTAAGCTCCAAGGTAAAGTAGTCACATCCCTATCTTCGTGAGGCGTTATTTTGCGTTGGCATGAGTCTGAGTCACTATGACACAACTATACAATTGTAGCCTGCCTCGTAAAATCCCAGGTTAAGATCTGTGACCAAATCTATGCGCCAGGCTATTGGGTTCTAAGTATTATAATTCCGCCGCTCAATTGTATCTGTCATTGAAGTAATGATGATGCTTCTCCATGCCCTTCCAGAATTTGGGTTTCATAATCAATTGTATAGCCAAGCAAGATGTTCCGGCAACGAACCGCTACAAATCCATCCAATTCTTCCCAGATTGATACTTCTCCCGGATGAGAACATTGTGAAAGTATCGTTCGAGTCTTGTTTGATTCTGAAATTTATGCTGCAGTCATCTCTCCGTGGTTCATTGCACTGAAGAACATCTCATTGAGGTATTCCTTCACCACGTTTGATCAGAAATTATTGACAGGATTTATGGATGGTGACATTTGATAGGTGCAGATGCCACTCTGTTCTTGGCTAGTCATTTGATCGTCATATGGAATTTCCTTTTCTATTAATCTTTGTTCCATGAGAAAATTGTGAGGGCTATAAATTCTCGTAAGTCTTGTCTGGTCTCGGGTCAAATTGTCAATTCTTTATTCCCTCATGGCATTGCTGGGTTGGCGCGAGGCCGCTGTTCTAACTCTCTGTGCTATAATCCATTTTGCCTATCGCTATCGTAGGAAACAACTCCTCCCCCTCCCCCCGGACCTAAGGGATGGCCATTGATCGGGAATGCTCTACAATTGCCTCTGGACAAGGTGTATTCTTTTTACGAGGAGCTAGGACGAAAACTTGGTTTGTGAGCTTTCTTATACCTAAATGGCTTGTGATAACGAGCTTCCAGGATCAAAGATCATTTATGTCGAGGCACTAGGTCAACCAATCCTTGTTATCAATGATGTTGATATTGCAAATGACCTAGTCACAAAACGATCAGGATTGTACTCCAGCAGGTAGATTGTTTACAGCATTTCTCAAATTAGTGATGCTGACGCGATATCAATTATCGATCATCATCGCCAGGCCCGCGTCGGTCATGCTTCACGAAGTGTACGCGACCGGAACAATCACTGACAATACAAATCAAATTGACATTTACTTTTCATTCAGAGCTGGCGTTGACCATTTTTTTGGCCTTAAGCAGTATGGCAATGAATGGAGGTATCAACGGCGGATCTTCCAGCAACATTTTTCTCCACGAACTTTGAACCGAGATGAGGAGAAATTATTAGACTTTGCTCGTAAATTCCTTCTACCCAGCATTTACGAGGATCCAAAAGACTTTGAAAACCACATCAAGAAGTGAGTTGGCATTCTTCTCCTTCATTAGTCCTAGACTCACCTTTCTATAAGCTGTATTGGTGGTGCATCACTTTCCCTGACCTATGGACTGCCTGTCTCTCGAATCAACGACCCTTTTATCAAATCCGTGGCGGCATCATTTAGCGACACAGGGGCCGCTGCTTCCCCAGGAAAATATCTGGTCAACATTTTTTCAATTCTCAAATATGCGCCTGAATGGATGCCTGGTGCGACTTTTAAGCGTGAGGCGCGGGAACTTCGTGAGTCGTTGAATCAGGTGAAGGAAGCACCATTCAAAAAAGTACTCGAAGCCATGGTGAGTGCCCGTTCTCTGTATTGCTGCGTGCATATTTGAATCATCCCGCAACAGGATAACCAAACAGCTCCAGTCTCCTTTGTGTCCGCCAACCTCGAACGTTACAGGGATGGACCTGACCATAAAATGAATGAGTTACACACAATGGAGGCAGCCACTCAGATATTCGGAGGTAAACTACCCTCCTTATTATTCATGCGCATCCAATTGAATAGTATTCATTGAACGACAGCTGCATACGAAACGACTACGATATCAGTCACCACCTTTGTTCTCACAATGCTTTTGAATCCGCAAGTTCAACGGAAAGCTCAAGAAGAAATTGATATGTTCGTTGGCCAAGATCGTCTCCCAGATTTCTCAGATAGGGAACAGCTTCCTTACCTGTCGGCGGTTCTAAGAGAAGTGTTAAGGCAAATCCATTCCATTTCTCAGCATTTCTTTTACCACTGACCTGGTGATACTATAGGTGGAACCCCCCTGTGCCATCAGGTAGGCTGAGTAACTCATTACCGGCTGTCATTGACATAATTTGTTAGGATTACCGCATTTAACTGTAACAGATGATGTTTATAAAGGTTACTACATACCAAAAGGTTCAGTGGTACTGACAAACACACAGTACGTACCCCAACACAGTAATCTTCACTTTCGTTAAGATTGGGTTTCTTTATTAGTGCAATGCTCCATAACGACGAAGTATTTTCCAATCCTGGAGAATTTATTCCCGAGCGATTCCTAAAGGACGGTCGTGAGAGAACGGATATCTTGGACCCATTTTTTATTGCCACCTTTGGTTTTGGACGAAGGTTAGTCTCAATCTTAATCCTTATTGTTGTCCCCTTTTTCAACCGGTTCAATGTCTAGAGTATGTCCCGGCGCACATATTGCCAGATCTATGCTTTATATCATGGCTGCGTCTATAATCTCATTGTTTGATATTGTACCGGCACTTGATTCGGATGGAAAACCTATCAATGTTGAACCAAAGTTCGTTACTGACTCTATATTCTCGTGAGTCCTTGACTGCGGTGCTTGATTCAAATTTATCAATTTCAAATCGGTTTAGAATGCCACTCCCATTTGATTGCAAGATTACTCCACGGAAGGGGAAGAATGTTGAGAGTCTTTTGAAGGAGTATATGGGGATCGACGCCATATGATTTGACAGAGACAAACAGTTTTTGATGGCTAGATCAATCTGGGATGTACTTGTCATCAACCACCATCTCATGCTTTCAGACTCTACGCCGAGATATTAGTATGATTTGGACGTTCAGGGAAGAATGTTTCTCAAGTAGATGTTTAAGAGAGCCTATCGTGGTTGCTGCAAATCTTTCTCAGCGTGGGACGTTCAAATCTCCCAATACTTATGATATACACCCACATACTTCAGCTTGTTGTAGTCTTCCTGCCCGGCCGCATTCAACAAAGTACTGAGGCAGATGTGAGGGAGCGCTGAGTGTCGTTCCGCGTGAGCTGAAAATCCAGATGGTATATGTGATGACAATACTATACTTGATTAGCGTATATCTCGACCTACTCTCAGGATCAACAGCTGCCCAGCCTACCTGAATCTGTCATTTCTTGGCCCCATAGCGCTTACAATGGTGGGTATCTGTGTAAATCGTAACTGCATAGAGTCTTCTTTTCTTAACTTACACGTTACAGACAAGAACATTTTTAATGATTATATAGGTCCATCGTCAAAATACTCCCAAAGTAACGCAGTCACGTTCCTATCTTGGCGAGGCGTTATCTTGCAAGGGAATGGGCCCGGCTCACTACAACACAATAGGACGGAAGTTAATTATTTTTTTAAATCGTAATGCGTATAGACTTACGATGTAATAGATGAAGGTGTAAACTTGGGAGCTACCTTGATGGGATTGCCCTCCACATCGTGCTCCGGCGATATATCAAATAAATGGAGAATAGAAGCAGCAACCAGGTAAGCAAATGGCAACGCTATATGTGGCCCAGGACACATTCTGGTGGGACAACTCATTACATGTCAAATCCAAACTTGAAAACAAAACGAGGCAATTTACCTTCTACCGAACCCAAAGGTAGCAACAACTTCTGGATTAGGGACGTCGTCACGAAGAATGCCGTGCTTGATAAATCGACCAGGGTCAAATTTGCTTGGTTCTGGATATGTGACTTCATCGTAAAGCATTGCGCTAGGGGTATCATTAGAGACAAGGTTACAACGTTCCGAGAAGAATGGACGGACTATATATTGGTGATGATAACAGAGCCCCCCGGTATGTAATATCCCTCATATACGTCGTCACTAGTTGTCATGCGTGTTATGCTCAACGGGACTATAGGATTCCAACTAACATAGATAATGAATTACTGGAGCGTCTGGACGATAATAGTGTTATACTTGCCGGAGTGTCTCTCTTATCACCGCAGATAAATAAGGTAATTGTGGAATATCCTCCATCGTGGGCATCCGATCAGGGCCTATAACAGAATCAAGTTCTCGTTGCACTTCACGCTGGACATTTGGGTTTTCCAGCATCTTGAGTATGAATGTCAATGCAGCAGATTTCGTTGTTTCGGTGGCCCCTAGCGTTCAGCCAAATTGAGCTCTGTAAAGCAATCAGGTTGAAGAAAAAGTCACCTCCGAAAACTTGGCCAGCGATATATTTGATATCGTTGACTTGGTTTTTGGGTTCAGCCTTATGACGGTTCTTCTCAAAGCTTGCAGGGACAAATGATTCTTCTATATCTCCTTGATCCTGTGCGCTGTTTTGAGTGAACTTGTCGCATTTTGAATTCACCGGCTTACGAGCACTTCCAGTAGCGCCTGACAAGGTTCATCTACTAGTTTTTCCACGCGGGCACGAAGCTGGCGTGCTGCCTTCTTGAATCCCGCCCCTGGCATCCATTCTGGTATATCTTGGCATAGCGAAGATATAAAACTGGCGAAAAACTTTCCAGGGCTTCCTGCTGCTGTTATTTCTCCAAAGACCGCCGCGGAGAAATGTACACGTGGGTCATGTAGTCGTTGGACAGGGAGACCGTATGTGATTGATAATGAAAGACCGCCAATGCAGCTATAGACATTATGGTTAGAATTCAGGGTATCACCGTTGACACACTTGTAGTACTGACTTTTCTAAATGATGACGAAAGTCCTGCGGGGATGTGAGTAGATTTGGTAAAAGCCCCCTGCGAACAAAACGCAACATCCGCTCATTCCTTTCCACCTGCCGATTGATACACCTTGGTCCAAAGTATTCCTGGAACGCGCGTCGGTGTGTTCTCCATTCATTGCCGTATGGCATGATGCCAAAGAAGTTGGCAATGCCGTTTCTGGTGTAGAATGAGATAAGGCAGAAGGTTTAAATCAGAGACTTAAATATCACCTTACCCCTCTGAGAATATCCTGATCTGTGGCCTAAATGTCTATGAATGAATCTTGCGCCAAATATCAAGCAGCTTTGTACTTACCTGCTTGAGTAGGTAGCAGATCGCTTTCCAAGGAGGTCTTCGGCCACTTTGACGTTGTTGATCACAATAATTGGCTGACCGAATACCTCAAAGTACAGTAATCCTGTTCCTATATTCATGAGATGTTAAACCCAGCTTCTAGTTGTAAGAATGTATAGGATAATAACCGAGTTCGTCCCCGAGTTTTTTGTAGGAGATGTAGGCATAGTTCAGAGTCATTGAAAAGACACTTCCGATTATAGGCCACCTAGTCGGCCCGGGAGGTAGAGGTAGCATGTACCTCTTGCGGAAGCGATAGAAGAGGTGAATGAAGATACATAGGCATAGGACCTGCACGTCTCGCAAGCTTACAGCTACCATGATGATGGTACGAGCTAGCCAAGGGCGTGTATCATATGTCTGCAGGAATTATTCGTATTTCTGGCTCCAACATGTGTCATTCCTGACGCGATGTGAGAGAATATATCTGAATTTGTGTTGTTTGTATCATCTGAGCTTCAGCCAATGCGTCTTTGTCAGGCTAGAAACATCAGACGGGATGAGAGTTATCTACAAAGGGGCAATCACTTTTGAGCAACCTCACGAGACCGGTCACACGAAACTGGGGAAAGACCATCGAATATTCTTCTTTACCATTTTGATTGCAGTCTCATACCACGTTGGGTCTCGCCTCGGTGGTATGAGCCTTGTTCAGGCGCAAGTTTCGTCATATGCCATCAACACTCGACACTGCTTAATTCTGGTTACAAAGCGTGATATCATCATTGTAATAGTTCCTCAAAACGCACTCAAGCGATTCAGGCATTTGAGACGTTGACACTAATGCCATGCTTCAAAGCGCGACTGTATGGACAAAACTGTAAAAGCAAGAATGTAGGCTTATCCTCTAGTCGCGGACGCATGCCACATACCTCGTGGGCTTCCCGAAGGACCTGCTCATCAACACCTTCAGCCTTGATATCCACTGCAAGACCAAATCCACCAATATCCTGCGGTTCACCCAACGAAACAGAAACATGTATTTTGGCTGCTTCGCCCTGCTCTCTCTTGTTTTGTTTACGGGCAGCGAGCTGGGTTGCAGCAAGGAAACAGGCTATCATTAAACGGAACTTCTAGATTGGGCCATTGTTCAGATGCTGGAACGACTTACACGCATAACCCATAGCATAGAGTTGTTCGGGATTCTGTCCTTCTCCAGCTCCACCGAGCTCAGAGGGCCTATCCATCTTGAGCCTGAAATTGGCTGCCTCGACCTGCCCAGTACGACCAGCACCTGTGGCCGTTGCGGTCACTCTGTACTGAACAAGGAGACGTCATGAACTGAACGCTATCCACCCACCAGATTTTCCGCAACACGTGACTGCCGAAAGTCAGATCGGTGCCGAAATCTACAAATTGCAAATACCTGGTATATTGAGTATGCGAAGAAGATTGAAATATGAAGTTGTAACAACACCTCTCACTCTGCATACCATTTCCCACGGTAGTCAATCAACGAGAAGACGCGCCCAACGCCAGTTATGGAAACCGAGGATTCACAAGCATGTACGACATGCAGGCGGACAAAGCCTCTCAACAAACAATACTTCCGGCAAAAAGCAAACAAATCATTTAGCAAAACATGCAACAAATGTCTAAACGGCCATGCACGACGTGCAGGGGAAAGGAAGGGGGCCGAGAATAAGGAGAACAACCCACCGTACATAACCACTGATGAGCAGGGCCATCATGACGCGTCAAACATGACTTATGGCATCAAACAATCTGATCTTTCGATACTCAATGTCAATACGTTTTTGGACGCAATAAATCTTACTACTGAGGCAGAAGGATGTAAAGGTCCAGTGGAATTTGATGGAAGAGTGGATTTATCGACATCAGAGAAGTTTGAGGGAATTAAAGATCTGAAGAAGCGGGCTGATTTGTTGGCCATCTTTATTTGGAAGCGACTAAAGTATCGTTTCATGTGCGTGTCACCTTTTACGCAATCAATCACTTCTCATAACACGAAGCAGATACCATAGTAAATACAAATGGGAGCATGGCAGTGGGACTCGATTCAAATATAACTGTTCCCAGTCAAGTACAAGACAAGCCAAACCACAGAAGAGCTCAAAAGTTGATGTAAAGCACCGGGACAAAATGATGATGTCAACTTTTGACTGCAAAGGTTGGCTATTTATCACTATGTGCGAAGAAGAAGAAGTTGCACTAGTCAAGCTTCGACATGAAGAAGAACATATACCATATTGGTGTATTGATGTCCCTGCCGAGATAAGGGAACTAGTCGCAAAAAACCCTTTATTGAATGTTGCACAAGTAAGCCTTGCCTATATTATCTTCAAACTTAACTGATAAGCATATACAGTTATGGAGCGAGATTCTTAAGATCATGCCAACACCGGCATTTTCGAAAAAAGCGATTTATCAGCTATGGCTCGATCAACAAAGCCAG
Source organism: Agaricus blazei (assembly GCA_029719445.1). Classification (NCBI taxonomy): domain Eukaryota; kingdom Fungi; phylum Basidiomycota; class Agaricomycetes; order Agaricales; family Agaricaceae; genus Agaricus; species Agaricus blazei. The sequence goes on along the minus strand of SSNC01000008.1, from coordinate 252,929 downwards.
AAATGGAAACGGGATCCGGACGAGCTCAAGTCATCAATAAAACTACTTGAAGACGTTCCAAATATGCAAGAGAACCATTCACATTATGAAGTCGATATTATACCACTCCCAAATATTGAAGGATTTAACGCCATCGCATTTTCTCTGCCAGACACTATCAAAAAATGGGCAGGTGTTATACGTGAAATTTCAGTTGATTCAGCCTGTGAGACCTTAACACGATGTTGTAAAGGTTCATTTACTAATTAATTTCATTCTAATATACAGGGAATACAAATAAATCAAACTATGAGGTGTACGCAATTCTAGGCGAAGTTTATGGCTCAGGTTGTCCAATTGGGTATCTACTTCTCAAATCTACTACCGAAACACCACCAGCAAACAGCAAAGAGAAATATCTAATTGAAGTTCTACGAAATCTTCGAGACCATTGGCACATCAAGCCTTCGTTTACTCATACTGACAAAGACTTGTCAGAGATCAAAGCTTGTCGAACTATATTTCCAAATGCGAAACACCAATTGTGCTTTTGGCATTGTCTTCGTGCTATTAGAACTCGCTTATCTACCCTTCGTCGAAAACCCAAGTTCTATGATGTTGTAGAAGCCGCTCGAGAATTTGACTGGATCGATCCTCTGTTTGTTCCGGCATCACAAAGACTAGCAGGTGACAATCATGTAAGTCTGCAAACTTCAAGTGATAGTAATACTTAAATGGACCTACTAGATCATAGCTTCGCAACATGCCCTACCAGAATTGAGAATTCGGCTGAGAGGTGTCCTACAGGATTCGGCTCCTAGCTCTACCGAAAACCCTCTACCTTCAACACAACGTCTTGTCATTAAATTGAACAATGTTCCACGAGCTGTCCGTTCTCTTCCTAATGACATATCCTGGGAAAATGAAGATGATCAGGACGATGACATGGAAGAAGAAACTGGAGAGGACCTTGAAGAAGAAGTGAACCGATGGTATTCAAGATCGGGAGGCGATAAAGATGAAGAAGATGGTCCTGATTGGTTATTTGATGAAGGTGAAACAACAGCAAGAGAGCCAGACTACATTTTTTGTCCTGCAGCACATCGTCGTCAGTTGTTGCATCTATTCACCAAGCATTTCTGTCAACATACAATCTTTGACGAACCTCATATCAATGAACCATGGAACGCAAATCAAATACGTCGACAGGCTGTATGGGACATGTATACTTTTTGCAAAAAACGTGGGCTTGCAGAGGTATGGGGATATATGTGGTCGAGCTGGTACTCCCCTTCAATGTGGCCATTATGGGCACGATCTGCATCTCCACTACTCTCGCGACTTCGGACAACAATGAATGTGGAAAATTTCTGGCGACAACTGAAACATGATTTTTTGCACCGTTTGGTTCACCCTCGTCTTGACACACTGGTCTGGGTCCTAATCTATGAAGTTACTCCAGCATACTTTGTAAAAGCTGAAATCATGGACGATACTTACCGGTGGGGTCGTTCAAAACCTTTGACAACATATCAAAAATATTTCAAGGCTTCCTGGAAAAGATTAGAGACAGCTACTATCAGTGGAAAGAACACTTACCGTACCTCAGTCACAAACTGGAGTTGTAGTTGTGGGCGGCAAAAGTATGACCAACATCATCTCTGTAAACACCTTGTCCAGGCTGTATTACGTCCAAGTGCCGACTTCTTCATGGAGATCATCCGTCGTCGAACACAGCCCATCTACAGTCATCCTTCACTTGTTCCTAAATTGTCTACCACCGACACGACGAATACTGAACTTGATGACAAATCTTTTACTTCAGGAAGTATCACGGACGGCGACGATCATGACTGGTTGGGAAAGAAATCTGTGTTAAAAGGCAGCGGAGGGTGGAAGTCAGTGACTGTACCTCAGTCGAAAAAAAGAAAGGTAACTAGTTTGGAGGCGAACTCACTTGATAATCCTCCAAGTAAACGATTGGCCATTGACGTGGCACCTATTCCTTCCGAAATCATTGATTTGACAATGTCCTCATCTCCACCTCCATCTTCATCCATATCGTTGATCACTCCACCAATTCCAAGTTCAGATGATCTCGAAATCAATGGTGTTCAGCAAAATGACGAGACCGATGATTATTCACTCACTGATTCAGATTCCAACAATCATGGTGACAATGCCAGTGACGTCGAAGATCAGGTAAGTTCAACCCTAACCTCCTTTGAGCTCATATCTTACCATTTATAAGGCCGATGCTGATGCTAGACGTGTACGCCATTTAGCTGAGGTGTTTACGAGTGCCTCTAGAATATTTACCGAACAAGGAAATGCTAGTAACCACAACGCAATGTGGTTACGGTCTGTAGTGAGCCGAGGTATTGGGAACGATGTAGAGAAGTTAGTGCTAGATGTGAGAAGGGCTCAAGGATCAGCACGGAGACGTGATACAACTTGGGGAAAGAATGAGGGGAAGGCCGGAAAACGACGAGTTAGCAACACCATGGGTCTATATAGATAGAAGCAATGATGTTGTCAATTTTGTCTGTAAGTAAGTAGGGAAACATACCAGTGCATCAGCCTCAAACGACGAAGAGATTTGACCCATGCATATTGATGACATACCAGACATGGTGGTACATCGTGCAAGTGAGAACGACGAGCAATCAACGTTCAACTCTTACATCCGGATTCGTAATCACTGCTTCTTTCCCAGGCCGTTTAAACAATGTTATTGTGTCTCTTTTCTTCTAACGGTGTACTACGGAACACTGCAAGTTCAGGTTCCCCTATCTTATACTTGCTGTGGTTCGTCTATATATGCCCTCAATATACCAGGTATTTGCAATTTGTAGATTTCGGCACCGATCTGACTTTCGGCAGTCACGTGTTGCGGAAAATCTGGTGGGTGGATAGCGTTCAGTGAAAAAGCCACCAACGACGAAAGAAAAGAAACGAATATTCGTACCCAATGTTCAACTGTATTGAACATGAAAATTTCCTCATCCTCCTCCTCGAAGAGAAGACAACATTTCTCCCCTCCATTCCCTATCTGGCAAAGGGCGCCGCTGATGTTGTTGTCGTACGTTGGGGACACGAGCCCGAAGGCCAGGAGTGGCCGTTTTCTGTTGAGTTTTGTGCCTGCGATGACTCGAGGCTTCGGAAAATAACTTGTCTTGAATTTTGCGCACCATCTTGAGTGCAGGCCGCTCCGCGAGAGTGCTGGGTAGAGGAAAACGAGAGCGGGTGTTCGGGACTGTTCGGGACGATGGTGGTAGTAGTAAGAGATGGTGATCGGCCGAACCGGGCATGGCCGATTACTCATCCTTACAAGCGCTTCTGAGTTTCTTGCTTGTTCCTCATAGTGTTAGAGAACAATATATTCATGTTACTCACATAGGAGGTACTCGTACAAAATGGAGTTGAATGAGCAATCCCTGACGAGGATCTCGCAGCCGGGAGCGTGACAACAAATAATGCCTTGGTGGAAAAGCATAGTCACGAACACGCTCAGCGAACCGACAGCCCTGAATGTGCGACGCGCTTTCTGCCGTGACATCATCGCGGGTTAATCGCACTGTCATCAAACTAGCTCCCTAATCGTATAGGGCCCACCCGGCATTCATAAAAGACTTGTTATATTTTGGAATCTCGGAAAAAATACTAGGGCTGATAATATAGTTGCCGATCCTGGCCAACGACTCTATGGAATGATTCCCTACAACGATTATCACTGTATATTAGTGGTTGTCCTGTTGACTTCTAATGTATGACATTTCCTATGTTCCAGATGCCCCAATAATTCTAACGGGCGCTCCTAGGTTTGGGAAAGAAGGGCCTGGAAGGCGTGTTTGTTGCCCATGATTTGGCCGATTGTCCCGATCGACTCATAATAATTATGCCGGAATAGTTGGTACAATCAGGCGGTCTAATGAAGTCTAGTGCGATTATCTGTACAGGATCAATCTAATTCCGATGCTTCTCAACTCCCTATTCGGCTGTAATAGACTGACGTACCAACACTCCCAACTTGATTCTCATCTTAACCCAATAGTACAAAAAGATAACTGGAATAGATCTATCTAAGTTCTGGAAGTTATTAATTAAATGTGGGGCCCCAAATAATAGAAATTGATGCGGTCGAACTTCTCATTGTCCCTTTGTGTGGATAGTTCACGGATTGAGGGGTCAGGTTTATGAAATATTCGACGATATTGACCACATTTGGTAAAGAATTATATTGGCGTTATTGTGCTCTGAACATTTCTACCTCATGAAATGCTTGAATGCCGCAAATCATGTTTCCCGCCTATACTCAAATTCGAAGGTTGCATTATTACAACAATCAAAAATCAATAACAGAAATTTTTATCACTTTACAGATGTAGCACAAGTCTATTTTACAAATAATTAATAAACCAATGAGACAATGGGGGATGGCGCAGCAGCGCCGGAAGCCATGGGGGTCACTACGGGAGCCGCAGCTCCTGATGCAGTGGGAGCACTGGCGGTGGTGGCAACGAGAGTCCTGGGTCCGGCAACAGTCGCAGACGCGAACTCGTGATTCGCAATGTTCAAGGGTGCGCCGGGAAGGTCAATCTTCGCCTTGTAAGCGTTGTTTTCACCATCTTCAACTTGGCCGTAGGGGAAGATTTCAGTACAGCCAGCAGCTTGTACCGATGTGTAGAAGTAGTGGACGTTGGCCCTGAGTGCGTCCAACAAATCACCAGTCGGGTTGGGGTACAGAGAGCGGAGGGTCGTGTTGACGTGGCCTTCGTATTGCGAGCACTTGTCGGGAAGTGATCCAGTGGAAATGTCAGCAGTGTATGTGTTGACACCGTTGACATTGCGGCCGGGGTCGACGGGGTGGGCAGCAAGAACAACAGCCTCGTTGTCAGCAGTCATCGGACGCGCTGCACGGTGGAAGTCGTCGGGGAAGCGGGCAGCCTCGAAGAAGCTACGGGCGGCGTCGAGTTTGAGTTGACCATCGTCCTGGCGCCCATCGACCCACATGTTGATGGGGTTGACGGCCTCGGAGTAGGCAGAGAAGAGACGGGGAGCGACAATGGTGAATGTCGGGTTGGTCATAACACCGTCCATGATACGCTTGTATCGGTACTCGCCGGCAGCGGTGAGGTTGTACCTTCCACCTCCGTACCTGTTGCTGTACTCGATGAACTGTGGGTCGATTAGTGAACAGAACTCTGTCAGAAGTATAGTAAAAGACGTACGCCTTGGAAGAGAGTCTCGTTGAAGGTGGCAACATCACCAGTATCGTAGTAATCAGCTGGAATGGAGTCGATCAGATGAGAATCAATCTCAGTGCTGTAATAATAGAAATACTGACATCGGGTCATACTGCTGTCACCCTCGAACACGTTGTGGGTGTTCAAACCACCGACAACAGCACCAGGTGCTTCTGGGTCTGGGCCAGTCTTTGCGGTCTTCTCACCGATACTGACCATGTTGGTGATCGGGTTACCGTTGACAACGAAAGCGGCGTAGCAAGTGAACTTGGCCAAGTCGTTGGCCATGTTGAAACCTTTCGGAAGTCAGTTGTCTGAGTTAAAGAACTACAAACAAGAAATACACACCTTCCATGGCGGCTCCGACAATGTTTCCTGGGGTATCAATACCATTTCGGTTGATGTACTAAAAATGGATGTTAGATTTCAATTTGATGTATGGTGTCAAAAATATACAGACCCCATGGTTGGCGAGGGTGTTCAAAGCTGGGCAAGGTCCACGGATGTCGTCCTCTCCGGGTGCAATGAACGGGTGGGCAGCGTCGTTGACGAGCTTGGTACCACCGAATTCGAGAGGGCCGGGGGCGGCGGTGGAGTGGAATACTTGCCAAATCCAGCCATGGCGGACTCCAAGTCTTGTCTCGACAACCCAGCCAAAGAACCATGGGCTGGGAAGGCAGCAGCGGGAGCAGCTAAAGCAATTGCGAGAGTGACGAAGGATGTGAGGCCGACCATATCTGAACAGCTAAGGGGATGAGGATTATCTCCTGTTGCCCGGGCTGCATTTATAGATTTTCTTGCGCTACGTATGTTATGAGAAATGTACGCCTATCCAACACAGTGAGTCGCGTCGGAGCAAGGATTTCGCCCCCACCTGGCCTCGAGTATTGGCCGACACGAAATGGCACTCGGTTTTTGCAGGGCGAGGCGGAGATGTTACCCCTTGATCAATAAATCAGCTCATTCGCGTCCAATGTCTTGGTGATGCCTCACCTCTACAATCACTCAATCTTTCACGTTGGTATATTCTGTAAGAACTAACCTTGGTGCTCGAGACGAGGCATACGATCTGATATGATTGCTTGAATGAGTTTATTCGATAGAAAAGCAGGTTGGAGCATGTGTCGAGAATGCGTCATCGGCCAGGTAGTCTCCACGCCTCCCCGCCCGACAGGGATTTGCACATTCCATTGCCCCATAAACGACTCGCGATGCCAAGAATATCCTCAGAGTTGAATGTGGTTACCTCGGCCTTGTTTTACCAACCGATGATCTTTATCTTTGATCTGGATCATTGATATAGGTCCACAGCAGTGCCAAGTCGTCAACCCTCGACGAATAGCTGAAATTACGCCGTCAGCCATTAGACATTACCGAATTCAAATTCGGGTGACGCTACTGACATAACCGAGAACACAGGTATTGACAGGGTATTGAACTTTCTACAGTCTTTTAAGTCCGGGGGCCTGGAGATTGAAACATGATGATTGGAACACGTTGGATTATATTCTTTACTATGACATTCCAGATCATTAGAATCAGGTGAGTCACCAGGACGCTGATGAGCATCCAGTGAACTTGCTCGTGGATCCTGGAAGCCTTGAAAAAATGGCCATGGGGTTCTTTCTCGACCGTCCCAATTGTGGTTACGTTGTTTACTGGTTCCACACGGTTGAATGATACATTCCCGGATCAAACCTTGATAATTTATTTTATGACATGCTTGGCGGATGACAGGTCAGATTCTGTAATTGACAGATGGCGCCAAGATACGACCAATAAGCGATGCTTCCCATACCTTGAATAGTATTAGATATGGCTTAAGGATTTACGTGGCATCCGACTCACAATTTTTTTCGATAATGATATAATATAAAAGCACTGTGCTTGACACACCGATCGATAATGAAGTCGATATATGGCCCTTGTCGCACAGTAGAGATACACTCCGTACCGACTTAGCTGTTAGGCTCCTCCAATCGGGCTACACCAACGAGGAAAACAGCTTGGGTGTTCAGGGTCACGACGCCGCAGAGTTCGGCGACCGCCCTTCAGAAGCTGATCTCAACTAGGCACGCGGCATGGGAGATCAAAACAAGTCGACATCTCGTGAGGACATACCGGGGTAAAATTCCATTTGTAGTTTATTTTGGCCCGTGACTTCGGAGTAGACTCTGCATTGACATCAAATCAGCACTCTTTAAGTTAAAATCGGTAGATTACCATCGAGCAGCAGCATACACATTGAACTCTGCAAACATCACTTCATGCGCTCAAATAAATAGACTTACATGAAAGGAACATACTTGGCGAACACACCATCAGATTTAAATCTATCGCCGTTGCTCATCTCCGCGGTTTTGAATTCGGAACTTTGTCTTGATAGCCGTTGCCTATATTGTTTGAGGGTTACTCGAAGCATCTTGAGCAGTGTTTTGCTTCAGCTAAAACTAAGTAGCTTACCGGACTATTCTTACCTCTCCAGTGCTCGAGCTCAACACCAGAGGCTGCATGGGCCCTTTCCCAGATCTCGGAGGATCAACCAACATCGACATACAGGTCTAAAAGCGATGCCACTCCCTTTCTCTATTTTGGGAACTCATAGGGGGTCGGAGATACCGCACTGTTCGAATACTTTCTGGGAGAGTTTGAATGAAGACTGCGGAGACTGCGGAATGCTCATTGGTGTTTATGGAAGTTTAACCCCGTCCCAAGTTTGTTAGTGACAAACACGAAAGCTTAGCAGGGGTTTGTCCGAATCGCGGTGGGCCCTGGAGAAAAAATTCGTTGTCGTTGAATTCGAAATTCGAGGGCCGGTACTAACGTACGTCATCTATGTCAATTGTGTCGCTGAGGCTGACAAAGTCACTCTGATCATACCTCGGGATTTGCAGTTTGCGATCGCTAAACGTGGGAGTGTTTAGGAACAACTGGTTGATTTGTTCTGCGATAGTGTAACCAACTTATGCATCCAATCCTCTAAGTCTGTATCCGCCGTGGCCTTGACTTCTATAATTGAGTAGGCTGACGACCCGGACACCCTAATAATGTAAGGGTATTAGGGGGGATAATTCCGAAAAAGGCCAGGGATACCTTCACCACAAAATCGCGGGTCTCGTCGTGAACCAGTGAGTTAGCACGTTCGGAAAGCCTGGGAGTATTTTGTGGGTGTCAATCCATCTTACGAGGAGGCGATTGAGGCTGGGGGCATTCTCTTTAGTCAATTATCTTATGATCTCTATGCCCGAATGATGCCTTTATATATATATATATATATCCTTAGATGACATACCCAGTTCGTAGTCTGCTTGGGAGATTTAATCCACAGGTTGTCACTGCACGTGCCGACACGCTTTAGAGGAAGGGAATACTGAGACAGGAGGGAACATTAGAGGCTACATCAAGATCTTGTTAGCCCATATTGAACCTACAAACTCAGTCTGTCCGACTAAGAAGTGTTCTACGTCTTGCAATGTCAGTAATCACCTACGGCGGTAAGGGATGATGTACCTGTACCCCTCATATGAATGGTCTTCATGAAGATCTCTATCATCAAGCGTAGTCTGTTGATTTCTCCTGAGTAACTTGAATACAGAGGCCGGTGATGGCAGGAACTGAGAAAACGAAGCATTCAGGGGTGCCGTGGATTAATCAAACACATGCTGCGTTGTGAGGCACATGGAAACGTAATAAGAAAAAGGGTGATACACTGATCACTGCACTAATATCTCTGAAAAAATCAATAATCAATTTCCCACGTAACCGTGGGTCGGTCATAAATACGGTGCAAATTTTGGCTAAGGAACGTTGAAATCGCGCCTCTAATGAATCCAATTATTTTCTAATATTCACCTAGTTATGAAGCCTTTTATAGCAATGAGACGCTGGCGTACCCTACCCAGGAATGTTGTTAGCATTATGACAGGCCAGACATGGTGGAATCAACGGAATCAATTAATAATTACACACACTTCTCTTAAGTGCATAATTAATAATTAACATTCTCAATAAACAATCAGATACGACGCAACTTCATAACTAAACTCAGCTGAGTAAAAACTGAGGGGAGGACAGTTGAAAATTCTCTACTCATTGGTTGGATGCGCTTTCTTCTCTCAGTCAAATTGTAACTTGACTTTGTACCTTGCTGATGGAAGACCTCCAAGAAGAAAGGAAGTCGAGCATGATCAATATACATTCCTTTACAGATACTGGGGTCATAATTATTCGCGTATATTTTACCTATTGAAAAATATCACTTCAACATTTTCCTCAGAGTCTTTGTCAACTTCAATAGTACCTATGAGAATAAAATAGCGTGAGGGACCATACTAGACTTCCACTTGATCTTCAGCGGCTCCCTTCTTGCTCAAACTCGACTGTCCAATCTGATTGGAATGAATGGTGGTAATACAGGAGATCACGGTCACTGGGCTCGTGAAGTGATTATTATGCAGGTTAAGGGAGGGTGATAACCCATTGAAAAAAATTTTGGTATGAGATACGACAGCCTCTATACTAGGCGTAGTCGGGAATTGGGTGAGAACGGTGGTGTCATCTTCGATGTTCGATTCCAGAAGTGTCACGACTCATCATGTCCTTGACTTCATTGAATATGCTACGACTTACCTTAGCGACGTGTATGGGATAGGAGGAGCTCGTCATGAGCGATGTATCAAGATAATGCATCAATACATGCCAAAGTAACTAAAACAATGAGCTTCAAAGTTGAGCATGAAGAAAAACAAATTCACTATCAGGATCATGATCGGGGTTTGTTGACAATCCCGATCATAATCCTGGATGGTGCATGCGCCTCCAACACTCAGCACTGGGCTAGTCAAAGCCAAAGACGCTATATATATCACAACTTATCAGGATATCATATTGGCAGTGAGAAAGGTGTATACATGACCTCTTAATATGGCAACAGCTTCTTCCGCCTCTTCCATGTTTAATCTTGATCTAGGCGATATCGGAACACAAGGCCTCTCGTGCCCTGCTTCTCGTGGGTATTTACACTCTAGACTAACTTAAATACGTGCACGGAGGCAGTTTTTGCAGACCCATTCCCAGCGAACGAAGCTGATGTTCAACCCCGACTCACAGCATCGCTGCTTGTGTCCTATCTGGTAATAGGCTGATGTTGCCCTACAGTAGAGGTAGTCCCGACGACGAAGGTGGGCTCTCATCAGGCCTGGCGGAGTGGCACAGCGGCGTCCGCCGTCCGCTCCCAAGACCGATAAGAGATCACCCGTGCCCGGCACGTGCCGAGATCGTGCAGACCCATGCACGTGACCGCGAATTTGGCTTCTGTCGCGCTGTTAATTGGATTCTTGACAAATGTTTCTCCCCCCGTCCATCTCGTCCGCATGAGGGTCCTTTGCGTCGCCGAAAAACCGTCCATATCAAAGTCCATAACCCAGATTCTTTCCGGTGGTCGGTACACTACGGTGGGTCTCCATTTCAACCACAAATACCCCCTTGTTTATACCGCATAAAGCACAACACCCAGTCAAAATTCGTCAAAAACTACGAGTTTGATTACCCACAGACCAACTCTTTCTTCACCGTTACTTGTGTGGCTGGACACTTGCTAGAGCATGACTTCACGGACGCGCATCGCAAATGGCACTCATGCAATCCTGGGGACCTTTTCGATGCTCCTGTCGAGTCAAAGGTCGGGCAGAACATGAAGCCCATAGAACAAAACTTGATGATTCAGGCGCGTCGAGCCGCTACTCTCATGATATGGACGGATTGTGACAGGGAGGGTGAGCATATCGGTACGGAGATCGTTTCTGTGTGTCGAAAGGCGAATCGAAATCTCGTGGTCAAAAGGGCGAGGTTCAGTGCCATCATCGCTCAGTGAGTTCTTTGATCGATGCAGTCACGAATTCTCATTCCCCGTTTCCCAGGCAAATACATCGCGCTGCACAACACCCCGTAGAACTTGATTTGGCGCAGGCAGATGCTGTCGAGGCGAGAATCCTCCTGGATCTCAGGATTGGAGCCGCATTTACTCGGATGCAAACTTTGTCACTTCAAACACAGGTCCAGCAGTTAGCTGAAAAGCTAGTGTCTTATGGTAAGTTGGTAAACCATCAATACTCTCTCTCGATCCTTGCTTATCCCAACGTCGAGGTCCATGCCAGTTTCCGACTCTAGGGTTTGTTGTTCAGCGGTACAATCAAGTAAGGAACTTTGTTCCTGAGGATTTCTGGTACATATTCCTATCATATACCTCAAATACTCCGACCGGCCGTGAAGAGACTACATTTAATTGGAGCAGAGGGCACCTCTTTGATGAGGCTGTCGTTGTCGTTCTTTATGAGCACGTTCTTGAATTCCCTGATGTCAGAGTCACCAAAGTCGTCAAGAAAGAAACGAAGAAATGGTACGAAAATTCATCTCTATATGGCGGACTATCCATCGACTATATTTAGGAAACCACTACCCTTGACCACCGTTGAGTTGCAGAAGGCAGGTTCTCGTCTTCTCAAAATGGCACCCAAGAAAGTCCTGGATGTATGTATGCCTTTAACATCTCTTACGCCGAATCCTCGCTCACTCACTCAACGCGCCTGGCAAGATTGCAGAAAAGCTTTATCAGCAGGGATTTGTTTCCTACCCGAGAACAGAGACCGATCAGTTTGACCCCCAATTTGACTTTATGACACTCATTCAGAAGCAAACGGCAGATGCCAACTGGGGAAATTTTGCTCAATCTCTCGAGCGAGGCGAGTTTAACTCACCTAGGAAAGGCAAACATGATGATAAGGCACACCCTCCCATCCATCCTACCGCACATGCTGGGAATTTAACCGGTGATGAGAAACGGGTGTACGAGTATATTACGAGGAGGTTCTTAGCTTGTTGTTCAAAGGACGCTGAAGGTTGGCAAACGACGGTCGATGTAGTATGCGGCGGAGAATTTTTCCATGCTACAGGTATACTCAAGTTTCTTGACTATGAAGATGTTCTCGCTGACTTCGTTAGGTCTTGTTATACGTAAGACAAATTACCTCGATGTTTACCCTTACGATAAATGGAGCGAACATCCATTACCCGAGTTCAAGGAGGGGGACTCTTTCCGCCCCACGTGTTGTGAAATGAGATCAGGGAAAACAAGCAAGCCGCATTTACTCACCGAGGCAGATTTGGTTTCTTTAATGGATAAGAACGGGATTGGTATGTGTGTTATTTTGGATTTAACAAGGGGGATTTCATGCGAAGTCGGCATTGTTCAGGCACGGATGCGACCATTGCGCAACATATACAAAACATCGTAGATCGTGAGTATGTCATCGAACGGATGGAAGGATCGACCAAGTATCTCGTGCCCTCGACTTTGGGAGTTGCGCTTGTGGAAGGGTATGATGAGATTGGTTTGGATCGAAGTGTCAGTAAACCTCAATTAAGACGTGAGGTATGTCTGCTTCTATGATCGGGTACATGCATCCATATGTGCTTGAAAACTGATGTTTGATGCATTATGAGACTGAGAGGAGGATGGTCCTTGTCGGTCAACGAACCATTACGAAGCAAGCGATGTTGGATCAGGCGTTGGAACAGTATAAAGAGATGTTCCGCGTGGTGAAAGAGAACTGGGGGGCTGTTGTTCGGGTATGTTGAGGCACTTATCCTCTGTCATTCTGGTTAACTGTCTGCGTTTAGAATGTGAGGCAATATCTTGACAGCGGTGGGAATGATAATGTCGCTTTAGAGCCCAGAAACGGAGATGGAGGAGGCCACAATAACGACAACGACAGAGGTGATCACAATGGTGGTGGTGGTGGTGGCAGGGGCGGTGGCGGTGGCGGTGGCAATGGCGGTGGCGGACAAGGCGGAAATAGGGGGAGGGGAACAAACGCACCTACATCACGAAGAACTCGTGGAGGACGTACCGGAGGAAACGCGTCTCCTGAGGTGATTGATGTGGATATGGATGATAGTAAGAAGCAAAACACCGATCTTTACTCGTAGTGATCTAACATACCATAGGACCTGCGTTCCCAACTACGTCATTCTCATCAAGGCCGTCAGTGGCATCAACTTCGTCTTCCACGACAATGGTTACACAAAGAGCGACAACCTCCCGGTCGTCACCCGGCGTTTCTGATCCGAACGTACATTGTGGTTGTGGGTTACCTGCGATGAAGAAAAAAAACACTGTATCGGGGATTAATAGTAGCGGAAGGGAGTACTTTATGTGCTCTAGAGATTCTTGCGGATTTTGGAAGTGGGCGGATGATGTAGGCTCTGGTTCGGGATCTGGCACTGGATCGTTGGTACCAGCGAAGCGAACGTTTCCGCAGGTGGGAGTTTGTATTCGATCAATCCAGTGATATGAAGTGCTCATGCCCCTTTTCATTTTCTCTTTTCTTGTGATTTAGGCAAACAATGATCCTACTCAAACGGCCAAGATGTGCAAATGCGGAGTACCGAGTTTACTTTTAACAGTATCGAAGGAAGGCCTGAATCAGGGAAGGCAATTCTGGAGATGTCCGAATGGCCAAAGTGTTGGCGATTGCCAGTTTTTTGAGTGGTACGATGAGCCACCCAGACAAAATAGTGGTGCGTCGGGTAGTGGAGGCGCTGGAGATGGATCATGTTTTAAGGTTAGTATTAAGTCTGCCTGCTTAGCCTTTGTCTTGATAAAGCGTCTTCAAAGTGTGGTCAACAAGGGCATTGGTCAAATAGTGAGCACTTCATTTAGCGCCGATTTGTTATCATTTCATGTTGATGGTACGGAATCAAGATTGTCCCAGTCAGAATAATGATGGTTTGAATAAACGACCCCGAAGTTTTGGAACTGGACTTGCGATCAATGAGGCTACCGGAGGTGACAAGACATGTTTCAAATGTGGGAAGGAAGGGCATTTTGCATCAGGTCAGAAAGGATTGATAGAAAGATGTGGAAGCGATTGACTGATCGATCATTCGATGTGTGTCTGACAGCGTGTCCTAGTCTTTTTTCGGGTGCTGGGGCCAATCCGAGTGGAGGCAACGGCGTGAGTGGGGCACGCCGATGTTTCACGTGTGGACAAGAGGGCCACTGGGCCAATGGTGAGAGTAAAATCAATTGATCACAGTAACCGGGACATGAAACGTTTTTTTTTTAGCTTGTCCGACTACTTCGGGATCGAAATATAATAATAGTGGGACAACAAGTACCAATACGAGTGGGAGAGGTGGAAGGGGTGGGAAGGCAAAACGTGGTCGAGAACGGGCGGCTTCGGCAAGTTCAACGAGTACGACAAATAAAAAGAAGAGAGGAAAGCCACCGAAAAAATCGACCTTTTCCGCTGCTGATGGGTACTAACGCGGACAAGGCCAAGTTTATCACGTTCCCAACTCCTACCTAACTGCACGCAAATCCGAGGAGGCCTTGCTGACCTGTGTATCGATATGGTGGTATGATGGGACTGATGTCATTGCTGAAAGTGCCGCTGGATCCTGCGCACCCTGGTTCTTGGTTTGTATTTCCAGACAAGTGATGTGGGCATGCCCCTTTGATTTTGAGTTGATGTAAGAATAAGAACAGAGTAGGTGCCGGTTGGGATTGGGTTGGTCACTTTTTACAATAGCCTTCATTATGAACGCATTGCTTCAAACGGCATATCGATGTATCTTATGTGGCTTATAACCCCGTTATTTCGCTATCAGGGTTTACGCTTTAGAACGCTTGTACCATTATTCCGGATTTTCTTCCTCCGTGATCTTTGGAAAATGTGCTGAATAGCTAGGCTGAATTGGGTATACAGAAGGTTGTGTTCAGGGTCGTGGGAGCGACCAACTATTTCCAAGTTCAGTATCAGGCACCCCACGGTGTCACATCTTTCGTCGTTCTGTGTCTTGTTTTGGCTGTGACATCGTTATTAAAACGATCAACGTCTACATTGTCAGTCTTCAACCCTCATTCATTGAAAAGTCACCGTTCTACGGATCGGCTTGTTGCCGTGGCCATTGCGAAGGTTCAGGCCTGCTTAATAGTTCAACGAAAGCTGGAGCTTTCCATTTCTTCTTCATTTTACTGTCCGATCTCGGGGAGCTTGAATTGTTCTCGCTCATACTGGGTCTTCTTGTACCCCCGTTTAATATTCGTTGCCTCGAGGACCCTCATCTCTCTTCATTCTTATTCAGTGATATGGTTCGCAAAACCGACTCGTGTTAGGAAACCAACGTTTTTCAGAGAAAGGCTATTTGATATACATCACCATCCATTGTGGGATAAGTATCGTGGTACTGCCAAGAGGTGAATTGTAAGCCGACATCATACGTGCATCCTGCCACTACTTCACTCCGTTTGGCCAGGATGCCTTGACTTCGACATCATGTGGAAGCAATACAAACTGATATACACTAATGGCTCTAGAATTAGTCCCTGAATCAAGGGTTGACAGACGCGGGTAGGCTCGTATATAATATAGTGTGTTTTCAGTAGGTTAGTCACTTCTTGGCTGTGTCGTCTCGCTAATCCCCCTGCTTGGTCCACCTAGCGTTCTAGTGACTTGGAATTGCTTACCTCCGCCGAGCTTTATAGTCAATATAAAAGCTGACTGCGCCCGTGGCTCACCTCCGCTCCGCGCCTTTTCCAAGCCCTCCATCTTCTTTCGTAGCCTAGTCCCTTGAAGACGACATGTCGATTGAAAAGGAGAAACTCGACATTGAAAATTCGCCGCCGCTCAGCTTTAGCAGGAAAGAAGGCGGGCATGAATTGGATTCTGAGGCGAGAAGACGGAAGGTATTAAGGAAGATGGATTGGCATTTGTTGCCTTTCATTTCCTTTCTATATTTCTTGTCATTCTTGTGAGTATATGTATCGTTCCACACCAAGTAGTGGTTTGCTAACAGAGTGTCAGGGATCGTTCTAATATCGGTTAGCGATCTATGCGATCCATTAAATCTCAAGAGTTGACACCCCCTATCATTCAAGGTAATGCACGTGTGGCTGGTATGGCTCAAGATGTGGGACTTACGGGGCTGAAATACAATGTGGTATGTTGACATGATGACATGTTCCTGCCGCTGGCATGCTGTCAGTTCTGACTTGATTAATGAATGAACAGGTCGCCGCAGTTTTTTTTGTGAGTTTGGAAATTTTAAATTCCGCTTCACGAGCGAGGTGGTGATAATGAGGCTACAGATTCCTTATGCGCTTGCCGAAGTGCCTTCGTAAGTTAATCATTTCGGGGAAATTGACGGGATTCTATTGACACATTTTTTGTCAGGAATATCTGCCTCAAGCTTGTTCGCCCTTCGTTGTGGAGTATGAATCGCTTTGACGGTGAAGCAAGGAGAAACTGATTTTAGTCTACAGTTCCTTCCATCATGCTTGCTTGGGGAATCGTGATGACCTTAATGTGCCTTTGTAACACGTACAAAAGTCTCATAGTGTCAGTAACTCCGTTAGAGATTCGAGAGCGGACCCTGACGCGCAGGATCTGACAGTGCTAGATTCTTCCTCGGTCTTGCAGAAGCCGGTCTATTCCCTGGCGTAAGTTGTCCAAGCTCACTTATCTTTTACCGTTGTGGTACCGAAACCCAATCTTAGGTTACATTCTACCTCGCCCTTTGGTATCGAAGGCGTGATTTGGGAAGACGGATAGCAATATTTTTTTCAGCTGCGACTGTTGCTGGTGCATTTAGTGGGCTGCTTGCTTTTGGTATTGAAAAAATGGAAGGTTTGGGTGGGCTACATGGATGGCAATGGATTGTAAGAAAATCTCCACTGCAGTCTTCAAGAGAAGATTACTGATTATTGATCAAGTTCTGCCTTGAGGGTCTTTTGACCGTCATTACGGCTTTGCTCAGTTATTTCTTTATGTATGACGTGAGTTCATTCTTACTCCAATTGATCGCTAATTCAGGATTTGTCTGTGTCTGTAGTATCCCGAAACTGCTAGCTTCTTGACAGAAGAGGACAGACGAATTTTATCTACTATGTTGAAGGAAGATCAGCAAGGAATGGCAAAACACTTTGAATGGAAGTTTGTAGTACAAACGCTCACAGACTACAAAACGTATGTGCTGGTCGGTATTTACCTCGGTATGTTTATATAAATATGAAGTTACTCTCACTGAAGTCTTTGCAGGACTACTTATTCCTGCGTACGCAGTCGCACTATTCACTCCTGTCATCGTCAACACACTCGGCTTCTCGGCTGCAGACTCGCAACTTCTCTGCGTCCCACCCTTCGCCGCTGGTTGCATTGCCACGATCGCGTTTGGTGTATATTCTGATAAGGTTAACCGCCGAGGACTCTTCGTTATCGGAGGGTGCATCATATCGATGATGGGATTCCTCATTCTTTACGTGCAAAACCGTTCCGGAGTGTCATACTTTGGAGCGTTCCTCGCCGCGATGGGTATATCCCCCACAATACCTGTTCTATTGGCCTGGGCAAGCAATGCGGTGGGTGGAGATGTGCAAAAGGGGGTCACTGTGGCGATGGTCATTGGAATTGGAAACTTAGGGGGCATTTGCTCTTCATTTATTTATATATCACCACCGAGGTTTTTCGAAGGGCACGGAACTTGTATGGGTTGTCTGGGATTTTCGTGAGTAATACCATTCGCATCAGGGAATCAGATACCTTAAACTGAAATCCTCAGGATTGTTCTCAGTATTTTTGCAATATGGGACTACAATCGATTGAATGCGAAGAAAACGGCACTTTGCAAAAAAGAACAGATCGATGAGAGTCGCGTCCTGGAATTCTCACATATGGGCAATGAGAGTCCCTTGTTCAGGTGAGCTCACCCACCAGTCAATCCATTAACTATCTAATTGGGGCAGATATACTCTATAATTACGTATAAAATAGTATATTGCTATCGCCTAGATATTATGTACTTCAAGTCATGTTAGTCAACTACATACGCTTCGAAGAGAGTTAATGTATTGCCACATCTGTGTGTTCTGATTGATTATCAGAGTCATTTGTTCAACAAGAATAGAGTGGCGGGTGCATTAGCTCGGCGCAGCGTGAAGATCCGCCGGCTGACAGTTTAAGCAAGAAAAATTTTCCATAAAGTGCAGCGGGGACCCGCTGGGTGGTCAAGGAGAATCCGAACTTCGTATCAGTAAACCGTATTTTTAGCTAGTAACCGTGAGAGTAAAAGCCGAACCCGGTAAAGGAGGGAGTCATGTGTAGAGAGCCATGTGATTAATGTCCCGAGTCGAGTCTCAGACGAAGTTCCGTTATGGATTCGGAGTAGGGCTGGACGGAGAGCCGGGGCCAAAACTCCTTTCAATAAATAATCTGCTCCATTCACCCAGCCTCTTTCACTTTCACTATCATGTCTCACGGAGTTGTAATTCACTCAAAGGTCGCTCCCAAAGCTCAGGAGGAGCTCTTTACTGAAGATGCCCTCAAATTCCTTTCTGCTTTACACAAGACCTTTGATTCCACTCGTCAAAGTCTCCTTATTGCCCGTGAGGACGCCCAGCGCCGGTACGACTCCGGTATGCCTCTAGACTTCCCCCCTGAGACGGCTCATATCCGTGCCGATCCGTCCTGGCACTGCGCTCCCCCTGCTCCTGGCCTTGAAGATCGGCGCGTTGAAATTACGGGGCCTACGGATAGGAAGATGGTCATTAATGCATTAAATAGTGGAGCGAAGACGTTCATGGCTGATTTTGAAGGCAAGCAATGTTCAGATCGAACTAATTAGATCTTCTTTGACCTGCCACTTAGACTCCAGTTCTCCCACATTTGCCAACATGATCAATGGACAGGCCAATCTACGCGATGCTATTCGTCGGGAAATTGATTTCGAATCTGGCGGCAAGCAGTATAAACTTTCTGAAAATCCCGCCGTTCTGATTGTGCGGTGAGTGACAACTGCATGTGTCTCTGAATTTCGGATGTCTGATCAATGGTGTTGGTAGTCCTCGAGGTTGGCACCTAGATGAGCCTCGAGTCACTGTCGATAACCAACCTATGTCTGGCTCTATCTTCGATTTCGCCCTGTACTTCTTCCATAGCGCAAAGGAACTCGTCAAACGGGGATCCGGGCCTTACTTCTATCTTCCCAAGATGGAGCATTATCTAGAAGCCCGTCTTTGGAACGATATTTTCTCCTTTTCCCAGTCTTACATCGGGCTTCCGTTGAACACTATTCGAGCAACAGTTCTGATAGAAACCATCCCTGCTGCTTTCCAGATGGAAGAAATCCTCTTCGAACTTCGCAATCACTCATCTGGTCTGAACTGTGGACGGTAAGAAGTTCATATGACGTCACAGACTGCTCTCACGCATTTATAATCAGGTGGGACTATATTTTCAGCTTCATTAAGAAGCGGAGAGCAGACCGTGGCGCGGTGCTTCCAGATCGCAAAGATGTTACCATGACCGTTCATTTTATGGATTCATACGTTAGGCTTCTCATCCAGACTTGTCACCGGCGCAAAGTTGCAGCTATGGGTGGGATGTCTGCCCAGATTCCAATCAAAAATGATCCTAAAGCCAACGGAATCGCAATGGATAAAGTGCGCGCCGATAAGCTTCGCGAAGTTACCGCTGGTCATGATGGAACTTGGATTGCTCATCCTCTTATCGGGCCTATTGCACGCGAAATATTCGACCAGCACATGCTTGGGCCTAATCAGGTACTAATTCCTGGTCATCTTCTGCTGTTTTGTTCCTGAATTCTTCGCACACCAGTACCATAATCTTAGGCTTGACGTCAAGGTCGCTGCTGCGGACCTCTTAAATCCCAAAGTTCCAGGGAAGATTACGGTTGCGGGTATTCGTGAAAATGTTTCTACTTGCCTCGCCTACACGGCGGCGTGGGTCGGCGGCAATGGTTGCATTCCACTCAATTACCTCATGGAAGATGCAGCGACTGCAGAAATTACTCGTGTCCAGCTCTGGCAATGGGTCAAATACGGTCTTCGTGCTGAGAACGGCCAATTGATCACTGCCGACTATGTTGACGAAATCATTAGGGAGTTGTCTCCGACTATAAACAAGATAGTCGCGGGGGTGAAGGGGGAGCATGTGAAGCTGGCTGAAGATTATCTGAAGTTGCAGATCAGAAAACAATGGCCGAGCGAGTTTTTGACAAGTGACCTGATGCCATACTTGGCGATTGCCGATGGCGTTGAGCCACAATTCCAAAGGGCTTCCCTTTAGTTCTTTTTCCTTTTCTTATGAATATTCTACTGCCTTTCTATTCACGCGCAATCATTTTCATCGCCCCATGCAAACAAAAGCTCCCACTTTTGTGCTGGCATTTACTATGTTGATCCATACTCAGCCCCTGTACGAGTACCATAAATGTTGCTTTTAGATACGGTTTTCAATTCGACTGGTGATACCATTCAGTAAACGGATTGATCGCAAGTTCAGGTAGAATCGTGCGCCGCGCTGTGAGGGAAACTCTACAGCCCGGGCTTATCGAGACTACTTAAATGCCAGCTTGGCCAAGGAAGCCAACGTAAATTGACTTGAGGTCAACGATAGTGACGCGACTACCAGCAATTGCTCCTGGGTACAAGGCAGAGTCACTCGTTTAGCGTATCTTCAAATTTATTTGTTTCGTTGGGAATCTTGATCACTATTCAGGTATCCTTCGCCCTCCGCAACGCTACGGTCTTAGTGACTTTCCCTTGATAGACAATGCCAGCATAATGAAGGCCATTTAAATGCGGGTGGGCTCGCCGCAACTATCCAAATAGATGAACGAAGTGGCTTGGTGTTCATAGTCTTGATTTGAGCTCTGGCCCCACAACCTTGTTCAGGTAACAGTCAACTTGCCCGACTACAATAATTTTCTTGTATTACACATATCAGTGAAATCAAGTCGAGCCACCAGCAGTTCTTTCAGCAGTCAATCTCGGATGTTTTCCCATCTTGGCTATCCAAGTATCTTCCAATCTCGGGTTCGTCTTTTTTGTTGGGTCATAGAGATAGAATCGTCTCCTTTCGTATTCTTCATCCTTTTCCAATCCATAAAAATATATCTCCTCCTCCAGATAATCGATCCTCATGTACCCCTGAAATGATTGTGAATTCAGCTCTATTCTCTTCTCGCGCGCTTTCTTCATCGCCACCATTTTCCGCTCACCAGCGTTTCCATTGTTACAAATCACGGCCCAATCGATTTCTTGCAACGGTTGATAGAATAACCTATGAACGGCGGTCCAGACATCCTCCACACTGATAGCGACCTGGCTATAAATTTCCTCCGTCCAGGGAAAATTCTTCCCAATCAGTCGGATGCTCCTGGTGTTTGTACACATCGCATGCACATCTTTATACCTTGAATAAAAAGAAGTGGTGATCTCCCGACCCGGCCTGTTTGTTGCATAGTATCGGATGGGTGTAACGTTGGCTTCAAGGATACAATTCAACGTCGGCCATCTTCTCGAATAGCCCGCAGCTAAAAGGGGTGTAAATGTTGCCCGGAATAGCTAGGTCGAATGCTTACGGTTATAAGGTTCGGGTGCCAGTAACGGATCGGAGGGTCCAAGTTTCTTGAACGCAGGAACTAGTTGTTCCACCGAAGGTTCGGGCTGAGAAGTTCGTGACCGCTCGCGGTGCCCACGTCCAGGGGCATCAAAATTACGTTCTGGATCCCCCCCTCCGTGACCATGTGCTTCAGATACGCTACTGCGACGACTGGGCCTCGGCGGGATGAATGGCTGAAAATCCGATTGGGCCTGGTGGTTGACAGAGTGAGCCCATGCGGACCCTGTATTGGTAGGAGGTTCCCCGGTGGGATCTGATGGACGAGAAGGCACCCTGGGAGGAGCTTGGGGGCGAGAGGGTGCCCATGCCAGGCCTTGATTATGAGGGGGTGCCCAATTTGCAGCCTGATTCTGTGGAGGTGCCCAAGCTGGGGCACGCACGTTAGGAGCTGCATATCCAGGAGCTAGAGGTGGTGGCCTTGGAGGAAGTTGCCCATAATAATATTGGTACGACATGATGTCAGGCCTATAGCGTACAGATGTGAGGTATTCGAATGCAGGGAATCCCAGCAGAGTATATGATGGGGACTCTCCAGAAGAAGACTAAGAAGAATTGTCGATCGACGTCGGAGGGCAGGCCTACAGCTGGTAGATATCGACGACTGAGATGGATAAGCCCTGAATAAGTTCGTCATAGTCCTCACCCCGGTGCTTTTGAGGCCCGTTTTCAATGCTTCTGTGCCTCAAGGCCGCATGCCTTGTACCCGTGACAGAAGTCGTTTGATCGATCTTGGAGTTATACCACCCGTCAAATTAGCGGCAACACCAGTGATATTCCTGGAAAATGAGCAGAGCGTGGTCATTAGAAGGGCGCTGTTTCTCGAATTCTGATGAGGCGAAGCTACAAAATGCTCATAAAGTACTGGAGGCAGCTGTTCCAAACATTTGGCGTTCATATAGCTGGGCGTCTAGTATATAAACAGGATTCCCATATTGGATTGCTTGTTCCTCCGAGTTCGTCGCTACAGTCAATTGCGGAGCGGCCATCACCGTGAGAAGAAAACAACAAATTTTGGAAGAGGGTGACTCGTCTCGTGCTCGTCTCATGTTTGCCATACCATTTGAATACTGGGACTCCAGCATTCAAAATTGCCATCCTAGGTGACTATGTTGTAGAATAACAAATAACTATATGCCTATACAATGGCGACATATGCAATACCACGATCTTCAGTATCATAACCCCCCCGGAACGTCTTGATTTCCAGCGTCGCTAAAATTTTGAAGCTGGTTTTCGCTCTGGATTAGAAACTATAATATGTGGTTGAGATTTCAAATATGGTGCATCCATGTAGTATGAGTTGATAAGGATTAGGGAAGAATCGACAGGCAGGACCGAGGTTTTGATTCCTGAAACACTTGCTACAGGGCCAATCCCCTCCATGTCGTCGCTGCTCCCACTTTGATATTTGAGCACTGGAGCATCAGCTGTTGATATATACCCCCTGGGTGGCACAAGTGAGTACCTGAACAGCAAGCCTGCTGCGCTTCGACCATTGTACATGGTGAACTAAGCTTGAAGTCATGCTCAGGGACTGTTCCTGCGCAAGGTACATGACGTAGTAATGCTCCGATTCTATGTTCTGGTTAAGAAGCTTGACCTTCAGCTACAAGTACTAGCGTTGATTAAGCGCAGTTGTGAAGGAGTTCAGGCTCAGTTGTGTGATATCCCATTTTGAATCTAGGGACTACGGCATTGTAGGCTAGAAGTCAATTACGATTGTTTAGCGACGTTCGTGAGAGAAGATTGGGCGCTGCATTCTGCTCATAATACTTGATCAACACTAGGTAGCTCAAAAATATCCGAAGGCACAGATCATATAAGTATATACAACCGCCCAGCTGTCAAATTCGGAAGTCAGAGAAGTGACATACAGACGCCACACAAACGCAAGCGTTCGTTCAGCGGCGAGATAAACTAGTTCGTATGTAACTTCTGTTCGTTTATAAAGCGTTTCATCCCTGGAGAAGATAACTATAATAGCTGGTAAGAGTTCAGTAAACTCAAATAGCATCGATAAAGGACTTCAGGTAATCTGTAACCAAAGCACCGGATACATTTCTGCCTCTTAGAGGAAGAGTTACCTTTTAATGAACGCAACTTCCTAAAAATCACTTCGGTCATAACAAAGTTCACAACCTGGGTCTCGAGAATCAGCGCCCATACTTTATCTGCAAGCCGCATTAAGATCCCTCGCCGCAAGACAGTGCCACAATCGTAATCCTTCTTATATCAGTACTATCATCAATCACGCTTTTCCAGCTCGGGCTAGCCTTCTTTCTCAGAACATGCTCATACCCTTGTCGGTGGCAAAACCATCACCCAAGCAGTTCGAGACCGTTAGTCGAGAATTCACATGGTCAGTAGGTGGCGTATTGATTTCGGTAACTGTTCGCGGGTGTGTCTTTCAATAGATCAGCGAGCATCATAGTTACGCCCTGGATTTGTTCCCGACCTCGGAGGCCTGATTTTATCGATGTTATCTTTATCACTCACGGTGTCACAAGTTTTAAGATCCGGCCCACTGAATATTCCAAATAAGAGTTTATTCCGGTGCAGCTGGATCAGGGATGGGAAAGAAAACGCCGCTTTGAGTCCGGTGATTGTTGGAGACATAAGGCCCACATGGGGAACATAACTGAGACGTCTCAGACACCAGTGATATTGAATGATGAGGGTTCCGGGTATACCCCGAGCGTACGACAGGTGAATTACCACTCACTTGTTGAAGTTGTAACACTGTTGACCACTCAAACCTGAATACCTTTATTTAAACAGCCTTATCGAACTGAAGCCTGCCGTGGACCTGGGTTAGGAGTACACAATCGCTATCACAGTCGTCGTCACGTTTCCCAAGTGAGGGGAAGGCGCACACAGATAGCCAGCTATGACGCACCGCGAAGCTGAGTTTAGCTAAATGAATGTTGTTTAGCGTACAATAACTGCGATCAGTTGGAACAGAAGAGCGTAAATCGTTGTACTTGTTCAAAGACATGAAGAGGATATGAATCAACTTCGGATAATGTGAAATGCCATGTACTTAAGAGGGACGCGCAGTGTGGGTAAAAGAGAAGAAATCAGTTCGGTGCCTGTCAAAGGGCAATAAGCTACTCGTGACCAGTGATCAACAGGGTAGACCTAATCTGTACATACCCCCGAAACGAACCAGTGCGGAGATGTCCGTTAGTAGTAAACCAACAAACCTTCTAGCAGAACGCGTGTCGAGTGATTCAAATTTATATTCAAAAAAAAAATCATCAATGATGCTCAATTAAATATAACAAGAGGGTTGAACATATTGAACATCGTGGTTTTGGGACATTCCTCGGACATTTCACTACGTATTTCAGAACAGGGTCAAATCTCGTGTTTTTGTAAGTGCGAAACTTTATTTTCTTTGTCTTTCTAGGGAGCGTTATTCCCGTCTTATCATTCGTCTGTAAGTAAGAGGGGTTGTTAATAGAACGAGAAGAAGCTAATGGGTGGAGCACTTTATCGTGGGCTTCCAACTGCTAACGGACTACGGAACGATGTCCCTGGCCCTACTTCAACACACCATCAAGCCACACGTATGGTTACAGGTTGAACATAAGAGGAGAAGATGATCGATGATCGATGAGATCCGCCAAACATAATAGAAAAAAGAACGCACGCCCTCTTCATGATCAGCACAACCAGCACCCTACATTTGTTCCATCCAGGAATCTTCCGTTGAGAGAAGTCAGAAACCCGTAAGGGAACCGGACTCTGTTGTCCTTTTGGCAATACAACAAAACAATATCAAAGCAACTTGTATGTAAAAGTAGTGGGACCTCGTGATGTTTTCTTCGTCGGCTATCTATCTTGACATCTCAAGCAAAAGGCCAACAATGATCTTTGGCTTGGTCTTCGGTGGGTAGATTTATTAAAAAAACTTCACTCCCCCAAATGATAGGCGGTGAACAACTCGTGATGGAAACAGAAGAAATGTCATAGTAGCATGTTCTACACACTATGAATGTTCTAAACAAAAACCGTTGTGTTCTCACTCGGTTAGAAAGAAAAAATTTTCCTACACAAAACGGGTAAGGGCGGGGGTTGCGGAGTTGTACGGGACGACGATGTCCACAGCCAAGGTTTGTGGTGATAGTCATCAATGCCCCGAGACCATGATCACGTCTCCGAAATCACCTATACGTCCCGAACGGATACTTCTGAATACTAAGCACTCCAAAAAGTACTAGTTCATTTCCGACCCCGCTCGAAATCAATCACGAAACATACAGCAAGCTGGAGAACCCGTTCCGTGTTCCCCGAAAACAACCATTAGGAGAAAGGCATAGCGTTGACTGGTTCACGTCAATATGTACTAACTTTGGATTGGGGGGGGTTGTCAATCAAGAGTACGACATTTCATGTCGTACTATTAAGCACAGCAATGGATTGAAGAGAAAAAAACGGGGGTCTTACCAGACTTGTACAGGACATGTGCTTATAATCCAAAAGGGAATCAAACCAGGCCATTTGTAGCGGCGTATGATCTATGAAGGGGGTTGCAACTACCAGCTGTATGACTCGATCGTCGGCTAGAGTATATTATTGATCACAGTGTCACGCCACAAACCCATCTGAAATCCTTTATAATCTTTCTCATCAGCCTCCAACTCTATCTATCGAGTTCATATGATCTTATTAACGGAACATAGGTCCGAAGAGTTGGACAGCATTAATGCTGAGAGTCGTGGCTTTTACCATCAGGAAGAGTTAACGGATCCACTGCTCCCTCGGAACGAGTCTTTCCGAGCAAAACGTACGAGATGGGTTCATCGTTGTTCCCTTCCACCGTTACGGTCCCGAATTGAGAAGGTGAGAAGTCTTTCTATGTGTGTCTTCCATCCGTTCGTCTTGAAAACATTCACCTTCTAGAGGTTTCGGCAACATAGTGGCTATCATTCGAAGTGTGAAAACCCACTACTCCGTCGGAGTAGGCTATATCCATTTTCGAGTAACCGCTATAGAAAAAATAGTAATTTATTCTTCTCCCCCCCCTCTTTATTGCTCGAACCACGGAGAGTGAGAAATTCGAGGGTGTCGGTAACGCAGCCAAGTCAGGACGATTTAACGAATCTGTTGCTCATTCGGCACAGGTCTGACCCATTTCGAGTAGCTGCTTGGTAAAAGCCGTTCTCCCTCTGTCCTTTAACCACGGAGAATGTGAAATCAAGAAGTCTTTACCAATTATTTTTATTTTATTTTATTTTATTTTATTTTATCGGAATCGTGGCTTTCGGTAGCGCAGCCAAGCCCGGGTCACACACACAGCCTCACACAAGTACGAAGGAAGGGCCCACCTGCTCAGCCTTCGGCAGAACCCAATATGAGCCCCGCAGTATTCTTTCGTGAAAGAAACTTCATTAGCACTTTGGCTAATCCGTTTCTCCCTCGTGTGCACAGGCTTGGCCAAGTCCGGATCGAGTGCAGGCCATTTTGAAAAAAAGCTGTTTTTTTCCAGGTTACTCTTCTCTTTCAGTACAGTACCGGTTTTCGGGTTCGAAGGGCGTTTTTAAACTTTCTTCTCGAGGTTTTCGCTGTACGGTAGTAGGTACGATCACCGAGGGTTGTTCATACAATCTCGTAGATCTCAACTCCCACAGTGACTAATCCCGAGTGTTGACCGACTCACACCACCTGTCACCTTGTGAAAAAGAAAAAAAAATTCCCGAATCTGTCCGTTCTGAGCGCCCTCACTGAGTCAAACAATTTCACTAATCACAACTCCATAAAACTATCTTTGGGAAGATTTTCGAGGGACAAGATCATGTAGTTGTGCATCGCCACGCAAATCATCTATTTATTTATTTTTTTAATATTAGAGGGGTGAGGGGGGAAGGTTGGAGTGATTTCAATTGAAGAATTAAAGAAGATCATTCCTGTTAATTTGACATACTTCGTACCATCGCCACTAACGACTCCGAGGGACATTGTCAGGACATTGCACACTTTGTATTATGTACATAGCGAACAACAAGCCAAGGAGAAATCAAGTGATCGACCCATGAAATTTTTTTCATCTCCGTCTCTCCTCCCCCCCCAAGGGGTGCCAAATCTCTCCACTCCACACTCCACTCCACCTCGCTAAACTGTGAAAGTCTTTCTCTATAGAAGAACTTCTTTTTTTGAGATAAGATACCAGATGATCAGCCTTGCCCCCCTCCACCAAAAGATTTAAAAACGACGAAACACTCATTCACGACCTCTCAACCAAATAAAAGGTAAAAAAGAAAGCAAAGGAAGAGTTCGCGTTTTCTCATGACGTTTAGGGTCTTCATATTCAACAAAAAAAGGTTTGTCTAATCTTTTTCCCTGATACCATCTCCTTCCTGATCTCCTTCCTTTCTTCCACATGTATATTATTACCCGTTATGCCAAAAAAAAACCCACACTCTACACTACACCACTCACCCCGCCTTATCACCCCTTCCTCCCTACCATAAACCATATATCTCCAAGAGACATTCAACAGATGTAGAAAACCACCACATAGGCTCTCGGCTTATCAATTTTTGGTATACATGATCACAAGAACAAAAAAAAAAATCGAACTCCTTCCAAAGTAAAGTACCGAAAATACCCATAGCGCATATCATAGAAGAAATGCCTAGATGTCACCAAGATCCAATGTCCTTCCATTCCGAAAATCTCTCATCGGCTCAGATTCCCATACCAACCCAATCCCAACCGCGGAGACACCCAAAACCTGTGCCGCATCTTGCCAAATCACTCCCACAACACCTATGATGGGTAAAGATATCCCAAAAGATGGTACGAGTTTTCTCTCTGCTCAAATTCGTAATCACAGCAACATACATATATAGACTTCCTCCCAGGCCTTTGTACCTTGTGAAAATAGAAATGAAGAACCCGCAAGCGCACCGCACTACACCCAATATCCCATTAAGAGACCCTCTAATCTCCCCCGCACACTGCCTCATTTCGAATCACAAGACATTTTGTTTTCAGTATTCGGATGTATTACTAAACTTAATAATAATCTTTTCTACTACTACAACAATTGCGGGACGAACTGCCCCCCAAACTCACTAGCGGGTGGATAGGGGGCTTAATTTTTCTAGAATAAAAGCAACGTCTGCGGAAGTTTTTAATCAAAGGAAGCAAAAGAAAAGCACAAAAAACCTATCAAAAGTTTTTTTAGAGTAAGAGAAGGACGAAGAGACATTAAGATCGAAAGAGCAAAGAAAACTATTGGCACAGTTTATTTCAAGTAATTAAAAGAAAAAATCCCCCTGGTTAACCGAAAAAAAATACATTTTCCAAACCAAAAAAGAAGACCGAAAACAAGAACTCTAAAAAGCATGTGTTGCGTAGCGACAAAACAACAAAACGAGCGTCCGGTAGAGAAGGACCCTAGAAAAGACAAGAGAGGCATATTGGATGCATAGAGATACAAGAGTTGTAGCGGACGATGAGTGAATGCATGCGATCATAACCATAGACAGAGTAAGAAAAGAAGGAGCATCAAGACTAGCCCATAGAAGCCGAAAAAGAGAGATGGTTCGAAAAGACGGTACAACTTTAAGCCACGCTCGTCGTTGTTGGATTCGAGTTTCCATGAGCGACAGGATTGTTCGTGCCCATTCCGACGAACAGTCTCCTGGCCCAGGTGCCAATGATATTTCTTCCCCGTTTAAGCTCATCCGCTCTAGCATCATCATCGTTGAGACAGTCGTTTTCGTCGTCGTCCACGCCGTTGGGAGGCATGCCGAGACCTTCTACAGCAGCGAAACTTACATAACCCTCCATTCTCCGGCATGTCTCGCTTGCCTTGCGAGCGTTGAACGTGTTAGTGACAGCTGCGGCGGCGGCGATGTTGAGATCTAGCCGCTCGACACTGCCAATTTCGAGCTCTCGCCGCTTATGGGGGTGCATATATGGACTGGAGAGGAGAGGCGGAGTAGGGGGCGGCGTCAATAGGCGCACATCATCGGGATCCACATAGGCCTCGTTCTGGTGGTTGGGATTCAGCACGGGGGAGACGTCGGCGGTCAGGGGAGGAGTGAAGACGGCCATCCCTGAGCCCGAAGAATCGTTCCGTCGAGGTGGGTGGGCCCTTGATGGGGATTTCGTTAGTGTTGTGGAGGGGGCATAGTAGGTTGCTGTTCTCCGGGGATTGCAGGGGTGATGCTGTGGCAATGCAGAATCTGTTTTGCTCCTCGATCGACTATGGGTCGGGGGAGGGGGCGAGGAGGGGTGGGGGTGGAGATAGTCTCGGGGGCAGTGCGAGCTCTCGCTGCTTGTGCTGGACTTGGGGCGCTTTGTGGCCGTCTAAAGAGGGGTCAGCTCGGTGCGATGGCGCAGCGGGCGAGGAGAAACGTACCGCGCTGTGGTGATCTGACCAGGGCCAGCCGGCAGCAGAGTCCGAGTCTCGGCGACTGGGCTCTCTGCTCCTGCTGCGGCCCTCGACTACGCGTCCGTTGCGGAGGACACGCTCGAGCCTGGCGCGGGAAAGCGGACACGACTCCTCGCCGCTGAGGGACGATGTTTTTCTCCGGGGCATGGTCCGGTCGTCGGACTCGTCGTGGTGGGAGGGGGAGGGGGAGATGGGCCGCGAGTAGGGGCGCGGGGGGTGGATGGGGGACGAGGCGGTGGCGGCGGTGCGGTAGAGGAAGG
Organism: Agaricus blazei; assembly: GCA_029719445.1. Classification (NCBI taxonomy): domain Eukaryota; kingdom Fungi; phylum Basidiomycota; class Agaricomycetes; order Agaricales; family Agaricaceae; genus Agaricus; species Agaricus blazei. The sequence continues at coordinate 222,556 of SSNC01000008.1, read as the reverse complement.
CCGCGCGGGAGAGGTCGTCGTCGGTGTCTGCGGGGCCGGGGGCGGGGGGCGGCGGGGGGCGGCGGGGTGGGAGGGGCGGGGGCGGGGGGCGGAGGGGGAGCGGGCGAGGGCAGAGCGGAGACGGTGCTCAGAGTGGGAGGACGGAGGGCGTTCAGCGTGCATAGCTGGGACGGGGCTGCAGGGGGAGGCCAGGCTGCATATATATGCCCCAGCCCGGTTCGCGCGCAAACCGAGCCGGCTCGCACGTGTCGAGGACTGAGGTAACTCGCTGGCCAGGGTCTCCCATCCGTGCCCAGCCAGGCCGCACTGCCAGCCGAGGCCTCGCCGTCCTGGCCCTGCTCCCGTCTGACTAAGCCTCCAGCCTGTGCCCCCTCTGTGCTGCCCGCAGCCACCCTCGAGTCGCGTGCGAGCGCCGCTGAGAGCATCCTGCTCCCTCGAGCCTTCTAGTTCCTTCCCACCGACCACAACCCACTGGGCTAGGGTGCCTTAAGAACCCCCAATCCGTTAGTCATTAAATACGTCATGTTTCTATCATAATGTTATTCGGGGCTGTTTAATATCACTTCTGTAAGGAGACTACAACTTCGTTCATATGCCACTCGAGCATCTCAGCTCTCTGCTGTCAATAAATTTTCTTTCTTTCTTCCTACTGCCTCACGCCATGATGATCCAGTGACACAACCTGTTGATCGCCTTTCCATATCCCACCGCCCCACGCCACTTCCTGCTCCTTCGGCCTCTGTAGTTCAAACATCCTATATCCACATATCGCCACCTACGTACGATCGAAAACAGCTTTTTGATTTTGACATAGCCGAACCCGTTATAAATAAAAGGAAAAAACATTGCAAATCGAGACTAAACACACGTCGTCAAGTTACCAGGCCAAAGGCCCCTTGGTCAACCCCATTTAACCAAAATTTCTTTTCCTTTCCGAGTCCTACACAAGCCCGCTCTTCCGTTCCGGGGTTGCATAGTCCAGACCACATTTAGTATAAAGCCCTGTTTTCACAATATCGGACGCCCACGTCCACGCCACCTATTCAGTCATTGGCTGAACAAAAGACCAAGGTTCTGACACTTCTCACAAATACACTCGCTACACCATGCGCCCCAGCAAAGGGAAGCAGCGAGAGCATCCCATGTACCAAATCAAGTCTCCGTCGGCCACCCTAAAGAACAACAACGAGAAGAACACAAGAAATGAGCAGAGGAACCCAGAAAATTCCGTCAACAGTGGAGGCGAGGTGAGAGACAACTCCCAGTATATCAGAAGTTCTTCTATAACGACTTCGGTAGAACAACATTCGAAGATGCTATCAATAGATCACAAAGAGTAGTTCTTCTTCGGAACATCATATACACTCACACACAACCCCTAAGCGAGAGACAACACGTCCTTGGACCACACACTGCTGTGTTCAAGAAGCTTCGACAATGAGCAGTCTTTAAAAAAAAACACACACATTCGAAACATAAAATTTGCACATACACGCCGCAGTTGTATACTTAGCTCGATTCCGTCGACTCATTACGCAGTCACTCAACCAAAGATCCGAAGTCGAACCGCATTTCTCTCCCTTCGCATCGCTGACTAATACGAAACATCGACAAGAAAAACGAACATGCTAACAGCAAGCCGAAACATCAGAGTCCATTCGGACATACTGTCCATCACGCACGTATGCCTGCATGCACACTAGCAAACGAGGCAGGCCCGCCCGCAACGCTTGGCACACTACACGAGATTTATTACCATCTTTAGCCTGCATTCCCCCACCCACCAAACCAGCTCAACTCTCAAAAAATTTCAACCCCGACGTCAATAACCCATCCCGACGGCCTGAGCAGGCACGCACCAGCACCCGCATTCCACACCGTCCCGGCATCCATTGATGCACTGATACACGATGCCGTTGCTCTATCGGAAAACACAAAACGTCATCGTAAAGTATAAATGAGTTTGAGCGGGGAATCAATCTTAGACCCAGACGTTGCGTGTGTGTGTGTGTGTTCCATTCTTAGTCCAGACCTTGTTTACGATCTCGTGAGCTTCGGTGGGATGTTTGTTTGGAGGAGGGTCGGAGGGGGGAGAAGCAACGGCAATGCGGGGAATGCGAGATTTTTGCTGGTGGGTGGCGTTTCTGTATTGCACGTTACTTTACTTATTTGCTTTTATCCGACTCCAAGGAGGAGTGAGGGAGAGGATGAACACAAACCCCATTGCTCAACGAAGCATTGTTTTTTTTTTCTAAGTGGGCACCTCGCCAAGCAGATTTGAGCAGACATAACATACGAAAATGACATGTCATCATTTTTCTCTTCTCTATATATACATACCTTCCCCGTTGAACCTTAACTACCATACCAAAATCTACAAACCACCTCTGGTTCCCACAGTTGTCTTTTTATTAGAAGACGCGGCAATTGTTACGGAAGACTCTAATTAGACCATAGATTACATATATCCGCACTTTCAATAATCCTGCGGATTCCGGGGGTTGTGCTTCCCAAAATGGATGACAGTGTCCATCAGAATTAACCACGGTCCATAGATACCGAGGTATGCGCATCAAATGCCTCCCACGGCTGATATAGGCCACAGCCCGCGCATCAAAACGTCTCCCACGGCTCAACCTGCGCATCAAAAGCCTCCCACGGCTCAACACACGCATCAAATGCCTCCCACGGCTCAACACGCGCATCAAATGCCTCCCACGGCTCAACCCGCGCATCAAATGCCTCCCACGGCTCAACCCGCGCATCAAAGCGTCTCCCACGGCTCAACCTGCGCATCAAATCACTCCCACGGCTCAACCCGCGCGTCAATAACCACTCACGGCTGATCTAAGCCGCATCAAACACCTCCCACGGCTCAACACGCGCATCAAATGCCTCCCACGGCTCAACACGCGCATCAAATGCCTCCCACGGCTCAACCCGCGCATCAACAGCCTCCCACGGCTGATGTAAGCTGTCTACAAGACACTTGAGTTCCCAATTTCCGGACAGGCCGGCCGAAAGACTCTAATTATACTTCTGATTGTACAAGGGAAAATGTCTGAAAAAACCAAACTACTACTCTCCCTCCTGCTCCTGCTCCTGCTGCTCTAAGTTTAATACACTGAGAACTGTGTCTAGATCCTTTGTAAGTTCCGCCTCTTGTTCATCTTCATCAGCGTCATCCTCATCTTCAGGAATCTCGTTTTCCGAAACATTCTCATGAGGTGGAATATTGTCATTAAGGTTATTGAATGTATGTTGAAGTGAACCCGCAATATGATTTCGAGCTTTTCCTGGTGAGAGTGAACCGGTAAAGCCGGCTATCTTCTGAAGGCTTTGAAAACGACGAATATGTTCCGCATTTGCAAGCTTGAAACGACGGCAGCGGTGCGAAATTTGATGTGCGATGAGAGGATTTTGAATCCTGAGCCGATCTTCCATAGCTTTCAAGAAATTTTCCTCATCTTGAATGAACGTGATTAAGCGTGGAATTTCAACATTGAGTCGCTGGATTTCTTCATTAGCTCGCTGAATTTTGAAGAATTGGTCCATCAGAGTGCGTGCAGCGGGGCGGGCCCATGGTCGTTTCCTAACATCTTCTTGAGTATTGGCTAGAATGTCAAATTCGGAAAGGAAAGTGTAGTCCAAGACTTCCTCCCAGCGGAGAGTCTCGCGAGGTGGCTTGAGCTTCTTTGCAGCGTCGTTGAAACGTTGAAGAGCCAGCTTGACAGCCTGAGAACGAGATTTGAGAGCCTTAGCAATATGTTGTCGCAGCTTATAACCTGTGGAACGGTGGTCAAAAATTTGAAAAAGATTACATAATATTTACCTGTGCCGGAGCGGTTCATTTTCCCAAGTTCAAACATACGGGATACAATGAGCTGCTGGAGCTTGTCCAAGCATCGACGATACTGCTGAGTGCTGGCCAAATCAGCAGTACGAGTCCAGTTCTCGTCCCCCTCTTCCCAAGTCTGCTCAATCCCTAATTTCCTCTCGAGCTCATGAACCATCTCGAGCGTCTTCATATAAGTCTTATCCAGCCGACGGCGCTCTGCTTCTATCTTTGTAGTCGAAGTACCGGTCTCCATATGCCATGTTTCTCTGATCACAGTAAGTTTGTGGCTGGGATGGTTAATGTGATGCGTAAAAATGATCATGCAAACAATATACTTACGATACTTGTTTCAATGATTCAAGGCGTTGATAGTACTCAATCTCAAGCGTTTCCTGTAAAGGCTCCTTTGATAAACCCTCCAAGTACACCTTCTCATCCAGTAGCCATTGCGCGAAGGTTTCGGGGATGGAGATGTTGTTTCCGTCATTGCGAATGATGTCGTCTATCTTGTCTAGCTCTCGCTCGAAATTGGGAGCGGTGGCAAGTATTTCGAGAGCGGCAGAGTAATTGTTAACAAGGAAAGTACCTGGACAGGATTAGATCGTCAGAACAAAATGGATTAATAGTAAGTACGTACTAAGGTTCTCGTAAGTATCTGTTGTGTCAAGGTGTTGAAAGAAGGTCGCGATCCGTTGTTGACGGTGAAAAACACTGGAGTGGCGTACGGAAGAAGCAAGGTCATTGGAGCGGGAGAAGAGGCGCTCAGCCCCTTCGAGGTCACTCAGTCCAAGGCCTTCAACATATGTTGCGAGATTGCTAAGTTGGCACATTCTGTTGTGTGCATGCCCATGAAACGCCCCAACTAAGGACGTATATGAGAGCTCCCTTGCACGGGGACCAAGGGCACTTCTCGAAAGAGTAGTCTTGAAGCGGCATCCGATATCGTATCCACCCCCAAGGTTAGATCCAAACGTATCCAGGAGAACATTAACGACCGCGAGAGGATACTGGGACCTACGTGCATGAACTAACAGCAGGAAATTAATGACGTAGCGCAACTTACCCCTCTCCACTTTGCACCATGTCTGTCAGCAAAAGAATGAAGCCATGGCGACACAGCGCAACAAAGACACCCGTCTCATCAAAGATGCCCCAGGCACGAGAAGTGTGTTGATCCGACATATTCTTCCATCGTTCAGAACACGGAGAATCATCAATATTGTCTTGTGGAGCATCAGAAACGTGTTGTCGAGCAGATGGTGTCGTCCATCTGGTAACTTCGGCTCGTGGCACATAATAATCCCCCCGACTTGACGCAGGTCGGCTAATTCATTAGAGACACGAACCGCCTGAACATCGCCGGAGTCCGCTTCGTTGTAATCAAAAATTGGATCGCGTCTCAAGACGCGCTTCAGCGAATCATTTCCATCCATTGTGAACAGGAGGCGGAACTTCAAGTCCTCCTCATCCTCAAGAGTATATGTACATGCGGGGCACACATGACGCAGGCGCCAGCGAGGGTCATCACGGTGTAAAGAGATGTTGACGCGTATATCAACTTGTTGAAGAATTGAGAGATAGACATCAAGACATATAGTATACTGTTTTGTTAGATGAGGTTTATATGGCATCTGTAGAGATTTTAAAGCTTCAGTAATAGGTACATTGATTCTCGCACACTGACTTGGTGAATATCACATATCGTCTTAACAGTGTTTTGAACAGCTAGACGAGGACATCGAAGTGATGCCACTCGAAAAAGCTCAAGAGTGCGAATCGTGATGGCTACTGTGGGCCGTAAAGGTGAGCAAGGGATAAGTCCCTCGTTGATAAGGATGATCGGGATGCGGTCCCCCGAACGCAATGAGATTGAGTGTTGATATAGTCCTTGTCACTTCACCGTCAGTAATGTCATAAATATATTGCAAAATGTGCTCACCGTAGATGTCCACCACTGTAACAGTGTACTGCTCCTGACCTCCATCCAATGGACACTCTTGCCTAGTGGTCTCATCCGCCGCCACCGATACCGCAAAATCTGAGAGCTTCTTATCCCCCACCCTCGCGCTCCAAGCAAGATAACCCTCCGTCATACCATTCAGAAGCTCTTGGAACGCGAGAGTTCGTTTGAGTACTCGATCGCGCCGATCGCGTCCATCCTTGCGCAGGCCTCTGGAGAAAACAATTGAGAAAACACAGCTACAAGAAACAGTGGTGAAAATATACCTTTCTTTCCGCATCTCGTTCAACAGCAGCTCTGATAATTCACCTCCTGCGTGGCTAATGGCCGCCGCTTCGTTTCCACCAAAAACTGAGTCAATATCCATAAAGTTATCATCAAGATCCAGCCACTCGTTGTCCATACTGTGCTCTAGTGAGAGTTAGAAGTGCGCATATGAGACCCTTGAACTTACCGCCATCTGCAGCTGTAGATCGTTTGCGGTGTATGAAGGCACGAGCCGCTTGTTTCTCGCGGCCAGAAACCAATCGGCCAGATGCTGGGACACTACTTGGGCCCGTGAATATCCGTACTTTCTTAGATACAACGGATTTGAATCTCCCCATCGAGGAATAGGCTGAAGAGAAAGCAGATGAGTCAACGAACGTAACACACGCGTTTGGCTGCCAACCTTTCACGTGATGAGGTTAACAGTGCAACTTCATTCAATTGCGGGTATGCACTAGAGACCGCGGTTTATAGCCCTGGAGAGCATGGGCAGGACTTGCTCAAGCAGGGCCTGTCTCATTGTGCGCAACTACTACTCAATGTAAGAGTGTGGTACTAAATGATCGAAGTTTTTGATATATGTCGACGTATGTCTAAACGCAGAAGACATACAATCGTTGACTACCATTCAACTATTCTTATACAGAGTACTGTATTTGAGGGCCATCAGAGAACCGCACCCGAACATTTGACATGACGAAATTTAGCGTTCAACCAGAGATGTGACCACGAAACATCACTTCAAAATAGTCTCTGTATGTCAACGTATGTCAGCAAGGTTATAACATAATATTTTTGTATAATAGGTAGGCCCCAAGGTACGTTGTTGTCAAATTTTGATTACCTACAGTTTGAGAAGATGATCCTTCGTAGATTTGCGTCAACATCTAGCTCCTGGCTAAAAAGTGTGATCCTGTTAGGAGATAAGACCACCTACATTGCAGTACCGACCATCATCGAGTGCATGCCGAAAAAGTGACATATGTTTTTTTTGAGTACACCTTTGGCAATGCTATAAGTTCAAATGTTTACTATAGCCACTATCTAATACCAGGATCTGAAGCCACAAGTCGGTCTTAATGGCCCTCAAAGTGGCTTTTTATCGTGTTTTGAATATTTTTAAATCTTTTGTAGGACACGTTACGGGGAAAGACTCCACCTGATACTATGTATCACGTCTCCTGTTGCCAAAACGATTCAATAGAAATACGTCCGGCATAAGGTTTACCAGTGCGATGTTGTGCGATTGCTGGTCTGTTCCTACACATTGTTTACTTTGTAGCACCGGCCAAAGCAGCTTAATTTTCACCGGAGGTTCTTACGTGTATAGACAGAACAGCAAGCCTAAGGTACAAGTAGTTTGGGGCTGCGTTATGTTTGAGATTCTGTTTCCTGACCACTTTTTATCCAGACGGCAGGATGGGAAGGATGTCTTCTGACCCGTGGGACGCGCATCATTTAGCCTATATCTGTCAACGAGCTAACATATTCTGTCAACAGTCTGACCGGATACGTCAGCCTGGAGCAGCCGGATCACTCAAAAAGTCATTACCAAGCCAAAAAAGATGTATATCAAAAATTGACACTGAACTAGCAGATATACATGTACAAGATACAGAAATTTCAAAATTCAGACACCAGAGACGACGGCTTCAAGAGGACTTCAAGGAAAAAAACAAGCACCGTTTCAGATGTGATCTATGTCGTCAGACATATACATTTTAACAAAGCGGCAATAAGCCTCAGTTTCATTCTCGCAGCGAATAAGTGTCCGGGAGGATTTTCCTCCCATCCTAATTGCAGTGCGCCTCATGCTGTTTTCAGAAAAGATATATATGAACTACAGATAATGACTTACCGGCCTTCATAGACCCCAGGGGTAGGGCCTCGGGGAACAACGTACCAGTGCCGATCGTTGGGGACAGGCGTCATCGGACTTATAGGGGAACCACGGCGAGACGTAGATGCTTCAACGGTATTAATGTCTCCAAGGTGGCGGATATGACGTGCAGCAAAGAAGTCCACAAACATCCAGCAAGCTTGATTAAACCCTTCACGACATTCATAAATTTCCGCTTCAGATGTATATCCCGCATGTTGAACAGCAGAGGATCTAGAGAATAGAAAATTTACTAGGGGTATACGAATAAACGAAGTCAATGCCTTACCTGCCCAAATACACGCCGGGTTTGTTGCCAACGCGCACGACCCACCAGCTGTCTTCATCGGTGCCATGGGATACAGTACCATTGAAAGCATTCAGATTGGGATTCGAGTCTTCCGGCGCGGGCGTATCTTGGTAGGATGCTCTGGGCGCCCGAGTTGAGCTGATACCAGACAAGGGAGAGGGGCGGTTCCCAAGGGCCGACCGTTGACTGGACAGAGGGGGGAGGGATGGGCGAGAACGGGGTTCCTTTTTGACATCCTTTTCAACTGCTCGGTTTAATGGCGAAGATTCTTTTTTGACGAAGGAAGAAGGCGGTGGGTTCAAAGAATGAGGAGCCACTTTCACTGGCTGCGCTTCTTGGAAAACTGATGGGGCTCGCGGCGTCGAAGACGGTGGAGCAACAGTTCGAGCACGAGGCGCGGAGGATAGAAGAAGACTGGGGGCACGAGGCGCGGATGCCTGGCTGCAAGGAGTGTGTGGTGGGGTAACGAAATGGTGATTGGTCCAATCACTGGAAACGTGGCCGATCAGACCACGCTGCAAGGCATCATTGTAAGCAGTCTCGGCATCAGTGACTGAATGATATCCTTTATACCGGGCACCAGAGAACCGTGACACTTGAGGCAAAGCGGATGCCCTAAATCATCACCTCATGGGTTTAAACTTGGCGGGACTGCGGTTTGTACTCACCAGGTGTGGAAGATTCCAGTCTTGCGTCCGTGAAAAATCACGTAAGCTTTTTTCGGGCAGCGGCATGTACAGTCAGGGGGCGTATGCCTCCAGCCGCTGCGAGGGTTGGACTCAAGGATAGGGGAAGTTGGAGGTGATGAGAAATTGACATCTTCGAGCATTGGAGAGGCGTCATTTTCGGAGAGCTCGTTGACATCTTGGGGCCCTGACAAAAGGTATTGAGCTACCTCTTCGGCTACAACTTTCTTTTAGGACTGTCTGTACGATGATAGCAAACTTACCTTCTGCGTTGTCTTCCATTTCCATCACATCATCATTGTCACGGTCATCACCGGCATCTATACAGGGACATTGGTGACAGTGATGAAGATGATCGAGATTGGCTTACTAAATGGGTCAGCATTCGTGCACTCGCGTTTTGGAGAGGTGGAGGGTAATCGCATGGCTAGAGAGAGAAAATATGAGTGCACAAGCTGCAAACTATGTGGTGAAAGCCAACGTGAACGCGAATTCCGCCTTCCCACAGGGCACGAAAAAAAAAGCCAAGCTGACCCAAAGGCTTGCAGACAGATGTCAATAGAAGGCTAGCCAATGGGCATTGCTTAGCAACTTGTCACGCTTTGATCGTAAGACGCGTCGGTTTTCAAAAACATTCACGACGCGAAAATCTCAAGATCTGGTTGCCGTATATTTTCCCGAAATGGACTCATCAATCTCACAGGTCTTGGAACCACGCCCGGTCGGTGACGAAAGTTACTGTTCCCGAAATCCTCTTTTGCCGGTCCAGCCTTCGTCTGTGCACCCACCCACACAACTGTCTGGGGAACTAAAAAAGTCCTTTCATGAACAACGCAAGCATAGGAAGCAGATCAATGAGTCCCTTCGTGCCGACCTGGATGTTTTTCGGGCCGATTGCGAAGTCAAAGTCAAAGAGTTGAGCATAAAACACTCGACTGACATTAACAAGATTCGAAATGATATTTATAATGTATCAATGTTCAAGTCACAACGCAAAATCAATTTATGGAATGCAGAGGTCTCGTATAAAGCTCAAGAATTACGTCAAAGTAAGAATTAGATACCCTCCCATGTGATATTTAACTTTCATCGTTGCATCTAGAAGGGGAGAAAGGGGGCTAGAAAAGGCTCGTGCCGACGTTCTTGAAGATCGCGCCAAGCGAAATAACTCGGCCCTGGATCCAGAACAACAACTGATCATTATGCAACACGCCACTGATCAACGCGCCCTGAAGGAACGTGGCGCTCGCCCAACCAATAAGAGTGCTGCCATGGATGCTGCATTCACGGCCGCACGAGTTCAATCTGAGGTTGGTTCTATGACTATCTCCATGTTGTTGAAGATATTGAGTTCAACGCCCTAGCTTAAGAAGTTGAGCAGTCGCACTGGCGCTGCCGGGTTGTTTATGATCACGCGAGGCCACTTAAATGATTGTATTGCTCCCGCAGGTTATGAGACAGATAATGCCGTAGGATTCTGTGATAAGGCCCTCGGCCATAACCTCATCGATGTTGGCACTCGCCTCGAAAGCTGGTCGATATTGAGGAGCCAAGGTAAGTTTTTATTATACATGTTGTTCAATTTGTACCCATGTTTATGAAGACCTCAAAACTGCTAATACTACAAAAGAACTGCGAAGAAAATGTGTTGATATCATTATTGAGGGGTTGCGTGAGTGCAGATTAAATCTTCTATCATATAATTCTCAGATTGATGTAGGGGAGATTACCGGAAAACATGACGTGGCAATGAACTATCAAAATTACGGGAGTGCAATCGTTTCCCAGTACAAAGTTCAATTGATTGGCTGGCCTGACCATATCCCTTTTTCCAATCCTTCAAATATTAGTACCCATCACCTCCAACGATTATCCGATGCTCTCCAGTCCCTGCAATGTCGATGGCAAATGATGACTCGCGAAGAGGTGGCTGCGCACAATGCCAAGCAAGATGCAACAATTGCCAGCGGAGGTACTGTTGGTAAAGCAAGGAAATCACGCTCTGACAAGAACAAAAAGCGTGTCATTCATGGTGAAGGAGAGGTTGTAGCGAAGAGGCGAAGAACTGGAGGGAAACCCACCTCTGAAACGCCAACTACGGGTGCGAGGGTCCAGGTCGCAAGGCAACTTCCTCCCCAGTTTATACATCACGAATTCGGAGCATCCGGTGCCGACAACTAGCGGGGCTCATTGTATATCTTGATATCATGTATTTTCTTGTCACCTTAGTTTTTGGGTCTTTTATCTTGATATATTGTTGACTATCCACTCTGGCAACGATTGATGCGACTTAGATCAGCCGTGGCAGGCCGTTGATGCGCGATTTGAACCGTGGGAGGTGTTTGATGCGGCTTAGATCAGCCGTGAGTGGTTATTGATGCGCGGGTTGAGCCGTGGGAGTGATTTGATGCGCAGGTTGAGCCGTGGGAGACGCTTTGATGCGCGGGTTGAGCCGTGGGAGGCATTTGATGCGCGTGTTGAGCCGTGGGAGGCATTTGATGCGTGTGTTGAGCCGTGGGAGACGCTTTGATGCGCGGGTTGAGCCGTGGGAGGCATTTGATGCGTGTGTTGAGCCGTGGGAGGCTTTTGATGCGCAGGTTGAGCCGTGGGAGACGTTTTGATGCGCGGGCTGTGGCCTATATCAGCCGTGGGAGGCATTTGATGCGCATACCTCGGTATCTATGGACCGTGGTTAATTCTGATGGACACTGTCATCCATTTTGGGAAGCACAACCCCCGGAATCCGCAGGATTATTGAAAGTGCGGATATATGTAATCTATGGTCTAATTAGAGTCTTCCGTAACAGTTGCCGCGTCTTCTAATAAAAAGACAACTGTGGGAACCAGAGGTGCTACAAACGGAAACCGGCGTGGGGAAAAAATGAAAATGAAAATGAAAAAAAAAAACCGACACTCCATTTCTCAATCCAAACACCCCAGCTTAAATCGCGCAACACAGCTCTTCTCCCCCCCCCGCAAAAGGCGATCTCTCTCTCCATCTTTGTTTTTATTTTAGATAACCTTAGCCCGGTACACACAAAAAGAAAGACTTCTTCTTCTCGTAAACACGCGATCGGTGTTCCCCCCTCGTTCCTCGGGGATTCAAGCTTCGTCATCGCTTTTGAGCTTAGTCCATGAGATACCATGACCTGGTGAATAGCGCTCTTCCGTGCCCGTATGCCCGTACCCCTCCCCCGTCGACCCACTCAATCTATGAATCTTGAATCTCAAATCTCACGAATCTGGAATCTTCATAATGCACCCCTCTTTTTTTGAGGTCTTTACGCGCGTCTCCCGGTGCATCGCATTCTGCTTGTATACACCCCAAAAAACAGCAACAATTGAGAGAACAACAATAAATAAAAATGCATACATAATTTACTCTATGAATCCGTACATACATCATTACAACCGATCTTATGAGGACATCGACAAGCAAGTCATATGACTCACACTATCAGCTCCATTACTCAAAGAGGCCCTCCTCCCGAGATCCCTCGAATGGCTAAAATTGCTCGCTCACTCGCTTCATCGCCTCACCACCATTATACACTATTTTTAAAACCAACCAAACCTCCAATGCCGTACCTCTATGCAGTGTGCCAAGGTGGTTTGGGGAGGGGGAGAAGGCGGAGGAAATGAGAAGATAAGAGTGGAGTTGAGAGAATCGTATTGCCACACCGTAAGTATGGGTTTACGGATTTGCTTATTTAAGATGGTGCTGCTGGAGAAATATGATCATACTTACTTCCCCCCCCCTGGCGCTTAAGATGACCGCTGCCGGATGTTTCTGATTCTCACCCGGCTAAGTTTTGCTCATGTATCACGTCTCTTCTGTAGCCTGAGGTTGAGTGCAAACTTTATGTTAACAAGTTACCCTAGTCGGCCTGGTAACCGTTTACGCCACTACAAAGGACACATAGGATGTAATCTCGGGTTCTTACTCACCAAGTCTTGAATATACACGCATGTGACAACATATTCGGGAAATTTCGTTGCTTAATTGCAATCACCCAAATAAGATCACGGTGAGATGTCGGTATGATAAGTCGCCGAACGGTTGAACCAGCCCTGTCCATCTGGGAAAAAAAAAAAACACGAAAAAATCCCTGCAACGAAGCCGTTCGCAAACCAATGATCAGAAAAAAACCACTCAGCTTACGTCCCTGACATAGGGACTGACATACACACAACACTGCCGTTTTTGCTCTAACCTGACGATCTGCCTAATCACCTCACTTACCGCGGATATTCTGTTACCGATCGTCGTGGTTTAAGGGCGCGAGGCGCGTGTGTGCTTAAATGCCCCCCTCCCTTAGGCACCTTGTATGTGTCCAGGCACTTTTGGGGTTGATCCTTGGTTGGGGTTGATCTTTGGTTCAATTTCTGACTATAATCTGTTTACCACTCCTTAATAATCCCATGTACGTCGGAAAACTGGCATTTTCAATGTTTATCATATTAAAAAGTGGTGTCTGAATATCAAATTTTTCTTCTTTTTTTTTTTTTTTTTTTTGTCTTTTTTGTATTGTACCGCGATCCGGATTACCCACCTCGTGAATTCCACCTGTATTTTCCATACATGCATGCTGCTCCAATTTGGCCCACCCGGTCCTCTCTTAATTGCTTCGTTTACTTATCCATTCGAAGACGATTAGAGTTACACTGATAGTCACTAGTGCCTTCTTGATAAATATCGTTTGCTTAACACGCCTTCTTTTTCATACAAGCTAGTCTGTGTATGAACAGAAAAATGGAGCACTAAAAGCTTTTTTACCGAGAAAATTCAACCCAACCCGGAGTAACAACAAACAAGGGGGGGCACAGGAGTAACAAACCGACGGCCCATATTACCCGCTGTCAAAAAGGTTAACTCCGTCGCGAGAAAAGGAAGTCTTTCTCTAATACGCCGACAACGGATCGTCGACGAATTACAATGTGGATCTAATACCGGTCCAGGAATCATTTCCGCTGTGCTAGAATTTTTTTTTCAAAGATACCGGCGAACGGGATTGGTTCCCTTAGATCTGTCCCTTGTCCCTTGTTGATCATGAATGTTTTGATTTTGGTTAGCAGCACCAAAAAAAGAGGTGTATTTGTATATATGTGTATGTGTGTATTAGTCCGCCGACGAGAACACGGGCTATACCAAAGAGAATACTTGCCAAGCAACTTCAAGATCCGCTGATTCAAAGATCCTGGGTACCCATGTATATCGGACGGAAGGCCACCCCTTTTAACAGTCGGATATTGTTTCGTGGCTTCTAGGCCGTGCGGTAAGCGTATACCGATACAGTTCCCCCCCGGACATTACGTTACACTTCCCCCGGAAAAAGTATTTCCTTGACATTTATATATATATCATTCCGAAGACTGTTTACAACGTAAGCGGTCGTAATCATAACATTTAAGAAGATAATTTAGCTTCGGACGCACTTCCTGACCCACATAATACCACAGGTATATAACCCACCTTTGACACCAGGTTGACAACCTAGTTCGATTCCCATGGTTCGTTTTTCGACTAGAATCCCCCCCACTTACCTGTTGAAACGGTATTTGATGAAAAAGAAGGTGGCTGGGCTCCAATCTTCTCGACTCAACTCTCATCGCCACATCAAGTGGTGCTGGGTCCCTCTCTCCTGGCTAGAGGAAACCAAACGTAGAAGTTACCCCGTATTTGTACCTGATGGTATGGCGTTCTCCCGAGTTATTCCATCATTCGGATGTTGTCTTCTCGCCAGACACGAGGACTGCGTGAGGTCGGCTGTGCCAGAGCATTTGAGCATATATAGTGTTTCCACGTAGCTGAAACAATGAAAGTACTATTCGATCTTTCGCTTCGATTTGCTCTGCTCGGCCTCACTTTGAGTGGATGTAATGGAGCCACTACCAGGGTTGCACATAGGGCCCAGGCTATGACGATTGTAGGAATGTTCGAGCCCAGAAGTCCGGGTGAGCTCCGAGGGGCCATACAAGCTGCGATCCATCGATTCGAACGATAGGATGTTCGATGCTTGTCGCCGAGTATCAATGTGGCTGTTGAAAGGTCCTAATCTTTGAAGGCTGACATAGGGTCCAATACACTTGCGGTGTCGATGCTTCATTTGAAGCTATAACCCCGCAATAGAAGTTTCTGTGTAGACGAAGTATGATAACACAATATCACTGAGTGACATGAGTTTTTGAATAAGACGGACGAAGCGATGCATACTAGTGATTAAAAAGGTCAAAGGTACTATGAGTACGATGGGTCATGTGAGCTTTTAGCTTAACTTACTCGGACATAGTCCGGTATAGATCATACAGGTCATAGCTAAGGTATGAGTAAGATAAGCATGAATACTCGGGGAGATGCAGCCGAACCAGCGTGGATTATCTTGTTTGCATTAGGGGAAAGGAGGGACAATGCAATCATGTGAATCATGCTTTATGCAGTTTCAAAGTCATAAGGATACCACAAGGCAACGCAAACGTGTTGACTTGTTGATTACCTCCTGAAATTTCTGAGCTGAGGCGTTCAAACTACACCTACTTACCGGATATGGAAGGACTTGCTTACATTGATACACGCGTTTGCCAGCAGGCTGTGAAACGAATCGGTCCTGAATTTCACTCCGCTACCGATCCCGCAGGGCCGTGCGTGCACACAATTACCTGGAAAAAGTATCATATGTAGGAGATGACTATGTCGGTTACCCGAGGATTTACCTAAATCGGATATACTCTAGGGCTCTAGGGTTTTGGACCTGGTGGCAAAGCGTCATCGGCTTCCGCCGACAGCATCTGAACGCCCGTGATAATCTTCCCCAAATTCAGGAGGTTAGACCGAAAACTGTTCAGTACTTGTTATTGCGTGTGTCAACTTATGGTGATTAATCAATATTTCCGACGAATTAACACCATCGCTACCTACAAACTGGGATAATCACCGAAAAAACGACCACGCTGTCTTGTGACATGTGAACCGGCAAATTCACTTGCGAGCACATTGTCTGAAAAAAATCGATGAGAACAGTAGCTTCAAGATATCGGTAAACATATGGTTCTTACGATAAGAGCGCATGTATTGATATCGCCTTTTTGTCTGTCGTAACAGCACATCCATCAGACCAACATCCTGGCGGGAGGCAGAGGTCAGGAGTCAACTTCTGACCTCAACCCTCAAATGGAAAGACAGAAGCCCTGGAGGAGATCCCAAATGACACGTTGGATGAGTCTTCCTTGTGGTTCACAATTCCATATGACATTGTTAGGAATGTGTCTGCGTGTGAATAGAACTTGGATACGTTACAAAGGATCATGGGATCTAACTAGCCATCTGATCAGCCAGCCACCGCAGTTCGGTGATGGTATTTGGGGAAATGATAATCGTAGAATCCTGGCGGATTCGCGTACACGGGGTCAGATCGAGCGACAATACACTTCCCGGTTGGAACCCTCGCAAAAATAGCAGGGTCCTGAAGCTTTGGTTTGAGACAAGTATAAGTGTACCAACCGTTGGGAAGGTCAACGAGAAAAATGCCAAGGCAGGCAGCTTGGTTCACTCCGGAACTTGCCGACACATAGAATTACGAGCCCTTTGCTAAATTTCCCAGACCCCTGACTCTTACTAAAAACTACTCGCTTGAGTGAGCAATTCAATAAGATATAGATGGCGCAAGCTGATGTTTAATCTGGAAACCGCGGTATCTCCGACCATCAGTTGCATGAAACTGTGAAGGCGCGTCATGCATACGATTGAAGCTTCTTGATACCCTTGTTGGTTTACCCTATAGAATTTGTTGAATATTCAACAACGTCGAGAACTTCATAGGAAGCTTAACCGTATGAGCTTCTCGATATTCTCGGTTTTAATCCCTCGGAAAGAAAGAAGTTGACAAATGTCGAATCACCTCCGGTCATCTTCACTCTTCACGATTAAAATGGCATTTGAGTGTTCCGGATTACTTCGGGCAAACAATCGCTTGTAGTGGCATAGTGCTCACGGCATATACTGATCAATCCTATTCTGGATATACGACATGCAGAGCTTTCAATTGTCGGCTGCTCAGTGGCTAGTCCGGCGATTCTGCAATGATATAGGCCTATTCAGTTATAGTGAAAAATATTTGCTCATCCCATTACCGCTCCCTGACTTCTGTATATGGGAGTTCCGCGGGCGAAGTCAGGCATATCCTTAGGAAATCTGCCGTAACATTATGATTCTGGACTAGATTCCAATGATAACACTGTCTAATATACTTTGAGATTATAACATCAGATGATCTCAGGCGTCCACGTTCCAGGGTTGTCCTGGGTATGATTATCCTTATTTTGTGTATTGACGGGGAACATGCTAAGAATAGATGTAGAAGTCGGGCTATAGTTGATTGAGACCATCACGTTCCTGTTTCTTCGGCTTTGGCCTATGCTGAGAGTACCAGAAAAGGCACAGTTTAATCATCAGGGTTATGGGTGTGGGGAACCACGGACACCCGAGCTTCTCCATTGGTCTGACGAGACCCAGCTACGATATAAAAGGCCGATCAATGTTTTCATCCATAGTGATGCGACTAGACAAAGTAGGCAGAATTCGACCGACTACACCCGATGAATGGTACTTGGTTTAGATAGCAAGAAGTCTTGCTCTGACGTGGTCAATTGCCAAATCTCATCCCTTCCTCCTTATTTTAACTAGTTTATCCCCGACCCCGAGCTTTGTGGTTGAGCTCCCGTTCTTGACCGTTAAATCCGCCAGACATTTGCGATGAGAGTATCATAAGTCACCCGACAATAGAATCTACGCCCTCGTCCCAAGAACTCTCAAAAAACAAGTGCATTGACTTCACAGCAAAAATCTTTTTCCCAACCGATATTCTTGATCTTATGTCTTGTACATACAGTGAAATATATATCACAGTTTTTAAGAGAGACGATGCATGCGTTCCTTAATTCAGTCGGTAGCGTGCCATTCACCCTCACACCGCTAATTCGGTATCAAACATGCTGCTTCTGTAGGTCCGGCTTTCGGAAAGGTCTCATAATGGTACGAGCTGGTTCAGATTTACATCCACGGATTTCTCGGCGTGAAGGGCATCGAAGTTTCAGGAACGATTGATCGCTCGTTCGCTGCGTACTAGTCTTCAGCGTCACTACAAAACTTGTACTAACTGGAGGATTGTTTGTTATCGACTGGTACGAAGACAGTTGTGTAGTAGAGAGGGCACACTTCAACATCTCAACGTTGCGACACTGAGAGAATAAGAAAATAGAACGGGTCTTATGAGAAGGTACCTCAGTTTCCTGATGTTCTACCGCCGCTGAGAAAAAGTACACCGAAAAGCTACATGGCAAACAACAAAAGGACTTGAATAACTCAGGATACCAAAGGGGATTGTAACGGCGTCGAATCAACATCACGGTGGTCTTTTTGTGCCAACTATTTTTATGATCACTCTGCCATTTCTCCCACCGATATAGTACCAATTTCCGAGGGGTTCTCGTTGTGTTTTCAGGACCCCGATACTTTTAAGACAGGACTAGGTTAGTACAACCTATGCTTGAATCTTGGGAGCATATGTCACGCAAAGCTCGGACTCTGATCCTGTCCTCTGACAATCTTTACATGCTCTCTGGTCCTTGTCGTCCTTGACCAAATTATCATCTTCTCAACACATCAATAAAGTCGCAATGAAGTGTCAGGACGTCTTTCTCTAGGACTATTAGTCAAGAAACACCGCAGCAAAAGTTGCAGCCTCGGGTACCTACTGGCTGCTAGGGCAGAAATAACGAAAACAAAAACATCTTGTGTCTAGTCCCCAGCCAGTTGGTCATTGTTTGTTCCTTCTGGTTTGTATACCTCTCTCACAGTCTGGAAAAATCAATAATCAGCCCGCGGTCCATCTGGATGCTGGACATACACCTCACTCGTAGCTCATCCACATTAAGGCAGATCACGTACCAAGACATCTGGGCCTGAATATTCCCCTTCTAAGCTCAAACTTACCAAAGAGCTTTCTATCGTCCCTGGTCTTAATTGAAACCGGGTTTATGTCCCTATCTGGTTACGATTTGAAGTCTTTTAGCGACTTTTGGCGGATGCCACCAATCCAAGTGTTTTACCCAAGAGTATAATTATAGATATACATGGGAGTCTTATCACAGAATTTGATTGGATTTCATAAAAAATAAAAGAAAATTCCCGAGTGACCGAGTAAGTTGCCGTATCCTATGCCCTAACCACCAACGTTAACAATTTGGGTGAGTAGAATGGATGCTGCTACCCTGAATTTACTCCAGAACTTTCAGTCTATGTTGGGGGCGGCGGTCACAAAACACAACATTTCGATTGCCCACTGATAAGGGGTTTTTATCGTACTCCGTTCTCTAAGTGTATATATAAAGTCATCCCATTACCTTGAAAGTAAACTTGCTTTTCGTGAAGTTCTTGCTGTGACTTTATCGGTCTTGGCATCACAAGTACGTCGATACGTCTAATATTGACTTTTGACTCCACTTATAAGTAATCTGAAAGATATCCCTTTCGATCATATCGCATCTTGCCCACCTTTTCCACACCCTGAGACTTGGCGAGGCCCAAGTAAATTCTTCAAGATAGCCTAGGCCTTTACATACTCAACTCCTAGTGATGCTAATTTTAGACCAAACTACTACAGGAAAAATTGGTAACGACAGTAAGGGAACTTGGTGATCGAGGGTAAGGCGTTGTGTAGAACCCTCTTTACCCGTACCCGCCGTGCCCTTTACCCATCACGACGAGGGGACGGTTTCGACTGTGGCAGATTTTTTGATGGGAAAAAGAGAAAAACGTTTTGACGGACGCCACCGGCTGCGTTAGTAATAATCAAGGTATATATTCCCGAACACAGCGGGTAAAGACGAACCACTGACAGTGTAAGATGACTCGGACATCACATTTACGTGCGAATGATGTTATTTATAAATCATATTGACAAAGACTTAGATTGTTACAGGCTGACACAGACGTTGCGCTAAGCGATGGGAGAGTGATTATTAGTATCTTTTTTGGGCGTTGATTATTACGAGTCACCTTAAATAGTACGTAATATTCATTTACATGCTATCGAATCTCAAAGGCGTGCCGGCTCAACGCTGTAGCGGGTTCAACTAGACGGACCAAACTCATCTCGCTACCGGCTCCGGTTGAAGATGCCGATGGAGATGATACAATCATGACGCGGCCGTGATTACCCAAGGAGTAGTAAGTACACAAAAATTATAACATCTATTCTCATAGCATGATTCGCCGCATAAACTCGGACTGGTTCAACAATTAAAGATGCGATGCTGGCGGAGGTAGTAAGGACGAACTAGCACCACTTCATCCTCCATGGGGGGAGAATAAAATATTTTAACCTTTATGAATGTATCATGTGTGACAGAACTTTGTGATCAATGACGAATTGATTACGTCGACAACATTCAAAAGTTCCCAAGTCGTTGTCTTCTGCTGTGCGAAAAGGTATAGTGGTAGAAGTATCAGTTGATTCATCTTTTAACCACACTGTTATCATTGTTCATGACCTAAAAATGCCGTTCTATCTCCGGACCGAAGAAAATGGTCACACTTTACTTGGACACACACCAAAGTTCCGATTCTCCTCAATCAAATTTAGAACAACGAAGGAATGAGTTTCTTGCATAACAATTTAAATACACGACTGCGAGAATGGGAATACAACGACCAAAAAAAACAAGCAAACCAAAAGGCAAAGGACAACAAGGAAACTTTCAACTGAGACGAAATCGGATAGAAAGTGAGAATGAGGGACAAGGAATACTTGTTTCTAAAGAGGTTAGGCCGAAAAGCTAAAGTATATTAGAGTATCGTTTATCTCATCAGCTACTGACGTCCAATCTCACAGGCATGGTTCTTGGCCTACAACTCAGTACGCCATTCATCTCAATACAAACCAGCTCATGGCCATTTTCGCCATGTGTTCTGTTCTTGCTTATCCGTCCCATACCTGACAGTCTTGTACTACATAGCTCTCCCCTCCTGACGTTCGGGCTCCAATCCGTTCCGGACATACGTAAAGATGTATTTTTTGCATAATATTCCAGATGCCAAAAAGCAATGACAGATGCGAGAGAGATACGGGAATACAAAACAAGCAAGCGGAATATTCCTTCCCCTTAAGTTAAAATGAGATCGGTAGAGTGAAAATGAGATTAGATCATATCCAAAGAGGTCGGTTTGGAATACCAACACGGTACCGGTGGGTATGACAATGAATGATCGAGATACCAACGTCAACCATATCATTCATGATTCATGTCTTATTATTCAAGACGCCATTCATCTCCATTCAAGCCAATCCATGTACTACCACATGACATGACGACATGCATGCTTAACTCTACCAAATGTAGTTCTCATATGGCGGCGCTAAATGCTAAAAACATAGTGGAGAATGTGATGGATTCTCGAGGTAACCATTTATTTCATAAATCACTCAACGTCTACTCTATCATTCGTGATTCATAGCTTTAAGCTCAAAACGTCATTCATCTCCATACCAGCCAGTTCATTATGGCCACACTTGGAGACTATAACATGACGACATTCTCAATTCTCTCCCGCCCTTTTTTTAGTAGCCGACGGCTTGCACGTAGTTCTCTCTCCCAACATCCCTAACTCACTCAAACATAAGAAAAAAAAGGTGTATTTTTTTTTTGCAGATACAAAGAAAGCTACGACAAACTGATAGATGCGAGCAGAGAGACGAGAATACAAAACAAAATCAAGCAAGAAAAAAGCCAAGCAGTTTTTAGGTTGGAGCGAGATCAACACACACACAGAGATAAAGCATTCGTTTCCAGACTCGAAAGACATACAGAGTCCCGAACTAGATTTTTCGTAACAGATAATAGTAGTATAGCGTGTGTTCAAGCATTCAGAGGACAGGTAAGTAGAACCAACCCCTTTTTTTTTTTCTTCCGTCGGATCAAGGGTGGAGGGTCAAGGTCTTGATGAACCACCACTATTCCCGTACCTCGAGTCTCGAGAAGCAGCATACCCACCACGTCCCCCACCCTCACCTCCTCTCGAATTACTGGTGCCGTAACCAGAAGAATACCCACCACCACCAGAAGCATAATAATCATCTCTCGGACCTCCTCCACTTGCAGCATTACCACCTGTACTCGTCGTACTACTCGCTCCTGCCGACGAAGGTGGAGGCGGCATTGATGATGACGAGGAAGATGATTGAGGGGGTGGACCCGATCCACTTCCACCCGATGCAGGTGGTGGCAATCCACCACCAATGTTACTACCAGGACTTGATGCACGTGGTGGTCCGCCACCACGAGGAGGTGGATAATAATCTCTAGCGTAGTCCTCCCTCACACGTCTAGGTGGTGGAGCAGTACCTCCACGATAATCATCATGTGGGGGAGGCAGTGGTCGACGAGGACTTAGACTACGTTGACGAGATCGATAATGTGGTGGAGGTGGCGGTGGTGGAAATCCTCTATCATATTCTCGACCTGATAAAGGAGGAGGAGGCGGCGGCGGCGGATAACCTCTATCATCAGGAGGATAGGGATCTATAAGAAAATAGTTGTCAGTATCAAAGTCATCCAACAGACCGGCAAGACTGACCTCGGGCGTAATCTCTGTCCGGAGGATACGGATATCGATAAGGTCGATCCCTCTCCCTTTCGCGGTCTCTCTCCCACTGCGACATCGGCGGAGGCGGGGGATGCGAGTGTGCCGAAGGTGGTGGAGGAGCAGGTGGCGGAGGTCCTCTAGAGTCTCTCCAGTCATCGTTCGAGGGGGGTGGTAACCAATCGCGAGGCGGAGGTTGATGAGGCGGGGGAGCATAAGGCCCTCTACGAGTATCACGCTCTCGATCGTACCCTCCATACGTATTCCAATCTCTAGGCGGAGGAGGGCCTGAAGCATATCTTCCACGCGCATGATCATCATGATAAATCTCACTGTTTCCTAAAGGCGGTGGTGGAGGACCGGATGGTGGGGGACCAGTGCCGTACCTCAACCTATCTCGATCTCTTTCGGTCTCTCTTTCACGCTCCCTGTCACGGTCGCGGTCCCTGTCGCGATTCTCCCTCTCTCTTTCTCTATCTCTAGCCAGATCAGCTGCAGAAGGTGGTGAGAAATGTCTGGGAGGATACCGAGTGCCAGAATCAACATCCATGGACATTGTTTCTCTTCTTGGAGGAGGTGGAGGGTATGGATGTGAATGTGGGTGAGGATGAGAAGCTAATGGTGGTGGTGGGGGAGGCAACGGATCTCTATCTCTATGAGGGTCTCTGACTCTATCACGATCGCGGTCTCTGTCCCGGTCTCTATCGCGATCACGATGGTCTCTATCTTCAGGATAATCAGGTCGATAGACATTTGGAGCGTTGAACGAGGGTGGTGGAGGCCTTTCCCTTGAGACATCACTTCCTCGGTATGATGAAGCAGAGGGCTGTGGGTATTTGCTGGAACTGTTGTTTGGACCACCTCCTGATACTGGAGGGGGAGGAGGACCTGAATGACCGGCACCGCCGCGAGGAGGTCCGCGATCATCTATTAAAGCATTTATAGAGAGCCATAAAAGAATGTTGGTTAGAGTTCATGCTCAGTAAGAGAAGGATGGAGAAAAGGGGATTCGTACCGCGTCCAGTGACACTATTCCGGGGCGATCCAGGCCTAGAGTATTCGGGGTTCGTTCCAGTATTGAGTGGCCCACTAGTAGTCGAGCGACTACCGTCACGTTCGCGATCACGATCCCAATCACGATCACTAGGGGGTACATGAGAATGAGGTACATCGATGGGTGCTCTTGTTGACCTGTCAGAAGTAGCGGTGGTTGACGCTCTCGGAGTGGCGGGATGTTTTCCACTGTCCGTAGTCACAGTAGTTGCAGTAAGTCCTGAAGTAGACGAAGGCGAGGTAGGTACAGAAGTGGTAGAAGGCGCGATACGATCTTCGAGACTGAGCCTTTCAAAATCATGCCGAGCAGTTATGTCCACGGGTGTGGTTGTTCCAGCTCCAGATCCAGGAGTGTGTCCTCGCCCCTTTGCAGTCTGTTGTTGCTGTTGACCAGGCAACGGTCCGAGACGATCCTGAAGGGAGGGCTTTTGACCTGTTGAACCTTCTGCAGACGATTCTGAGGGCTTATTGATATCAGAGAGCACCTTGTCAGTAGACCGTTGCTGTTCCGTTGGGCCGGCAGGAGTAGTAGTGATACTAGGAGCAGTATTGGCGTCGCGAGCAGATGTACCTTGATCAGCAGATCTTTCTTGTTGCTGGATGTTGCTGCGGCCTGGGGGATAGCGTCCGCCTGGACCAGAGTGATACTGTGGCTCGGCATCTCGAGAAGAATCATATCGGCGAGGGGGGCCGCGATCATAGTTATCCAAAGGCCTTCGATTATCAGCGCCGCGGTTATAGTGATTGTTGCTGTTAGCGTAGCGATTGTTGTTATCGTAAGGACGACGATCACGAGAGTCATGCCAATCGCGCCGGTAGCCGGCCCTGTTATCATCACGATCATAGTACCTGTCATCGCGGCCAGAGGGGGGCGGGGGCATTGACGAGTACGAGCTGCGGTCTGGAGGAGGCCGGGTATCATAAGCACCGCTGGGGCGAGAAGCAGAGGCGGGGGGAGGGCCGTATCGATCGTCTGGAGGAGGGCGCCTGTCGTCGGGGGCTCCGCGATGAGACCAGTCCCTGGGAGCGCGAGCGGAAGAGGAAGAATAGTCACCAGGACGAGACGAGGGGGGGGTTGTGTTGCTGGCCGCAGAGTCGCGCGGCGGAGGGTCGATCCGGGAAGCCAGAGTGGAGGGGCCGGCAGAGTCGGGCGCATCAGCCTTGGTCGCGGGGACAGCTTTACCTTTCGGGTCTGCAGGGTCTGGCGCGCGGTGGGCCTGGGGCGTTCAGCACAAAGAATGGCGACAGAAAAGCAGAAAACACGCACGTCCTTGGCGAGCGACTGGGCGAGCTCGGGAGGGAGCGGGCCGGTGTAGATGCCGGCGAGGGCCTGCGGGTTGGGGATCGGGCGGAAGCGCGGGTGCTGGTTCTCCTTGATCGTCGCCTTGAGCTCCTCCAGCGTCTGCAGGTCGGTATTCCCGGGGGATGCCCGGCATTGGCGCGCGGCGGAGGCGCGGGCACGGCAGCGGGCGGGGCGTCCTGCGGCACCTCGGAAGGGGGCGCGGCCCGGTGAAAGGACCCTCGGGCGCGTCTGGCCGACATGGTGGACGGAGGACAGGCCGCGAGTGCTGATCACCAGCTGCGATCTCCGCGTTCCCACCCTCTTGATCCGATTTCGCCAGGCCTGCGCGTGACTGGGCGAGTGCGCTGGGCAGCGTGCTGATGTCATGGGCCAGTGCGTGACCCTGCGCGGCAGAGGCGCCCACGGAGGGACAGAGAACGTGCTGGAAGGCTGTGGAATAAGATTCCTTGCTTATTCGGTCCCAGGGGAAATGAAGGAAGTAGGGTGTGGATTTATTTTATAAAAAAGGGGTAAGGTGTTGTAG
This sequence comes from Agaricus blazei, assembly GCA_029719445.1. NCBI lineage: Eukaryota > Fungi > Basidiomycota > Agaricomycetes > Agaricales > Agaricaceae > Agaricus > Agaricus blazei. Next base: position 197,101 of record SSNC01000008.1, on the reverse strand, counting down.
GTTTGTGAACACAAAATCGTTAAAGATGTGTAGGGAATGAATATTGAAATTTGGGCGATTTTGTGAGGGTTGCGTAGGCCCAGCGGCCGAGGGGGCACGTGATCCTGGGATCCGGGTTTTTTGGCCCGGCCCGGGAACACGTGCTCTCGGAATGGAATAAAGGTTTTTATTTTTATTCTGTATCACGGATCAGAAATGTATCAACCCCCGTGGATGAGACTCAAATGAGAGCCTAGACGGAGGGCACCTCAAAATGGAGCGGGGGTTGAAAGGAGAGAGAGATAAGATAATAAAAATAAAAACATGGCCGCCGGGGCCTGAGCGAAAGGTAAAACTCCCTGGCCGCTCGAAACGGACGCAAGGAGACAGTACCAATCACTAAGGGACGAGGAGGGAGGGAGCAAAAAAGACTGGGTGAGGATCAGGGCTCAGCCAGGGGACGAGAATTGAGGATGAAAATTTTTCTGATGCGAGATAATATGGATAATGTGTACATGTTGTGCTGGACCTTTGATTGCTTGGTCATCTTATCCTCTGATGAGAATGCTTCACATCTCGGAACGTCGCCGATATGGAAACAGCGCAGCCACCGGGAATCGCCATCGGCGCGTCCGCGCGACTTAAGTTGGGGCCCGTTCCGATCACTTTTCCTTCGTCTTTTTTCTGTCCCATCCATGGCCGTCGTCGGTATTGACTTTGGCACGCTCCACAGCAAGGTCGGTCTTTTGTTTTCTGCTCCTCCGTCCCGCGTCCTTATCGCGCCCCAGATCGGTGTTGCCCGACACCGCGGCATCGATATCATCGCCAACGAGGTCTCCAATCGCGCCACCCCGTCCGTCCCATATCCACCTCGCCCCGCTCTCCCACTCACGCCCTTGCCAGATCGTTGGTTGCCTTTGGTCCCAAACAACGCTCCATTGGTGAATCCGCCAAAACACAAGAGACGTCAAATTTCAAAAACACCATCGGCAGTCTGAATCGCCTCATCGGCCGCTCTTTTGATGATCCTCAGGTCCAAGAGGTCGAGAAAAAATTTATCAACGCTGCTCTTGTTGACATCAGTGGCACCGTTGGTGTAGAGGTAAGCCCTCCCCGACGCGTACTCACTCCCAACCACTCACAATAGATGCCGCAGGTCAACTACCTCGGGGAACGCCAGCAGTTCAGCTTTACCCAGCTCGTCGGTGCCTACCTCGGTAAACTACGAGACATCACCGCCAACGAGCTCAAGACCGGCGTCACCGATATAGTCATCGCCGTCCCCGGCTACTACACCGAAATCCAGCGCAGGGCCATACTAGACGCAGCTGCCATTGCTGGCCTCAATGTCCTGCGCATCATCAACGATACAACTGCCACCGCCTTGGGCTATGGTATCACAAAATCCGATCTCCCTGAACCCGAAAACCCACGCCACATCGCTTTTGTTGACGTTGGCCACTCTTGTTTTTCCGTTGCCATCGTCGCCTTCTCCAAAGGCCAGCTCTCCATCAAGAGCACCGCATATAACCACAACCTTGGTGGTCGTGATATCGACCACCTTCTTTCGAGGCACTTTGCCGAGGAATTCAAGTCCAAATACAAAATCGATGTCTTGGCTAATCCCAAGGCCACCTTCCGTCTTTCCGCCGGATGTGAGAAGCTCAAAAAGGTCCTTTCTGCTAATATTGAAGGTCCTCTCAACATTGAATCCATCATGAACGACATCGATGCTTCTTCCAAGTTGACCAGAGATCAACTGGAAACTCTCATGGCCCCCCTCCTTGATGGCATCCAAGGCCCCATCAAACAGGCCCTTGCCGATTCAGGCCTCACTATCGAGCAAATCGATTCCGTTGAGCTCGTTGGTGGCTCCTCCCGCATTCCTGCAGTTCGTAGTCGGATTCAACAAGCCTTCGACAATAAACCTCTATCTGTGACCCTCAACCAAGACGAAGCCGTAGCTCGTGGTGCCACATTTGCTTGTGCCATGCTATCCCCTGTCTTCCGTGTTCGTGATTTCCATATCCACGACATCAATCATTACCCTGTTCAGGTTCAATGGCAACCCGTTCCCACAGACCCTGATGAAGATACGGAAATCTTATTATTCCCCCAAGGAAACACTATTCCTTCCACCAAAATCCTGTCCTTCTACCGTCGTCAGCCCTTCCATGTCGATGCCGCCTACACTGATCCCTCCGGTCTTCCCGGTGGTATTTCACCTATTATCGGCGGCTTTGACGTCACCGATGTACCACCAGATCCAAAGGGCGACTCGACTGTTGTCAAGGTCAAGGCTAGACTTAATCTTCATGGTATCGTATCATTTGAGAATACGTACGTGGAGGAGATTGAAGAAAAAGAGGTTGAGCCGGCTCCTATGGATGTCGATCAAAACGCCACTGCTACTGCGGCCGGAGCTGCGGAAGGTGAGGCTGCGCCCCCCGTACCGCCAAAGAAGAAGAAGATTGTAAAGAAGAAGGAGGTCCCTTTCGTTACGTCGACGACTTCTTTGAGCAAGAAGATCCTCGAACAGTTACGGGAACGTGAATCTCAGATGCATGCTGCTGACAAATTGGTCCAAGACACCGAGGTTCGTATTTTTTTCTTGTATAGCACTCGCAAAGTCTCTTAAACATTGTCATTAGGATCGCAAGAATGCTTTGGAAGAATACATCTACGATACCCGTAGTAAACTTGACGAACGATATGCCCCGTTTGTCACCGCTGACGAGAAATCAAAACTCCTTCAAGAACTTTCCACTGCAGAAGACTGGCTCTATACCGAGGAAGGTGAAGAATCTACTAAATCCGTATACGTCTCTCGTCTCGATTCCCTCAAAATTCTCGGCGATCCTATAACATTCCGTTATCGTGAATCCGAGGAACGACAAAAGTCGGTTTCGGCATTACGCGAAACGCTTAATAACTATATGAACCAAGCCACATCGAGCGATGAGAAGTATGCGCATATTGATGCGAAGGATAAGGAGAGCATCGTGGAGAAGATTGCGGTTCTTGAGAAGTGGTTGAACGATATGATTGTGAAGCAGGCTGAGAGGAGGAAGGATGTTGATCCTGTTTTGAAGAGTGAGGAGGTTATGAAGAAGAGGGATGAGATTATATTCTTTGCGACTCCGATTTTGACGAAGCCAAAGCCAAAGATTCCGACGACGGATAGTGGAACGGGGACGCCGAGGAGGGATGGAACACCTCAGCCTCCGCCGCCGCCACCGTCGAAGGATGAAGCTGGGAAGGATTCGGGTATGGATGTTGATTGATTGAGGGTGGTTGAGGGTGGTCTCTTTTCTCGTCTCTTAAGGGTTTGACTTAGAACTTGAATTTTTTTTCTTTTCTTTCATTTTGACTGTTTTAGTACTACCACACAATGCATTAGAGAGATAGAGGAGACGAAAAGAATGAATTGATTTACGGTTGATTTTAATGTACGGATGTTGTATATTAATTCCACTCGGTTTTAAATTGTTTTACTTCTTTGGGAAGTTGATTTCGATATGGCGGGTATCGCTTTGGGTGGGCGGCGGGCCCTATACGATTAGGGACCTGGTTGTTGAGAGTACGAGCAGGCTGCCAGTTCGCCACAATAATATAATGGAAAAAAAAGCTACTCCTTTTTTAGCGTTAGTTCATGGTGTCGTGTTGGTCTCGGTTTTTGAACATTTTGTGGCGAAGACTGTCTCAAAAGTAGATCACATATTCAGGGCTGTCAGTTCGCCTCGATATGCGTGTTTGTGACTTGTACCAAACTGGAGCCAACTGTGCTGTTTACCACCAAGTCATTTTTTTCAACTTTTTCTTCCGCTGTCATATAGGCCCCCCCTCGGAAACGCAGAAACCCTACTGAGCAATTCGGCAGTCGCAGGGTGTTCCTTATAAATGACAGCCGCACTTGATAGTCAAGAATACCTTGACATGTACCGCCCCTTGCCGCCTCAGTCGTGTCTTCCTGCCGACATTCTAGATTCGCTCAAGACTGATTCGTGGGTCAACATACCCAAAGGCGACAAAGGGTTAATGTATATAGTGGTTTTGTCGAGGTGTCTGAATGTATCAGAGTCGAAGCTGAAGGCATCCTCCCGAACCTCGACAGAATACCGGGGAAATGGGTCGATACACATCATTTGGCCGTGCAAACATGGTCGAGCGCTGGAGTTGCTGGACTGAAACCTGACCTGATGTCTCATTCGTTCATGATGGGACTCAGGAGAACCAAAGAAAGTTTTTTCTGGTCGGCTTGAGATTAATATGTTATGAACGTCGAATATGCACAGATTTTCTGGTCTCGGGTGTATTCGGTTATAGAAGTCAAGGTCAGCGCAGACAAGACAGATACAGGATCACTCGCTGTACAGTTGGGCAGCTACGTTGGCCAGATATTCGCCGAACAAGTAGACCGGTTATTTGTTAATTGCTCTCACCCTGCGTGGTCGCAAGTTGAACATATCTCGCTATCACCGCAGTGGCATTGTTGTCCTCCGCGATGAGATTGACATAGATTGCGTATGTCGGAGTCAGCTTTTTTATATCCACTGACTAACATGGTTTATTCAGAATCCTCTTCAGTTCGTGCAAGCCATTGCTAGCTTTTCGTATTTGTCCCCGACTGACCTCGGATGGGACCCGACCAGTGCATGATTTGGAGTACCGAAGAACGAGTTCCGCGGCCTACATACAAACTTCTACAACATGTTTTCGAAAAGCATGGTGTCTACGACCTTCCATGGGTCTTCAGAGTAAACACGGAAGATTACGTGGCAATTGGACCAATATTGAGATATATATTTTGCAGGGCCGGCAACTGGGAGATCAATCTTTTATGGTGTGTGCCAAACAAGTCTCCATTTCCTTATCACTTACCACGGGGATCGAAGGGAACCTACCAATTTGTCATCATAGCGGACACGATCTTGACTCCCTTTGGTGGAGTGTAAATGAAATGCCTCTGAAACTGGAGGGCTCGGGTGGAAACAAACGAGAGTTTCCGCCTCATGATGTTCTTGAAAAGTACTATGCTGCTGGTCCCGCGCAGAAATCGTTGATGGCGATTATTCTGGCTAGGGGTCACACCTGCACACAATAATGAAAGCTTGGTCAAATTATTTTGAAGACTTAAAGCCCTTCATGCGCAAGTAGGCTACGTTGCTTCCTATTATTATACATGTCAAATCCTATGAGCACTACCATCCCCACCGGTATCTGATCAAGATTATATATGAAGCTATCTGCGAAATGGAGGGTAAAAAAGAGATTGGCTACGAGAAAGCCGCAGGGGAAGAAGAGGCCAGGCGGAAGGGAGAGAAGTCGGACATGGCTGAGGCAAATCGTACCCAAACGACCACCCCACTTTACTGAAACTTAAGGGTGCTGCAGAGCCGCCAGTTGACGAGAATTCTATCAGCGATCTATTTTTGAATACAGTAAACGAAAGACCCGCGTCAAATCAATCTACTACAGGCTCGCCTGTTTCTCCTAAAGGCGATCCCATCTCCCTTACCACTGTCGACAGTCTGGAAAGGGATCGAGCGGTGAAGAGGGCTAGGGGTGAAAATTACATGTAATGCCCGAGACTAGGTCTCTTTTTTGAAAAAGAAATTAGTGTAGGGTTCACACTCAAAACGTATATTATCGTTGTTTCTTCCCCTCAGAAGTTTGTTACTTGACTAGCCCTGAATCGTTGCTGTCACAGTGCGGACAATGAAATTTCTTAGCGGGGTTTATCTTCTCTTACCACTGTTGATAGTCTTGACAGCGCTTGCGGGGTGAAGAGGGCGAAGAGGGGAAGGAACTTATAGACATAACTCGAATTTTAGGAATTATATAAATTGAATGAATATGCTAAAATTGGAGGTTTATTTGATCTATCCTGGGCGTTTCAGACGAATCTGGCTCATTTGCACTATTACAATTCAGTTGTCGCTCGTCAAAACGTAGTTTCCACTGACAAGCTGTACAATAGTGTCAGAATGTTAATAAACTTAACATGCAGATATTGATATCACAAAGGATTGGATAAGAGTGCGAGTAGGCCACGTTGATACACGTTGGTAGATGATAAGTAAAGGTATTCCTTGTATGATGCCGTGACGTGACAGTGTCGTGAGAACCTGCGACGGAAACTGCCTTGCGCATTCATATTCAGGGTCGTCGGTTTGTCGTGAACGTTTCGTGACTCGTCCAGAACTGGAACAACCGTGCTGTTTTCCACCAAGGCATTGTTTCTCTTACATTTTCCGCTATCACACTCCCGGGTGTGAGCTTAGCACCTTCTTCATGGTGTCATGAGAATGCTCTTGCTCTCAGCCTTTGAGCATTTGTGGCGAGGACTCTGTCACATATTCAGGGCTGTCAGTTCGAAGTTTTAATCTTCAGGCCCCAGGGATTGAACAACCGCCTAGAGTGTTCAATACCTGTATTCCCGGTTAGGTCAGTAGCGTCACTCGAATTTGAATTTAGTAATATCTGATGGCTGACTGCGTAATTTCAGCTAGTCGTCGAAGGTTGCCTTCTTGGCACTGTGGACCCATATCAATGATCCAGATCAAAGATAAGGATCATCGGTTGGTATAACAAGGCCCAGGTAATAATATTAAACTCTGAGTATATTCTTGGCATCCCGGGTCATTTCTGGGGCAATGGAGCTTTCAAAATCCCGTCGGGCGGGGAGGCGGGGAGACTACCTGGCCGATGACTCGTTGTCGACGCACACTCCAACCTACTTTTCTTATCGAACAAAATTACTCAAGTAATCATATCAGATCGTATGACTCGTCCTAAGCACCAAGGTAAGTGCTAATCATCTTACAGAACATACCAGCGTGAAAAATCCAATGATTGTAGAGGTGAGGCATCACCAAGACATTGGACGCGAATGAGCTGATTTATTGATCAAGGGGAAACACCTCCGCCTCGCCCTGCAAAAACCGAGTGTCATTTTCTGTCGGCCCATACTCGAGGCCAGGTGGGGGTGAAATCCTTGCTCCCACCCGACTCACTGCGTTGCATAGGCGAACATTTCTCATAACATACGTAGCGCAAGAAAAACTATAAATGCAGCCCGGGGAACAGGAAATAATCCTCATCCCCTCAGCTGCTCAGTCATGGTCGGCCTCACATCCTTCGTCACCCTCGCAATTGCTTTAGCTGCTCCCGCTGCTGCCTTCCCGGCCCATGGTTCGTTGGCTGGGTTGTCGAGACAAGACTTGGAGTCCGCCATGGCTGGATTTGGCAAGTATTCCACCCCCCGCCACCCCCCGGTCCTCTCGAATTCGGTGGTACCAAGCTCGTCAACGACGCTGCCCACCCATTCATTGCACCCGGAGAGGACGACATCCGTGGACCTTGCCCAGCTTTGAACACCCTCGCCAACCATGGGGTATGTATATTTTTGACACCATACATCAAATTGAAATCTAACATCCATTTTTAGTACATCAACCGAAATGGTATTGATACCCCAGGAAACATTGTCGGAGCCGCCATGGAAGGTGTGTATTTCTTGTTTGTATTTCTTCAACTCAGACAACTGACTTCCGAAAGGTTTCAACATGGCCAACGACTTGGCCAAGTTCACCTGCTATGCTGCTTTCGTTGTCAACGGTAACCCGATCACCAACATGGTCAGTATCGGTGAGAAGACCGCAAAGACTGGCCCAGACCCAGAAGCACCTGGTGCTGTTGTCGGTGGTTTGAACACCCACAACGTGTTCGAGGGTGACAGCAGTATGACCCGATGTCAGTATTTCTATTATTATACTCCTGGGATTGATTCTCATCTGATCGACTCCATTCCAGCTGATTACTACGATACTGGTGATGTTGCCACCTTCAACGAGACTCTCTTCCAAGGCGTACGTCTTTTACTATACTTCTGACAGCTCTGTTCACTAATCGACCCACAGTTCATCGAGTACAGCAACAGGTACGGAGGTGGAAGGTACAACCTCACCGCTGCCGGCGAGTACCGATACAAGCGTATCATGGACGGTGTTATGACCAACCCAACATTCACCATTGTTGCTCCCCGTCTCTTCTCTGCCTACTCCGAGGCCGTCAACCCCATCAACATGTGGGTCGATGGGCGCCAGGACGATGGTCAACTCAAACTCGACGCTGCCCGTAGTTTCTTCGAGGCTGCCCGCTTCCCCGACGACTTCCACCGTGCAGCGCGTCCGATGACTGCTGACAACGAGGCTGTTGTCCTTGCTGCTCACCCCGTCGACCCCGGCCGCAATGTCAACGGTGTCAACACATACACTGCTGACATTTCCACTGGATCACTTCCCGACAAGTGTTCGCAATACGAGGGCCACGTCAACACGACCCTCCGCTCTCTGTACCCCAACCCGACTGGTGATTTGTTGGACGCCCTCAGGGCCAACGTCCACTACTTCTACACATCGGTACAAGCTGCTGGCTGTACTGAAATCTTCCCCTACGGCCAAGTTGAAGACGGTGAGAACAACGCTTACAAGGCGAAGATTGACCTTCCCGGCGCACCCTTGAACATTGCGAATCACGAGTTCGCGTCTGCGACTGTTGCCGGGCCCAGAACTCTCGTTGCCACCACCGCCAGTGCTCCCACTGCATCCGGAGCTGCGGCTCCCGTGGTGACCCCTATGGCTTCTGGCGCTGCTGCGCCATCCCCCATTGTATCATTAGTTTATTAATTGTTTATAGAATAGACTTGTGCTACATTTGTAAAGTGATAAAAACTCCTATTATTGGTTGTTCTTGATTGTTGTGATAATGCAACCTTTGAATTTCAGTATAGGCGGGACACATGATTTGTGGCATTCACCTGTTTGAGGTAGAAACGTTCAAAGGACAATAAAGCCAATCTGACTCTTTACTAAATGTGGTCAATATAACTAGTCGAACGTCTCATCGCCCCGATCCCTCAATCCGTGAAATGTCCATAGAAAGGGACAATAAGAGGTTCGACTGTATCACAATTTCTATTATTTGGGGCTCCACGTCTAATCAATAGCCAGGAACTAGATGGATCTATTCTGGCAGTTTTTTTTTTTTTGTACTATTGGGTTAAGATCACAATCAAGTCAGGAGTGTTGGTACGTCAGGCTATTACAGCCGAATAGTGAGTAAACAAGGGAGTTAAGAAGCATCGGAATTAGATTGATCCTGTACAGATCATCGCAGAACTTCATTACTGCTTCATTAGACCGCCTGATTGTGCCAACTCTTCCGGCATAATTATTATGAGTTGATCGGGATAATCAGCCAAATCATGAACAACAAACACGCCTTCCAGACCCTTCCTTTCCCAAACTTCGGATCTGCTCATCAGAATTCTTGGAGCATCCGGGGCATAGGAATTGTCATACATTAGAAGTCATCCCCACAGGTGAACAACAGGATAAACCACAAATTCACAGTGATAATCGTTGTAATGTATCATTCCATAGAGTCGTTGACTAGGTTCGGCAACTGTATTAACAACGCATGTATTTTTCGGAGATTTTAAACAACAGCAAGTCTTTTACGAATGCCGGGGTAGTTGGTGGGCCTTAACGACTAGGGAGCTAGTTTGATGAGAGTACGATTAACCCGCCACATTGATGGATTATAGTGTTCCCTATATGATGTCGCGGCAGAGAGCGCGTCGCACATTCAGGGCTGTCGGTTCGCCCCGAGCGTGTTTGTGTCTATGCTATTTTCCACCAATGCGTTGTTACTCCTTGTTTTCACGCTCCCGGCTGCCAGATCCTTCGAGAAATGGAGGGTAAAGAGGAAGTCGCTTACGAGAAAGCCGCAGAACGAGAAGAAGAAGCCAGGCGCGCGCGCGAGAAGGCAGACATGGTTGAAGCAATCCGGACACAAACCACCATCCCCAATTTACCGAGACCCAAGGGCGCTGCAGAGCCACCAGCTGAAGAGGAGTGTACATATCAGCGATTTACTCTTGAATACAGCAGGTTGTGAATTAGTGTCGGGGCAATCCACTACGGAGACGTCCCTTTCTCCTGAACGCGAACCTATCTCTCTTATCACTGTTGATAGTCCGGAAAGAGATCGTGCGGCGAAGACGGCTAGGGGTGGAGCTTACGAAATAATTCCCGGTTGTAGGAGATGACAGGATACAGAAGATAACCTCATGTAGTTGAACAGGTCACTGTCTAAACCCTTCATGGGACGTACAGCGGATTAGTGAGCGAGTCAAAGGATGGGGAAGCATCGGAATTAAGTCGCTTCTGTACAGATCGATCGCAGAACTTCATAGACCGCCTGATTGTCCCAGACATTCAGCTACAATTATTATCAGTTGACCAGGCCAATCGGCCGGAGTCGTGAACAGCAAACATACCTTCCAGGCTCTTCCTTTCCTAACTGAGCTGTCCATCAGAATTTGGTCAGTATATGGGGCATAGGAAACGTCATGAATTAGAAGTCATGCCAACAGGTGGATAAAAACCACTGATATACAGCGATAATCGTTGTAGCATATCGTTCCATAGAACCGTTTATCAGAATAGAACAGCGATATTACCAGCCCGTGTGAGAGTTTACTGGATTTCAAGATCCCACAAGTCTTCTAGAGCTGTTGGGGTAGTCAGCGGGCCCTATACAATTAGGGACCTGGTTGATGAAAGTACGTGTATGCCGCCACACTGATTCCTTATATGGTGTCGTGAGAATTGTGGCGGAGATTGTGTCGCACGTCCAGGGCCGTCTGTTGGTCCCGAGCTTCTGCGTGTTTTGTGACTAGTAACAGAACCGGAGCAGCTGTTTTTCCCCAAGGCATTGTTTCTCTTATATTTCTCGCTGTCACACTCCCGGCGACGAGATCTTCTACAGAGATCGCTCTTTCAAGGCCATTTCGTATAAGTATACCCTCGGTGAGTAAGATGAACATATCATTCTCTACCACCATGGCCGAAAGACTCAAAGAAAGCCCTAAGCGCAGAAACCCCGAGGCCAACATTAACGCGATCGACAAGGCTCATATGGAGCAGTACACTCGCCTGAAAACCTCGCTTGATCGCAAAGCATACCTTGACACGTACCTTCCCTTGCCGCATCCGTCGCTGGCTGAAGAGATTCTCCATTTGCTCACGGTTGCCGACATATACAAGAACGATTCATGGATTGACATACCCAGAAGCAACAAAGAAGAAGACATATATAAGGGCTTGGTCAAGGTGCTTGAATGTATCAGAGCCAAAACCGCATTTATTCTCCCGGACATCGACCGAATACCAGGTAAATGGGTCGATACACACGACGTGGCTCTGCAAACATGGTCTCGCTCTGGAGTTTCTGGACTGAGACCCGATATCTCATTTGTTTATGATCAACCCGATAGGAATAAGGTAAATTTGCTTCAAGCTGCCTTGCGATTATCACTTTCTGAACGCGTTATTTTCAAAGATTTTCTGGTCTCGGGCTTATTCGGTCCTAGAAGTCAAGGTCAGCGCAGGGATGACTTACACGACAACACTCGCTGCACAGTTGGGCAGTTATATTGGTCATATCTTTGCCGAACAAGTAGACCGATTATTCGTTAATGCCCTCACCCTTTGTGATCGCAAATTGCAAATATTTCGCTATGACCGCAGTGGCATTGTCGTCCTCGACAAAGCGATTGACATAGATCAAGTATGTTGGGGTCACTTCTTATATCCGCCAACTAACACTCTTGCAGCATCCCCTTCAGTTCGTGCAAATCATTGCTAGCTTTTCGTACCTGTCACCAACCGACCTCGGATGGGACCCGACCTGCATGATTTGGAACACCGAGGAACAAGTTCCGCAGCCTTCATACAAACTTCCACAGCAAATTTTCGAAAAGTGTGGTGTCTACGACCTTCCATGGGTCTTCGGAGTAGACAAGGAAGAATACGTCGCAATTGGGCCGCTCAACGGTAATCGATCGCTCTCCACCTGGGGAAGAGCCACTTTTGTTGTCCATGCTGTCGAGCTCAAGGACTGGAAGAACAGAAACGGCCAGGTGAGTCCCTCAGTTTGGCGAAAGCGACTAGCAACTGAGTATGTTTCAGGCAAAGGTGTATGTCCTCAAGCAATGTTGGCAGCGGCTGCCAGGACTTGTCCCTGCGCCAAAAATGGTTGACATGGCGAATGGCGATAACTATACACCTGACCAGCCCGATAGAGATTCACTTGTAAAGGACTTTGGAGATTCGATTGCTCCAGGCTCTGGAGAATTTGATGAGAAGCCTTTTGAGGCCGTCGTCATGGAGCGGGCGGGATGGGGACAGCGTGTAAGGGCCTCATGTTTCGTTAAATTGGAAGGGAAACCAATATCTACCTTCGAAACAATCCGCAAAGGTGCCGCCACTTCTATTCCCCAGCAAAAGAGTAAATCTGGCACAATCACACAAAACAGTTCTTCACGGACGCCAGGCCCCTTGAAAACGATCGATGATGCTCCCAACCACCCCGCCTTGGTCACGAGAAAGCTGGTCCGTCTAGTCTTTGACCGTCCAGGTTGGCCGATTGAACGGTTCAAGTCCAAGCTCGAGCTCCTGTTGTCTTTGAAAGCAATTGTTGCAGGTAGCGTGTATTGAACCTGTTCTAGGATACTCATCAACGCTTTTCTGGCAGAACTCGAGACGCTACATAAAAACGGCATCGTACATAGGGATATAAGCCCTTCGAATCTAATCATTTCGGATGCCGGAGGGCACGTCATTGATTTTGATCACAGCAAGATCGCATTTGTCACAGAGAAAGTTGGGTTTGAGAAAATGGCGACTAACAATGTAGCTGAAATCGCTACAAAAATGATTGGGTCGAAGCAACGGGCACGGCAATACATTTTCAAACTGGGAGAGTTATGGGATATAACTGATCGAGTCCCGAATCCCAAGGACTTCCATTGGCCGGAGGTAGGAAGCCATTCTTAGTACCATCTCTGTTTAGCCGTACACGCTAACGTGACTGACAGGAAATTGAACCTATATATCTTTTTGATGACCGACGACCCGGAGATGGATTTGTTACGGTGTGTCTTGAACAATTCTCCTTTCGTTTATCACTTACCTCAGGGCTCTAAGGGGACATATGAATTTGTCAGCGGTTATCTTCCCCAAGCACCTTACCATCATAGTGGACACGATCTTGACTCACTTTGGTGGGGTGTAAGTGTAATGCCTCTGAGAATGGACGGCCCCGGCGACCCAAAACAAGAAAATCGGCATAGTGACCTTATCCAGCATTATTATACTGGTGGTCCCGCAAACAAATCAGATTTGTGGTTGAATTTTTCTAACATGGGGTCTAAACTACCCGACATGATGGCCGAATGGTCACCTTATTTTAAAGACCTAAAGCCCTTCATGCTGAAATGGGCTTCCTTCCTCAATATTGCGTTAAACCTCAAATCGTACGAGTACTACCACCCTCACCGTTATCTGATCAGGATTATAGAACAAGCTATCAAAGAGATGAAGCGTAAAAAAGTAGTCGCCTCCGAGGAGGCTGCAGAACGAGAAGAAGAAGCCAGGCGCGCACGTGAGAAGGCGTACATGGTTGAAGCAATCCAGACTCAAACGACCATCCCCAATCTACTGAAACTCAAGAGCGCTGCAAGGTCACCAGTTGAAGAGGACTATATTAGTGATCTACTCTTGAGCACAGCAGGTCATGAATCAATGTCGGGGAAATCCACTACAGAGACGTCCCTTTCTCCTGAACGCGAACCTATCTCCCTTACCACTGTTGATAGTCCGGAAAGAGATCGCGCGGTGAAGAGGGCTAGGAGTGGAATGTACAAGCATGATACCCAGGACCAGTTCAATCGCATGCATTCTACAGAGAACGTATTCCAATAATTGTATGAACGTGTTGAAAAGACAGTTTTGATCACCATTTGAATGATGAGCTACACCAGTCTCCCAGGTACTCACAAAGTTACGTGACAAACACTCAATATATATACTATCATTGTTCTTCATATCAGAGGTTTGTCGCTTGACTAGCTATTATTGTGGTTGTAGCAGGGCGGTCATTAAATTGTCCTAGCGACGTTTATTTAGAAAATGCAGGGTAAGGAAGTAGGCTACAAACAAGCTACCGAAGATGAACTATCCGGTCCTCCTGAACGCAAACACATTTCTCTGACCACTATTGATAGCCCTGACAGAGCTCGCGCGGTGAAGAGAGCGAGGAGAGGAACTTATATTCCAAAGATCCTCCGGTTATACACCATATGCATGAGCGCACACATCAGGTTGATCGTCTTTGCTTCTCATGTAACAGTTGCGTCGTTGTAGATGCGGCGGTAGAAGCTGCTAACCGAGCTGAATATGTTTTCATGGTGGACAAGACAACGACGTATGAGCTCCCTCTCCTCTTCTTGCGTTTCTGTCATTAACTTATCGAGTCGTCTGGAAACAGCATCGGTTTAGGGGCTCACCGGCTAGTACAAGCAAAAGCGCAATATGGGGGTAGTGACTTCTGATGTGACACGACAGTGGTTGTTTCTTGTGGCCATAATACACCCTCCGGAAATATTGGTACGGCACTCTCAAAGTGTCAAATTGGTCGAGGTACGCAAGCTATTTCTCCACTCCCGTGGTCAGTGCTGACTGTGCGTTTTCATCTATAGCATTACTGAGTGATGCGTAGGCAGACAGAGTGAGAGGAAAGCACCATACAAAGTCCATATTCTCTTCATGATCACGCCCATACCACGGTGGCACTCCCACATAAGGACCTAGGCAGAACCACTTTTCATCTCGCTGAACGGAACATCTTCTGTCACCAATGGCGAACAAGATGGTCATCATGGTAGACTCGAGTTTCGAGCTCTGGTCCAGAACTCTTCTTGGACGTCAAACCATATTTCGCGTAGGTCGGTGCCTTTGACGTACTCCATTGACAATACAATCCTTTCCTGGCCTCATTCTCAGAGGTAAGGAAACATGGGTGGGCTTTAGAAATGAAGAAACCTATTGAGCGACAAAAGTCCATCGTAGTGACCTCACTGACGAGAACGTACGCCTTGGGCATGAGGAAGGGATGGATGATACGCCGCGAGTTGGAAATTGCTGATGAAGGCAACGAGAAAGGCACGGTTGAGGTCAGCCTCGGGCTCTCCGAGCTTTTGGAAACCAACAATCTATGCAACACCACACTGAAATGCCTTGAGCAACAATTTTGAAGAGCCCGGGAATGTCAGAGGCGCGCCCTCGCTCTCGAAGGCGAAGAGCTTCGTTGGCACTAAATATGCCCCTCATGAATTCTAGACAAAGACAAGGCGAAATGTAAGAGACGTACAGAAAGCTACCCGTCGCGTGGTTGGACAGGTCACTGCAGAGATCCTTCATAAGAGCCGTTGGGTTGATCCTTATGGCTGGTCATAGGAGTGAAGTTACTGGGGAGAGTGTTCTTGACGGGGGAAGGCGGGCACCAGCGAGAATAGAGCGGAGTGTCAAAGCAACGCCAGTCATAGGGGGTAGCTTTGAGCACTCATGGCGAAACGAGTCCCATATGGAGGTTGCGGGTTGCGGATATTTACAGTCATTAGTATAGAGTTGGACTTTTCGGAGTTTGATACCTTATATTAAAAACCCGAAATTACATCACTGCGGCAAAACAAACCAGTGGCTCGAGCACTCAAAACATGGCAGCGAAACTTGAAAGTTTTCAGATGACGTGATCATTAGTTGTACATTTCGAGGCACTGTCTAAACCAGAACTGATACGTCCAATCTGACACACCATCTCCTAAATCAACACATCGTACCTCCACGCAATGCGTATTTGTAGAAGTGAGCAGGATTAGAACAGTGTGTTCAGGGTAACGTGTCTTCCAACTTTCTAACTGTTGCTCGAGTCGATCGCAGCAGAAACTACATTTAGAAACGGTCGTCCAGTCCTGGCACTTTCCCTTGGCCCATTCACCTTTTCGTTCATGCTGCGCATCATGCTTTCAGCGCATAGCCACAAAAATAGATATCTAATCCACTGACCTTACAAGATGAACACCACGGATCAGTGGGGGTGGTCCCGGTCGTCGGAGGACTACGAAAGCGCAACTTGATTTGGTCATATCTAACGATGCCGGAAGTATCAAAGGCCTTGAGAGGTACTTCCTGTAGTAAGCCGGACTTTATGAAATTAGAACGTTGAGGTTCATCCTGGTGAATACATTCAACAACGTAAGCATGAATGATAGATTAACGGAAACTTACAAACACCCAGTTACGGAATTCATCATGAGGAAAAAAGTCATAACGCTTGGAGAATTGAGTCGTCAAGAGATGAACGTAAAATTCGCTTTGAACGATTATGTCTCCACGTTTTATCTGATTTGCAACCTCGCCAATAGCCAATTGATATACCCTCAACCGCGTTCTGGTGTCACTGGCTTCATCAACTGACCAAGAAAGGGAAATCTTGCTTCCAGTACAGAAACCAAGCGACAAAACGCCATAGCGAAATAGGAGGTCATTAACATCGAGGCATTGGTCGACACCATTGGGGCGGCCTTTAAAATTCTAGACGCACATTGAGCCATAAGTTGCCGAGCTTCCTCTTCAATATTAGGGGAAAATCCGGATCGGATAGGGTCGAAAATATGGTCGATGAATGATTTATGGAAGGAACTGAGCCTGTCTTTGCCGGCGTTGTCGCGTCGGGGAACGTACAAGACGGATCGGAGATGATTGAGAGCAGCGTATGCTTCATCGGCCGTCATGCCCAACCAATTACACAGAACGATAAAATTCCCATCACTGATGTGATTATACTGCAAAGCCGAATCCCACCCTGACGCCAGCGCCAACAAGAGCTTGCGAGTATTGACCATTATTTTTGAAGAGACATTCGACAGAATTCGCGCGTACAACGCATCAAGTTGAGCCATCGGGTGCTCCTCTCCCGACAAATTAGTCAACGGATGCATATCAATAACATCGAGGACGTCTGAGAACTGAGAAACGGGGCTTCCGACTCTCGAGTCACCGATATATCTGACGACTGTCTGAACGTACGCAAACAGTCCGCCTGCAGCATTAGCGAGTTTCCAGATGTCCCGTTCGTCAGGCCACTGCGGATCGAGTGAGTCTGATCCCTTTTTTATCTCACTCAACTCGTGACGAAGAAACCGTTCAACATCCGCGCGAGCATCGTCAGAATCAATCTGGATTTCTTCCTTCCCATGCACAGGGATGACCTTGGCCCTAGAAAAGAAGGATGTGATATGTGGTTCAGGGCGGCTGGCGATGAGCCATACGAGGGGAGCGGAGGGATAGGAGGCACAAAAGTCGGAGATCAGGCGGAGGAGCTCAAGCTGCGTGCTGGTGTTGGCGCACTCATCAAGACCATCAATAATGATCAAGACACGACTGGTCGATTGTAGTAGGCGGTAGTAGATGAAGGGTTCAATGATAAATTTCGTAAACTGCTTCGCCATTGACGATTGAAGAAGCGAGGGATCGCGAGTGATCTCACGCTCGATGATACGACGATAGGGCTCGGACTTGGCAGCAAATTGGTAGGAAATAGTATTGATAACTTTGGTTCCATCGCTCCGTCCGTTGATTGAGAAGAAAACAGATGCATGATAATTCACTTGTAGCATGGGAGACTCAGCGACAGTCTGCATGATGGCAGACTTTCCGACTCCAGCCACACCAACTATCCAACGCATCTTTTTTGTGCCGTCGCTGTTGACAATGAAGTATAGGCACCGCTCAAGGATAGCTAAGCGAGTTCCGGCATGGCATCGTGGGGGTGGCTCACGAGCGGAGGAATCATATGCTGCTCCAGGGATCGTGTCCTTCAGAAGTTTCTCCATAACTACCAGAGATAGCGATGAGTAGAATCCGTAAAACATGAATAGCACTTACATTCATCTGAAGATATGTTATTATAAGTGACTGACAATGATCTGGTCAGGGTTGACAAATCAAGCTATCGAGAGAATCTCACAATTGCCATCGACAAGAGTTCCCGTCACAGTAAAGTCGTGAGCTTGATTAAACATGCCTGGGTTCTGCTGCTGCGGTTGGGGCATATACTGGCTTGATATGTGCTATCAGCGTTTCAGCTCCTTCATCCGCAGCCAAAATTCGTAAAAAGACTCACATCTAGAGGGTCCGACCGCAAGGGTCGCCGCTGAGGCACCGTACAAGTATGCATTACAGGCTGTAACGTAGGGATCTGTCGTTGTTCGACAAAGCTTAGAATTTCGGAATGAGGCGTATGGTGGTCATACTGCGGGGCAAATGAACCGACATCGTTCGGAGGCCTTGGACCCGGTGTCCACGTCGACGGGCGTCTGAAATCAGGAGCTGCTCCACCAGAAAAAGGTCTGTTGATGAAGGTCTGCGAATCGTCAGGCTCGCTGGTAGCTGAAGAAGCGGTGAGACTTTGGGAGTGGGAGGCACTCCTATCATGGCGAGAATAGGGTGGGGATCTGCGGGGAACAGCAAAAACACAGAAATCGAGAAAGGTAGGATGAAAATGGAGGCATAAGGAATGCAGAGGGAAGAACAGAATGCGCATCTCAGCAGTCGAGTGCATGCATGGGGGCTATATGTCGCACCGAAAGCTAATGGTCACAACGTGTGAGTGATGGTGAGCAGGGCAGGCAACGGTATGTTGTTCACCATTGCAAGGAAGGCTGGTTTGCCACAGCCCTCTGGCTCGTGCTATCCGGCCTGTGTCAGCATGCCCGCAGTTGGGTCGTTTTCCCTAGAGAAGGTACTCCTTACATAAGCTCATACAAGAATGACGGTCATCACGCCAATCACAACATAGTAGTTCACTTATGAAATGAATCCCTGAATCCATTCTGATCGCCCGCTGATAGACCCGATTGCATCCAGTAAGCAAAGCGGGTTAAACATGGTGGACTAGTGGGCTGATAACCTATATAATGTACTTTTGCTACTGCACTGCCCAATCCTTTGAGAATGATTCTCCCCCGCTGGTTCAAAGAGTTCTCCCGAAAACAGCGTACACAGCCTCAGCGCACACAGCCTGGTAAGCATGCAATACCTTCGTGTTCTGGGTGCCGTCTAATACCGCAATAAGATCCACTGAAAATTCTGGCGCACAAAGGGATGGTTGGAATTGAGGTGGACTCAGCGCTTCGTGGCCTTCCGCCAAGATGTCATCCGGAAACGCGCAAAAAAATGAGACATCAGGCCAAGGTATGGCTGAAAGACCCGAGCGGCACTCAAGATTACTGTATATCTGCGGTCCCGCTGGGGAGGGTAAATCTGCGATTGTTCAGAGTATTGCAGAAGAATCGCAGAAAGAGGGTCATCTCGGTGCTTCTATCTTCTTTTCAAAACAACGCGGTCACGACATCAGTCATGTAATCCCCACTATCGTTAGGCAGCTGGCGACTATCCATCGCAAATTCGCGCTTAGGGTATCACAGGTATTGAAGGCGGACCGTAAAATTGCCGAGAGAAGCTATGCTATCCAGTTCAAGCGTCTCATCATTGATCCCTTTGAAGATATCATGGAGGAGATGCCTTTTGCCGCTGCACAACCCCTCCTCATTGTTCTTGACGGTATCGACGAATGTAAAGACCTGAACGCCCAAACAGGGTTTATCAGCCTGGTCAACGATCACGTACGCATGGCACCCCAATTTCCTCTACTCTGGATCATCTCCAGCCGACCACAAGTCCACCTGAAACCTTTGCTATCTAGATTGCATTGCAAGCTTGAGGTCCTTAAAATGGATGACGAACAATCCAAGAGGGATGTTGAGTGCGTATTACGGGATGGATTTCGTAGCATTCAGGACAAGTATCAGCTGGACCTTCGTTGGTTACCAAAGGCCGATATGCAACGAATCGTAGAACTGTCTTCGGGATCTTTTGCTGTTGCGTCTAGCATTATCGACTTTCTCAACGACAGTCAGATTAACAATCCGGAGAGCCAGCTCCAAATGTGTATGAAGTACCTTGACCGCCGTGGCAACGTTAGCCCCCTACAAGCTTTGGATTCTTTATATCACCAACTCATCTCAGAAATTCCCCCAGAATCCCATCCAACCCCTATGCGTGTCCTCGGGATGGCTATCCTATATCCTGATCATCGCCTTCCTGTCGCAGCTCAGGCCAACTTTTTCAGTCTAAATCGACGCGAACTCATTCTATCCTTTCGAGGATTACATACTATTCTAGACATTCCGTCAGCGCAGGACGCTCACATCCATCCGATTCACTTTTTTCATAATTCGTTCACTGATTTCTTGGAGGACCCTGAGCGTTCTCGTAAATTCTGCATTCAGCCCTCACAAACACATTTTGATGTTGCACTTCATGCACTCCGATGGCTCGCGTACGGGGGATCGCTCAACAAAGAAGGTCCTAGACTAACTATCAACTGTTGAATTTACAAGCTGATAATTACTGTGTCGTTTTTAGATTTCCCATGGATTACCTCGACGGGCCCTGCTGAAATCCAACACGAACGTCAGAGTATGCTTAGAGTCTTGAGAGAGTATTCTTCGGACATTGCCTGGATAGCATGCAGCAACGTGCTTAAAGAACATGCGTCTGCATTACTCGATGAATTGGAAAACCTCGACTTTCGTGATCTAACAAACGTTCCGGGTGGGATTGTTCGTTTCATACCCTGGCTCTATTCATTAGTAAGTTTCTCCAAGATCAGGATCTCCTCTGTTAAACCTCTTAAAAAGGGCTCGCGTGGTCAGGCTCTTGTACACGTCGCCAGTGTGGAATGTCCTGCAGAACATTCGGCCAAATCGCTTTCCGCCCATTGCGCTTTGGATCGGCAAACCAGACGATTGTATCCCACATTGTTTCAATCAGCAGGATTCGTCGGTGACCCACCTTATGAAGTGGTATTTCATTTGGGGAAGGGAGGGAATACGTGCGAGTTCGCGCTAACTTTGTCTTGAGATATGCGTTATTCCGTGTGGCGGGGTGCTGCGCGAGGTGGTGGGATGTTTGGACGAAATATAGTTAGACAAGTCACTAGTGATTAGTCTTGGTATCGCAATATTCTGTCAAGTAGTTGTACTCTGTTTCTCAGTCGTTCTATTACCTACGATTGTATAGCTCTCGTGAGAGCGACGGTAGGTGATTAGCTCATCAGTATTCTCTTACTTCTCTTCAACACCATCTATGTTATCTGGTCGGAGCCTTCCGACAGGGTGACGATAATTGGAGGGGATTCTGCCATGAAGCTGTGAGATCTCACTAGGGTGTTGTCAGCATTTTACTTATTGTAACGCCAACGGTACGTGACTAGGCACTTGACTATATACCAAGAATATTACGAAATACCGTCATATCGACCCAGTATCAGTCACATAACACAGTAGGTTGAGCATTTTGTATTACAAATTGCGATAAATTTCTCCGTAATGGAAGGTTCTCACAAAGCTCATAGAGATCACTTCGGTCCGGATGAGTGCTGATGGAACGGTATTGCATATTCTTATAAGCCAATTAGTGAAGGTTAGAAGCACTGACGAGACGCTCAGCTTTAACAATGTCACCGGTGAGCTCGGGATCAGACAATCGCTCATAAATGCCTTTTTATCACAGCGCATGCTCATCCCACCGAAGCAGCTACCGTGGAGTGGTTCTTAGTGTTCAGAAGCCAATGAGAACCTTGTAAAAACACTCTTCTTCTATACGATTCGTACAAGCCTCATATTGATAGATCCTTAGATACGTTAGACATGAACAGAAGGTTCTGGCCCTGATAAAGATTTTACAACCAGCGTGCAGCGCGAAAGAATTAATAATAGTGCCCTGGATGGTAATACGTTGGTGAAGGAGCTTGAACAGTAGAGACATTAACATTATTTCCAGTCCCACCAACCTTAACGCTGTTGTCCGTGGCATATGAATACGCATTTCGCCCTGCATGTTGCGTGATTTTGGGACCGGACCCTTGCCCACCACCGGTTTTGGCGAGATTATCGAGTTTTTTATTCACATCATCAACCCCTTGACGCACTTCGATGTGACTTTGAACCTACGAAATTGCGCAAAACAAAAAAGTGAGACCCAATTTCGGGGCGACATTCTTTCTAAACTTTCTAAAGGCTTACTCACAGTGAATTTATCTAGCGCGTCTTGAAGGCGTTGTTTACAGTCCTTTATGACTTCCTGATCAAGCCGGCAGTATAAAACACGTTTCCAAAGCACAAATCGTCTTCGACCGTTCAGGTGTCTGTCAACGATCCTTCTAACTAACTCCATCACACTACAACACATAGATTTAGCGCTGCCGAATCATTCGGAGTCATGACTGCAAACGTACCGCCTCAAATCATCACAGTCCTTCTGCAATGATGACTTATCGGTTCTGCGGTTTGGTTGCTCAGCGTCGTTCACTTTGTGGACAATTGTCACCATGATAGCGCATGCTTTCTCTCCTACAGACTGAAAGTTCACTTTATTTGATTTTACGGTCTGCGAAAAATATGAAAAGCTAAGTTTCGAACATATGTGTGAAACGTACCTGAGCGAGAGCAAGAATTGAGACTGCAGCGTCTGCAGCGGCACCGACAGCTGGCAAAGAGACAAAAGATTCGGCACTCTGAAGGAGCTGTAAAGCCTGTGAAGAAACAGTCGACGTAGCCTCCGCTGACTGAATGAGACGGATTAAAGGGATTGGATGAACGGATATTTACCTATATTACCCATCGTGGCGAGGAATCAAGGGATCACATGCAAGTTGAATGGAAGAGTGCTTGTTATATACCCGTTTGAGCGCTCGGGTCGGATGGGAACATCAAGCGCTGATCGCCGATGTGAGAGATTACGACATAAATACGAGATTGTGGCGGCATTGACTCAAGCTCTGCACTTGGGGGGTTATGGGGGTTACGCACCTTGTAGTTACTGTCAAGAACATGGCTGCTACATTGTTGGAGATTCTATTCAACGAGGAGAGTCTCGCGGATTATGTTGTGGGTAATTGGAAACGAATAGAAGTTCCTACCAAGGGCGCGAACCGACTAGCTCGAATTTGAACCTGGGAACAATTATGAAGCATGGACTGCGCGTGGATTTTAGCCCCTGAAAGTCAATATCCATGCCAAGCTGTACAACACGCCTTATGAACAGATGTATCACAAGTGTATCAGGGGTCATGAAGAAGAGAGAGTAAGCGAGCATAGCTGACTAGAACGACTGCGGAATGTGAGGATGGGTAGGGCAGGCGGAGACAACGTGTGTGCTAAGTTATTGCAGTTGAAGGATTATATCAATTCCTCTATCCGTTCGACGAGAAATGAATTGATCCGAGTTCTACTTGTGGACCGCCCGTCAACTCATAATGTTCTTTAGATCCTGCTACGGTAACGAAGGCTTGTGTTTACTACATAGCAGCCGCTGACGCCTATTATTTCTGAATTGAAGACTGTATCACTACTATGAAACTACGCGGCGGCAAATCGTTGACCTGGCTATACCCTGATATGGACTTGTGGGGACGGGGAGATGAGATCTGATCGTCTCTGATTTGTATGAAGGAGGGACGGCATTAATACTGTAGTTCATTCGGCACATGTTCATCCCTAACTGATATCGCATTATAAGGACGAGGCCTTACCTAGGTCGATACCGACCACCAGAAATATCGTTGCATGGAAAGATGTTGGTAGCCACAGAATGACAAACGTCTGTTAATTTAATATGTTGCTTTATCTGAGCTAGGGAGCAAAAGCACTGGTGACACTGGATGATATCATGAGCACAGAGGCTGTGAACACCGATCACGGGGAGGAAACAAATAGGGCAAGCAAGTATAGCACCACGAGTTGAGATCGTGATTGCGAGAGCTAGTCCACAACCGAACGAATGCAACTGCACCTCGAGGAGCTAAGTAGGCTCGATTCGATGGTGAAATGCGAGGTGGTAATGAATGAGAGCTTCTGGCGACTCACCGCCCAACCTAGAGAATGATTCACGTTCCTGTAGGGGAACTTCGCAGCTTCCAGAACGATTGTGGCATTAATAGAAGCAGTGAATTCGATGGCGTGCTCCGGAATGCCCTGGAGATAAAACGAACTAAAGAGGAAACATGACAGTCGCACAATAGCGCAGATTGTGATCATATAAGAAAACCATAACCTTTCGAGGGTAAGCAGGCGATGACAAAAGATACGATGGAAACACAGATTGACCGCTAGAGCCTTGAGTGGAAAGGTTCCAGATAAGACTGGATATGACGGCGATGCATATGCCTTAGCCCAGCGGTGACACAGAAGTCATTGAAACACGATAGGAGATCAATGCTGCAGCATGGCCAGAGCACGGTGTTGACGAAACAAATGATGTATGAGGCAATCCCTGGGCGGTAAATTAGCAGGTAATAGTGGCCCACGTGCGATTGAATTTCTACCTCACTAAGTAAGTCGGCGAGCAGTGATTGTAACCCTGCACCGTTGGGGCTGTACATACAGACGCGCGGGACCTGCAGTTTATTATAGCGATAATAGCATGAATTATCCCTTTTGTGGGGTCCAAGAAAGATTCATTTTGGCGCCTGCCAACGAGGAATGTATTTTATGAGCATAGCCATCACTACAGAAAGGAGACATACCAAACGAGAAAACAACAACCAACTGAATCACAGACCCCTGTCTTGGATAAATTTATTCCGAAACACGCAGATCACCGTCGGTTAAAGAATTTGATGAGTGGCAGGGCAGCGTGTGTTTAATGACCCTTGTTTGGCAAGGAATTTGCCGCCTAGCAAGCTAAAGCTAGCACACGAGCTTCCAAGTTTGCAACTGGTTTGCAATGGTTTGGAACCCTCGCTGCCCATATAGCAAAGAGAGATTCGAAGACACCTCAGCGCGCCACCATGACGGGACCACAGTACGTCAACCAGCTCGTAAATACCCGACCAGTCGACGTAGGGCTGGGTAATGATTGATCAAGATACCACCGATTTAACAGCAAATACTCACTCATTAGTAGTTTATTCGTGTACACAGTTGAAATCCGCGTTCTAGCTTTCTCTGTCGTGTTGGAGACCAGACTTCTCGGAGATAGCCTTCGGTTCTGTACGTTCTGGCACCGCGGGGTATGCAAGGAAATGCATAGCGGCCTGATTTGATTGTCATTCGAGTATAAAAAGCAAAAATGGATACCTGCACGGGTTGGTATCAACCCCTGATGACATTGCACAACCCTCCTGCGATTCAGGAAATGTGCTTGGGGCCTACACGATCTATGCTTTCATCACAAGCTTTCATCACCTTGGTAACTCTCTCGCTTATCACCCAAGTCACTCCACTTAGCCGAAAGCGAATCAATTACCTGGAGTAAACAAAATCTATATTATATTTCTCCACACAGACAGGGAAAGAAAATCGAAGAATCAGAGTTATTACCATATCGAGGAAAATCCAAATCTCAAGAAACATAAGAATTACACAGGAAAGTAAGAAAATGGTACAAGAAAAAAGGGAGAAGAGGAAGGAAACGAAATGAGATTACAAAACGACAATATACCATACAGAGCTGTTACCGTACAGCCAAATAAAGCCCTTCAACGGCAACATTCGCCTGCCAAATTCCGAGCTGCCTTGCCGCTCTCAGAATCGCCGGAGCAGGTAAAATCAACGCAAAGAACAAAGGAACGAGAACCCATAGTGATATTGAAAGTATGAGAGTGATAGCGGGCTTGATGACGAGGAAGTAGAACAAAGCTTGATACGACGTTGGATCCGTGAACTGGGAATAATTTGGTAAATAGGTGTGGAGAGCCTGGAGGAAACTAGATTCACCATGGCGTATGTGTTTTTATAGAATGACGTCTCTCTGACTAATGTCCTGGGTCTCATCATCGCTCCTTGTTCAAGTTCGGCAGCGGTGGGGTCTCGCTCGCGATATCGTGTAAATATGGGCCTTGGGGGAGAAGGCGGGGATAAGAAAGCGGTTTATGAAAATAGTATTGAATTGCGAGCTCTCCACGAGAAAAGGCTCTCGCTCCTAAAAGATTAAAGAAACAGAGGAAGGCTCCGAGTGGAAGTGCCATGAGAAGTGTTGTTCCGGCCTGACACGAGAGAAATAAGATGGAATGCAGTATTTAATCACTTGACTTACCACAGTGAACACGAATAGGTACACCCAAGCAACAAGGGTATAAGGAAAGTTGATCACCATAAGGTGCAATAGTGTCTTGTAATACACTTTTTTGGTCAAAGGGCGGAAATACCTTCCCCAACTCGCCATCGAGAAGAACCCTCCTTTTGACGAGGGGGATCGAGGCCGCCGGGTATCAACACCACCGTCGTGACGTTGATCTTGTGCAACGAGGTACGACCTTACTTCATGATCATCATCAGAGGCATAAGGGTCCTGTGGATGATCCTCTTCGGTTTGAAATAAAGAAAATACGGTCCGAGCCAAGGAGGGTGCGGCGGACAGTGTGCTCGTATGTGAGTAAGCTCTTTGTCGAGCTCCTGCGCTGGCTATACGTCTGGCGATGGGCGGTCCTAATAGTTGGGTGTGTTCTGTAGGCTCGACGAAATCCTCATCGGGGTGAATACCCGGCGATGTAGGAGAATGTCCCCTATCCTGTGACTCAGAAGAAGAGTGTGGTTGATGGTAGACGAGACGTGGTGAATACTGAACCCGTCTGGCTGAGTTTATTGCGGAACGGGGCAAGGTACCAGCACGAGGTGTTCGCTGATGTCGAGGAGAAGGATACGGCGGCGGGGGGTCGAGAATCGGAGTGTCGAGGGGATCGCAGAGGTCGTTGTCGGCGGTGTTCCCGGCGGCGGCGGGCTCAGATGGCGGTTGCGGCTGGCCAGGAGACAGAGGGCCGGTCAGGAGCATGGTCGTAGGAGGTCGATCTGTGTTTGGCTGTGTTTGGGCCTGCCACTCCGTCCCATGACTGGGGCCTTGGTCTGGTCGCCGGTGACCCTGTCCACTTGCTGTCTTGTTCCCACCTCTTCTTGGTGGCTCAAATCGTCTTCAATGCCCCGTTTCGCTGGCTAAAGCTCATCCGGCCGCTGGTCGGCTCCCCGTCATTGGTTCCATCGTCCCAGGCTAACAGTAATAAAAGTGGACTTCGATGTACTTCTAACCTCGTCTGCCCTCCGCTCTCCCACGCTAGCTGTGAAAGGGGTGCATTCCTGGTGTCCTGGACTGTCAATAGCATCACAAGCGCCCTACACACCCTATTTTATGTCATACTCTTCAGCATTGCAGCGACTCTTAACAGATACACTCACTAATATCTGCCTGTTCTCAGTGATTTGTCAACCGAGAGCAAACCTCAGTAGCAGAGGATCAAGCTCATATTCTTCTCGTGTCGTTCTATTTCCGGACTATCACGGACCGGATGACTGACATCTTACTTACCCGTTGAGTTCTTTCTGTCACCGAGTCACTGATCTCTGTGTGTGTCGTCTCTCTAAAGGTTGTGTTAAACTTTACAACGGAGTACTGCCACTTCGATGTCTGTTAGCTCGTGGCTCTAGCACTTGGGCAGGTCGTATATCTAAACGTCTGCTATATAAGTTCAGCTCTGGGATCTTGGCACTCACCAGAAATAGTAGCCTTCTCCAGGTTCACACTGCACATCGGTATTTGGTGTTTCAAGTATATTCTATTAATACAAAAGTGCCTATTCGTTTTCGTTCATTAGGTATCAGTGTCTTGAAACTCTCCACAACTTACCGGTCTCGACATAGGCCGACGATCAAATACCGGGTTCATCTGACAGCGGCACAGTAAAATTTTCGTATGGTTATAATTAAGCGTTCTCGCGACCTGGGACTCGGAGTGCTGGAGTGTCAGGCATCATCATGATGGTTCCAGAATTCCCGGCAGCATATGATCAGCATAAACCACCTGACTGCTTAATATTGCGTGGACTCAATACATGTTATCTCATAAGAACATCAAGTACGATAAGTTCCATGTTTCATACTTTGAGCTTCTGTCTCCATATCTCGTCGAAGAGGTCAAGAATGAAGAAGAATCGTCGGGGAGGCCAAAATGTACCTGTTATGTTTTGACTTTCGCGTTCTCATGGCCTGAAGACACCTATCAATATATCCATATATCAATCACCACCAATCACCACCATCAATCCGATGGCCACATCTCGGCAATGTAACAATAAGGCCACGCCTGGTTAGACTGTCGGAGCACAGTGGAGCCTCCATTTTTTTTTCACCTCGGTGACAGCACGCGGCCACCGCTTCAAGCTATCTTGGATGAATTACGTTGAAGATGGCCTTGGAAAACAAAGAAAAAAACTACAGAAAGAAGGAGTAAGAGGCAAGAGAACCTACTTCGTTGCATATGGAAGCGCACATAGCTGTCAAAGTCGGAACTGGTGCTTCCAAGAAGCTAGAAAGACGACGCTAAATAGCTACGTCCATATGGCTCCTTGATGAATCTTGGTTGACAGACCCAACCTGACACACAATGATTTTCATGGAACAACAATATAAGGAATGATCTGTTGCATCTCGGTAAAATAACCTTGTGGCCATGAGCAGTGACTCACACCTTGACAAGATTACCATGCCGAATGAGGTGGTCATCCTCATCACTAGTACAACCGTAGCTGCGGTCCTCTACACACTCTCTATTGTAACCTACTTCCTCTGTGCTAGATTGTTCTACTGTCAATCCCGGTATCTTGATGGCAAGATTAATCA
Organism: Agaricus blazei; assembly: GCA_029719445.1. Lineage (NCBI taxonomy): Eukaryota > Fungi > Basidiomycota > Agaricomycetes > Agaricales > Agaricaceae > Agaricus > Agaricus blazei. The sequence goes on along the minus strand of SSNC01000008.1, from coordinate 168,480 downwards.
TCGTACAGTCTACGCATTTATCTTGGCAACAGCGATTATGGTATGCTCCACAATCGATGTGGTATGCCTCAATCTCGAAAGCAGGCTAGGCTTTGTCGATTATAGCTCCTTACCAAGTGGTCCAACTGGTGATCTATCGCAAGCACATGCCGCTAGCATCCAGTCAGTAGATCTGCTTGTCAGCTTAGTGGAACAAATCCTGATAATGGGAGTCCTCGGAAGTTCACCGGTCATGATCTCTGGATTTTCTTTTTGAAGAAAATTTTTTTGTTCAGACATGGCGCATCTGGGTTGTCTAGAGTGGGACTCGTCTAGTCATACCCATCACTATCATTGCCGTATTGCTCTACCTAGCTTTTACAGGTACTTGCAAATTTCATTCACCTACGATCAATTTCTTACATATCCGGGGATGTTCCTTGCATCCATCATACTCCAATGGCTCGTTGGCAATTTAGAACTCTATGATGCACGCTTAGAGCTAGCCGCGAGCAATGAGCATGTCATGATCACTCCCCTTTCAATTCTTCTCCTGAATCCCTTGCGTCGCTAAAAGGGCAACAATTTCTGCAAGGGCAGTTTAGACTGACGACCTTGGTTATTTCTGCTTCTTGCTGGCGGAAAGCCAACGAGCAGTTGAATCTATACTCACCCAAAAAGTTCTTGTACTTATAATGACAACTCGAGTACGGTCATGAATCGAATAGACAAACTTATAGCCGTCTCACTGTCTTATCAAACACTGCAGGTACTCGGCGTCGATGTACGACAGCGACGTTTGAACATGAGAGCTGTCAATGGGAATAGAAAGTGACCCTGGTATGTGGCTGGAGATGTAGAGTTACGTTATGATTGCCGAAACACTGGTCAAATTTGTGTTCATGATAATGGTTGTATCTTATCAACCTAATGTAGGCAGGTCGAAGGGAAATCCCTTTCACGTAAATTATTGGTCACCTATACCGGCCCATCGTCGAGATATTCCTTTAGTAAACCAGTCACATCCCTGTCTTTGCGTGGCACAATCTTGCAGGGAAATGGGCCCGGCTCGCTAAGAAACACCCATGAATTAGCTGGTTCTCTAATCACCGAGTCTGCGAACTTACGACGTAACAGACGAAGATGGAAACTTGGGGACTATGTCTATAGGATGACCGCTCCCATCCACCTCAGGTAAAATATCAAATACGTGGAGGATCGAGGCGGCAATAAGATAGGTGAGTGATAGTGCTATATGGGATCCGGGGCATATCCTAGTGAGACAATGCATTGTTTGTCAAATTCAATATATTGGAAGGGAACAGAAAAGTTTACCTCCTACCAAACCCAAAGCTCGCAACAACTTCTGGATCGGGAACGTTATCACGAAGAATACCATCCTTAATAAATCGACTAGGGTCAAATTTGGTTGGTTCGGGATATGTAGTTTCATCGTGAAGCATTGCACTAGTACCACCATTAGGGATAGATAGATAATGTTTGGAGAAGAGAGGGCGGACTGTATGTTGGTTATGATAACAGAGCCTCGGGGGATAAAACACCCATTATACACATCCTCGCTTGTGGTCATATGTGGTACACCCAAGGGCGTTATAGGATTCCAGCTTAAGGATATAATGAGTCCACTTAATACCGGTGATTGTGGGTGACTACTTACCGTAAGGTCTCCTTTATCACAGCAGACAAGTAAGGTAGCTGTGTTATGTCCTCCATTGTTGGCATCCGATCTGGACCTACGACTGAATCAAGTTCTCGCTGAACCTCGCGCTGGACATCCTGATACTTCAGTATTGTCAGAACCACAGATAATGCAGCTGCCGTCGTAGTTTCACTAGCACCTAGCAATCTGTTAAGCCAGGGTTCCCCCGACTACCTGAGAGGTTACTCACCTCCAAAAACCTGGACGGCAGTAGACTTGATACGGTACATTTCGTCCTCAGAATCTCTGCCACTCTTCTCAAGATTTGCAGTGAAAAAACATTCTTCCGCATCTCCCCGACTCTATGCGTGGTTTTTAGAGTAAGGTTGGTTTGTCTCAAGCTCAAATACCCACGAATAGCTCCTGTGTTTCTTGACAGGGTTCATTTACCATCTTATCTATACGTGAACGAAGATCACGGGCAGCATTCTTGAATCCTGCGCCTGGCATCCATTCGGGTATGCCTTGGAACAATGATGATATGAGATGGATGAGAAATCTCCCCGGACTCCCGGTTTCATCTATATCTCCGAGCACAGATTCTGCGAATTGCACACGTGGGTCGTGTTGTCGTTGAACAGGGAGACCGTACGTTATTGATACGGAGAAACCGCCTATACAGCTATAGGAATAAGAAGGTCGCGTTTAGGCACATAACGACTGATGATGTGTATAGCTGACTTTTTTATATGCTCACGAAAATTTTCTGGGGAGGTGAGGAGATTGGGTAAAAGTCCCCTTCGAACGAAACGCAACATTCGCTCGTTCCTCTCCAACTGTTGAATGACACGCTTTGGCCCAAAATATTGCTGGAACATACGCCGGTGCGCTCTCCATTCATCTCCATATGGCAGGATCACGAAAAACCTATCGAGACCAATGCTTAACCGCAGCAAGTTAGAGAGTTTTCAGATACTGAATGTCGGGATCATCTTACCCCTCTGAGAACAACTTAATATGTGGCCTGATATTGTAAAGATGAATTTCGTATCAGAAATTAGGTAGTATGGCAAAGACCTGTCCGAGTAGATAGCGGATCGTCTTTCAAGGAGCTCTTGAGCTACCTGGACGTCATTTATCACGATAATTGGTTGGCCCAGGACCTCAAAGTACAGAAGCTTTGTATCTATCCCCAAGGCGCATCAGTGCTTGCCACCAGAAACGCATATAATACTAACCAAGCTTGCTTCCAAGTTTCTTATAAGCGATGTGGGAATAATGCAGATCCATTGAAAGAGCACTCCCTATTATCGGCCACCTCGGAGGCCCCGGCGGTAGAGGTAACAGATTCCTTTTGCGGACTCGATAGATGAGATGGGTGGCGAGGCATAAGCATAGAACTAGAGCGTCTCGCCAACTCAATGCTATCATGATGATGGCGCAAGGTAAGCTTTCAAGATGGGAATTTTCTGACTTCTCACCGCATTCAGGTTCAAGATCAGGGCAAAACAAAACAGTCATGTGTCAAAGTATCTTTGCTTCTTGGGCGGTGTTATTTTGAGATCGAACGTGGGATTGAAGTATCAGTGGCGTAAGCTTGCCTGGCATGAGATCAAGAAGAAATCATCAGACAGGATTGACATTTGAGGGGAAGAAAGGTCCTACGAACCTGAATGCTGTTGTTTCCGGACCGTGGACTGAAGTCTGATATCATGACTTCCAATTTCGTAACGCAGTAAGTATAAATATTTTATGCGCATTCCAATGATATCTAGAATCAATATTAACTACCTTGCTCAACCTTAATCGTGGGAGGCAGTGAAGACCAAGAAGCGCTCATGCGGAACATACTGGTCCTTTCACGAGAGAAACTTGCAGATCACGAGAAAGGTGCCCTCCCTCCGCTGTTGCATTGGGCTTTATACTGAGATTAAGTGTGTAGTCAGTATGACCAGGGAGTATGGCGAGCTAGCATCGTGATCATAAGCAGGAGAAGCTGCGACGGGTGGGCAGCGCAAAGAAACTACTCGCGCTCAGCAACATGTGACAGCCCAGGAGATCTGTCACTTCGTAATGCGTGACACGCCAGTCAAAGAGGTCACTTTTCCTCTCACTTCCCTTCTTAATTTCCTTGCGCCACTAAAAATGTATTAAACTTTGCAAGAATAACTTTTCTCGATGATATGCTAAATTGGTTCCGGCTAACAGCTGGTGCAGAGTAATTTAATAGTTCTATATCCAAACACTCATCTGAACGAGTCTATCTTACAATTGTCGCTGCATTTCTCTACACCTTCTCAATCTGAGCTTACGTCTTCCGTACTCCCCGGATACTGTATTATACCATTAGGATATATGCACTGCCTTCCCGACAAGAGGATGCCCAGTGCCAACTTATTCAGAAGATTTTGTAGTTCAATCGGCGTATGTGACAGAGCCTCCCTACGATGATCAATTGGATAAGAACGTTCCGACGCTCGTATCGCAAGACATTTATGTTATTACAATACTGAAGGTTCATTTCAGGAAACGTTAGCCATAGTTGAGACCGCGTTTGCTCTATTCAGACTACTCTCTTGAACTTATCATTCCACTTACTCATTAGTCCGAGTTTCTCGCATGGGAAATTAAAAGCAACAGATGTGGTTAGGAGTGTTGTAAAAAGGATACATTCATGGCGTCTTGAAAATGCAGCTTACGAGCGCGATGGAGTTGGCTCGAAAAGTAGCTTCATATGTCGTTCTATTCCCAGACCAGTGCCGTCCTAATTGGTTTTTTGTGTTGCAAAGAGACCCTACCAGACCCTATAACGGAACGTTCGAACTAATTCAACTTTAGTTGGGACTGGTATTAACTAGATTTTCAAACCGTTGGGTCAATACTATCAATAGTTTCGGTTCCAATAGCTTGGCCTTGCATCGGGTGTACTAGCTATTTGCAACTTGCCCAGAGCTTCAGACTAAAAACACCTGAACAAAAGAGGGTCTACCCGTTTTATGTCGCTGTTATGCGCAAACCTAATAGAAGCTAACACATGACAGGCCCCAGGCAGTCAAGTGCCAATCCTGTGCCAATCTATACCCCAAACTGCACGTTATTTGATCATGTAGAGCAGATGATCGACGACCAATTGCCGAGCTACTTTGACATGTTTATGGTCGAAGGTTCTCGCGGGTAGAGCGTGGATGTCAGTCCCCATCATCATGATGTTGCGAGAAAATTCTGTTTCTGTCACTGAGGTGAAACACCTTTGGCAGGTGTGAGCTGATGGACGAGTGCAATTGAAACTTGAGAGTGCCCAATTTGTTGGGGAGCCCTGTAACGGTCACTCAAGTTTTGATTGCCGGAGGGCGATGTTCCCGTCCTCTCTCCCTCAGGCTTATCAGGCCAAATCCGCTTCCACTTGAAATCTGCCACGTAAAGATAACCATTTAATTAGAACATGGTCGAGTGTGCTAGATACACATAGAAGATAAAGACCCAGAAGAACGTCAAGCACTTGAATGATACGTGTGCAGTCTTCCATCAACTAAAGTATCAAGGATTATTTAATCAATACTGTGGGCAGGGCGGCAAGCTCGGAGCGATGAAGCGGACTTTAGAGACTTGGATAGCCTGGGATCAGTAAACTAGAAGCGCGCTAGACGCCAGGATAGAAAGGATGCACCATGGAAATACCCCCGCTACTCAGCAATGCCTGTTCTGCATGTCAGGCCGGACAAATTGGGAGCGACGGTCGTCATGATTGGAATCATGTATTCAGAGGATCTGCGAGACTAATTGACTGTCGAACTCGTTGTCTTGAATTGCGGATATGTGTAGTCGTCCCCGCGTCATTGGTTCTCTCGGCCCAGGTTAAGTGTAGGAGAAGATGGAGACTCGAGCCTCTAAACTCGATTAGGCCGCCGGCGCTCTCACGGAGGAAGTGGCTTAGTCAGCAGCCTCGGACCTACGTTTCATTGGGCGCACAGCTCATCTCGGGTCCATTCTATCCCCCAGCAGTCACGTCCATGGTGGGCCAGCCGAGACAAAGCCCCGTATTGGTATTCCGAGAACTGCTAGACTGGTTTGGGAGAGCAGGAGGCCGCGTCGAGCAGGGTGGGAGGCGGTGGCCGAGATGTGCCGGGCCGGTGGCTGATGAGATCGATCGCCTTGCCTTTTTAAAAATCGTTTAGCAGCTCCTCTCCTCCCCACCATGAGCTCGCCGCTGCTGCCCCAGGAGCTCGTCGACACCGTCATCGACCACGTCCACGCCGACCACGCCGCCCTCGCCGCCTGCGCCCTCGTCAGCAAGTCCTGGCTCAGATCGGCCCGCTACCACCTCTTCGCCTCCATCTCCCTCTCCTCCCTCCCCCCGTCTCGCCTACCCCCAACATCCTCTGTTCCCGGCTCTATGCCGTGCTCGAAGCAGATCCCGACATTATTCCCTTCGTCCGAAGCCTCCAGATCCTCGATGGCGGCTCCTCCCGTTCCGCCCATTGGATTATCGAAGAACCCACTCTGCCACGACTGCTCAGACTCCTTACGGACCTCCGGCAGCTCGAGTTTGGGGCGCTGGACTCCACTAGCACTCTTCAAATCAAGTCGCTTCAATTTGCATGGCAGAACGCCCTCACCACTGTGCTCAAGCTACCAACGATGACCTATTTACGAATACAGCACTCCATTTTTCCGAGTCTAACGCTGCTCAATACCATCCTCTCGTCGTGTCACCATTTGAAGGGGCTATCATTATGCTCGGTGACTGTCGACGAGGACTTTTCTCATCTCTCCAAGAGCCACTCTCCCAGTCTCCCCGTGCCATTGCTGATCACCGATGACAGCGCCCCCATGCCAGAACTCTTCCCAGAGCATTCCTTTTCCCCCGATAGTGTTTCACCACCACCCCACGAACCTCAAAGTGGGTCGATTGTTGCATCCACAGACACGACGTACCCACGTGGTGTTACAACACCAACACCCTACCTCGAGGCTCTCACCCTCGACCACATCAATTTCGCTTACCTCGGTTATTGGCCCTTTTCATCTTCACCATCGCCTTCAATCAGTTTCTGTCATCTGCGAGAGCTGAGAATGTCTCATTCTGCAGACCCTTTGGTCGTCGAACAGATACTACTAAGTGCCGGCAATTCGTTGGAGTATCTCCACCTGAAGCCTGACTCATGGGAAGGTGCAGTTTTCTCTCTTTACATATTACGAGCCACTAATTCTATATATACGATCCCAGTGTACCCGTTTAATTTGCGTAGAAATGAGAATCTCAAATCTTTGAGGTTAACATTAGAAGACCCTTCAACAGCACTAATGTGGTGTACCACGTTGCTGGCCTCGCTTCTTCCGCAGGATAGGGCAGGCTGTATTGCCCCTGAGCTTACTCACATATCACTTGAATTTTGGCCGAAACTTACATCCTCATCCTTCTCGGCATCTGCATCAACATCAACGCCTACTTCCTTTCATAATTCTCCGGATGGATCGCCCTCTCAAGTGTCCACTTTTAATCTGCCTTCTCCGTCGTTTTCATCAGCAACAGCATTAACAGCAACAGCATCGGCATCTCCGGCCTCATCTCCTTCGGCCGGTTTATCTTTAACATCGAGTTCAATTTCCATGTCTTCTTCATTTGCTTCTCCAAGTTTCCACTCACCATCTACACCTCCTGGATCTCGTTCTCCATCTCCTCGATTTTTCTCATCAAGTCCAACATCGTCATCGCATCAAGTGCGCCGACTATCTAATTCTCAGCCGACGTGGTCTTATTTATCGTCGATCTTGTCTTCGATTCTTCTACCCGCAACAAACGACATTGCTAGTCATTGTTTGTCGCCTAAGAAGAAAAAACAAGTCGATATAGGATTATTCGCCAAATCATCTGATCCGGAATTTATTCGCATCAAGGAGTTGATGTTGAGTGGTATGGAAGTGGATTGTGGTGGAGTGGACGAAGATAATAATAGTGGTGGTAGTGGAGCGGGTGTGGGCCTGAGATGTAACTGCCTCGAGGACCCCGCCAATAATAACGGATCTACCACCGATGATGGGAGAGGAAAGGGAAAGGGAAAAGATAATGGGGAACTTGGGGCTGTACGAGTTTATCAGTTGGGTTTGAAGAGTCAGAGGTCCTTGGGGAGGTTATGTGGACCCATGTTGAAGTCTTTTGAATCGTCGTGTCACTGAAGGAGGTGTGTGGTTGGTTTTCTTTGGATTTTGTACTTTTTATTATTCTTTTTTCGTTTCGACTCGATATCCATGCATTTTCTTTTTTTTTTCGCTTTTTGCAAAACAGTTAGTTCAATCATTAATTCATGCATGTTTCCCTTTTGACATTCATTCGGTATCGATATATCCATATGTATACTATTATGCAAACCATGTCTCTTTTTCATAACTTTTTTTGTTATATTATTTCAGTCTTATGCATACCTTTTTTTTGTGTGCGTGCGTTTTCGAGACGTTGTTTTATGCTCTTTCCTTTTACCTTGAAATTATTTGCGTGTGTCGATGTGTTTTGTTGCTTTTTTGGTGTAGTTGAAAGTTGTTGTTTGTAAAGTTTGGAATTTGTTGTGTTGGATTAATTTGAAGGTTGTGGAAGAGATGAATTATTAAGTGAGAACTTGATTAGATTTCTTTTCTCCTTGATGGTAAGTTTCCACCGTGGCTGTATGCATAACGTTTGTCCAATACTTATCAGTCAATCGTCGGTGTGTTCGTTGTGTGCCGTGGGTAGCATCCCCACTCATCAGGCAGCGCGATGACGACATCGATCGTTGACCAGCGGCGATCGTTGATCGACCGATCGTATACACAAACTCAACCCTTACTAACAAATCCTTCCTTTGTCTCTTTATACATTCATCCACTTTCGAGTAGAGATATACATCTCAAAGTCTCGTAACTGAACACTGTGCCTACGCGTTTTATCCTGTGTCGTCCTGAGGTGCGATAGTCGAAATCATAGGAGCTATATGATGCTGATCTTGAAATTTTGATACATGGAAAATTTTGTTAAGAGTTCTCGTGGAACCCCCGAGAGTGATTCATGGCTTGAAGATTTTATCTACGGGACGCAAAATTTAATGTGGCGAAAAAGACTCATTGAGGCTGAAAAAAAAGTCTTACCTGATATGATCCGCATGTGGGCGGATCAAAAGAGGTGACTAGTTTGATCATTTGTTGAAGAAATTTCAATTACGACAAATTTTCTTGTAGTTTTCGGTTCCTGAATATGTCAACATTTGATGTTACAGCTTAGCTGGGCGCAAAAAGAACAAGGAGACAACTCAATACTAGCTGACTTGGAGCCAGAATTAAAAGTGCCTGTAGTGTTTCATGTTTCTCAGGGTCTAGCTATCAGGTAGTAATCTCTACTAAGTTGAGCTCCAGATGCCTTTGAAACACCATAAGGCCAGTAATATTTACACAAGTCCCAGCAATTGCGTTGTATCTCACTCAGAACGACATATAATAATCCCCCAAAACTAAGATCTTGTTCAGCGTCAAGCACTCTGATAAATTGACTGACGGACACTTCTGACATATAGCTATGCTTCTTTAGGACTGATTGACGGGATCTCCAACACGTTGCCTCCCATGATCGGTGACGAGAATACAGGATGGGGCTAGAGCTTATTCGTCAAATTCAATAGGCCATCTCCGAAGATGATAAAGAAAGGATAGGACAAAACCAAGACTGGGACCAAGTCTTAGAGTATATAAGAAATTAGCCTTTCCATGCCAGACGCATAAACACCTTCTTCCAATGAACCCCAACGATCCGGCTAGCCCACTGAGTATCAGAGTCATTCTCGTCACTTGCACAACTGTGGTGGGGATGCTGTACATCCTCGCATTCATCCTCTACTGTCTTTGTGTCCGACTATTCTACTTACAAAATCGGAGCCTTGGAGGGAGGATTGACCGACACACGATATGGACGTTTATCTTGATTTCAGTGGTTATGACATGCGCCACAGTCGATATGGTGGCCCTCAATGTATATAGCGTAGGAATACATGGTAATCCTCTCGCTGAATCGGTAGGAGAGGCAGAACTGCCACGCATCCCAGCAACACTATTGATAGACGACATTACTTCTCTAATCGAAATGGCGTTGACGTTGGGTGTTTTGGTGGGTTTATGTTCAGCATCATTTCTCATCTTCTCTGATCATCGTTGGTTAGTTATGGCGTGTTAGGGCTATCTGGAATGGAAGTCGTTTTGTTATACCCATTACAATGATCTCTTCTTTACTGTATGTGGGCGCTGTCGGTAAGAGTTTGTCAGTTGATCTACATTAATTTCATACCGAAACGCCTCTAGGAACCTTTACCGGGCAGGTAATAATTGGCTGGTTCGTTCCTGGTTTGAACCCGCTACGTAGAAAAGGAGCAATAGCAGATCATGCGCTGGTAGCAGCAAGCCTGATTTTTATGACATCAATGATCATCACCCGTTTGATGCTTGTTCGAAGGAGCGTTATCAAGTTAATCGGTAAGGGTTTCAAATAGTAATGTCATGTGAAACTCACTAGCAATAGGCAAGTCTAAAACTACTGTCCAATACTGGAGTATCACGGCAATGCTGGTCGAGTCATATGTCTTGAGTACAGCCTGGTATCTGGGACTCGTGATCTGCATCGCGTTGGATACATCACCCGGAAATAATTTTTTCAATTTTTCTGTAGCTCAAATCGAGGCAAGTATTTGTTTAATCTTTCAAAATGTTTTGACTGACATATTCTTCCTTGATTGACTACACAGGCCCTCGTGTATTTTCTTCTGGTTTACCGAGTGTATTCAGGACGTGCATGGGACAAACAAACATCTATTCACCTTAATGCGATGCAATGGCCCGGCGATGATCAACCAGGGGACCCGACAAATGGGGCAGCTACCCTGGGCACTGTCCCTGCTTAGTTATGTAACTTGCTCGGGAGCAGGAGCCCATCTCTAATGCTCACGATCGGCCAATCAAGTCTGGTTATTCGAAAAATGGATTTCATGTAACTTGGCAGGAGAGATAGAAAGAACCACGAGTGTGGAGCTTACTTTATACTATATCTCCGTGTTGGATGCACACGTTTTGAATTACCCTATCCTGTCACACCATCATCCACACTCCATAGCTTTTGAAGCAGTCTGAACTCGATAGAGAAATCCATAGGAAAATTTCATTTTATGTAGAATTCATGTATACATCTCTTTCTTTAATTGAGACGCAATCGGCGGTGCAGGTAGCTCAACGTCTCCTCACTTTAGTATCAGGCCTTGGGTGAAAAGTTATAACTCTGGCTGGCCTTCGCAGGATCTTAATCCGGCATATACTATTAATTTATTCTGTCGATCACTCGAACGCCCAACCAATCAGAATCTTGAATCGGAAATATCAAAGGCTGATTAGTAATTAATGATCCGCGGATGGAATGCCCTTTCTGAGCACCACAATAGAGATAGTGGTAACCGACTGCCGACAGGCTGGTGCAACAACTGGGACACTCAGACTTTCGGAGATTGACGATCATCAAGTAGCTTATATTACATGTACTGCCCGAATGGCAGTCCTCTATTTGGAACAGGAAGGGAAAATTCGGAGTTATTTGTCGAGGAGCAACTTGTTCAAAAATTTTTATGGGATAGCCTACTTTTCCAACGAAATGTGAGGTCATTTTCTGCGGCTAACTACTAACTCAAAGCATATGTTACAACACCGTGTCAAATACCAGAGTCATTAGACTGCCTTTTCCGAGTGCAACACCATGAGTTCGTTCCCGGAAAAGTAGGCGAGGATAGTGTGGATCATTCCAATAATGAGGAACTACCGGCGTAGTCTCTGTGAGTGCGAAGTTAACCTCGAGTATGACATAGTATTCTTGGGAGATATATAGGCTAGGGTCAATGTCATTGTGAGATTCTTAGGCTGATAAGTATCTGACCAGGCATTATTTTAGTTCTGGTCTCTCATGGCTGCCTTCTTCTCCTGCTTGCACGGTGGTGTAGGCGCATGGAAGTGAACAATTTGAATGATCACGTGTACGTTTTTCCAATACACTAAGCCAACGTTCTGAACGTGATGGTAACCCTTCGGCTGTCAACTTTTGGGGTTCGATGGTGTGGATCATCAATATCCACTTCACACCTTAATAGAATGCTGCATTTTGATCGGGGCTTGGCAACTGTGTCGAAGACTGGCTACTTCTTCACTCGGCACATGATGCTATATGCATATGCTTGAGAAGGAGACTCGCATTTTTTCTTAATGTTACTACTTCAAATGTCCGATGTTCAACAAAGTCAACCTGTCAGTCGTGTTTTTTTCTTATACCAAATGAAATTGGCGACCGTATGGACTATTTAATGTATCAACCGATGACTTGTTCGGTTCACATCGGTGGTGCCGTAATAGGTGTTCGGGTATAAAAGCATCGATACTCCTAGTGTTCAAGAGTCATCAGCAGTTCTCTCGTGGATCACAGATGAAGGTTAGCAACCCCCTTTGTATTAAACGAGGATTCTGACTTATCCAACTCCCCTAGTTGTTTTCGGTCGCCCTCGTGTTCCTCGTTCCCGCCCTCGCGAGCGCGCTTCCGACGGTAGAGTCTCTCGAATCTCGAGCTGCTCTTGCAACCCACCTCACTCAAGCTCAAGCTGAGGCGAGGCTTATTCCCAACGGGATTACAGCCTCCTCATCCGGTGGATGTACCGATAAGAGCAATCCTACTTGTACTTCTTACGACGGCATCCTCGATAGTACTGTCAACGGTGTCATCACTTTGAAGAAGGCTGCCGGTGTATCTTCGCTTGTTATCACTGGAGGAACTGAAGTCGGGCATGCCAGTGGTACTTTTAGCCATGCCAATGGCTATAAAGTTGACGTGAGGCACTCAACGGGGCTGGACAACTACATTAAATCTGCATTTGCGAGGATTGCAGACCGATCAGATGGATTCCCTCAATGGGAAGCAGCCAGTGGTAATATCTACTGCGTGCGTTTCATTTCAGGTTTATCAATGGAAACCGTTCCAACTTACTACTTACTTCAGGACGAGGGAACTCACTGGGACATCACTTACTTCACTTGCGGTTGCTAAGTTCGTGACCGAATGCCTGTGGTTTCTAAGACTAGCTTTTTATGTATTTTTGGTTGTAACTGTTCGTGTCAATGAAAGGTATTGAAGCCTTGAAGTGGTGCTATTCGGTACGCATGCCGAATCCGAATCATTGTAGCGTCAACGTCGGCCCAACAGGTTAGTGGAGACGAATCCGATCTGCCAAAGAAAGGGAAGTGTCAATGTTTTGTCAACGACTTCCTGGCAAGACATCGTTTCACCCGGAATTTTTCGGGATCTCTCACGTGGAGTCGAGTACATAGATTAAAGAGATCAGTTGTTTTTCGAGCCGGACCAATGAATAGCATATTGGTAGGCTCCAAGGCACCAAGTGGAATGTGCTCTTCTCGAAAGGCCGACATAGTGTCCTTATTTGAGCTTTTAGGGTTAGTCAGACCTCCAGTTCTCCACAAGCGAAAAGTTATAAAGTCCATTGTAAACACTCTGGAGAGCAAGTCGGGGCATTATATGGCTAGGAAGTGGATTGTACGTATCACTACTCATTTGCATGGCCTATGAGAGCAGGAATGACATTCTCATATGTGGTTTCTGTCTCGAACTCTTCTTGAATATGTGAACAGCCTGATGAAAAGAGTACCAATGCGCAAGTTTATAGCAGAGCCGGCGTATGTAGCATTACAGTGGCAGTAATGTCAATGATAAGTGGGAATACATTTATTCCTTGATGTCACTCTTTTCCTGAGACTCTATCTTCTCGATAGCTTCCGCCTCGGTATGCAAGGCGCGACCTGTGATTTGTGCCATCGCTTCGTCACCATCAAAGATCCTGTGGTGAATAACAAGTTCAGAAACTAATATCTTAAGAATAATGATGAATGAAGCACTCACGCAGCAGTTTCCTCGAGTGAGAGCTGCAATAATAGAGTGAGTGAAGTACGACGGGTCAGCATAAGGAAATACTTACGTTCTTTGTCTCAATAATGAAGAGATAGCAAAATACGCACTCGAAACATAACCAGAACACGTAGAAGAGCTAAGTATTAATAAGAAATTGTTGTGATAAAAGACCTGCTTTTAAGGACAAGCTTACGTAGTACTTCCATCCGATTCTGTGAAAGTGTAAGGCATTCATGACTGTTTGATTTGTGACGAATGCGTGAAAAGGTCACTCACCTGGCGAATGCAATAGGATTCACATATCTGTGTGGGTGGTCAGCGTTATTTCAGGGGCCGTAAAATTCAGATACTGACTGGTTGAAGATCAAAGAGAGGGAAATAGCAAAATTGAAAAGAGCGAAACCTTTGGCTCGAAGCTTATATGGCAAGATCTCAACCGTATACCTGTCAGAAAGAATCGCATCAATAAGACAAACGGGTGCGAGGAAATAGTGGTGCTCACGATACAATGAGTGGAGTAAATGCAATCTGGAATCATTCACGATAAGACCCTGGAACAACAAACACTAGTTTTTGGAGGTATACGTACATCATCTGCAATGATTGAAGTTATTAGCTAATATTCCATACAGCTGTGAAGAAAGAATTACGCACAGGAACCATAATAAAGGACTAGCCAACAGCATTGTGAGATAAATGTGAATCGACGTAAGAAAATCAACTTACAAATGAACGCAATGAATGCGTGTGCAGCGGGCTTACTTCCGAATTGCGAATTCACAGCAAAGCAAATTGTCTGACAAGTCCAGAATACGAGCATACCTAATATATATCAGCATATTTCGATACTCCGTTGAAGCCCCCAAATACGGACCAAATGCAGAAATAAGGAAGAGCCTTCTCCTTCCTACACGGTCACAGAGGAAGCCAGCTACGATAGCAACTATGAAGTTGAAGATATTTAAGATACCGTTCTGGTGATAAGGAAGTTCAGAAGATAGTCTCGAAGAGGCTATCATAAACATACGATAAGGAGCTGGGTGAAACTATCCGTGACTAAGGTTGTATAATTAGTGTATGATTACCATAGGAATTCATGAACCAGGGACTCACTTCCGATAGCATTAAAAACCTTGTTCAAGTCTGTTTGCAAAACAGGTTACCTTTCAAATTCGAAGACCCGCTGACTTGAAATGATACGTACAGTACGAGCTGTTATCACTTCATCAACACTTTCCAAAACCAGAAAGGGGAATATCAACTTACATCAAACCGTTTCCAGACCATTGAGAGAAAAATGCCAAAGCGATAATGATTCTCATCCGCCTCCTGTTTCCGGGTGTCTTGAACAAGGTAAACCAACCGATCTCGTTTTCGGCTTCTCGTTCTAAAGCAAGCGCGGCCTTAATTTCCTCGACTTCGAACTCAACTAGTGGATCCTGTTCGTTTCCATTTGCATGATAGTAGGCCAATGTCTGCACCGCTTGTCGCTCCCTAGCGGGAATTAAAAAACATTAGGAGGCAAAGTTAAGTTCAAGTCGGGATCCACGTACCGTCCTTGACTCATGAGCCATCTGGGCGATTCGGGAACAAACCAGATGAGAAAAAGTTGGATTACAGAAGGAAGGCCCTGCAAGACGGAAGGAATTCGCCATGCCCAACTATTTTTCAAAGAGAAAGTTCCAAATGTCTACCAAAATCAACTTTGAGCCGCTAGATTCCAGATGGAGTAAGATATAAATAACTTACCGACCATGCAGCGCTGTCAAGTAAAGTGAAAAGTCAGTTCGCGTGGCTAGATGGTCAAATGACAGGATCATGAACCGCACATGATGCTACCCAAGTACCACAACGTGTTATACATAGACGTGAGTTGGGCACGTTGAGATGGGTACGCAAGCTCAGTGACCAAGAGCGGTGCAGAGGCGGCTGCAAATGTCACACCGAACCCGATCATAAAACTGGAGCCCAGTTGATGTGTTAGCTGAAACCAAGTTCGAAAATAAAAGGTGACTCCACGTACCGGGCACCGATGAACATTTGTACGTTTTGCGAGGCGGTTTGTAGAGCAGTAGCACCAATCATGATTACTACTCCAACCACAATGGAAGCCCGGCGACCCAGATTGTCGGCAACATAAGGCGCAAATGGGAAGGCGCACACGTTTCCGATGTTCTTAAGGGGGATGAATCAGTTCGCTCTGTGACAGGAACGTTGGACATTGATAGCTGTACCTGGATGGCACTAAGAAGACCAAGCTGTAGGGGAGCGTTGGGTCTCAGTAGTAAAGTGTTTAAGAGCTACGAGTACCTTGCCCTGAGTAGGTGTGTCAAAATCTTTGTTCCACTGGTCGAGAGACTGTAGGCCGTCTGTGGAATGAACATGTAAACTCGTTCACGTCAACGATTGGTACAGAACTCACTCATCATACTGCCATCGTACCCATTGGTCGACGACGTGATGAGCAAGACAATGATCCAGAAATTAAGGACAATGAGACCTGGCGTAACAATTTAGCGACTCGACGGGGCACGCGTCAACACGGGGGTTACGTACGCGAGTTTTTCCACCAAGGCTTCGAGTTGTCAATGAACTGGGTAAAGCCAGATGCATCATTAGCAAGTGCAGGTCCACCACCCATAGCTGTTCTTCGGAAAGGAAGAGAAAACTAATCGATGCTAAGCGAGTGGGGGCCGAAAGAAGCAACGCGGTACTTTTCTCAAATGCTCCACCAATTTAAGCTAGTCCATATCAGCTAAGGGAGTAACGTTATGTCCCTTCAATGCCCCAAGGTTCTTGATGGGCGCAGGGGCATTCAATGATGCCTTCAACGGGTTTCGCGTGAACAAGCCCGTATAGATAAGATCTGGTGATTTTTGGTTTGTATATGGGTTGTTTTGGGGAGCTAGCCCTTGCCATTTTCTGATACTCAGCAGCATGCCATAGTACATTTATACATGACACGGAGAGCTTTAAATAGAGTTCCTAATCATTTAATAATGCGGAACTCCGGATGTGATCAGAGAAGCGTCGCTAGCTTCTCATAAGTGATAGAAATTGAGTTTAAGTTCTGCGGGATTTCTTTTGAACTGAATACGAAAGCTTGAACATGTTGAATGGTTCGTGGGGTGGTGGTGAAACATGCCAAACTTACGTCACTATTGATAATCATCAGCAGTGCTATCACCGGACATTACGAAGTGGTGTTTGGGCGGTATACTCGGTTATATGCCACCTCAAGACCACCGGAGATACTTCCCTAAAGATAACTTTAATCTGTAGGTCTCACGCTGGTTAGCCTTAACTTGGCATTAACACTTCTTCAGGAAAATCGTTTACTTGGTCGCACTGGCGTGACATAATTTGAGATTCCAGACTCGATCTCAGGGACATTATGTTGGCATTTTGCTGGGATCAACCGGGCCGACATCATGCATTGCAGGCACCGGACATGGAGCATGGCGGATTTGTGAGAGGAGGCCTTCAAACTTTACCCCAATGAAATCCTTATAATTTTCTAGTAACTGAAGAAAAATTCTTCCTCTTAAAGTTACATAATTCTACATCACAACCTGCACATTGGGGTACCACTCCAAGTCGCAGCAATTGAGACCTTCAGTGCACTGTTCTAAAATCCGAACAATAAGCTCGCGTTGATACCGCTCCTCAGGTACAACATACCTGAGAATAATCAAGCGTGAGAACTGACAGCTCTCTTTCGGATATCACGTTGGGTATCCCAATGTATAACACAACATACTGGTATGTATGTACGTATCCAATGAGGACATTTTAATTATAAGTGATGACTGCCCGAACTGATGGGACTTTGTCATCTCGCTACTCACAAAGAATTGCCAGCGTCAACTCTGGCTCTGATATGCGATGTGATGCACGATGATCGGGCATGCCCATCAATATCTTTCATGATTAAATTATTTTCCTTCAACCTTGCAATGGTGTTAACCTTGATGCGTTTCATCCAGCAGCCATTACACAGTGCATCGGGTATGAGACGAGCTTAAAGTACCGACAAGTACGTATGTCCCATTGAAGTTACCGAAATTACTGAAGTTATCGGACACCAAGTCCTGACCATCTCGACAAGTAGATATGGACCACCTTTTTTGTTCGGAATCTGGCACCCGACAAGGGCGTGGTGAGAAACATGTGCAGCATCATAGGTCTCACTGAGTCCGATGCGCGTATGCGAGATATGAACACTATTTCCATGTAGAAGATCCCAGCGTTTCCCTCAGAAGCAGCAATGCAGCATGACCAGTGAGTTATTTTTGTTTTACCAGGCTGAATTCAACATCACAAGCAGTGATGGGATTGTGGCGCTGTCATGGAAGCTGCTCATCGTACAGGCTGTGTTTGAGGTCTTGAACGATTGGGTCTATGGCAGAACTGCTGGGAGAATTTTGGGTTGCTGCAGGTGATCGAAATTCAGGCCGTGCTGGAGGAAAGATAAAAGCTGTCCGTGGCTGAGAAACGCATCGCCGGTACACCGCGAATACTGAACTGTGGCTAGTTACGTTCGCACTCTGTGCTGGTAGCGCTGTCTGCTCTAAAGCCACTGCACAATAGTGAAGCTGTCTTGTTCAACCCGTTGCTTATGCTGATCTCGTGGGTTCCCCCTTTTCTGGCGCAGAGCCACTTCAACCTAACCAACACCATATACCCAATAATTTGCAACCAGTGGACATCCTGTTAGTCTTGCTTTCTACTGTTGCACAGCCCTACGCTGACAATCATCCAAAGATGATACATAGCCTTTCTTACTGTATCATCAGTGTCGAAGCTGGATTGTGCTAAAATCGAATCAGATAATATGTTCTTTTCATTCCCGAATTTGGAGGGGCAGAATGCTTTCTATTCGCCCAGATCTCCGTATTGTCGCTACGGGAGGTGTAGGAGTGATTGGTCCGAGGCGGCTCTTGGGTATGCGAACTTGTTGCTTGATCTGGTTCGTTTATTCTTTTGCGTGATATAATGCTATATCAGATCAACAGACCTGTCCTTGTGCTCGTAAAGAAGTTGTATATCGCTGGGGTCGTGCTATTTCAGTGCAAAGAAGTAGATGGCTTTTCTTTTTCTAGCTATGTGTTTTGGTCGTGTTTCGGGTTGTTCTCTTCCATTGCACACGCGACGGGGTACGTGTGTAAATTCTGTTACGGTCTCGGATAATCATCTAACCGATGACATGGACGGTTCTCCTAATCCACATGCAGTGTCCAGGTGATGTTACGTCATGTTAGGCTCTTGGAATCAAGTGATGGGATCATCAATGTTATTCACACGATTTCTTATTTCACACTGGCCGTTCGAGATCGACCGGCAGAGCACAATTGTAATCAAAGTTAATGCCGAACAGGAGAGCTCGAGCGACACGAGTATGGCAAGAACCTGCGACCCAAACAATAGTGGACATTTGACGCGACCGTAAGTTACCGGATTGTTCTGATTGAGCGAGAGGAATGGTGGGTGCCGATGTGAAAAAAGTTTCTGTACTGGCGGCGCTCTCCTGCCCCACGGGTTCCTAGGCTTCTGATCAGTGATGGAGCGGGAATAGGGGTGTGATTGGGATATTCTGGGCTGTTGGAAATGAAGTTGCGGTGCAGTGATGATGCGGTGCACTCGGTTTGCGATTGGTGTAGAAAGGTGCTAAACAGATGCTAGACGTGTGAACGCGCGCGGCGACAGAGCGTCAGGCCCTCGGTGGCTCTGCCCAAGTCCCCTTGGTCGCTTATCACTCCGGCCCTACACTGTCGCCACGGCTCGCGGCCGGGTTTTCTGTTCAGGCCCTCATCTTATCCATTTCCTGCCATGCGATGAAATCATCACCACTCAGAAGAAGTGCTCCGCGTTTTGTCACCCTTTACTCTGTACTTTTATTCTTCCTGCTCATACCACCAAGTGCTGCGGATACGGCTTCTGATACGAGTCTGACGGTGAGTAGAGCGCCTCTGTCTCCAGCTCATTTCATGGATTCAACGTTTGCTTCTATCTCTTCGATGATCCTGGAATCCGAATTTGCAACCTGTAGCCCGGCGATTGGAAGAGCATTGTGAGTATTGGTTCATATCACAGCCCGGGTCGTGCTGTTCCTGACACATCGACGTGATAGTTGACAAACAACCAAGGTCGTGACCCCTGCTGGCTGAGGGATTGGTTGGCAGGACCTGACTGTCATAAAGGCACAAATGAGGAGGACGGGAATACCCGACGCAGTGAGCTCATACGTACCCTTGTTCCCTGAGCGAATTGTCAACGGATCTCCGCATCATAGCGCTTGTACCAAGGGGTGACCTTTCCTCTTCCGCTTGCCAGTGGTAGGAACCTTATTCATCTGGGTTGCCGGGAGCTCATGTATCACAGCACGGTCGCTTATTTCAACGTGTTGTGTGGATGCATGTTGTCAAATGGGACGTCGATTGCAAACGTCAACTATACGCAATGGAAAGATGATTGTGAAAGAAGCGGGTTTGCTACCAACCAAAGCACGTCGTGGATCGATGGTATAGGTCAAGACATACCCGGATGGGCTTTCATTGTGCCTAATGGTCTGACGTTCGATCAAGCGAGAGTCTTGAAGGGTAAGTGCTATTGCTTTCTGTTGTCCCTGTCTCATCCCATTCTACAAGTCGCCGACCGCGTCAACCGATGGTCAACTATTCAGATCATAACTCCTATCATAACGGCCATATCTACCCTCGCCCTACTTGGGCTCATATATCTTTTCCTCCACCACCGACGGCGTTGGAAGGTTCAACCTCCACGCGGCCGATCTTTCTTGACTTCCATCCGGAAAATACTCATACCCAGCTCACAAAGTGTCAGGCACCCGGGACGCAACGACAACTGGCAAATTGACGATCATGGACGAGAGCGATTTCCCAGTGACAACGATGCCGACAACGAATCCTTAGTCATGGGGCCTAACCATACCGTCGAATCACCACGCGTCGAGCGTTCATATTGGTCGCCGGCCACTGAGAGCGCTCGTCATGTCCGTCCACCTTCGCAACACAGACAAAGTCCAGAATCGCGTGTGCCTTATACCTCTACGATGCGGAGCATCCAGACTCGTGTGCGAAATTTGATGCCATGGACCACGCATCCACATCCTGTAACGAACATACGTCCTGGAAGCCGATATAAGATCGATGGGGATCAGATGTCTATCAAAACGAGGAGTAATACCATTAGTAGCCTGTCGACGTCGAGGAAACATAGCGGTGGAAAGTACCACACGATCGGTGATAGGGATAACGAGTATGCAGAAATACTCCGTGCTGGAGGTACAAGTAACGCAGAGCGCGGTCCAAGAGCAAGGACCGAAATCACGGACACAGACAGAGATGCCGTTGCGGACAGCGTCATTCTAATAGGCGAACGCGACTTCACGCTAGAATCTGGTAGCACTGGACAGCATAGTTCGCGTCAAAGGCAGAGCAAGCAGAATTCTGTAGCTTTTGCGAGGGGCATTGGTATAGAGGGCACCCTCAAGACTCCGGAATCTGCCCGACCTAACGTGCAGGTCGAGCCGCCGTCCCCAACACTAGACCTCCATTCTCCTAGGGCCATCCCCATTGTACGTGCGACCCCCCTCCTTTTGCGCATTCTTGAGTTATAATTTGTATGTCTAGTCACCGGGAGCACCACCTCTCCTCCCTCCACCTCCTCAAGAACGGCCTCCTTTACCCCCAATAATGGAAAGAAGTACTCCACGAAGGACACCATCTCCTCACCTGCGAATCTCAACTGAGTTCAACAGTCGAAATGTGTCCAAGGGTAATATCAGTGGGGAAGGTAATGCAGTTGTCATCATATGCACAGAGGATAATTACTGAAGACTGCGCTCATCTTTCGTAGGTGATAGTCACTTTCAACGGGATCCATCAACTTCATCTGTGACAAATGCACTATCATACACTTCCATGAGTCCTGAGCCACATCCACCTCCCCGGACCTCCTTTGACGATAATTATCACGCGGGGGCTTATCCGACTACGGTGTCTGACGATAGTCAGGACCCCTCATTCAGCAAAAGACGTCTTTCAGGACCTGGATCTCGTCCCCTTCCTCAACCCCATCCTGAGCTTCTTACCTCACTTCCTCCCCAGCCTCATACCTACTCCAGCTCACTTCCTGGTCAAATTTCCGTTACCCGCACTCCACGAACCGTATCTCCAAACGACTTCAATCCTTACGAAGCAATTTCACGTTCCGAAATAAAATTGGAGCCTAATCGTCGCTCTGGCGTGGACATGGTGTATCAACCCCAGCGACATGGCCACAATTCAAGTGTGTCACTCCCGCGTTCGCCCGGTGAACCGGAAGGACAACCACAGCGGGGTTGGTCGGCTGATGATGAAATGGATCGGGCATCTTTGTTGATCGACCAGCGGCCAATGCAGATAGATGATAGGATGAATGGGGTATTCATTGCCACTGCTCAGGATGTGACTACAATAGGGGGACTAGGGGAAGGATCACGACACTGGGCAAATCCCTCAATTGAAAGTTTCAACACTGTGATCAGCGGTAGTGGCGGCGGCGGCGCCAGCAGTAGACTGAGAAACAGTCAAAGATTCGAGCCTGAATCTCCTACATTCAGTATGCTAGAGAGGGACGGGAATCGTGCTACTTACGTCAGGCGCGAAAGTCTTAGCGGAAAGTCTCTGTGGGATGCGAGTACCCAAGGCCATTCACCTGTCACCCATCTCCTACAACCGACTTCCAATAATCAGCAACATTTATTGCCTATCGAAATACCAGGCCAAAGCCACCATAGCTTCTCACATTCTAGCCAAGCTAGCCGCTCTACCTCTCCCAATCCCGGTCACGTCAGAAGCGGGAGCGATATGAGTATCAACAATACATCACGCTCACACAGCAGATCTAGAGAGGATATTCTGAGCCCGCCAAAGAATGATCCGGTCAGATTATTCCCTGACAGCGTCCGTGCCGCGGGCTATACCATTGGACTTGGTCCTGATGCCATACCTATTCCTCCCCGATCGCCGAGATTACCTGAGCCCGGCAACAGTAGTGCTAATACTAGTACTTCCGCCAGCGGCAGCAACAATAACAGACCTGAGGGGAATGGAGCTCACGATGATGATGCCAATGATCAACGCCGCGGTAGACCCACCACTAGCGGGGTAAGCGGCAGTGGGCCATTGGCTGGATACGTTGAAAGAGGTAGAGCTCAACAAAGCAGAGGTGCAACATGGGGTACAGACAGCTCGGGGGTGCAAACTGTGTTCGAAGCTGTACAACTACTCCCGGAGCCTATCAACACTCGGCCTGAGGGAATACCACACCCAGAAATTGAGTCACGGACGCCGCCTGGTTACTCTCAATAATGTCTGACCGTTGTGTACTGTTTCGTTTATGCCTCTCTTTTTATGTACCAGATAAAGGACTGCCAAGTTACCGCGATGTATGTCTTTCCATTGGACTCTTTTTATCAATGTTCAGCCGATTCATCTGTTTTTTGTTTACCACTCATCTATTTATTTCGTAACTAGCTACTGCTCTTAGGGAACCTTTTGTTGTCATGTTATCCGTGTACGATCAAAGCATTGTTTGCCTGATGGTCTGGTTATCCCTAGCGCAGGATCGTATATGATATCCTAGATGCAACCTATATTCATCTGTCATATTACATCCAGATCATGTGTAACTCAAGCGTGTTTGATGTTTCGTGCCACGGAATAGCAGGCCATCTGCATGGATCTATGGGATGGAAGATAATGGAAAAAGAATACGAAGTAGACAGACGGGAATCGATTGATTGCCTCTAAACACTATCTATCCTGTTAGTGCGTAACGTGATACACCTGCACTAAACGATGAGTCGATATATGTTAATATTGAAGTAAATAGATGAAAACAGGTATAGCGGATATAGTCTCTACATGTACATAGCTGAGCACGGATGAATGACGATCACAAACAAAAAAAAAAAAACAATAGAAGCTCCTGTGAAAATACGGACGTCCCCTTTCCTCAGGACGACCTAACTGCTCTGGCGGGGTATCAACATCGTTACTATCGTACCTCGTTGTAAGGTTTAGGTTAAGCCGATCTCGGCGATGTGTTTGCGAATAATCGCTTCTCCGACTGAACAATAGTGGGCAATCAAGGTGGGTGAGCAAAGCGTCAGTCTCATTCAATATGCTTAGCGCACACACCATTTGAAATAATCTGTTGCGTCGCCTTAACGTCCTACATGGCAATGCGTCAACATCGTATCATCAGTTTTGAACATTTCTTGAACTTACAAGCATGGTGGTATAATGCTGAATAACGGGAGGTAAGATTGATTGGAGAATCGAAAGAGAGAGAGGCATACCAGCCACAGTGAACGTTTCCATGGGTCCTTCTTCCTATGCACTTGCTGGAAATGTGATTTGAAGTAATTTGCAGCCGCTTCGAAAGAGTTCTGACGATCGCCAAAGCTTGTGATACTGTTCCAGAAACAAAAGTGACTGAATTGTACAAGATGTACATGTCAATCGTTGGAGACGTACTATTGGCGAATCAAAATTCCTGCAGATAGTTTTTTCTTAAGGAGATCGGCCTATTTGAATAATCAATGAGTGGATGACCCTGAATATCATTCATGTTAATTTCTCACTTTGTTAAGAAGGAGTACTAGATTAGCATCTTTAAGTAACTTGCTTGAACAAACTGCGCTGAATAGTTGAAGCGAGTCTTCTATTCGGTTGACTTTGGAATCCTCCTCGAGGTACTGTTTTAAATATAGTCAATATACTCATAAGGGGATAATAAGATGAATCCAGCCGTCAAAAGAAGATCGGTGGCAATATACAAGCTCTAGACTCATCATCAGGGTGGTGGAGGCGAAATACTCACTTCATCATAAGCACTTATAGGTGCTGATATATTTGTCAGTTGATTGTAGGACAGGGGATTTTGGGGTTTGAAAAATTTAAGATTCACCGAGGAATATGATCGCCGTCGCTGCAAAACATCAAGAAGTTAATATGGCGTCATCATGTTGGTGGTAAAGAAAGGCAATTGAACATGCGATTCCCAGGGAGAAAAGGATCAGAAGGATGACTCACCGTCATCAAAATAGGGTATCCAGGCTTGTCTCTAATAGGCAGATGAGAAAAAATGAAGTCGGCGATAGTCACACGGAAGATAGATTAGTACACACCTGACCGCGCTACAAAGACAAGATGGTAAATGCATCAAATACAAGTAGGCACGAGAACAGTAATTGGACAGGTTTAAGTATGAGCGCCCTTGCTAATCCTTGGCAATCCGCGTGGTCACTCTGTCTTCGAACCCAGGGGCGAGATGGCAAAGGATGAAGGGATCCCCACCATGTTGAATGAATACCGAAAGAAGACTCACCGCGCCTCCGACATCATAAAGTTTCCAATTATATGATAGACCGCCCATGGTTATCGGGAAACAATGCTCCATGATACCAAGAGTTTGCAAGCGAACATTCAAGATGTCATCTATCAGTCGAAGTTGTATCAATGGCAAAGGGTAGAAGTGTGAGAATTATGGCTGACTCGTTGTAGGCATGTAATCTGGCTCAGATATCCTATCAATTTCATTTAGGAAGCTAAATAACATCGGTCATCGACGAAGTGGTCACATCAGTGAAGCTCCCGGCAAAAGTGAAACAGCTAAATTTGACTCACAATGAGGCCGATTCATCCAATCTGATCTTGCGTTCATGAAACAAAAGCCTTACAGTGGGGTGATTCCACAGCGTTTTGATGCCATTGATAGAGCCCGCCAGCGTTCTCGCGGTATGAGTGGTAACTTCAGCGGTTCGGGCAGCAGCGACTACGACGCCACTTACTGGCGGACCACCCACTAGCTTCTGCCAGCCTGAGCGCACTAACGCCTCCGTTTGACCACCCAAACCGATACTCACACCACCACTCAATTGCGAGGCGAGCGAATCCTCCAGGGAGATAAGTGGAAGTAGCTTTGTGCGGAGCTCAGATAGCTGATCTTGAACTGATTGAGGAGCCTCTAGGCTTTGTTTGCCATACTCTGAGAATTGATACTCCAACTCATTGAAAATGATTCGGAGGGCCTTGATGATGTTAAAGAAAACCACCGGTTTCCAACATGGCAACTCCCGCTCAAGGGTTTTAAAGGCATAGTAAATTTGAAACTGTTTTTGAAGAGTTGACTTCCCTAGGTTTCTACCCATGAGCGCGGGAATGCTGGTGGAAGAAGAGGCGCACCGGATTCGGCTTGGCCGAGGAGCATAACTAGGTTCACTGACGTGAGGCCTCGTCACGATAGACTCGGCGGGTTGGCGCACCTTTGACCTCCTTCTTCCTCTCTTCCTTGCGCAGAGCATTTTCCCTCTGTAAACCGGAAAGTTTGAGTAACCTCTGCTACGACATCGTTGAGCCCAATAAGTCACCCTGATATCCTCTTCAATTAGACGATTTCTAGCATCGGCATTTTCTTTGGGAGGTGCAGCGGTTGCCGGTGCAACAAAACTACTGACGCTTGCCCGTCTCGTCATGGTGGTTGGTGGTGAAGTCAGCGAAGTCAGGGGTGAGGTAACAAAGTCGGAACGTCGGCCAGCTATTAGCGTCTATTAAAATGAAAGAACCAAAACATGGCATGCGAAACTGTTTGGCGGTGGAAATAAATGATAATCATTACCTACTACGTGACGGCCCAGTGCCTCAGGAAGTCGATGTCAAAGGGCAATGACCGGAATCACACGACGCTCGCTGTTTCGGTCCAGCACAACTAGTTAGTAACTATCATCTGGTTGATGATCGTAATTCCATTGGTACGTTGCTAATCAATGCCGGAAGACCCCGAGAGCGTTTGATACCGGGAATGATTGATACATCTTTGCTCCCCTGTAGCGGTAAGCCTTTCAATTATTTCCTCAATTAATGAATCCCCCATCCCTGAGCGGAGGATGCGCCCTGCATGTGGGTGCTGTAAAGGGAGTAACAGGATTTTTACAACTTTTGTTGTGACAACACCCATTGGCTATCACTCGGCTCCACCCCAAGAAGTGGACCAGAGTGGGTATCAATGATTCAAACGTTGCACAAGAGCTTGAGGAGAGCCCTCGTCATCACCGATAGTAACCTTATCTTGGATGCCCACTTCTTGGGTATATTGAATGGCACGGCCCGGAGATCTTGGAGATCTTGTCACATCGCAGGTAAATGCTAAACCTTGTATTCTTTTCCGCCCGCTAACGGCACTGTTTTCTTCTCGAGGCAGCATGGACCAACGATTCTACACTATTCATCCTTCCATTGTCAAGACAAACGCATCAGTGGCGGCGCACGATATAAAAAATCTCAGTACGCGTCGCAGTAGCTGATGACAACTGTTTTCTCATCAAGCAGCATAACGGCATCCAGACTATGGGTCGTGATGCATGAAGTTCGACTCGGCGAGCACAGTAAAAATAATATCATCGCGAAATCCAAGGATAAAGGCACAACGTATCTGTTGTAGCCCGCTGATTTCATCTGCTGTCGTTGATTACCTTTGTAATCGAGGACAAGACGGTGGCTCCCAATTATAGCAGACATGTGTTTCACGGACATGTGTCAACTTCGAGCTCAAAAAGCCACTCATCAGGCAAGCTTCCAGAGAAGTAAGATACGTAAGATTAAGTCGCCCTGGAACAAACTCGGAAGCATGAATGCCCCAGCGCCCATACACAAGTCATGAGTCGTTACTTGTGTACCAGAGATGTCCATGAAGTAACCGCTGGTTCTTTCCATACCCAAGCTCCACACAATCTTCACCCTGATAATTCTAGTGACTGCCTAACAAAAAAGGTGTTAAGGTGGTCCGGGACTTCATGAAAAGCTTGATCAGATTGCTATTGGACAAATGGAATTGAATAGGCGCAGCAGCTTGAGCTGATGTGTTGCCTGATTTTGTTTGGAAGCAATTCAAAAGTCGTGAGTGCCATGTCATCGCTTACTCTATCAGACACAATGCCAGACAAATACTAGAACATCAGAATGCTTATTATAGATAAAACCTCGGCGATGCAATGGGAATGAAGAACTAGAACCATTGATCTCAAGGCGGCTAGAGCTTCAACAATGGCGCGACGCATCGATACAAGATTGTTATTGATGTTAGGCTGTGAAGGTGTCACATTTATCGAGCTTCGATCATCACCCTTTTGTCTTTCTTTCTGCAATATCATCGGACCTTCCCTTCGGGTCGGCAGTCCCATTTTGCTGTCCCCGTAGCGCAACACAAAGCTTCCTGTCGATCCACTTGCCTCACATTACATCACACGTCAACGTGTCAAACAAAAATGAGCTCAACTCGTGAGGACTGCTTGGAAAGGCAAAACGTACAGCTCTACTAATATTTGTAACTCTGAATCTCAGGACCCTGGTTTCGATCCGCTGATTCCTGATCAAAAAATAGGTATGGGTTTGTGATGATTTGTGAGAGTTTAGGTAAGAATTCGTTGTTCAATATA
The DNA here is from genome assembly GCA_029719445.1 of Agaricus blazei. NCBI lineage: Eukaryota > Fungi > Basidiomycota > Agaricomycetes > Agaricales > Agaricaceae > Agaricus > Agaricus blazei. The sequence goes on along the minus strand of SSNC01000008.1, from coordinate 140,376 downwards.
CCCTCGTTCACATACTGTTTACAGTAAAGTTGGGAAACCTGAAATGACTAGTGACTCGCAAGCCAATGCAGATGTATGGTCGGGCCGTGTTACTCTGCACGAAGAGTCGCGAACATTCGTTGCCGATCAAAGTCAATACTGGCATTGGCTTATATGGGTCCATCGCCAAGATACTCCCCCAGTAGGTCAGCTACATTCCGGTCTCCACGGGGTGTAATCTTGCAGGGAAATGGGCTCGGCTCCCTTTGACAGCATCCATAAATGAGCACATTTTTTTTAATAGTCAAGTCTGTTGACTTACGACGTAAGAGACGCCGGTGGAAACTTCGGAACTACCGGTATTCACTGGGCCGGTGTCACAATAAGGCACCTGTCTTATTGAAACATTATCAATTTTTTCGTGACTTTTCGTGACAAAAGTCACGAAAAAATTGATAATGTTTCAATAAGACAGGTGCCTTATTGTGACACCGGCCCAGTGTATTGGATTGCCTTCTGCATCAAGTTCATGTAAGATATCGAATAAATGGAGAATCGAGCCAGCCGTCAGGTAAGTGAATGGTAACGCTATATGTGACCCTGGGCATATCCTGGCGAAAGAATGCATTATTTGTCAAGCCTGGTGCTAGTGAAGATGAAGCAAATTCACCTCCTGCCAAAACCAAAGGCGATAACTTCTGGATCAGGGATGTCCCCTACGAAGAGTACCATCCTTAATGAATTGATCGGGGTCGAATTTGTTTGGTTCTGGGTACGTGATTTCATTGTAAAGCATTGCACTAGGCATACCATTAGGAACAAGACTTCTGTAATCCTGGGAGAAGAGTAGGCTGACTATATGTTGGCTATAATGATGCAGCCATTCGGGACATAATATTCGTTATACACGTCCTCGCTGGTAGTCATACGCGGTGCACCCAATGGTCCTGTAGGATTGCGACTGTGGTACGTAATGAATCCATGATTTGGAAACAATATGGCATGGCCTACCGTGGGGTCTCCTTTATCACCGCAGATAGGTAAGGCAATTGTAGTATGTCCCCCACCGTGGGCATTCGATCGGAATCAAGCTCTTGCTGAATTTTATGCTGGACATTCCGATTTTGCAGCATCATCAGCAAAAATGTCAATGTGGTTGCAGCGGTAGTTTCGGCAGTAGCTGACATTGAGTCCGATCTGAATTGTTCCATGCAATCAAAATTTCTTAAAAAAAAAAAGACTCACCTCCTAAAACCTGGCTAGCAGTATATTTTATGCGGTCTACTTGATCCCTCGATTCGTGGCGGTTCTTTTCGAGGTATGTGATGACGAATGGTTCTTCCACATTTCCGTGATCCTATACATGTTTATGAGCGAATTCATCGTATCACCACAGTCTATACTTACAGACAACTCCAGAGATACTTGATACGGCTCATCTTTCAGTCTTTCTATACACAAACGGAGCTCCCGCGCTACTTTTTTGAATCTTGCGCCTGGCATCCATTCGGGTATATCTTGACACGGCGATGATATAAGATTGACCAGGAGCTTCCCAGGACTCCCTGCTTCTGATATTTCTCTAAAAACTGACTCCGAGAAGTGTACACGTGGGTCATGCTGTCACTTGACAGGGAGGTCATACGTTATTGATACGGAAAAACCGCCTACACAGCTATGATAGCAAAGTTAGATTTAGAGATATAGCAGCTGATGGTGTATGCTACTGACTTCTTTAAATGCTGGCGAAAGTCTTTCTGTGATGTCAGAGATTCGGGAGAAGCCCTCGACGGACGAAGCGCGCTGATTTGCTTATGACCAAAGTGTTGCTGGAACATACGCCGGTGGGCTCTCCATTCGTCCCCGTATGGTATGAGACCAAAAAACTTGCTGATGCCATTCCTGGACCAAAATCAGGTAAAGCGGGCTATTCAGATAGCGATCATTGATATCATCTCACCCCCCTGTAAATATCTTGATCTGTGGCCCCATTGCATAAAAATGAATGTGAGTCCAGACATGCAGTGATGTAGTGCTCACCTGCTTGAGTAAATGACGGACCGCTTGTCGAGGAGAGCCTGAGCTACCTGGACGTCATTGATCACAATGATCGGTTGACCCAACACCTCAAAGTACAAAAACTTTGTTCCTGTATTCGAGGTATGTCGAAAAGAATCATGCTTGTAAAAATCTACATAACACTTACCGAGTTCGTCTCCAAGTGTTTTGTAAGCAATGTGAGCATAGCTCAGAGTCATTGAGAGGGCAGTCCCAATTATCGGCCATCTAGTAGGCCCAGGGGGCAGGGGTAACAAACGCCTTTTCCGGAAGCGATAGATCAAATGAACAGCGAGACATAGGGATACAACGAGAGAGTCTCGCAAGCTCAAAGAGACCATTATGCGATGGTACAAAGGCGAGCTTTGAATTTGAGGATTCACTATTTACGGATCTTCTTCGCATTTTTCACAAAGCACATGAACGAGTTAACGTGTCTGTGTTATTCTTGATCCAGCGAATGAGATGCTTTGTTTGGGTCTTCCTTGAAACTACCAGTGACTTGACGTAATTTGACTTTATTTAGTTCGGGCCATCACACAACGGTCACAAAGCTGTACTCGCATTCGAGAGGAGCTGTGCAAGGTTAAAAGTAATTACGGTACTGTCTTTGGGAAGCTTTAATAACAGATTTATGCCGCATGGTGGTATCATGAGCTTATACGAGCACTCTCATCCAATCAACCAAATGGCTAGAAGGGAGAGTGAGAAGACACTCGCGGGTGATGATCAATGACAGGTGTGCTTGGCGATATTATTAGAGCCTGATTTCTCAAACTGGCAAATTACACACACGCCCATGATATGAATAGGAAATATTCACATCTCTGGCCAACCTTAATTTCAGAACGGTGAGGGAAACGTATTACGAAGGACGGGATAACAGTGGTAACTTCAGGAGGCAAAACTTGGCCCGAGAAGCGGAGAAAACACATGTAATCGTCATCGGGGGCCTTGATGCTTACCGCCGACAGGGCCGATATGCGGTTTCTTCACTTGTTCCCCGAACCCTGGGCATTCAGGTATCTACGCCAACCTCGCGTTTGTGCTGGATCTAGGACATACCATGTAAATCAGAACCGATCAAACTACAAGAGCAAATCTCCATATCAACGACACATACTATCGCTAGAAGCACTCTTTACTGGTCACCTTGAACGGACTAAGGAAGTGTATTGACGGACAAGGTTACCAAGGTCAAAGAACAAAGGTGGTCACAATCATACCGACGCTCTTACATAATTTAGTCTTCTTTGCTTTGACTTCGCTCATTAGCAACAAGTTGACGTTAGGCTCTCTTGGCCTTTGAAACACAGATCGATGCTGGTAACTATTTTACAGTATCCATCACACAACAAGAATTCGCTTGCCATAGATCTTTCGACGAAAACAATAAAAGCCAAAAAAGCCAGAAAGAAAAACAGAGCGAATCTCCTTATTATTTTAAAAATACTAAAAACAAACGATTCCGGGTGTAAGAATCTCCGTCATCAAGACAAAAAAAAACCCAAAAATCAAAACATCATTCTAGCTTGAGAATCTCCATTCTCTCAACAAGATCCATGGAAATACTAGCTTCCGTCACTTCTTCGACTGTCGATAAATTAAATTCTCCTCCTTGATCGATATCAATCTGTTCTCTTTGATAAATAATCTTGTCAGCAGTGACATTGGTAATTGAATCTTTGGAGGAAGACGATTGATTGTTGAGTTCTCTCTGCTGATTCGTATGGTTAACGATCTCTTGCGCCTTGGGTTGGACTACCAATCGGATAGTTTCTTCTTCGTCATATTCATTACCGTCATCCTGATCTCCATCATTATCACCATCATTTTGATCCTCCTTCAATTTGATCCCCGCATATTCCAAAGATGCTAGCTCAACACCGGCGGGGAATCGAGAAACAGCAACTTCATCAATCTTTCCCTTCATGTCATCGGATACGAGTCTTGCATCAGCTGGATCCTGTAAAGGAGTGATGTTCTTTTTCAAAGGATTGTCTGACGATAACATCTTCCCCTTGATCATCGATTTTGAGGCAGTTCCTCCTTTCGTCATTGGTTTAACTCCAGGCAGATTCGTGAGAGGTTTCTTATCAACTTTAATATTCGAGATGGTGCCAACAGACGGTCCTTTAGCTCTTTTCAAACTTGATTCCACCCCCCGCTGAACCGAAGAACTTCTTGATGTCGCAGTCGTCGAGGCTTGAGGTTTGGGCCTCATTACAGATGTCGACGTGCTGGGACGTTTGAGTGTAGCAGCGTTGGTAGTGCGAGAGATGCTACGGTTGACACCAATGGAACTAGCAGGCCGTATAGAGTGAGACATAGAACTTGGACGTGGAATATTGCTCTTAGTATGTCCACCGTGTTTGGCCGTCGCAGTGGCTTTTGTAGTAACCAAGGCCGTAGTAGCTTGTTTGGGTTTAGTCACGGTAGAAGTACCAGATGCGGGAGCTGGCTTCAGTGCCGTACGAGAGGACGCAGATGTCGTACTAATAACAACATTAATAGTTCGGGTCTGTGGTCTTGTAGATTTGGAAGGAGGTTTCAACGAAATGGAAGAGGCTGGTCGATTCGGACGCGTAGACGCGGGTGTCTTGATATTGTGCATTACAGAAGCCGATCGAACACGACCAGTGGGCTTCTTCATAGTAACGGTAGATACCGGAGTCGTGACCTTGGCTCGTATATTCATAACGGAAACTGATCGAGTACTACCTGCGGGTTTCTTCACAGCAGCAGAGGAAGATGTACGTGTGACGTGACTTTGTTTCGAATTATGACGAAGGTGAGCATTATTGTCGTCGTCGGAGGGGGAGAGTGAGGGGAGAGACAGATCATCCCATTTCATGAATTCTCCATCTATGAATGTGAATTCAAATGTAGGTGGTGGGGGGGCCGTTTCTTCTTCCGGATAAGTGTGGAATTTCTGGAGGATATTCTGACCCAGAAGTTTGTAATCTGGAAGTTCAAAATCGAAAGGGGGTTGATAGCCCAGGTCTATACCGAGCATTAGTTGATGTTCATTTGCGGGATATTGACTTACTTAATGTATTAGGCGGCATATATTCAACTTCATCATCAAAGTCCAAGGGTTCTTCAGCTTCCTTCTCGGATTCGTCAATGTCCGGAACGACAATATCATCGTCACTGATGTCCCAGTGGTTTCCTATGTTTGCTGGAGTTTGAAACTCATGGTAAGCCTGGGGCTTGGGTAGTCGAGCGTGTTTGCGAGTAGAACTAGGTCGTGCGGAACCTGGCGTCGGGTTTGGGTTTGGTGGCGCTTCGAGTGTAGATGCAGTGCCGAGATTGAGGGGCTTGAGAGGTTGATTAACGGGGCCCGGGGTTTTGCAGTCGTCGAGGACGCGGTTGACGAAAGGGGTTTTGTCGGCGAGAGGTTTAGTAACAACAAGTTGGATAGGAGGTGCCTTGGTATGCTGGGGCTCTGGAGATTCATATCAGGGTCCCACGCCACGAGCAGACATGGGAGCACATACGCGCAGACTTGGGCTGGAAGGGGGTACGCAGGAGATTGGCGTTCTTGGCCTTGCCATTGTGAACTGTCATGGCGCCTTGGTAGACGTTTTCCCGGCGCTTCTTGCTGCTGGCGGCGGGCGTCTTGGCGGCATGGTGGGGGCCGTCCGCGGCGAGCTGGATGGCCCGTGCGCTGAGCATGGTCGGTGGGTGTGGGTGGGGACAGCGGCGAAGGACGAGCGCGACGCCACACGTGACCGGGTTGGCCGGTCAGGTGACATATGTCTGGAGTCTGATAGATTGGACAGAAAACGCAATTAGACCATGTAGAGCGCAAGGCCCGATCGTCGCTCGCAGCATACGGCAGGCCAGGGAGCCCGCACAGACCCTGACCCAGGCCGAGGCAGAGCGTGGCCGCCGGCGGGATGTGTGAACACCGGAGTTGCCGGATTAGGGCAGACCCTCTTCTGTGCTCTGTTCAGCGCCATGACCACCGCGGTTGGCAGCGAGGTGATGCTCAAGCTCGACGATCTCGTCGACGAACGCGGCCAGGCTCTCCAGGGCGACCTCGACGACTACCAGCCCGCGCAGATACGCAACATCGACCCCATTATAGCCCCATTCGTGGGGGAGGAGCCAGTGTGTCTGCTTTTGCTGTTGTTTCCAGCCGCTGACGGTGTCTGCGTGTAGCCCTCCCCGACGTCGACATATGTGCCCGAGCAGCCGCACGAGCGCTCGCCGTCGCACACCTACGCCTCCTCCAAGGGCTTCTACAAATCCTCCATCACCTCCTTTCTCTCCTTCCGCCAGGGCAGCTCGACCAGCAGGTCCCTCCGCGCCTCAGACTCGGCGTCGCACCTGGCCAGCCCGGAGCCCAGACACCGATCTTCCTATGACGACTGCGACACCGCTACCCTCAGCTCGTCCACCACCCAGCAGGCGGAGCTCCGCAAGAAGGGCTCCGTGTTTGGCCTTCTTAAGCGCAAGGCAAGCAAGGCCCATCTCCGCCATGGCTCCCAGGAGGACAGCCCGCCCCCTCCCCTGCCTCCCAAACCCTCAGACAGCTTCGTCTTCAACAACCCCGTCAACCCTCCACATCCCCTCGGCCACCCTCCACCTCTCCCTCCACATCCCAGTTCCTCCAAGGACAAATTAAAGACGAAGGAAAAGGACAGGGACAGGGACAAAGACAAAGAAAGACCCAAGGAGAAAGACAAAGAAAAACGGAACAAGAAGCGCAAACCTCCCCCAGTTCCACCAAAAGACGATCCTCTCTTTCCTCTCGACACTAATCTCGATCACATGGAGGGTATCGTCTCTGCAGAAAACTTGCTGTTCCTCACAAACCGCCATATAGAACATTCGTTGTCGGATCCGCCCACCTTTAACAACCCCTTCTCTTCCTCCGATCCGCTGGCAGGCGCTATAAATTATGGTCCTTCACATATATCCCCCACGGCCTCCTTGCCATTTCTCAACGGTCCCGTTCCGGGTCCCAGCACTGCCAGACCCTCGTTATCAGCACGAAAAGATGATGGCGATTGGGTGTCACCGCAGAGTTGGGATGTGGCAGGAAAAGATGATGCCAAGGTCGACATGACAGCTCCCGACGACGACGTATCAACCGACGACGACACACGAGCAAAAAGCGGTCCGAATAGTATTGTGCAGTCTAATGGTCTTCATCCACCGAGTTTCCGTTTAGCAGGGTCGATCAAACCGTCAAAAAGAGACAGAAGCGGGAAAATGCATGAAGAACTTGTTATGAGGATCTATCGACCAAATGGTACCTATCTGCAGACGGCTATGGGTGTTAGTCTGACAGTATACGATTTAATGCCGACTCTGCTGAAAAGGATGGTTGGGGACGAAAGGCGTTCCAATCGGTTGTTTTTGATGGAACGTGGAAAGGGTACGTGGATTCTGTATCGCAACGCCATCATGTAATGTCTCATTACAACAGAACGAGTTATGGATATCCGAGAGTTACCCCTCAATCTCATTTGTCGACGAATGACGGAAGCTGGATATTCATGGAACGATGGTCAAATTCTCCTCCGCGGCGATCGCTTAAACTTTCTCCTCAAATTCGTTTTCCGAGATCCAGACATGGGGCTTGGTCGACGTTCCCTCACCACCGACCCTCTTTACCAAATTCCAGAAACTGAACTCCGTCTGCACAATTTCGAGTCCGTCGATCTCTCTGGTCGAAGTCTACGTGCCATACCCGTCGTCCTCCACCAACACGCTGATCAAATCGTTTCCCTGAAACTTTCTCGAAACCCCATGGTCGATTTGCCTTTGGATTTCGTGGAGGCTTGTACATTGCTGAGCGACTTACGGCTTTCTAACATGTCGATGCGGAAGATACCTGCGAATTTGATCGCGGCCAAGGCATTGAAAAGGCTAGACCTTTCGTCAAATCATATCAAGATCAAGGAACTCGATGGTGCGAGTTTGCAACTTATACCGGAATTGGGGGTATTACTGTTGCAAAACAACTTGCTCAAGGACCTCCCACAGAACTTTGCCGAATTCGAAAGCCTGCGAAACCTCGACGTTTCGAATAATCGGTTACCATCATTTCCGGAAGTCGTACCACAGATCAAGACACTCACCGAGCTTAACATCTCGTTCAATTACCTCACTGCCCTTCCAGAGAACGTTGGTGATATGAAGAACTTGCAACGATTCTTGTTCGTCGGCAACTTGATCAAAAATATTCCTAGCAGCTTTTGGGAACTACGCAAATTGGAATATGTCGATTGTCGAAGAAACCAAATTGGAGATTTGGGTATCGTGATGAATCTACCTCGACTTGAAACGCTGAACGCTGATCACAATGCCATTCACCTACTCGATCTCTCCATGGGGGAGCGTGTCATGAAAGTTGATCTGTCGAATAATGAGATTACGAAGGTTATGGTTTCATTGCCGCCTTACGGATCGACGTCGCTACAACTTACGACTTTGGACGTTTCGTATGCGAGTCTGACGACATTGGATGGAGCTGTTTTGAATAAACTCCCGACATTGGTCACTCTTCGGATTCAACACAATTCTCTTGCTTACCTGCCGGATTCTATCGAGGAACTCGTCCACCTCGAAACGCTCATCTGTTACGAAAATCGATTACAACGACTTCCGGATACCATTGGAAACCTCCCAAAATTGACGACCTTGGACGCGCACAGCAACAACCTTCGCGAAGTTCCCTCCACGATCTGGCAATGCCCTTCACTGTGTACACTTAACCTCTCATCGAACTTCCTGACAACCTTCCCTGCGCCACCATTAACTCCTTTATACGCCATGCCGGATCAAACAGGTCGTATAGTCGACCCACCAAAAAATTATAATCCTTCACACGTCATTTCAAATCTCATCCATCCACCCCTTATATTCTCCCTCCAAAATTTGTCTATATGCGAAAACAAAATCTCATCGATCGACGCTCTCAAAAGCATCTCATTCTTACGATCCTTACTCTCATTAAACATTTCCTATAATGATATCAACGATTTACCAAAAGCATTTTTTCGAAAGATGGATCGGCTAGAGGAGTTTCATTGTTGTGGCAATGCGTTGAGCATGATTCCTGGACATGAGGAGTTTAGTAATTTGGGGGAGTTGAGGAGGTTATTTTTGGGGGGCAACAAGTTGACGATTTTGCCGGCGGAGTTGGGGAGGTTAAAGAAGTTGAAGGTAATGGATGTGAGTAATAACTGTTTGAAGTATAATGTTAATAATTATGGATACGATTGGAATTGGTGAGCCCTTATCTTCCTTGCTGCGTCTTTTTTATCTGATTTTCCTTTTAGGAATAATAATGAGGAACTTGAATATCTCAATCTATCCGGAAACAAGAGGTTTCAGGTGAAGCGAGACAATCGACATACTTTTGGCTCGTCGAGGAGTAGTCGTGAACTACATAACCCTCTTTCTGGATTTTCGAGTGTGCCGAAACTACGGATTTTGGGTTTGATGGATGTTACGGTGACAGCTAGTGATCTTCCGGATGAACATGAAGATCGTCGAGTTCGTTCGACGTCTTCTATCGTTGGCGGATTCGGGTACGGTATCGCCGACAGTCTAAATCGAGACGATTCGATGACAATGCTCGATCTTGTACATGAATTCCCTCCGATCAGCGGTGAAAGTCGCGCCTTATTTGCCATGTTCGGTAACGAGAAACCTCCAAAACTCCCCACAGGCGTCTCACCCAACAAACACGCGAAATTCCTACACGACCATTTCATTCCTTTCTTTCAAAACCAACTGGATCATCCGTATTTACAGGAGAGCAAACATTTTGCTGTGGATGTTTTGAGGAGGTCGTTTTTGGGGTTGCATCAGACGATTCATGATATGTGGTTCTCGCCTGTTCAGCAGAGGAAGATGTCTATGGCGAGTGTGGTGGGGGGGTTGGGGAGTATGAGTGTGGATTCTGGGACTGCTAGAGCGGGATGTTCAGGTTTGGTGGTGTATATTGAGGGGAGTAGGTTGTTTGCGGCGAATGTAGGTTCGGCGCATGGTGTTATTTCGAGGAAGGGTCAACCGTTCTTGGTTACGAGGATTCATTGTCCTTGGGATGAAGAAGAGTTAAAGAGGATGAGGAAATCGGAGGGGTGGGTTTCGCCTGAGGGGTTGGTGAATGATGAAGTTGAGGTTTCGAGATCGTTTGGGTATTATCAGTTATTGCCCGTCGTCAATGCTTCACCTGATATTGTGGAATATGAGATTTCGGAAACGGATGAGTATTTGGTTTTGGGGAATAGGGCTTTGTGGGATTATGTGAGTTATCAGACGGCGGTGGATATTGCTAGTGGGAGAGGGGAACCGTCGATGATTGCGCAAAAGTTGAGAGATTTTGCGATCAGTTATGGATCGACGGGGAACATTATGGTTATGGTGGTGAGGTTGAAGGATTATCATGAGAGGCCTCTTGTGCGGACACCATCCATGATCGAGTCGGATTCACCCTTCTCTGCATTCGACACCTCTAAAACAAGCAATATGGTGGCGGATAAGAGTGTGCGACGAGCAGAACCGGAAGTCGCTCCACCGACAGGTCATGTCGCGTTGGTATTCACTGATATCCGAAATTCAACTCATCTATGGGAGGTCAACCCGGGCATGCCAGCTGCTATTCAGATTCATAATGATCTGATGAGACGGGGGTTGAGGGAGTGTGGTGGGTATGAGTTTAAAACGGAAGGAGATGCTTTCTTGTGCAGTTTTCCGAACATCATGTCGGCTGTGTGGTTTTGTCTTTCGGTGCAGAACCAGTTGATAGAGAAGAGCTGGCCGAATGAGATTTTGGAGTGTGAGGATGGGAGGGCTATTATGGATTCGGAGGGGAATTTGATTTGGAAGGGTATATCGGTTAGGATGGGTATTCATAGTGGTACCCCGGTGTGTTTGCAGGATCCTGTGACGCATAGGATGGATTATTATGGACCAGTTGTTAATCGAGCGGCGAGGGTCAGTGGAATGGCAAAGGGGGGACAGATTTTTTGTAGTGCGGAGGTGGCCCAGGAGATCAAAGCATCGGTTTTGGAGACCGTAGAAAAGACACCGTTGTCGAAACTGCAACCTGCAAAAGCGGTCGCGGCAGTCAAGCAGTTGGGTGTCATCATCAAGGAGGTTGGAGAGAAGAAATTAAAGGGTCTAGAGGTGCCTGAATTCATCTCGGCGATTTATCCTGTTGGACTCGAGGGCAGACATGATTTCGAGGCGGAGGAAGATTCTACCCCTGCAAGTGTATATTTGGATGTTGCTCAAATACGCGAGATAGGCATGTTATGCCTTCGGTTGGAGGCGTTGACGTCTGGGCGGATATTCAAACCTTCAAACACCGCGAGGAACCTGGACTTTACTATCTCACTCGAGGACGACCCTGAAGACGAAGAGAATCCCGAGTTGTGGAAAGATCTGGAAGTGGACCCTGAGAACGTGTTACCTGCGATGACGATCAAATGGACGGATCATGACCTCCTTACAGCACTCGACTCATTCACTGGTCGAATACAAAATGCTCTCCAGACGCTTATCAAGGCATATGAAGGTGACAGGATTAATGCATCGAATGTCATGAATGTTCTCGGTAATGCCGGGCTAGATGCTGACACGCTCGCGGTTATCGCGGAACTTATTGGACATGCGTAACTTATTTAAATTGTTTTTTGCGTTTCTGGATCTCAATGTTTCAAATTGCTTTCGTTTTAGTTTTGTTTATACTGTGATACCTGTTTTATTTGCCATAGATATCCCACTCATTTCTGGATCGCAAATGAATGATATTTTGAGTGTCTGTGCAAACCATGTTACTTGCTTGCAAACGGTGCTGAGTATTATTTTTAAATTCGAAGCGATTGAAAAGTAGTGCAGTCACTCATCCGATCAGTACGGAATATGAAGAGAATTGTTCTTCTTAGTGTGCCGGTTAGGTAAGTGTATGTAATGTCAGTATTACTCTATGGAGTGGCGAAGTGGAAAGACTTGGAGGTTTTCGAGGTCTTCAGGTCTCCGGGCGGTAATGACAGGGCTAGAACACCGTCGGATCGCCCAGTATGCACAATCCATCGTCTACCTGTGTCATTGATGTCAGAGCAGAGAAAGTATGGGATAGAGAGGGTGGTGTAAGGAAAATGCCGAAAACTGTGAGCATCCGTAAGCACTAGAGGTGATGAGGGAGAAGAATACTATTTTGGCAAGTGCGTCCCTCGCACGATGGTTTACCTATACGCCTTGTTCATGGTCACGTCCGTTTCCACTTGATGGCCGAAGTTCTGCATTATGTTCTCTCCTGCAAATGTGACTGTTCATTACCACTTATGACAGTGCCTGACGTTGACTATGCACAAGTTGATCAACCCAACCTCAGGCAACCTTATTCGGTTTTGCGCCATTTTTCTCTCTGATTGATGATTAACGACTACTCCAGAGTGAGTCTTTTCTGATGACCACTGGCCGCACCGTCTGGTGATTCTTAGTAGCTTAACAATGCACAGTCGGCTTACGCCCCTCAGGCTGATGTTTCTAATACAAAATTGAAGGAATCCTCTCACACTGTCATGCACCGACATTCAGCCAAAGACGTCAAGAGTTCTTCCAGTCATATGACACACGGCAATCCTGGTTTTTCACACTCTTGGCCAGAAACGTGGTGAATTCTCGTAATTATCTCCTCCAAAGCTTGCCTTGCGCCATCATCATGATAGCTTTCCGCTTGCGAGACGCTTTGGTCTTATGCTTGTGCATCATAGTGCATCTCATTTATCGGGCCCGCAAAAGACATTTGCTACCTTTGCCCCCTGGACCTACTAGATGGCCGATAATTGGAAGTGCTCTTTCGATGACTTTGACCTACCCTCACATCGCTTACAAGAAACTCGGGGATGAACTCAGTAAGTATAAGCATGATCATAAAGTATAATCTTTTTTTTTGATGTGCAGTGTACAGGAACCAAACTCTTGTACTTTGAGGTCCTCGGTCAGCCAATTATTGTGGTAAATGACGTCCAGGTCGCTCAGGATCTCCTCGACAAGCGGTCTGCTATATATTCAAGCAGGTGAGCACTGCGGTACATCACTTCGATGTGAACTCACTATTAGAATATCAGGCCCCAAATCAGGATGTTCTCGGAGGGGTGAGATGGTGTTTTTTCGGTACCCAAACAATCTGTCTCAGACCATTCTTTATCAGGAACGGCATGGACAAGTTTTTCTCTCTCATGCCATATAACGACAAGTGGAGAGAAAGTCGGCGCATGTTCCAACAGTACTTTGGGCCAAGGCGCATTAATCGGCAGTTGGAGAGAGAGGAACGGATGTTGCGTTTTGTACGAAGAGGGCTTCTATCTAATCTCTTCACGTCCCCGGAAGACTTTTCAGAACATCTCAAAAAGTCAGTCCGGTATACAACATCTGCTACATCGTACATCTAATCCGATTCTCCTAACGCTGTAGTTGTATAGGTGGATTTTCCGTATCCATAACGTATGGCCTCCCCGTTCAACGACAACATGACCCACGGGTACAATTTTCGGATTTGGTGATTGAAGAAATGGCACAAGCAGCAAGCACAGGGAAATTTTTCATCAATTTCATATCTTCATTGTGTCAAGATATACCCGAATGGATGCCAGGCTCAGGGTTCAAAAAGGCGGCCCGTGATCTTCGTTCACACATAGAGAGAATGGTAGATGAGCCTTGTCAGACAATTCTTGAACTATTTGTGAGTCGTAGGGAACTTGGACGCAAAAAACATGCTCATAGTCTTGTTTAGGATGAAGGAAATGTAGAAAACTCTCTTGTTGTTGCAAATCTTGTGAAGAGCCACAACGCTGCACCTGATGATCAAATAAACCGTATCAAGTTTACTGCTTCCCAAGTTTTTGGAGGTGACTTTTCTACTTCTTCATCACCTTTGAAGGTTCTGGCTTGACCATATACCAGCTGCTAGTGAGACAACTACGGCAGCCGCATTGTCATTTGTGCTGGTGATGCTGCAGAATCAGGACGTTCAGCGTAAGGTTCAAAAAGAACTTGATTCAGTTATAGGCTCCGATCGGATACCAACAATGGAGGACATATCACAGTTACCATACCTATCAGCAGTCATAAAGGAGATATTACGGTGAGTAACTTAACATTCACTAGACTCCTGGAACCTCATTGTATCTTATAGCTTCAACCCTGTCGTACCACTGGGCTTACCACATATGACAACTAGTGATGATGTGTATAATGGATATTATATCCCGAATGGATCGGTTATTATTGCCAACATACAGTCCGCCCACCCTTCTTCAGCCGTTGTATCCTTGTCCCTGATGGCAGCCATAGTGCGATGCTTCACGACGAAACTACATACCCAGTACCGAACAAGTTTGACCCTGGTCGATTCATCAAGAATGGCGTTCTTCGCGACGATGTCCTTGATCCCGAAGCTATGGCCACTTTCGGATTTGGTAGGAGGTAGTATTTCACTATTCCTCCTAAATCTAGGCTCGACGAACAACTCATTACTTGACAGAATGTGCCCTGGGTCCCACATAGCATTGCCGTTCATTTACCTTATTGCTGCCTCCATCCTCCATTTATTCGATATTTCGCCTGAAATTGACTCAGAAGGCAACTCTATGCCCGTAGTTGCTAAATTTCCAGCTTCGTCCCTCACATCGTTAGTCTATGCACCTAACTCTTAGAAAAAGAAACTTACTCACAAATATTTGCATAGTCGGCCTTATGATTTTCTGTGCAAGATAACACCTCGCGGAGACAGGGACGTAGCTGGCTTACTAAAAGAGTATCTGGACGATGGACCCGTATAAATACATATCGGGGGCTGCTTTCATGTACAACCCATGGCCGTGTATAATCATTAGGACTTGCGACATTTTGAACCACGATTCAGTGTCAACAGACACTGAGTACGGAGAGCTATAATCCTTGACAATAGTTTCCGACTTTTGTTCACTCGTCCGGCTGTACGTATATATGTGTGTGCCTGTTTGTTGTGTCCCGTCTGGTGTTAGCTCTTCTAATGCCGGGCCGATTATGACAGTCACAAACTGGTTCTGGGGCTAAATCAATATCTCGTTCACATTCTTGTGAGAAACCTGAACAATAAGCTGCCATAGTCGTCATCCTTTGTGCCACCACCATCATGGTGATTTTGAGCTTGCGGGACGCTCTTATTCCATGCATTGGCGTTGCTATTCATCTCATCTATCGAGCCCAGAAAATGTACCTGTTGCCCTTACCTCCAGGGCCTACCAGATGGCCGATAATTGGAAGTGTTCTTTCAATGACACTCCACTATGCCCATATCTCCTACAAGAAGCTCGGAGACAAGCTTGGTTAGCACCATCAAGTGCGCTTTCAAAGTGTACTTATGACCGCTTAAATATAGGAACAAGAATTTTGTACTTTGAGGTCATGGGAAAAGCCATTATCGTGATAAATGACGGCTGAAGAACTTCTGGAAAACGGTCTGCTATCTACTCCGACAGGTGACTACTGTACCACTCAATATTTGATACGTCCTTCACTAACACAATATTAGGCTGCAATTTAAGCTGTTCACAGAGGGGTAGGATAATGCCTGTAGTCAACATGCAAATATTTTCCTTACCGCACCTTGTTTCAGGAACGGTATAGGCAGATTTTGTTGTTATGCCATACGGAGATGAATGGAGAGCCCAACTTTGGACCACAGCGTATCAATCAACAATTGGAGAGGGATGAACGGATGCTACGCTTTGTTCGCAGGGGACTCCTACCAAGCCTCTTGATGTCTCCAAACGACTTTCGCGAACATCTAAAAAAGTCAGTAGTGCGCATTATCTGTTATTACTTGATCCAGCCTTCACATTTTTATAGTTGTATAGGCGGTTTTTCTATATCAATAACGTATGGCCTCCCTGTTCAACGACAACATGATCACCGTGTACAATTCTCGGAAAAGGTGGTTGGAGAAATGGTAAAAGCAGGAAGTCCGGGGAATGTTTTCATCAATTTAGTATCTTCGTGTCAAGATATCCCAGAATGGATTCCAGGTGCCGGATTCAAAAAAGCGGCCCGCGACCTTCGTTTGCATATAGAGAAAATGGTAAATGAGCCATATCAGGCGGTGCTGGAGGGGTTAGTGAGTCTTTGAGGTTTGAGAATAAACTTAGGCATACTTATACAGAACCACGTGTAGGATCAATCAAATGCTGAAGAATCTTTTCTTGTTGCAAACCTTGAGAAGCATCGCCACGGTGCTGACGATCAGCTCAACTGTGTCAAGTATACCGCCAGCCAGGTTTTCGGAGGTGATTTTCCTTCCTCTTGGTTACCCCAGAAATTCTAATCGTACCGATTGCAAGCTGCTGCTGAAACTACAACAGTTGTTGTATTGACTTTTGTGCTGAAGATGCTAGATAATCGGCATGTCCAATATCGGATTCAACAGGAGCTCGATTCAATAGTAGGTCCAGATGGGATGCCCACGATGGGGGACATCCTACAATTACCTTACTCATCCGCTGTGATAGGGAGACTATCCGGTAAACGTCATTGTATTCTCTCGGGCTACCAGAAATACGAGGGGCCCGCAGCGCAAGTCCGCGTCAAGTCCGCGTCGAGTCCACGTAAAATGCGGTCCGCGCGCGGGCCCCTCGTATTTACTGTAGCCCTTAGAGAGTCTCTCTAAGCAGCAATAATTCACGACGAACATTAGTTGGAACCCCATAGTTCCACTAGGTGTACCACATTTGACCACAAGCGATAATGTGTACGACGGATATTATATTCCAAAGGGCTCTGTTGTCACCGTTTGTTTATCTCGTTGCTGCCTCATTTCTCCACTTGTTCGATATCTTCCCAGAAGTGGACGCAGAAGGCAAACCCATCAATGTAGTCCCCGAATTTCCGCCGTCGTCTGCCACATCGTAAGCTTATGGACTTGAACATCAGAAGATTGACCTGATCCACGAATGCTCTCATAGTGAGTCCAGCCCATTTCCTTGCAAGATAACGCCTCGGAAAGGCAGGAACGTGGTTGGTTTACTCAAGGAATACTGTGACGACGGACCTGTATAAGACTGTATGTGTCGAGGGCGGCTTTCCGTGGTGACCTGTTCTAGCAGACAGGCAAGTAACATTTATCAGATGCACAACCTCCTAACTACTGTAGTATGTTACTGTATGATAGCGTTCGCCAGTTCTGCTCTATTACCAAACGGCCGATTGTTTGCAATAGTCAGCAGCGGGCTGGATGAGCGGGACGAGACTAAGGTGAAACCACTATTAACACCTTGTAGCTGGACTTCAGGTACCGCAATAATTTGGAATGGCGTCTACTCAAACGGTCTGATGTATGTATGAGTAACTTACTCATCTTGTATCCATCAACCCAACCCAATTGTAGCCACTAAACCTTCATTCCCGTGTCCTTTGCTTAGATCATTGGTGCTGGGACTGTATATGCTTATGGCCAAGGATCTCTTTATTGCTACGAATAAGAATAACCAACAAGATGGATTTTTGCCACTCTACTAATCTAACACAGGCCTGTTTTACAGATAATTAATAAACTAAGGAGACAATAGGGGATGGCGCAGCAGCACCGGAAGCCATGGGGGTCATGACGGGAGCGGCAGCTCCTGATGCAGTGGGAGCAGCGGCAGTGGTGGCAACCAGTGTCCTGGGTCCTGCAACGGTCGCAGACGCGAACTGGTGGTTGGGGATGTTCAAGGGCGCACCGGGCAGATCAATCTTGGCCTTGAATGCATTGTTCTCACCATCTTCAACTTGGCCATAGGGGAAGATTTCAGCACATCCGGCAGCTTGCACAGAGGTGTAGAAGTAGTGGACATCAGCCCTCAGAGCGTCCAACAAGTTGCCAGTTGGGTTGGGGTAGAGAGAGCGGAGAGTTGAGTTGACGTGCGCCTCGTATTGCGCACACTTGTCGGGCAGAGTTCCGGCAGTGGGGTCAGCAGTGTATGTGTTGACACCATTGACATTGCGACCGGGGTCTACGGGGTGAGCAGCAAGGACAACAGCCTCGTTGTCAGCAGTCATCGGGCGTGCAGCGCGATGGAAGTCGTCGGGGAAGCGGGCTGCCTCGAAGAAGCTACGGGCGACGTCGAGTTTGAGTTGACCATCGTCCTGGCGTCCATCGACCCACAAGTTGATGGGGTTGACAGCCTCGGAGTAGGCAGAGAAAAGACGGGGAGCAACAATGGTGAATGTCGGGTTGTTCATGACACCGTCCATGATACGCTTGTAGCGGTATTCACCAGCGGCGGTGAGGTTGTACCTTCCACCTCCGTACCTGTTGCTGTATTCGATGAACTGTGGAGTGATTAGGTACTGGAGTTGTGGAAAGTGAAGGAAATAACGTACGCCTTGGAAGAGAGTCTCGTTGAAGGTGGCGACATCACCAGTATCATAGTAATCAGCTGGAATGGAGTAGATCAGTTGAGGATCAAGTGTCGTGATAATATAAGATACTGACATCGGGTCATGCTGCTGTCACCTTCGAACACGTTGTGGGTGTTCAAACCACCGACGACGGCACCAGGTGCCTCTGGGTCTGGGCCAGTCTTGGAGGACTTCTCACCGATACTGAGCAAGTTGGTGACTGGGTTGCCGTTGACGATGAATGCAGCGTAGCAGGTGAACTTGGCCAAGTCGTTAGCCATGTTGAAACCTGCCAGGAGTAAGCGATCGGAACCGAGAAGTAAAAAATAGAAAGGGATTACCTTCCATGGCGGCCGCAACGATGTTATTTGGGCTATCAATACCATTTCGGCTGATGTACTATAGATGGGAGTTAGGTCTGTGCTCAAGGATTGTAAAATGAGTATACGCACGCCGTGGTTGGCGAGGGTGTTCAAAGCCGGGCAAGGTCCACGGATGTCACCGTCTCCAGGAGCCATGAAAGGGTGAGCAGCGTCGTTGACGAGCTTGGTGCCACCGAATTCAAGAGGGCCGGGAGGTGGGGGTGGGGTGGAATACTGGCCAAAGCCAGCCATGGCGGACTCCAAGGCTTCTCTCGACAACCCAGCGAGGGAACCATGGGCTGGGAAGGCAGCAGCGGGAGCTGCGAGAGCGACTGCGAGAACCACGAAGGATGTGAGACTGACCATGACGGAGCAGTTAAGGGGATGAGGATTATTTCCTGTTCCCCAGTCTGCATTTATAGCTTTTGCTGCTATGCATCTTGTAAAGCACGTTCGGTTATCGAACAGGGTGAACCGGTTGGGAGCAAGGCTTTAGCTGAGGCGGGACATCGAGTATTGCCCGACGCAATGACACTCGGTTTTTGCAGGGTGGGGCAGGGATGTTCCCTCTGGATCACTAGATCAACTTTAGAGTGACGTGTTAGGTATGGAGACTGGCGTACCATGGCTTGATGATGCTCTACGGTTATTCAACGTCTCAGGCTGACATATTCTACAAGATTATCAACTTTTGCCATACTGCCGAGTGCAAGCCGTACGACCCAGTAGGACCGTCCGCCTAAGTGAAAACTAAGTTAAACATAAGTTGGATTTATCTGCATCGAAGTGACTCACGAACACGCCAACCCCAGATAATCATTTGGGTAGTTAGTGGCCCCAAAACAGAACCGTAACGCCAAGGATATACTCAGAGTCAAAGATGGTTACCTGGGTTTTGCCATTATAACAACCAATGATCCCTATCTTTATTCAACATCACTTCTGTCTCCGTATTGCCAAGAGAATGACCCTCAACAACTGAGCGAAGTTGTGATATTAGAAATCAGGCTCGCTGAATTCAAATTCAAGTGATATCACTGACCTGGGCGAGAATGCAGTCAGTATCGCACAACAAACTGGTTCAATGATTGACTCACTGGTAATACATGTTAGCACTGCGTATCAAAGGTAAACCATTGCACGAGATACAAATGGACATATCGAATTTTGTTAGCGGGGCCTCCAACTCGAAGAGCGTTACCGCTTTTGATTGCGCTGTTGACTAAACTCCCACGCATACCCTATTATCTGTTCTCGGATCAAATTGAGTGGGTAACGGGTCAAATTCCGTGATTCCGTGACCGGAAATGGGGTGCGGCCAATGGAGCTGCTTCTCATGTTTCACGTCAACAAAACTTAGTGCTGCACAAGGGATGTTTTGCTCTTGCAGATACTCTCTATCTATTTGCAGACTGATGTGTTCACAAATCTTCTCTACCGACAAGGACTCTCATCAGAAACTCCAAAATCCAGTAGGATAATTATGGAGAGCCGTTCAGTATGATAAAGGATCTGCGCAGCGTCTGATTAACTCACGGATATAATTCCCCCATAGTAGTGTGGTTGACACAATTCTGGTACAAACTCACATTGTCGCGTAATCACTGTACATATACATATACGTTTTTTGGTTGTCTTGACTGTGTAACTTATACTAACCTATGTGTTTGACTCGCGCCTCCAGGGCCATCATGCCGCAGGGGTCGGTCCCAGGTCTTCTACAAGTTATGTTAACCAGGCACATGATATGAGGATCAAAACAAGTCGACATCTACTTGAGACGTACCAGGGTAAGTTTCCATTTCTTCTTTGCTAGTCTATTTCAGTCCAGGGCTTCAGTAGACTCTGGGTTAACGTCAACTCATCATGTTTGAGCCTAATATAATGTTATGGGATTTGACTCGTATTAGCATTAGTGCCTGGTACCTTCTGCGAGATATTAAAATACTTTCTACTTTGCTTAGACCTTCCCCAAAACACTTTGGATGGAAAACGTAACTTAGAGGAGGATAAAAGGATGGGAGGTTCCTATAACAAATACGAATGAAAACTGATTGGTTGTATCATTTAGCTAGACATATTATTAGGTCAAGTGCGCGTCCACAGTCTGACTCGGCTCAGAATATATGGTTATCATCAAGTTACTCATTCATTGCATTAAGCACCATACCAGGCTAGTGGATACAATATCTAGTACATTCCTTGTGAGAAAAGAAGCGACGTCTCGTGATCGCCCATCCTAGCAGCTAGCCTTGTGCCACACACCATGATGATAACTTTGAGCTTACGAGACGCTACCACCCTATACATATGTGTCACTGTCCATCTCATTTATCGAGTCCGCAAAAATTAGCCTTTATCCCTGCCTCTAGGGCCTGCCAGGTGGCCAATAATTGGAGTTACCTTTTCAATGATTTTTAGCAATGGTTGCATTCCCTACAAGAAACTCGTGGACGAACTCGGTTAGTATTATATTAACATTCTTGGAGTATTCGCTTACCCTTGACGTATGTTGAGTGATACAGGAGCAAAGTTTCTGTAGACTCAGCCAATCATTGTGATAAATGATGTCCAGGTGGCTTTAGATCTCTTTGATAAGCGATCTGCCATATACCCAAACAGGTGACCACCGCGGATTTCATCTTTTCTTAGGATATTAAGCCACCAATATGGGTCTTCTCGGTGGGGTAAGATGACAAGGACAGTCTACGTCCGAACGATCAATCTTACCTCCTCTTGCGTCAGAAGTGATATATTTCTTGATAGAACCCGGTCATTTCTATAGCTGTATAGGTGGCCTTAGCCTTTAAATATACCATCTGTCAAGTTGCTAGGGGTGACACCTTTTCCTCTTGATTTCTTGGGAAATCCTGAGCATGATTAATCGATAGATGCTGCAACAACGACCACGGGAGCTGTATTGATATTTGTATTGAAAATGCTTTAAAACCAGGATAAGAACTGCAGGGTCCAACGAGAACTCTATTCGGTTGTAAGACCGAGTGTCCACGATGGATGATACACTACAATCACCATACTATACCTATCAGTGTTCTCGATAACATCGTTTCGGGATACCAGAAATATCAGGAGCCACGAGGAGCCCTCAGCGGGCTCCTCTCCGTATTAATGATGATGTATACAACGGATTTTATACACCGAAGGGCCCTGCCAGTGACCACCACTAGCATGCAGTCTATCCTTCTCCAAAGCGCTCGCCTCCAACAGCTATCCTAGTCCAATGATTTACAGTAAATTTATGTACCCAGATCCATCCAAGTCCGATCCCAATCGATTAATCAACGACGGTTTTCTTCGCGACGATGCTCCTAATCCCGAAGTCATGGCAACTTTCGGATTTGGTAAGAGGTCAATTTACCTCTAAGTCATAAGATCAGGATTGACGAATAAATCATTGTCTCGCCAGGATATACTTTAGGCCACACAAGGCATTACTTGTTATCCAACTAGTCACTGCCTCGATTCTCTATATATTCAATATATTTCCCAAAGTGAATGCTGAGGGGAACCCTATAAACATAGTCCCTCCCTTTCCGCCCTCATCTGCTGCATCGTGAATCTATTGACATAAGGAATATATAGCTCATTCATGAATGTGTCATTAGTGTGCCGAGTCATTTTCCGTGCAAGATAATGCCCCGTAAAGAACGTGATCAGATTACTGGCGGAGTTTTTTTGGTGATAGACCCATATAAGTAAATGTCAGGAAGCCCTTTCATTTGCAGCTTATGTTCGCGAACGAATGCTGAAATGAATGATGGTTTGACCCATATCTCCCTTGAGAAGACTTCTCACTCCACCTCAACGCTCTCGATCAAGAAGCAGTCAGCTATATCAGTTCCTGAATAGCTCTGGTAAGCTAGCGGATCAGGTTAATTCATGAATTCATTCCCCAAGACGTGTTTGGTTCGAGCTTCTCGATGAGCCTTTTCAATCGGTTTACCACTGCAATACTGCCCCAATCAACAGCCCGGATGCACCTACTACAACAAGTGTAGTCGCCCCACCACGAGGTACACCAATAGGATATGGATACTATGACAAATGCACAAACGAAATTGAAATGGGGCACGGGGTGTCAAGACAGGTATCGAGCGTATATACACACATATAGAAGAGAATACACAGAGTACAAAAGCGATAGTAACGAAAATGAAACAACAAAACGAACAGGGGTGGAATGGATGGGGTTGGGGTATAAAATAATCGGAGAGGGCGCAAAGCAAGAACAAGATGAAGGCAAAGGAAAGAGGGTCCTGTATTAACGAATGTATATTCCATCCAGCCACCCGACTGTTGTTCCATTCTAGGCGTAAAAAGAAGGTATAAGGGGAACGGCGACATTGGACATATTCCGTTCCAACACTATCCCAGTGTACCAGAATCGTAAGCATCAGCTGGAGGGAGTCAATGTGGGGGGAGGGGGGGTTTCGAGAGGTAGAAGTAGCGGCCCAGTCCTCCTTACATAATCCGACCTTCGCCGGGTATATTTTGATGTTTCGCGAGGAGTCGAGTAGAGGGGCGAGGTATCCAGAGAGAAGAAATACGAGGGACTGGCAGCGCGAGAGGGGAAGAAAGAAAGATAACAGTCAAGAGCATCACATCTAAAACGAAAAACGGAGAGGGGGTCAAAGCAAACTCACAACACACCATCACTCAATCCCATTCAACAGTCAAACCACCAGGTCCAGAACTGGCCAATCCAATCCCTCTATCTGCCTCTCTTCTCAGCCACTTCAGCGCTACCTTATCCTCTCTCAACAGAGGACTCAAGATATCCCAACACCTCTGATTATGTTCCTTCAACCACGATTTCTCCTCTTTAGTCAACAATGATTCTTTGATCATTCGCGTTTGAATCGGTACACATGTGAGTCGTTCAAAACCTAGCCATGTGTCTCCACCGAATTCCTGTTTGGTTTTGACTCGTTTAACGACAAGCGCCGATTCAACCCGCACACCCCATTTGCCCTCAACATCTATTATTTTTTTGTACATGTGAGACCGCTGCAACAATATAGAAAGAAAAAAAATGATGACGTACAAAATCCCGGTTCGTTGGTGACAACATGCCCTGGCATCAAAGGGACATTACTGCTAAAACCGTGTTCTCCTTCATGCACAGTAAGGAACGATCCAAATCCGTGACCTGTTCCATGCTGTCTCATTCATCAATAACTATTTTTATAAACAGAAAAGTGTCAGCGCACCAAGTAGTTCATACCATCCTTCCATAATGGTCTTCTCGCCTGAGAGTCGAGTTGATAACCCGATGTCCCTTCAGGGAATATCGCAGTATCAATAGCAATCTGTGAGTAATGAGTGAGAGAGACTCTCAAAGATCGATATACTAGATTGCTTACATGGCCTTGTACGACTCTCGTATAAGCTTCACTCATATATGGTGTCGGTCTTCCGAAATGAAGTGTCCTAGTCGTATCACAGGTCCCGTCCCTATATTGACCTCCGGAATCACTGGAAAAAAAATTAGGCATACTATAAGAAATGAAAGCCACATTGCGTACTTGAGATAAGGTGTTTCCCGATCTATCATCCTCGCGGTTGCCTTCTTGGGCGTATAATGTGGTAGAGCAGCATTAGGTCCCGAGGCGCTGATAGTTTCATATGCAAGCCCCATAAACTTCCGTTGTTTCATTCTAAACTCTT
This sequence comes from Agaricus blazei, assembly GCA_029719445.1. Lineage (NCBI taxonomy): Eukaryota > Fungi > Basidiomycota > Agaricomycetes > Agaricales > Agaricaceae > Agaricus > Agaricus blazei. The sequence continues at coordinate 115,897 of SSNC01000008.1, read as the reverse complement.
TAATCCTCCAACCTGCTTCCCATTCCGTGATATCATATCCCGAATTAAGTTTATTTTCCAACCAAGCAAGGAATTGAACCTGAATATCAATAAATAAGGTTTAACGTTTGCAATCATAAGGCTCATCAAAAGACGCACGAAAGCAACCCCATCACGTATATAAGCCTGCCTCAACCCCGCAATCTCTGTCTCATTCTTGATCGCCATAAGGAATTCCACCCTGTTCGGCGAGATCGTGTACCTGAAATGCGTCAACATCAAGGATATGGCGTAGGATGTTGACGCGGGTATAATGATTTTTCCTTCGCCCCATTCCCTTTTCCTCATGAAGGGCCATAGGTCGGTATAATTCCTCCTTTCAACACCCATTTTTTCTAAGTATTTCTCGACGGTTTCATCTACTTTGGAAGCATCAAGGAAAAGAATAGCTTTCTCGAGACTAATGAATAGATATGCGTGAAAGAGAGGATTGAATGGTATATCGACTCCTCGAAGGTTCAATGTCCAGGCTGGGATAGATGAGATGAAGATCTTTCTATAGAAGGCGTAACTTACCAATACAAGCAAGGTTAGATACAAGCATGCCCACTTGGATTTGGGCGGGTGTCGGTACAGTCTCCTTAGAAAACGAAGGAATTGAGGGTGGCTGAACCTTAATCCACTCCCGGATCTTATACAACTTATACGTCGCATCCTTGCCTAGAACAGGCAGGGATATGTGAGCCACGCGACCACGTCAAGGCGCAAAGAAGGGTAACTTGCCTGTATAGTCAATAGATTGAATATAGACTACTCCTTTCGACTTTGCCGGTTTGTCCTTCCATACCAGATCTACCAAATTCATCGCCGGAAACACGAATCTCGAGTCTAAATGCGTCAGTTTGCTATTGATGGCGGAAGCTTTCTCGTGTGAAATCATTCGTGCATCAACGCCCAAGCGGCTACCTTTCGGTAATGTATTCTAAAAGAGTAATTGAAAACGATCGAAGACCAAAGCACATGAGTCAGATCAACAGAAACATGATTTCGCCGTGGAGAACGCACCACAAGAAAATCGACCCAGTCTTTGTAGGACTTGGAACTATTGATATCACCAACTCTAATAATTTCCCAGTTCTGGTCCGTCTGGCTTTCGGCTTGAACCCAGTATCGAGAATCGACAGCAAGGTATGCGTTTTCTCGAGTAACAATGGCAGTACCTGCGGTGCCTGTGAAACTGAGAAATGAAGGGAGGACGCGTAAGCGTGGGGCTGTGCATGGAGCAACGGAAGGAAAGATTTTACCCTGCAATGAATTCTCGACGTTTATCACTGGCTGCTACATATTCGGAGCCATGAGCATCCTCAGACGGGATAAGACTAATAAACACGCGTGAATATTATGGGCTAACCCAAGTGGAAAAATCGAGAATGACGCACTACACATCCACGTTGTTTTTGAGCATCTGCTCCCGGAGGCCGGCTAGCCTCTCAGTGGTATTCACAATTCTGTCATGGATAGATTCGATATCGCCTCGCTCCTTCCGTTCTAACGCAGAGCCGACGAGAGTGCTTGCGGAATCAGATGCGGTGAGGGGAGGTCGAATACGGGGAGCGGACGATCCGCTGCTGGCTGTTGCCTTCGAGTCTTGGCTTCTGCGCGACACATGCGATCTCTGGGTATCTTTTCTCTCCAGCGAGACTGGTTCTCGACGAGAATTCGATCGGCTCGGGCCAGCCTCTCCTCGCATGGTCGCCTGGGATGACTGGGTGGCCTTGGATGACTGGGTGGCCTTGGATGACTGCGTTGCCTGGGACGATTTCGTGCCGCTGCGCTGCAGAGAAGATTCCTCCTTGGGATACACCGGTAGCGGCGGCGTCGATGCGCCGGAAAGAGAGCGCTTGTGCAGTTCAGCCTCTACCTCCTTCTCCTTCTTCCCCATCCCCCAGCCATACCCCCATTTCGAAGAAGCGGTCGACTTCTTGGTCCCCGTCATCGTATTTCCCCGACTGAGCTTGGGCGAGCCCTTCAGACCCTTCTCACCACCATGGTAGATTTCCGGCACTTCGTCGTATTTTTCCGAGTCTGTGCGAAAAGTGAGGTTGTCCGGCAGGCTGGTGAGGGTCGAGGAGGAGGAATATGCCGAGGGACGCCGGGTGAGCTGGGCCTGTGGGTGGGATGACTCCGACCTGCCGTCATCGATGGAGACTCTGCGTTTTGTTTTTTTATTGGAGATGAACGGGATGCATATTGGCGGGGGCGGTGGAGGCGGCATTGGTGGTGGTGGAGGGGAGAGCCAGCTTATATAATCCAGTTGCCTTAAGTAGACGGAGTGGTTCACCCCGGGTCTCCTTCTCCGAACCCTGTCTATGCCGAACAACACGAGGCTCCTCTCTTCCCCAAGCCTGGCTCTTAGGGACGGCTCGAGCCCCTTTATCTTCGGGCAATTGATCCTTCCCATCTCTTGTTCTCCACCCTCGCCATCGATAGGGTCCGGGGAGGCCGTGGCGAACTCAGCTGAGAACGCCCAGGTGGATAACTAAAGGCCAAGATGGGAACCAGCCTGGTTCGGACCCAATAGCGCCTGGCTCGAGGCTCCAGCATGATAAATACGATAAACTCTATCCTGGCGCACACAAGACGATTCCCTTTTCAAGCATCCCCCGGTCATGTACTAGAAACCACTGTGTGCTTTCTCACTCAAACTGCGCGCGGGCATTTTTACCCCGCATGCAGATATGCACCCTTGACGTTATGAGCGTCACCTGGTTTGTTCGAGAAGTTCTGCTGTCTATGTAAGCTTGCAGGGAAATGGTCATGTTGCCTCCCCCCAGTCTACAGGGTATCAGACCTCGGACCGCCATACGCTTCCTCAAGGCATCTATAAACAACGTGGATCAACTTCTTGCTATTGTCAGTTAATAAGAACTCATAAACATCTGATTCGCCCACTAAACGGACTCTAAGCGGAATTCACCCAAGGTTCGGTGGCTTCGAATGACAGAAGCTCATTCACACGCCTTCGGTCCGCTTCCCAGGTCCGCTTTTGCGAGTGCGGCACTGTTCGCTTCCGATTCAAGGCTCGACATACAAATGCGGGGTTTACACATTATAGTTATCTACCCCATTTATCCACTCATTTATCGATTGGAGATATCTTAAGCTTCGTAGGCGTTATCTTGGCGTTACCCCCCCAACATTCTAACGCCCATATGAATTGTGTCATATACAAATTGACGAGTTCCCCTTGAAGCTTCTGTCTACATTCGGACTCGAACACGATGCACATGATGATATGATCCAGGGACAACATTCATTGTTCGACTCTAAATCACCAGTGGCCAGGCCGCCGCTACTTCATCAATCAGTTGCCAAATCTTGATGAGCTTCCCGGCCAGTTCGTATCTTCGAGTGCTCCTTTTTGGTAAAGCACCTGTCTTGTGCCGTTTCCCCTAGAACTTGACCATGTATATTATAGTCTGGCTATTCACTCACTAGCACTGGAAGGGGAACCATGGTAGCGTTATCTATTATCATATTGTTGACAGTGTGTTATTGCGTGTGTCCGATCATGGATAACCTGCTACAGTCTAATCGTATGAGGGCCCAGAAGAAGTTGACTGGGTATCAACTAACGATATCTATATTTGACCCGTTGGTGAGTGTATGGTAGCCTCTCTTGTCAGCGCCCGACCTCCTAGATGGAAGGGGCTGAGCTATTTGCCTCCTCTCATCCCTTCGAGGACGCAAGTTTCCGGAACGCATGACAAATATAAATGTTCTTCATGAATAGAGAGGAAACTCAGGGGATCCCCTCCTATGAACTGAATATTAGTGGCATGATCGTAACTGATGAACTGCTGCAATGATCATGAGCCGCTGGTATGTGTGTAATTCAATATCACGACTCGATTCATCGATTCAAGAGCAAACACGAAGTAAAACTGAAAGTCGAGGCCTCATATAAGTATTCAACAGCGCACAGTAAATGGAGCGTAGCGTGCGGCCTGGACCTCGATGGCCAAGCCAGGGTTTGAGAATGTGGTCAGAGATAAATGTGGCGGGTAGTTACGATAATAAGATTATCTAATAAAGTGTCAGTCCCTTCTGTTTTCCGCCGTATCCAACTAGCGAAAGATATATAGCGAGAGACAGGTCTACAATCGGTTGATCAAAATCAGACAAGTCAATCTAAGCTCCGACCGAGGGGTGTGTAATATTTTTAAACTTGGTTAACAAAATAATGCCGGTGGTGTCTGCTCAGAATAATGTTCCCGTCGATGAAGACCCGACTATGTCTTATGCCCCGGATTTAAAGCGGAGTATCAAATTGGAGAGAAAAGCAACCACTCGGGTTTGCATAGTCATATTTCCGGATTTGAGAAGTGACAATTCTATTTTTCTGTGAGCGATCTGTCCATCGTTTTCTGGGAAACACAGCCCGGATGTCTTCTTAGTAAGTACCATTGGCTCATGCTCCTGCCACGCGCCAAAGACCTCCATAAGGTGTTCTTGACATTCGCCTCAATTCGCCTCGATGATCATGAATCAAATTATCCTCCCTTCGGAGTGGATCATAGAAAGAATTTGATGCGGCGCTTGCTGAATTACCCGAAAAACCGCGGAATGTAATGACAAGCCAATGACAAACACAGGATTTGACATCCCGCTGATGGCCCCTAACTTACAATCGATAGAAATAATGTTCAAGACCTGTGGCCGCCACAAGTAGTTGGAATTGCTTTTACGTACAACCATTCTTGCATTTGGTTTACGATGTAGGGTCCTACTGGGGGAAAAGAAATGAGAGGGAGGAAATTTTAGTTGCAGCAGCGCACAGGATGAACGTCAAAGGGGATGTATATATTTAGCAAAGCACATACACGGTCACATGCCCGAGGATAGCCTCACCTCACACCGCAACGAGTTACGACTCACCGTTCTCCTACCATGAAACCCGCGTCCCAGTACTTATATATATCTAATCCGTCCGGAGCTCAGTTCTTGTTTCAACATTTCTCGGAACCGTTAACAATGCAACGACATTGAATGCAGGCATGAAGTCAATCAAACATCGGTGCGAGGCCCGGGCGCACGACGAAAACAAACAGCACGCGATAGTATAGATTGACGCATGTCTGGAAGACTCCGAAGATGGGGTACAGCTGCTCATAACATTCCGAGGGCACATACGCGTCGTAAATGCTCAATACGGACATTGTCCACTTCCAGGTGAGAGATAATCATTACGCGCTGACATGCATAGAATTGTTCCCGAGTTCAGGCATATTCTACATTCCATCAAGTGATTGCTTAGCCAGGATTGATGGCCCCTCCAGCTTTAGTTCAGCTTTACTTGCAGGATCAAGATGTTGGATAACGTGTTCACGGATCAACACTCGGACAACAAGTTGTATGGTTTGATACCCATGTTCCTGCTCGGGTCAGTGATTTACTTTGAATATAGGCTCGTTGAGTGCGATTGCTGATAAGCATGGCTAGTTCTCGAGGGTTGCGTTCTTGGCGGTAAGGACCAATATAAATGATTTAGATCAAAGATAAGGATCATCGGTTAACAAAACAAGGCCCAGGTAACCATCTTTAACTCAGAGTATATCCTTGGCATTGCCGGTGGTTTCTGGGGCAATTGAATGCCCGAACGCCTGTCGAGGCCTAGTCTCCGTCTACGATTCGCTTCGGTGTGGACTGTTGAAACTCAAAGTCCAACTAGTTGTATCCAGGCACTAGACGGTTCGCACTAAGAAGCAAGGTAAGCAGTGATAACACCGAATGATATCACAATTTGAATGATTGAAAAACTACAGAAGTCAAGCATCACCAAGATATTGTACGTCAATCTTTAGGCTTAAGCTTAATACGTCACATTCGAGCTGATTTATTGATTAAGGGGTAACAGTCCCGCCTCACCCTGTCAATACCGAGTGTCACTTTGTGTCGGGCAGTACTCGACGTCCCGTCTCAGCGGAAACCTTGCTCCAAACCGACTCATCCCGTTGGATAGGCGAACATATTTTAGAAAAAACACGACACCTGCAAAATGTATAAATGCAGGGGGAAGAGGTAATAGTCCTCATCCCCTCAACTGCTCCGTCATGGTCAGTCTCACATCCTTCGTGGTTCTCGCAGTCGCTCTCGCAGCTCCCGCTGCTGCCTTCCCAGCCCATGGTTCCCTCGCTGGGTTGTCGAGAGAAGCCTTGGAGTCCGCCATGGCTGGCTTTGGCCAGTATTCCACCCCACCCCCACCTCCCGGCCCTCTTGAATTCGGTGGCACCAAGCTCGTCAACGATGCTGCTCACCCATTCATTGCCCCCGGAGACGGTGACATCCGTGGACCTTGCCCGGCTTTGAACACCCTCGCCAACCACGGTGTATGTGTACTTAATTTAGAATCCTTGAGCACACATCTTACTTCTATCTATAGTACATCAGCCGAAATGGTATTGATAGCCCGAACAACATCGTCGCAGCCGCCATGGAAGGTAAGCGCTTTGTATTGTCTATTTTCTCCTCGACTCCGATCGCTCACTTCGGACAGGTTTCAACATGGCTAACGACTTGGCCAAGTTCACCTGCTACGCTGCATTCATCGTCAACGGTAACCCAGTCACCAACTTGCTCAGTATCGGTGAGAAGTCCTCCAAGACTGGCCCAGACCCAGAGGCACCTGGTGCCGTCGTCGGTGGTTTGAACACCCACAACGTGTTCGAAGGTGACAGCAGCATGACCCGATGTCAGTATCTTATATTATTATGACACTTGACCCTCAACTGATGGGCTCCATTCCAGCTGATTACTATGATACTGGTGATGTCGCCACCTTCAACGAGACCCTCTTCCAAGGCGTACGTTATTTCCTTCACTTTCCACAACTCCAGTACCTAATGATTCCACAGTTCATCGAATACAGCAACAGGTACGGAGGTGGAAGGTACAACCTCACCGCCGCTGGTGAATACCGCTACAAGCGTATCATGGACGGTGTCATGAACAACCCGACATTCACCATTGTTGCTCCCCGTCTCTTCTCTGCCTACTCCGAGGCTGTCAACCCCATCAACCTGTGGGTCGATGGGCGCCAGGACGATGGTCAACTCAAGCTCGACGTCGCCCGTAGCTTCTTCGAGGCAGCCCGCTTCCCCGACGACTTCCATCGCGCTGCACGCCCGATGACTGCTGACAACGAGGCTGTTGTCCTTGCTGCTCACCCCGTAGACCCCGGTCGCAATGTCAATGGTGTCAACACATACACTGCTGACCCCACTGCCGGAACTCTGCCCGACAAGTGTGCGCAATACGAGGCGCACGTCAACTCGACTCTCCGCTCTCTCTACCCCAACCCGACTGGCAACTTGTTGGACGCTCTGAGGGCTGATGTCCACTACTTCTACACCTCTGTGCAAGCTGCCGGATGTGCTGAAATCTTCCCCTATGGCCAAGTTGAAGATGGTGAGAACAATGCATTCAAGGCCAAGATTGATCTGCCCGGTGCTCCCTTGAACATCCCCAACCACCAGTTCGCGTCTGCGACCGTTGCAGGGCCCAGGACACTTGTTGCGACCACTGCCGCTGCTCCCACTGCATCAGGAACTGCCGCCCCTGTGGTGACCCCCATGGCTTCCGGTGCTGCTGCGCCATCCCCCATTATCTCATTAGTGTTCTAATCATTTGTAAAATAGACCTGTGCTACATTAGTAGAGTGATAAAAATCCATATTATTGGTTTTTTTCTTTCATGATAACAAAATAACCCTTAAACATAAACATGCTGAGTCCCAGCGTCAATAATTCAGGGAAAGGAAATGGCTTAGAGCTGGATTGATGCGAAGGGCTGTCACCGATGCACATGTTAGATCACTATGACTTAGAACCTCGGCGTCATTCTAAGTTCCTAGAATACCTGAGGCTAAAAGGTGGTAAAAGCGACCCTGCGCTAATTTGATTCTGCGCCCTAGGGTTGCACGCATTTAGACCTCATGTCTAGGGATTAGCCATGGGACATGATTTTAGGTTGGAACGAGTTACTCGTAGATCATTAAGATTCGATATCCGATCCACTTGAACCATGACGCAGTGTCATTTGCTATCTATGCGTTTGGACCACTGGTTTATATACTACTGTCAATGGTTCGGTCTGAGTGATAGCGTTATTTAGAAATTATATGCTTAGATAGTATTATCTGCATCACTAGCAGGGCCGACTAGACAGCGGATGAATGGGTAACGGTTGGGACAAGGGCTGTATTGGCTTGATATAGAGAAGCCGAACAGCTTCCGGATAACCAGATATGACAATCTCGATATCAGTGACTCGTTCACTGGGCATTAAAATTCGATGCACATCATGAATCAATAGTCATATAGGATCCCTGAGACAGTCGTTGTTAGAAGGAGCTCAATGACATTTCTTAGTTAGTCGCTTCGTCATCACCAACACAGTGCTTATCCAAATATTCTGAGTGCCCGTATTGATTAACTCATGCCCTCATAATGGCCCAAAATCGTTCGAAGCAAGGGCTTATTAGCACAACGTCAAACATTTTTTGCTACTTTTTCTATCTCTCTGCCCCAAAAGTAGGAAAACTCATGTGAGTAATTCTGTCCAGAAAAAAAAAAAGAAATACCTTGGGTTAGGTTAGCATGAAAGAACTAGCGGAATATTGTATGGCCTTCCATGACGTTGGATTCTAAAATAGATCCCAAACCTTTTACCGGAGATGCTGATAATACATGAAGCATGCGGCACAGTGTTGGGGCGGGATATACCGGTCGTGTTTTATACCAGGGACTGATTATGCCCACTCATTGGAGGTTTAATCGTGCTCCTTACCCTCTGAGGCTTGTTGTTCATAGAATATACGTTTTGGATTGGTCCGTCCGTAATGTTGCTGCCGGAGTCGCCCATTAAGATGACACGCTGGAGGTGAATTCGGGCACCGGCCCTGAAATCACTCTAGTTATGTATATGCACCCGTTACGGTTTGGCGGACTTTCTCTCAGACCGCTGAATTCAACAAATACAGTCTAGAATTTGATAATTTAGGATCTAGCGTTACGGAAAGCCCTTCATTCAAGTAAGCATTCAGGCGCCAGAGTAACGATTCAGGGCTTAAAAATCCAATGATGTTTGAAGCGAAAAGAAGCTCATCATTCCCCGGAAAGTACCGCCCTTGCTGGATCCGAGATTTAATCTTATAGCATGTTCGCCTAGCAAGCCTTTGTTATGCAGATCGACTCATGTACGGAGTGATGTCCGTGTGATCTGTACGCCCCAATGCAATGTACTTTTGTCCTGGCTTGAAAAGTGCAGCATCGATACTCTTCGAGTGCCAGTCACGCGGGCTCATCAATATGTATCATCCTAAACTTAGCCCGATAGTCTTCAACATTGATGTCCAAAGCTTCTTCGGGTAATATTTAAGCGGTGATTAACATCGAACCAGGTAGCTTCGGGATCATGAAAATCTTAGCGAGTTTGGGGTGAGGCCGTTCATCATACGTGATGGATAGTCATATGAACAACAATTTTGTATGGGCATTTTTCGTCTTTAGGGAATAACTTGCAATATATGTTGACAGTAGTGCATGGTAAGCTACGCGTTAATGCAGCCACTGTCGTATAGCTTCACTTGTCATGTTGATACGACAGTTGTCGTTGATCTGAAACCGATCTCGGCAAGGTGAAGCGAGCCGTCATCTATATGTGACATTGCAAATTATCCCATGCCAGGGACTAGGATTAGACTATTCCACTTTGAAGGATTCCATGTCCCTCCCGAAATGGAAAATTTAACAGCGGTACACTGATGTACCCAATAATACTCCCTAGTCAACCCGGAGTCTACTCGCAAGTCATGGATTAAAATAGACTAGCAAACTAAGAATAGAGCTTTACTCCGGTATGCTTCACTACATGTCCACTTGGTCGTAATTCTCATGACGTGTGCCTGGTTGAGGTGGTTTTGAAGGAGAATATGTCGAACTCTGCGGCATGATGACCCTGAACATCAGAGCTGTTCCACTACTCTTCCTCGTTGGTGTAGTAGTTCATTCGAATGAGTCTAACGAGTGATTCAGTACGCAGGTACGTAAGGTGCAAATGTTTACTCTGAAAGATAATCACCTCCATATACCATGAGAGAGGATTTTATCTGTGAACGACGAATCATGATCCTATTGAACTATTCAACATGCCTTTATCGGATACCTGGTATCTCAGCTTACGGCACTTGACTGTCACCCGTTTGATCCGGAGCGACGTTGGAGCCTTGAGGCGAAAATACCATGGATTCTGAGAGTGTTATTTCAGGTTGATTGGCATTCCATGTAACGATGTCACATATACAAAAATGATGAGGGAGCGATTTGATAATCCATCAACTGCATTAGCTGAATTGAAGAAATGAAAATAATCAAATAATGTCCGACAATGTGACTCACCAACACAGGAGGCAGGAACTAGGGCATTTGGCAGATCCGCTGAGAAAACCCATGACATATATTCATGGCCATCGAGGTCTGTCACCGGTTCATATCGGAATTCAGTCATCCGGTGAGTTACAATCTTCGACTTCGTGTATAATTTAGTACTTGCATTATCCTCGGGGTCAGGACTTTCACTTGATTTTGAATTTCGGGAACTTGATTACTGATATCGAGTAATTTCACATAGTCCTCGAGGGTCGCCCTTTTTGGCAGTAAGGACTCATAAGTGATGTAGATCAAAGATAATGATCATCGGTTGGTGTAACAAGGCCCAGGTAACCACCTCGAACTCAGAGTATATCCTTGGCGTCGCGGGTCATTTCTGGGGCAATTGAATGTTTGAACGCCTGGCGGGGGCTGGACTATCGGTGATTCCCATCGGTGCGGACTACTTCACTTCCAAACAGATAATACGGCTCATGTCAAGATGCAAGGTAGGTGTGGATGAGATTGGTGATAGTCCAGTTTGAATGACGAAATAATCAAAGGGGAGAGGTTGCACCACCAAGTCACTGTGCGCCAATTTCAAGCCAAATGCGTCTTTCCCGAGCTGATTTATTGATCGAGGGGTAGCATATCCGCCTCGCCCTGCAAAAACCGAGTGTCACTTTGTGTCGGGCGATGATACTCGACGTATCTTCCCAGCGGAAACCTTGCTCCCAACCGACTGACACCGATAGATAGGCGAACGTGTTTTACAAAATACATAGCGCAAGAAAAACTATAAATGCAAGCTGGAGAAGAGGCAATAATCCTCATCCCCTTAACTGCTCCGTCATGGTCAGTCTCACATCCTTCGTGGTTCTCGCAGTCGCTCTCGCAGCTCCCGCTGCTGCCTTCCCAGCCCATGGTTCCCTCGCTGGGTTGTCGAGAGAAGCCTTGGAGTCCGCCATGGCTGGCTTTGGCCAGTATTCCACCCCGCCCCCACCTCCCGGCCCTCTTGAATTCGGTGGCACCAAGCTCGTCAATGACGCTGCTCACCCATTCATTGCCCCGGAGACGGTGACATCCGTGGACCTTGCCCGGCTTTGAACACCCTCGCCAACCACGGTGTATGTGTACTTAATTTAGAATCCTTGAGCACACATCTTACTTCTATCTATAGTACATCAGCCGAAATGGTATTGATAGCCCGAACAACATCGTCGCAGCCGCCATGGAAGGTAAGCGCTTTGTATTGTCTATTTTCTCCTCGACTCCGATCGCTTACTTCGGACAGGTTTCAACATGGCTAACGACTTGGCCAAGTTCACCTGCTACGCTGCATTCATCGTCAACGGCAACCCAGTCACCAACTTGCTCAGTATCGGTGAGAAGTCCTCCAAGACTGGCCCAGACCCAGAGGCACCTGGTGCCGTCGTCGGTGGTTTGAACACCCACAACGTCTTCGAAGGTGACAGCAGCATGACCCGATGTCAGTATCTTATATTATCACTAGCCTTGATCCTCAACTGATATACTCCATTCCAGCTGATTACTATGATACTGGTGATGTCGCCACCTTCAACGAGACCCTCTTCCAAGGCGTACGTTATTTCCTTTACTTTCCACAACTCCAGCACCTAATGATTCCACAGTTCATCGAATACAGCAACAGGTACGGAGGTGGAAGGTACAACCTCACAGCCGCTGGTGAATACCGCTACAAGCGTATCATGGACGGTGTCATGAACAACCCGACATTCACCATTGTTGCTCCCCGTCTCTTCTCTGCCTACTCCGAGGCTGTCAACCCCATCAACTTGTGGGTCGATGGACGCCAGGATGATGGTCAACTCAAACTCGACGTCGCCCGTAGCTTCTTCGAGGCTGCCCGCTTCCCCGACGACTTCCATCGCGCTGCACGCCCGATGACTGCTGACAACGAGGCTGTTGTCCTTGCTGCTCACCCTGTCGACCCCGGTCGCAATGTCAATGGTGTCAACACATACACTGCTGACCCCACTGCCGGAACTCTGCCCGACAAGTGTGCGCAATACGAGGCGCACGTCAACTCGACTCTCCGCTCTCTCTACCCTAACCCGACTGGCAACTTGTTGGACGCTCTGAGGGCTGATGTCCACTACTTCTACACATCTGTGCAAGCTGCCGGATGTGCTGAAATCTTCCCCTATGGCCAAGTTGAAGATGGTGAGAACAATGCATTCAAGGCCAAGATTGATCTGCCCGGTGCCCCCTTGAACATCCCCAACCACCAATTTGCGTCTGCGACCGTTGCTGGGCCCAGGACGCTTGTTGCGACCACTGCCGCTGCTCCCACTGCATCAGGAGCTGCCGCCCCCGTCGTGACTCCCATGGCTTCCCCCGCGGCTGCGCCATCCCCCATTATTTCATTGGTGTTTTAATCATCTGTAAAATGTGCTCGCGCTAGCTTTCTACTTTACACCTGTATCCGCTGTTGCGGACAACCTAAAATTAAGTTAATGGATTATTTCGGTTCATCATAAGTTCATCATGGTGATACGAGCTGTAAAGAAGCAAGAAAAAAATGGATTACGGCATGAACGGGTTCGGCAGGGTATCAGCGCAATTTCCCGCGGCAAAGTTGGATCCCAATTCGTATTAGTTTGATGGCTGATGGAAGGTTGATACACACATCTGGCAGCTTGCACCAAGGTTTGCACTTAAGCGTTATTCTGAAAATTGCGAGCTGAGCAACTAAAAGGAGGTAACTGTACGTTCACTCCAATTTACTTCGGATCCTTCAGTTTATGACTTCGGGATTAGCAATGGAATGGAACCTTATTTTCCGTTGGATCGGGTTACTCAAGACCATGATATGTGTTTTAGGTTGCTCGTCTAAATACTCGTACTGATCCCTGACCTTATCGACCGTCTTACAGGAAACAGCGCCCGGATTCCTTTCTTTGGACCGCAGTTTTGCATCTAAAACACCAAGCTGTGCTCCCTGGCACCGAACTCCAGTTTACAGCACTCGCATCAAATGGTCCAAGATCGAAATCGGGGTAGTACCGCTGAACTTTGAGGTAACGAGGGGACCGGATAATGGCTAACTGAAATGCAAAGGCAAGGACACAGAAGCAGGCTGTTCGACGTAAAGATACACCATCCTCGTCGACCGCAACACAGCCCAACTATGCATCAATATGCATCGATGTTCAATGCGCGGGTCCCCGGTTACCTAAGGTTCACCGGCGTTCCATCAGTCAGCGAACATGGTATGAATGAGAGTGAGCCTGATTGAACGAAATATTTCCTGAACCGGGGTCCCCTTTATCACCCGTTATAGTCCTAGATCCACGCTTGCACGGACTCACTGGATAAGAAATCGATAAAATAAGACTGTTCTGCGGCGATATGTGGCTGCTGTGGAGTATATCTAGCTTAGAATAGATGGGCCGTTTCGTTTCCCCCAAGAAGGCGACGATGGATTTAGTATTTCCTGTTGATTCAAGAGACATTAACAGAGCCACAAAAAATCAGCTTTTCAGCAGCTAGACTGCCTCAGACTGCCTCAGTGGCATGCAGATGCATATGTTTGTCTGGAACGGCTAGAGACCCATGGCCAGCAGCAGTAGAAATGATGGACCCGGATAATACCCCCTCTATATTTCGAGACAGTATGAAACGCTGCATACACCGGCATATAGCATAGAACATTGAGAGTATACTCGCATGAGGTGCACTGAACAGATCCTTCAAGTGTCTAAAGGTCTGAGAACTTCGGTGACGATCTCAAGCGCCAGCACCGACTCCAACTCTGCCCACCGAACTCCCCCATCCATCGCATGCCGTAATACGCTTCAACCATCTTCATCTAACAGACTATGCTGTAACATGTAATAAAGCAATGAACAACCGATTGTCCTAGGTAAAGTACTGGCGTTGAGGAACAAGCATACGATCATCAACTGGTCTGGTTTATCTGAGGGCCTCGACGCTGATTGATATCGACTCGGTTCTTATATACACACCACACCAGACAAAAAATACCTTTATATAACCTATGGCGCTACACATCACACACACAAGATATCAACACCAAAAAAAACACAAAACACAGAAAAGTTAAGGGAAAAAAAACGAAAAGAAAAACGTCCTACGAAGATGAAGCAAGCTGTAGAACCAAAGCGTAAATCTGTAGTATATACATTTGAAAAACCGGAAATAGCCTGATAGGAATCGGTATCATCATCGTCGTCGTCGAATGCATGGTCATTGTTGTTGCAGTTGCGGTTGTATTGATCAATGCGTATCCAGCTTCATGTCGTCTCGCTACCGCCTTCATCTCAGATGAAGACTCCAAAGACCCATCGGAAGCCGCAGGTGGAGACATTGTTGTTGTAGAATTGATAGTTGATGTAGAAGTGTTTATACCAGCCGAAGACGAAGAGTCGTCAAGAAGTTGAGCAGGAGAAATTTGAATGAAGTCGTTAAGTGGTCGTGAGTTGTTGGTTCCATCCTAATTGCGAGCCGTATCATCGTTTTAGTCACGCTTCACTCCATTCCGAAGAAGATGACTGTGGTACAACCTCATCGTCAACATCACTCTCTTCAGGTCGTACTTCCACTTCTCTCACCGGCTGTCTGTCATCCACAATTTCTTCCTCCGAGTCACCTTCTTCCTCCTTATCTTCAGTCACTCCTTCTGGAGTTAATGCACTGGTATCATCCTTTTCCAATTTCTCAGCCCTATTTTTTAAATCCTCCTCCTTCTCCCTTAGCTGTTGCCTCATCCTCTCTAACTCCTCATCTTTCTCCTTCTCCGCAAGTCGCTGCTTAACTTTCTCAAGTTCTGCCTCCCTCCTCTTCAGCTCCTTTTGTTCTTGGGCTTTTTCCAAAGCAGCTCTACGCCGTCTCTCGCGCTAAAAAAAGAGTATACCATTAAACGTGTGATAAGAAGAGAGGAAGGAGATGCTCAAACATACGATAGCTTTTTCTCTCTGTTCACGAGCCACTTTCTCTTTCATCAGTCTCTCCCGCATCTTACGTTCCTTCTCTACCCATTCAAGGACCCCATTCGCAGCGAGCTCAGGTTGTGCCTTATTCTTCAATAGATCTACCAAGAGAAATCAGAAAAAGTTGTCTAAAAGTCATCCACTAGAGCACTTACATCCTTGCAAATCAGCAACCGAAAACTCTTCCTCTGGAATCCCATCCGCAAACTTCTTCGCCAGTTCATTCAACCTATTCTTGTCTAAGGGGACCGCAGTATGTCTACTATTCAAGATGTTGTCCTCAGGCGGTGGGGCCGATAAGCGGTATTCGAAGCACCAAATTGGGCGGACTCGCTGAACAGTTTCGCTGGATCGTTGCCATTGCGTGACTGAGATGACGATAATGGTGTAGCTGACGTTGGTGTGGGTGACACTACTTCGGATTCGGAATTACCAAAGGGAGATGTGAATCGGGATGTTGCGGATGAAGCTAATGACCATAAAGAGGACACTCCCGAAGTCAAGCTTGAAGGCGATGGCGAAGACGTTGGGGAAGGGAGATGACACATTGGAGAGGGAGGGGCAATCGATGATTCGGGCTTGGGAGTGGAATTTGATGACGATCGAGGGGGTGGCGATTTGGATGCCGCAGACCGGCCGTCCTCTACTTCGACTTTCACGTCCAGAGCTTCAAGTTCAGCATCCTCAAAATTCGCCAGTGGTTCGTCTTCGGCAGAAGGGAAGAAATTCCTGAATAGAGCCTCGGCTTGCCATTTAGTCGCATTACGGAATTCAATCCACACATCCATTCTTCCAGGTCTGGACAGCGCTGGATCGAGCTTTTCGAGGTGATTGGTGGTGGCGAAGAGGAGACGCCCTTCGGCTGCAGCTACGCCATCAAGAGCGTTAAGGAGGCCACTAAGACTCAGAGTATTGACATCGCTTAGGTTATCACGGCGCCTACGAACGTGAGGACCCATTGGTTTATCGGCATTATCACCATCCTTCTTCTCTTTGTCTTTGTCGTCGAGTGAAAAGTCATCACGGTTTGTGCTGCGAGTGAAAGCAGCGTCAAGATCTTCTAAGAGGACGACACAACGAGCGGGTACGCGACCCATCAGAGTGGTAAGAGTAGAATCCGATATCCATGATGCAGAAAGCGAAACAACGTAGATGTCGAGCTGAAGAGCGCCGGCTAGTGCGTGAATCAGAGAAGACTTTCCGGATCCCGGAACACCATGAAGGAGGTAACCACGTCTGAATGGAATACCACGGTCGGCGTACCACTGTGAACGGAAAAGAATGAGTCAAAATGATGCCAGATAGGATCAGAGGCAACAAGGGGCCACATGATGTGGCCCTGTGATGTTACGTGACAAGGAGGCAGGGGATCATAAATGTGGAGGCATACCTTCTCAGAACGGAGAAAATCCCTGGTATCTTCAAGCAACATTTCTTTCACACCAGGATTCAAGACAATACTTGCTAAAGGGCGCTTGTGCCTGGAGTCGGTCCACCGCCAGGACCCATGGGAGTCGGCGAAATAGATTTGGATGCGGTGAATAGCTTCGGCTTCGTACTCCCGTTTAGCCTGTAGCACGAGCTGTTTGAGGACGGTATTTGAACGGGCGACAACGCTACAGAAATAGAGAGGATATTTGTTTCCCAAGCGATTGGAATGCAGCTAGAAGGTTCTCACCTGATTGACAACTGTTCACACCCGTCAGGCTTGCGTGAGCGCCGGACGCGCAACCAATGGCCTCTGTAGAATATGGTGTGGGTGGTGTCAAAGGTGGGCTGGAAGACGACACGAGTCTTGGGTCGACCTTCGGTGTCGTACTCGCTGTTGTCGTACTCGCGTTCATCCTCGTCCCAGTCGTCGAAACCGGAGGAGGTAGCGCCGCTGAGGCCAGACGACCTGGTAGTGGTTTCAAACTCGCGAGAACGCTGCCATTCTGGCCTACGAGAGAGCCACAGCATAAGCCAATCGAAAGGATAATCCTCTTCGCTGAAATGAGCGGTGAGGAAGAATGCTGTTGAGGGAGTTAGAGCGTCAGTGGCGCCGCGGAGGTGCCGACGTACAGTTGACGAAATGGGACCTTAGGGGCAGCGTGAGTGGCAAGGAGAGAGCAGAGAGGACCATGCGCACCAGGCCGAGCTGGATACTCGACGAGCAGTCTCGACGGTTCCGCCGAGAACAACGAGCTTCATTCCGTCAACGACCGACGACCCGCCGCCGCCGCCGACGAGAGGCTGGATGAGGGACTTGAGGGTGTCCATGTTGGGAGCGTGTTGGAAGTAGAGTCAGCTTGTAAATAGCACCGGAGGACGGGAATATATGATTAACGGCGGTCCCGAGTGAGTGGGTGACTGGAAGAAAGCATCCAACTGACTCAGGATGTGCTGATTCCTTGCCCACGCCTGCATATTCAGGGGTCCTGCCTCTTTCTCTTATCGCCGTGCGCAACTGCGGCTGTCCCCGCGCAACGCCCAGCACTGCCTACGGCCCAGTCTGGCGCGCCGGTGCTGTGTCCAGCGTCCACGACGCCCCGTAGCACTTGTTCTCGATGGAGCAACATCGCTTTACAACTCCGTTCAAAACTCCGAAGCCCGATGACAACACTTATGAGCCTCAGCCCGAGTCATACATACACCCTGACTAGTGACTATCTGGCCTTGTGCGACCGATGGCTCCTCCAGTCGCGACACACTGACACACCCTGGCCACGCCGGTGGACCTGTTGTGGACGACATCTGATGGTCGAGTGGGCCGCCACTACAGCTTTGCATAGCCCCATTGACTTGACGTTTGTATTATGAGCTGATAATTCATACTATATCTGGCACTGATGCTGATGGATATCCCAAACTCATTTATGCGCCCTTTCGCCCCGCGAAAAGGAAGCCTTGAGGTGGAGAGCCGGAACTGGATCTCATCAACGAGGGGGCTTTATTGAGCTCAACGCGCAGTAGAGCTGGTTAGTTCCAAGCCAATGACATATCCTCTCACCTTTCCACTCCACACCATTAAACTTTCCCGGCCCGACTCTAACCGCTCTCTCCCCGCCACATTAACCGGTTAATATCTTTACTTTTGTCGACTCTTTTTTACGCTTGAGCTATACACGCCCACACGGAATACCGGCTTCCGTCTCCTTGGAATATAGTTCGATACCCTACGTCCTTACCCTCGCACTGTCACTGGAATTGAATCTATCGATCGAACTCATATCTGTGTCTCTCTCGATCTTTAGCCACCCAACGATCATATCATTGCGAGACTCTCGCAGCTTCGGGCTTTTGCGGTGATGCCAGACGTTCCACCGATCTATTCGCATCGATATTCAGTTTCATTAATGAGCTTTGGATAAAAAAAGCATCTAATCTTGCAGCCATTGTCGCGAAAGTATTGTCTTGTCAAACAAGCAAGCCGATGGCTGGAATTCACCCGAGTGGATGATGAGGTATCAAGCCGAAAGGCAATGTGGGTCTCGAACATGAAGCCCTTTTACATGCTATGATAGGAAGTCAATACATGACCCAGTTATCGGGTTCAGAAAGGCTAGACAATGCGCGATCGTTATGAGAAACTTGTTAGTATAACAAAATGACTATTTCCGATCGGGACTGACCAATATCAATATGATAGTTGCCTTGAAATCATATCATCGGGGGATCAGCTGAACTGCGCAAAAGATCCAATCAGCGTGTTGACCTCACCTCTCAAAGTTTTCATCTTCCTTTTTATCCCCCTCCTCTCTTCAAGCTCCCTCATTCAGCATCAGACTAAGCATTCCAACACACGTATGACGGTAGACATAAAGTAAGTGGTGGGAGTAGAAAGAAGAATTGACTGGAATGGACTTGATTTGCGAAAGTTCTTCAGTTCGACCTGGGCCGAGCCTGCCGCTTTGACCTCGGCAGGAGTACTGATCCGATGTTGCTGTGCCGAGACGCATCCGGGATCAATTAGAAGCCCGCCGTTTGCCGACATCGGCTTGCTACTGACCGACAACCATCGGCTGTCCACTATCTTCGAATTCTAGCTTCTGTCAATAACGTGAAAGCGAAAGCCGCCTCTGTAGCGATGGATACAGTGCTTCTCTAGTGCCTGCAGCTGTTTGTAACAACCTTTCCACTACCTCAGTCTCCTAGCTTCTGGCATTCCATCCGAGAGGTCTGTGAGAAGGAAGTCATCGTTCGGAAAATTGGATGGAAGCTCAACACTGTTCCTACGTCGCAGTGAAAGCAAGGTAGTAGCTTAATTATTATCAAGCTATAATCATTTGCCAAAAAAAAAAAAGCCCTTTTCGTTCATTCCGGACCATCTGGTGTGCCGTCGATTGATGATCTAGCGATCGATGAGTGTTTTCATCGAAACAATGTGTCGGTGAGAAAAGAAAACAGTCTAACCTGAAGGTTACTCACTAGCTTCGGGTGGAAGCTTATTCTACCTAGCTATCCAGTTCCACGCAACCTGGCTGAGCCGAATTTCATATGAATGACGCTACATCATTGACCCATTCCAACACACTTCTTGATAAGTATCGCTCCCACTTACAACGTTGATGAGCTGCTTGAGGCCGGCTAGTCTTGGTGAAACAATGTATTGGGTAACGGTCCCGCGAATGATCTCGAAAGCTCTTCTGTACAATAAGAAAGTCCGGCAGTCTAACAGTACCCAACGGATAACCCGGGCTTCGTGTACGTATCTAGGGCCCTGGATGCCCCCTTGACAGTTGCTCCAGGAATGTTGCTTAAAAGATACCCAGCTGATCGGAAGAAGATGGGAACCGTATTTAAAGGAGGCGAAGTCACAATATCTCGAAATGATTACCGGTCGCAGCAGCCGCTTACACGAATTTTGACACTACTACAGATACTAATGCTGTCAGTGGACTTAGAAGACAGGCCAACTCAATTAATGTCGATTTGTTACATTTCAATAACACCGCATTTCGACAAGTTCCACTGAAAATCGGTTCGGTGACATTCGCCTCCTGGGACATCAATCATGCTTAGATTGGTATCAGAATACGTATATGTGCCTTATTCGGAAGGTTCGCTTACACGGTAAAGATGTTGAGGACATTTAACATAACGGAGTTGAGCCCGGGAGGGTGGGGACTGCTTCGAAGGATCAAAACCCCGAGTTATTCTGCGCAACTCTCATACTAGTTGGTACGTACGTCTGATTGGGACGATACGTGAGGCTGATCATTTGTTTCTTCAAGCCAGGGCACCTTTCCCCCAATACGGCTGCGACTTACACCGTCCAATAATTATCAATTTTGTTTTGTTCGACTTAGAATTTCGGTGCACACTCGAGTCAACCTGGTCGAGGATCTCCCTCCCCACTCCCGAAGAAAAGGAAGTGTGGGCTATATGCTCCTAAACATTCTATGACTCCGGGAAAGATGAGTTCTTACATTATTTGATGGTTTCAAGGGTGTATAAATCCTTTCTCGTTGAGACAGTTCACCTCTGGTCCATATAACTTGTGTGGACCTACAGTTCCTCGATTCCCTAGGTTAATTGATCAGCACATGCCGTCATTTGACTCAATATGTTCAAATGTACCAGCATAGGGACAAATACTGTTTAGCCGAGCTGCGTTCGCAGTCAAGCATTACACATGAAGGCATAGTGCTGCCCAATTGTGTTGAGTTGAGTTGATGGCAGGCAAGGCTCGATGTTCACCACACTACCAAGTGTCCGAACTGGAAATTCACAATTTAGGAAATTGATGACCACAGGCAGAGCGCTTTAGACATTCAACACTACCCACTCGGCGAACGAGTGAAGATGATTTATAGACCAGAACTCATTTACCCAGTATTCTCGGATGTTGTGGCACTGACAGAGCGACACATCAATACATGATGCATGATGCATTGTGCATCAAGCCCTATTCTCGTATGCCATCCTGACAAAGAGTAATCAATGGAGCCTTGTAATCTGCGCAAGCATCTCCAAAATGTGAGGTCGTGTAAGTAAGATTTAGGCTCGTAAAGCCGTTGGGCAGCGGGAGTAGGAATGCTTGGGCACTTGGAGCCACCATCACTGTGATGCACTGCCTCTCGAAATCTACTTCAGCCAGGTACCAAACATATCGATCCGATCAAGCTCACGAAGGTATACCAGGGTAAAGTATGATCCTTTATTTTTCTTATCTCTTTCTGTTACCAGTTTCATTATAGACTTTGGTTCGATGTGGATTACGGTATATATCATCATTTCAAGTAACTTAAGATTATCACAGCTTGCGATCGTGAAGCCGTTTGGTACAATGAAATAGTACGTATATCGCAATGATCAAGCACGAAGACCCTTCGATTCGCCACATTACGCGAACAGTACGTGGTTGGTGAATATGACATGCATGAGAGGATAATTCCACGATTGGCCCGTGTTGGCGAACATGACACTTTCCAGCCGTTGATGGCCATAAATTAAAGTTCCTCCTCTTCGACCTCTTGTCACATGTGAGCTCCAAGCTTTTATAGACCTCACGCTCAAGCTCAAAATATGAAACGAAATACAAAGAGATGGGATGGGGTATTCACGAAGAAAGTGAGTTGGTGCCATGCCGTCTCAGGGAATGGCGCAGGCGGTGTTAATGGACTTAGGCTGTCTAAAGTTGTAGACCAATCAATGCGGTCATCAGAGATATCCTGGCGAAGAACAGCGGCGCTTGATCATGTATTGATCATTCGAGGCCACGTCAAACACATCGAAGCATAAGAAGTGACGATGTCCTTGAATAAGCCCTCTTCTAACCCCAATGTACGACTACAACAGCACGCCGGCTGAAGGATCGGCCCAACTGAAAGATGCCGTTGACCTCATTACTAGTACCACAGTCTCGGGGGTCCTATTTGCTTATTCATTCTTGATCTACTGCCTCTCCATGCGACTATTCTACCTCCAGTTACGTGGCATCGATGGAAAACTCAACTACCACACCATTATCACTGTGGTGATATCTTCAATAATTATAATATGCGCCATGGTCGATATCGTCACTCTAAATCTCTATGCCCGGAGCATCTACAGCGATATTCGCACCCTACCCGGTGGCGCTGATAGCATGCTAGCAGAAGAACCCGCCTTCGTACCCATTAAGACAAACATTATTGCCACTTTTATTGAGACAGTTGTATCTTTGGGCACACAGGTGAGCTTACCCTTAGTGTTATTGTCGTTATCTGATGCCTCAAGAGTCATGGCGCGTTCGGGCGATTTGGAGAGGTACTCCATTTGCTACCCCCATCACTATATTTGCTGTCTTGCTCAGTGTAGCGGAAGCCGGTAAGGGCTGGCTTACTAATGATGGAGGTTATCATTAAAAGCATCTTGAACTCGTTCCACAGCGTCTTACATTGCTTATATCAGTATAGGGTGGTTCTCTTACGAGTCGAACCCTCCTCCATTGGTTCGAAGAATGTTACTATCGACTTTATCACTGACTACAGCAAGCATGAACTACATGACCATTGTAATTATCATCCGCCTGATGATTGCCCGATGGCAGAATATTAAATTATTAGGTATGAGCTCAAGATTGTCACTTCTGATTTGAAGACTCACTCATACTAGGGAAATCTGACTCGGCTGCTTTATACTTGGAAATTAGTGCAATGCTCATTGAGTCCTTTGCGCCCAACGCCGCGTGGATCATTGCACTTTTGGTCAGTTCTGCAGTTAATGCCGAACATGCCTATAATTTCTTCAACGATTCCATTGTTCAAATCGAGGTGAGCACCTACCATACTGTACTAAAAAGTAATATCTGACCTTCGATCTCAAGGTTATCACATTTTTTCTGGTCGTCTATCGAGTCTTTTCGGGACGCGCGTGGAAAGGGCAGAGCGGAATTGAGATTAGTACATTACAGTGGAACCACGGTACTGAACAGCAAGTAGCTGTTGGCGCCGAAAGAGCAGGCAACGGGAGGGGCCACGCGCAAGAAAGTGACTCGGAAAGGACTACATATACCTACTAGTCTGTCCGTATTAGATTAGGATTGTCTTGTGATTTACTATCTCCAGCATCAATACACTTAGAAGCCTCGTATGGTTGAACGCTATGCATTGTGCCTGTATCCACGCTTTTTTATGATACAGTAGGTCAAATTTGTTATTCATCCCGAACTCTGATTCATCTCTATTCTCGTACTGGTACGCCGAAGCCAGGGCCCGGCTCGGTTCAGGGCTCCGATGTAAAGCCTTGATGTTTTGAGGCGATCGAGAGCGTGAGAGGGGGCAAGCATGCACCGGCTAATGAGCCCGTAAGCACGATTTCAAGTCTGGGTGCGGAGGTATATTTAGGGACAAACATCATATACATACAGATGGCTAAACACTCTGGGGAAGAGTGGCAACCACCATTTCATCCGACGCTTGGCTGCTTGATCGCGTAAGTGGGCTCGATCTGAAAAACAGAATAATACAAATTGTCATCCAAATGTCATATGTTATAATTATACTTTGATATTTGGGATTTCATTCTGGTTACCCAGGCGAGACACCGCCAATTGAGCAAGAACTTGTTCGGTGATGTTCGGGTACCCTTCGTAGGGATAGTAGTCTTTGGAGTCTCAGTTGCATGTGAAAACAGAGAGGATGCTGGATGTGATTTGATTGATACACGTTAAGCTCATCGAAACGAGATAGCCTCTGCGTAAATGACTAAGAAGCTGATCAGTTCAGGGATCGGCACGAGTATCTACTAGACGGGTAGACTAAAACACATATGAAGCATGACAGAAAGTTGGTTTAGTCTCTAATGTCAATGACATATGACTAATCTACGACTCGATGGTTGACCTGATCCGATAGAAGGTAAAGTTCCATGGCTGATCCTGAAGTCATATAACCTTAGAACTGGAGGATCCGAATTAGATTAGAATGGTGGCACTGCTACCGCCTTTTAGTTTGGCTTCAGGTACTCTGAGGACCTAGAACGACGGTTAAGTTTGACTTGTCAGATTATGTGTATCAACTTCCCTTAATCAATCCAACTCTAATTCTCTTTCCCTGTCCTTGATCCATCGATATCGAGATCCATTGGCTTCCTTCACGTTCAAGAATCACTCCATAATGACGAACACAAATAATCAACAAATCCAATTTAAATCATGACACAAAAATGGTTTACAGAGGTACAGAACAAAAATGGTACAAGTCTATTTTACGAAATACTTAGAAAACTAAGGAAACAATGGGATGCGGCGCAGCCGTGGAGGAACCCATGGGGGTCACGGCGGGAGCGGCAGCTCCTGATGCAGTGGGAGCAGCGGCAGTGGTGGCAACCAGTGTCCTGGGTCCAGCAACGGTCGCAGACGCGAACTGGTGGTTGGGGATGTTCAAGGGAGCACCGGGCAGATCAATCTTGGCCTTGAAAGCATTGTTCGCACCATCTTCAACTTGGCCATAGGGGAAGATTTCAGCACATCCGGCAGCTTGCACAGAGGTGTAGAAGTAGTGGACATCAGCCCTCAGAGCGTCCAATAAGTTGCCAGTCGGGTTGGGGTAGAGAGAGCGGAGAGTCGAGTTGACGTGCGCCTCGTATTGCGCACACTTGTCGGGCAGAGTTCCGGCAGTGGGGTCAGCAGTGTATGTGTTGACACCATTGACATTGCGACCGGGGTCGACAGGGTGAGCAGCAAGGACAACAGCCTCGTTGTCAGCAGTCATCGGGCGTGCAGCGCGATGGAAGTCGTCGGGGAAGCGGGCAGCCTCGAAGAAGCTACGGGCGACGTCGAGCTTGAGTTGACCATCGTCCTGGCGCCCATCGACCCACAAGTTGATAGGGTTGACAGCCTCGGAGTAGGCAGAGAAGAGACGGGGAGCAACAATGGTGAATGTCGGGTTGTTCATGACACCGTCCATGATACGCTTGTAGCGGTATTCACCAGCGGCGGTGAGGTTGTACCTTCCACCTCCGTACCTGTTGCTGTATTCGATGAACTGTGGAATCATTAGGCACTGGAGTTACGGAAAGTAAAAGAAATGACGTACGCCCTGGAAGAGAGTCTCGTTGAAGGTGGCGACATCACCAGTATCATAGTAATCAGCTAGAATGGAGTATATCAGCTGAGGATCAAGGCTAGTGATAATATAAGATACTGACATCGGGTCATGCTGCTGTCACCTTCGAACACGTTGTGGGTGTTCAAACCACCGACGACGGCACCAGGTGCCTCTGGGTCTGGGCCAGTCTTGGAGGACTTCTCACCGATACTGAGCAAGTTGGTGACTGGGTTGCCGTTGACGATGAATGCAGCGTAGCAGGTGAACTTGGCCAAGTCGTTAGCCATGTTGAAACCTGTCAGGAGTAAGCGATCGGAACCGAGAAGTAAAAAAAATAGAAAGGGCTTACCTTCCATGGCGGCTGCAACGATGTTGTTCGGGCTATCAATACCATTTCGGCTGATGTACTATAGATAGAAGTAAGATGTGTGCTCAGGGATTCTAAATTAAGTACACATACACCGTGGTTGGCGAGGGTGTTCAAAGCCGGGCAAGGTCCACGGATGTCACCGTCTCCGGGGGCAATGAATGGGTGAGCAGCATCGTTGACGAGCTTGGTGCCACCGAATTCAAGAGGGCCGGGAGGTGGGGGCGGGGTGGAATACTGGCCAAAGCCAGCCATGGCGGACTCCAAGGCTTCTCTCGACAACCCAGCGAGGGAACCATGGGCTGGGAAGGCAGCAGCGGGAGCTGCGAGAGCGACTGCGAGAACCACGAAGGAGGTGAGACTGACCATGACGGAGCAGTTGAGGGGATGAGGATTATTACCTCTTCCCCAGCCTGCATTTATACTTTGCGCAGGTGCTGTATTTTTTGTACAATATACTCGCCTATCCAAAAGAAAGAGCCGGTTGAAAGTAAGGTTTTCGCTGACTCGAGACGTCGAGTATCATCGCCCGACACAAAGTGACACTCGGTTTCTGCAGGGTGAGGCGGGAATGTTGCCCCTTGATCAATAAATCAGTTCGGGAATGACGCATTTGGTCTGAAGATTGGCGTGCAATGTCTTGGTGATGGCCAACTTCTACGGGAATTCGGTCATCCTAATTGAGATATCTTTCCATTCCATTGGTGCCTACCTTGCTCCTTAGCACAGGCTGTGTTATCTGGCACAAGTATCGGAGGATATTCGTTTTGAACGCAAGCTACAGCGGTCTGCTCCCATAGTGATTCATATACAGGACAGCCCCCCGATGGACGTGCAAACAGTCATTTGCCCCAGATATGACCCGCGACGCCAAGGATATACTCTGAGTTGGAGATGGTTACCTGGGCCTTGTTATGTCAACCGGTGATCCCTATCTTTGATCTGGGTCACTTGTACGATCCATACCGCCAAGAGACCGACCCTCAACGACTAAACGGAATAATGTTAGCAGAAATCACACTCGCTAAACTCAAATACAAATTATATAACTGACCTGATCGAGAATTAGAGGTATTTGACTACACAGATTGTCGTCCAACCCTTGACGGTCAAAACATACTGCAATCTAATAGAATGAGTTCCGAGCATTGTTCAACTGCCGGGTACACTCGATCCCGGCCAAGCAATCTCATGTTAGAATGGTAAATGATACCTGAACTCCGGAATGATTCCATGGATGTCAGCGCTTATCGATTTATCCCTCACCTGGAAGTGGACGACCTCCGCGTCGAAGACTCACGGCGCGTATACCCTTTTGCGACATCATGGGTAATTGTTCAACATCCTCGGGGCCTTCTGCTCGTACGTCAAATTATGCTTCCGCATCCTGTTCTGTCATGCCTTGTAGCTCCTGCCACTGGTGACTTAACCTCTCAATTTTTGATTCATTTAAGAGTCTATTCTTGGCCACTGTCATCGGAATGTTGAATAGTTCCCAAAAGGTGCTCAGTAAAACACAAACTCCCGATAAATCAACTTCAGTCACGTACTGGGGAACGTAATGATGATGGTAGGAGAGTAAATACTCATCAAGGGGTGCGAGGGTATTCTTAGGTACACAATTATATGTGCATGTTTGAGCACGCTAAATATAGACGCGATCATGAGCTAATTGTAGAGTCCAGACTCGTGCTAACCCCCTTTGCCTATCGCTACTCGTAAAGTCTACTCCTTTGCTTTTACCCTCCTCCACCCGAACCCTATTTTTAGGGAAGAATGATTGCACGTATGACAGGACAGGGGTGCGGAGGGGTCTGTTCCCTGCTCCGCCCTCACCGTCTTGGGTATCCTTTTTATCCCCTTTTCCGCACCCTCGGGTACAGCCATTTTTTAAGATGGCCTCCGTGATCGACCACAGTCTAAACCGGTAAGTTCAAACAGCGATGACATGCACCAATAAGTCACCCCCTAGGCCCATGCCCAATAAACCCGTAATAAATAGCACCATCATCCCAGGCCAATCTAACAATAACCTCATAGCCGATTTACTCGACGAACCCGAAGTCCTACCGACAATCGTGTTCTTGCACGATTTACTGAACAAGCGCATTGATCCGATTTCAGAATACGCGTCGATATAGTTAGAACTATACCCGACTACGTAGTTGTCGTAACGAGTTTGAAGGAAAATGCTTGGGTATTCTAGCGAAATCTATAATAGTAACAACACAAAGTTCGTTTTTTTGTGTTCTAAAAGAAAAGACGTGTGCTTGATGGTTATAAAGAAGTAGAGTCCGCCACAAGTGATATCAAGGGTGATATTTTGTGGAGCGGAAAGTAGATTCATATCGCAGCCACTTGTCGGATATTAGGCGATTAAGCACTCTAAGCGTTGGTGCATCGATTGCAAAGAGATTAGAAAAGATAACATTTGTTGCATTTGCTGGTGGCATAAGCAAATGCTATCGGTCCATTACATATTGGTAGTGAAATATCAGGTAAAAAGATAACATACGAAATACCACTTGCGGCGCATTCGGTAACTCGAACCTCGCCACCTGCTTTAGCGAACGTTCCCCCATAAGATTGAGTGATCTGGGCCACTTGTGGCATGTGTTTGTTCATTGATGTCTGGACTGAATCGAGCACTACGGAGCCTATACATCCAAAAACAAAAAGCTTCAACTGACTGCCGAGCTTGGAAAGGGAAATGTATAGGCTACTTGCGGGGCCAACCCACAAGAGAGTCGGTGATGCGTGAGATTGCACGGCGTTTCCATTTGTGAGATTGTCGGTTGTAGTCAGCTTATTGGTGAAATGTGTTTTCATCTTCGAGATAGTGGAATACTAATGTATAGAATTAGCGCTCTTTTACTTGACATCTGTCTCCGCACGAGCACATGGCCTTATGAAGTTAATACTGCCGTAATTAATTTGTAGAATTGAAAAGTCTCGGCGCGTCTCGGGGTCTATAGAGAAGAAGCAGCGACTTGGGACCACCCTTTTCTTGTACGGACTATCAGATGAAACAGATATGCGTGAACCAATGTTAATCAGTGATGCATTATTGGAGCAAAGAATAGGGTGTAACTTCATTTGGTGTAGGCTGTGGAAAGAACATTCTGCTTGGTAAGGAGGCAACGCGATTATATATAAACTGAACTCGAATTAAAAAAACTGAATTGCTGCAAAGAGCTGATCAAATAAAAATGGCGCTGAAGCCATGTGAAATAGAGATTGGGCTGTATCTCGCGGGCAGTCATCGGCCCCAAGGCAGCCATCTTAAGCCCGCTCTGTGCATGATGCATCGATGGTCCGGGTTTCAATGAGGAGCCTGGGAACTGGTTACGCTCGATCGGAGCTTGATTAGATTGATTGCGAATTAATCCTGCCCTCCATACAGTTAGGCGCTTTTCGAGCATCACAGTATAGTCCAGGCTTTGGGGTCTGGACGCCCTTGGCTACGGGGAGGAGGGGCAGGCTGTCGACAGAGCACTTGCTGATCGGCGTTTGACTCGCAGAGCTGTAGAACCTGGGTCAGAGACATGGTTGCCAGCCCCAAGACCGGGGACTAAGGTAAGCTGGGGCAGAAGGGAAGCGTGATGGGCGTTGACAGATTGTGTTGACAGAGGGAAATGAGAGCCGGGCGAGAGAATGGGGAAGGAGGGGCCCGCCATGGCCGTGCGGCATTTGCCGGGGCCCTCCTTGCGTCTGCCACCATGCTCGACTGGCTCTGCTGCCTCTGCAGAGCGCGGCGCCTCCCCACGGCAAGTCCTCCGTTTCCTCCCCCCGTCCCCCGCTCAGCCCGCGCAGACAGCCTCCGACGAACGCACCTTCCTCATCCCGACAGAGCCCCAGCCGTAAGCGACCCCGTCGTCCAGGAGCGCGGCTAACTGACCTTGCAGACCTCCTATCGACGACGAGACCGCTCGCCGCCAGCGGGCCCTCCACGCTCGACTCTCGACCATAGTCCGCGCCAAGGAAGGGTGAGGCCACGCTACACGCCAGATCTCCATTTTTAATTAATTCCGCACGGGGTTAGCAAAATGGTCAACCTCCACTCTCGTTTACCTTTCAATCTGCACAACCGTAATCTCTCTGCATGCTTGGACCCTTCCTCTTCCCGCTCCGCCTCAGACTCCCTCCTTGCCTCACCTGCCTCGCCTCGATATCCGATTTCATACGCCGCTCACTCACTCTCCAATTTCCACGACGCCAAAGACGACTACGCTTCCCGGTCTTCCTCTATCGCCGCTCCGAACCGTGAGCCTTGTGACGAGGAAGAGACCGATCAGGGCTCTAGCCGCGAAGAAGACAGGACGCCAATTCTGAGTTTGCGTCTCGTCAGCCCCAAATATGGCATAGGAATCGGTCGTCCTCTCGTACGGGGCCGATCGCAGCCAAAGCGTACCCCCCGGGCACGCAAGACGGCGAAGAGGCACAGAGAAGCACAAGTCCAGGAATCGATACCCAGAGCGAACCACAACCTACCTCACCCGAACAGGAAGACGTGTTATCTCCTACAAGTACTGTTGTGCCTAAAAAACCTCCGGTGTGTTATGGCTCTTCGTCAAGCACTCGCCATTGACAGTGTGCTTCTAGCTCGATGCGGATCAGCAAATAGCTAGCTCTCCTGCTTCAACCTCTAGCTTCAAAATTCAAGAGACGTCACCCCTTGTCCTCGCATGGGATGCCTAATTCTCTTCATTCGATATCCAACCTATCCAAGCACTTTCACGCTATGACTCTGTTATGATTCATATCACCTCATTTGGAAGCAACCACTAAATATGGACTACACTCCTTCGTCTCCTAACTTTGATTCAGTCCACTCATCAGAATGCATAAGTTCTGATACACTTAGAACATTCCTTTACTTTTTCCTTTGCTTTATACTCAATTCGGACAACCAAGTTTTTCACGTGTTTTCTGTTTTTCGCCGCATATCAGGTTTTATTTACGAAACCTATGCGCTCACAACGGTCTGCGACCCGGAACATCCATTCGTTGTCATTCTTCGCTTTCTTCTGCTCATCACCATATACCTACTCTTGTGGCATTTCGGCATATATTCCCCCAACCCTTTCATATAACCAGGCATTTATCCCTCATATATCCTCTCCATCACGTCGTTTTTCGACTCTTTCCTTCCTTTTCTTCGGGGTTATTCTCATCTCAAAAAGATATATATCTTATTATATATTACCCATTCACTCCATTTTCGCTTTCATTCAATGGAGAAGTCGACATACACAATGTAAAATTGGTACACAAAATATAGAAGAACGAATGGCATATCATAGATCACATGTCCAATGTCTTTATCAGTCCTTCTTAGCTCAGTTGGTAGAGCGCGTCACTAGTAATGACGAGGTCAGTCGTTCGAGTCGGCTAGAAGGAATCAAGCAGCCTTTTGATACCTGTTTTGTTTTCGGTTTCATAGTGAAGCTCTATGTTTAAAAGTTGTCAGTGCCAAACTTCCACGTCATGGCGCACTGCGCAACCAGGACATGACATCGGAACCACTCCGATCCGCACGTTCTAATTAGTACTTCTCTGGTTCTTATCTGTTAAGTACCACATACATGGGCTACGACCCTGATATCGAGGTTTAACGACTTATATCTAGCCTCTTAAACCGAGTAGGAGGTAGCCGACAGCGAGATTGCTACATCAGCAAATCGGCTCAAAGATTGTAGACCTTACATCATAAATAGACGTTGTATTGCAATTAAGTAAAATGTGAACGCTTACATTGTGGTAAAGTGAAATGAACGGGCATACAATTCAAATAAAAGAATACAATCATGATACAATTTATTGTTTTAAGATTACATTCTTGTTCAGAGCATACAATCATGTCACAATCTATTTTTTGAGATTACAATCTTTTTCAAAGCATACATCCTTGCTTCAATCTTTAATATGGGATTACAAGCATGACTCCCACAATGAAATTAAACTGTATATGAATCTAACATTATGCGAGGGGTAAGGCTAGAGTAGTGTAGCAGCGGCTGGGGGACTTCGAAAATTTTTACTTTTTTTGAATTTGCGTATATATTACACCAATGTACTAAGCAGGTAACTCAGTGCCGTGGCTCAGGTGTTTAAGTAGCTTGCTGTGTTGTCTTGCTTCCCAGGAGGTCCGGGGTTCAATTCCCGATGGTGCCAACTAGTTGAGCTGCCCATATATGGGTTCTCTCTCCACTCACGCTCCTATATATGGCTCTATTAGGTAATACATTTTGCCGTCCTCAGCCATATAAGATTGTATAGATGGTATACATTGCAGATGCCGGTATAGATGGTAATCATTGCAGATGCCGGTATAGATGGTAATCATTGCAGATGCTGGTATAGATGGTATCCATACCAGGTACCTTACATTTATATGGATTGACTGCCCATAATAGTTCAGCTTGTCAAAGACTTTAGAGATGGACGGTGATGTTAGAGATTGTCGGTAGGTTATAAGGCCTTAACATCTCTGAGCCGGTTTGCTGATGTAGCGGCCTTTTTATGCAAAGACCCATTCTTCCAGTACATGTGATGGCCCTTTCTCCAGTCTATACATAATGTTTGCCAATGTTTGCCAACGTTTGCCTCCAACGAATGTCACACGCCCCATCAATTATTCCTTGACATTGTTGGGTTCACGTAGCGCGTCCATCATCTCGATATCCACTCCTTTGACACCTTAAATATGACTTGCGCTTATACCATGGTTTCGGCAGAGGACTCCCGAGGATCAATTGTCGAAACACGTAGAGCCAAGTGCCACACTTCCATGTTCACTCAGTTCATACAGTAGCCCCTTACGTCCAGTTTTTCTATGACACCCTCTATGGAGCTGACCCAATCCAATTGGGAGATGTACATTCCAACTTCTTCGGCGATCGAGGTTGCCTGGTCTTAGAAACGTGTACCTTGATCGGAGAAGTCCCAGTTTTCCAGCTATCACTTTGACTTTGACTCTACTATTGCGTGCGCGCCACACTGACATCTTATTCCACTCCATTATGAGTATAAACCACACGTGTATGCGTATAGGCATCATGGTGTGGTGGAGAAAGGGTCTTGACGAAGATTAATCAATCGACCTCTGGGTTCTTCCGAGGCGCCTTTTGGTTCTGGGTTATCTATCATTGTAGCCCCGCCTGCGCCCGACACGAATCATATTCGCTTGCTCCTGGGAAATGTAAGCGCATCACTATTTGTTGTCATTGTCCAGGACAACCTTATGCATGCCCCAATGTAGTTGATCCAGAAGCGAAGACAATATGGTTTATCTCGTATGGGACCCTGGCGCCGCAGAGGGTAGTTCTGTTTTGTATTCTGATGTCAAGCTCCTATCACGGTATCTATAGCACGCCTTCCTGTAGGCTTAATGATGAGACGGCGGAAGACTAGTGGCTAGACAGGTTAACATCAAACCATTTCTGTCTTCGGCACAAGATTCGTAGCATACCACCTTAACATGCAACATTATGGCGAGGAATGATTCCAAGTCTTTATCTTTGGTAAGATAGTTATTGTCCGGTCTTGTTATTCGGCTCAACACAAACCAATCCATCTATAGATTAGATTCCAGAAGCCATTCTCACGGTCAGCCTAGACGCTCAAATGTTATATTTGGACTGGAACACCCCTTGTGAACACTTTTCTCAGCGTCAGTAAACTTCTCGGTCCCACTAATGCCCGATGATCACGTAGGCAGGCCTTTGCCTGTGTGCTCTTCTTGTTTCAAAATGGATAAAACGTGGTTGCTTGATGAGCCCCATATATAATACCAACCCCACTTGAAAACGTCTCCGCTCAACCCCCCCATCTCTCAACTATGGATAAATTCAAGGGTGTGGTCAAAAAGATTTCTTGGTTTCAGCGCTTTACACATGACCGCTCTACCCAACCATGGGTCGAAACATTGGGTAACTTTGAACATCAGTCTAAAGGTTTGTAATTGTTTCGGCATGCTCGACATTTCAGCTCAAAGCTCCTCAAGAACCCTCTTCGCCAACGAAACTTCCCCGAGAACCCTCCTCACCAACAAAAGCAGGATACTTTAATCGCGCTCATGACTTTCGCATCGACAACGCAACTATGATCGAGAATCAGTACAACCTTTCGCCTGTGTCTGGTGCGCTCAGTATTCCCTTTGTTCTTTGTTTGTTCTTTGTTGAGTGTCATCTGATATCGCGATAAGATCCGCTGCTGGTTCTGACGGACAAGAGGATGGTCGGAGTTGAGGTGGATGCAGCCCATCGTCATCCTCCGCCTCGATGTCATCCAGAAACGCGCAAAAGCGTGAGAAATAGGGCCAAGACATGGCTGGAGGACCCTGAGCGTCACTCTAGATTGAGGTATATCTGGGGACCTGCTGGTGAGGGTAAATCTGCGATTTCTCAAAGCATTGGGGAGGAAGCGAAGAAGGAGAATCATCTTGGTGCTTCTATCTTCTTTTCAAAGTTACGCGATCAGGACGATGTAGAGCGTATCGTCCCTACCATCGTTGCTCAGCTTGCCACCATCTGTCCTGCATACGCATCTAAAGTATCTCATGCACTCGAGAAAGACCCTACGATCTTAGAGAAAACCTATGCCGCTCAGTTCAAGACTCTCATCATCAATCCCTTCGAATTTATCATGGACCACCATCCTTCCGCCGCCGAGCAACCCTTCCTCATTATTCTCGACGGTATCGATGAATGCAAGGATCAGCGCGCCCAGGCGGAATTCATTCAACTCATTGACGAGCACGTACGAGCTGCGCCCCGATTTCCTTTGCTCTGGATTGTTTCTAGTCGACAACAAGCCCATCTCGAATCTTTACTATCAGACTTGCATTGTGATCGTGAGGACCTCAAAATGGACGACCCAGAATCCCAGCAAGATGTCGAGTACATAATACGAGATGCCTTCCGCCGGATTCACCATACCTACAAAAACAATTTCGATACCGAGAATTGGCCGGCCGAGACCGATTTACAACGGATCATCGAAGTATCATCAGGATTTTTCGCCTTTGGATCTAGTATCATCGATTTCGTCGGGGACAGTAAAGCGGGCAATCCGGAGAAGCAGTTGAAAACGTGTATGGAATTTCTTGGTCGCCGTAACCACGTCAGCCCGCTCCAAGCGTTAGATCTTCTCTACCGTCAAATCATGTCAGAGATTCCATCCGAATGTCTTTCGATCACGAAGCGCATTCTCGGGATGTCTATCTTGTACCCCCATCACACACTTCCCGCTAAAACTCAAGCGAACTTCTTTGGTCTGAGTCGAGATGAATTCGCTCAGTCTTTTCGTGGTTTACACGCTGTCCTTGACATGCCCTCCGCGCAGGACGCTCGCGAATATTCAATCCAATTTCTTCATACTTCCTTCGCAGATTTCTTACGGAATCCACAACGCTCACTTGAGTATTGTATCGACCCGGCACAGGTTCATTTCGATGTTGCGCTTCGTGCGCTTCAGTGGCACACGCGCGGAAAATCTTTGGCTCAAAAAGGTTTGTATCTATGATACAATTGTCGATATTGCCTGACATCGGTGCTACATAGAGTTGGGATGGGTTCATTCTGAGGATGTTTCCGGGATACAAAAAGAACGCCATGTCATGCTTAAAGTTCTCCGAGGATATTCTTCTGACGTTGTTTTGATGGCATGTAGTAATGTTTCTGAGGAATCGGCGACTCTCCTACTGCCTGAACTGGAAAACTTCAACTTTCGCGTGTTGAATAAGGTACCAGATGGGATTGTCCGTTTCATACCTTGGCTCCATGCTCTCGTAAGTTCCTATAGGCTCTCATCACACTTTCACTGAAACTGGCTTCTAAAAGGGCCAACGGGGTCGGGCTCTCGTACATGTCAAAACTAAGGACTGCCCTAAAGAGCACTCAACCAAAATACTATCCGATGAACGTCCCCTAGACAAACAATCCAAGAAACTTTACTCAGAGTCGTTCAAGACAAACCTATTTAATGGGAACCCACCGCACAAAGTCGTTTTTCATTTGGGTAGGGCCCAATGGCGGAACCCGAAGAGAGATGCGAAAAGGGACAGGAAAAAGAATAAGAAGGATGAGGAAAAGGACGGGGGCGTGGGCGGGGAGAAAGATAAGAAGGAAAAGGACGAGGATGGGGACGGGGATGGGGAGAAAAGTAAAAAGAGGGAGGCCGGAGATGATGGGAATAACTGCGCTTTTGCGTTGACCTTGACTGGGGATCCTATTTCAAAGTTCCGAGTCGCATCGCGGTTCGCCGGGAGGCTCAAGCGAAATGAGGGCAAGCGAAACAGTCAGGATTAGTTTTATACCCATGTCAACGTCATTTTCTTCGTTCTCGTGGGGACTGCAACATGTGTGCGATGGTGTAGCCTTCATGTTTCATTGACGGAAGCGAAGAACCGGACGGTTGAATTAGTAATTTGGTACTATTTGGTTTCTCTCTGCATCGCTTCATACCACTATGATAACTGTCTTGACTCTGCGAGACGGGCTGGTACTATGCCTATGTATTGTTGTTCATCTCATCTATCGGGTCCGCAAGAGGCGCATGCTACCTCTACCTCCAGGGCCGACTAGGGTGGCCAATAATCGGAAGTGTTCTTTCAATGCCTCGTAGCTATGCCCACCTTACTTACAAGAAACTTGGGGACAGACTTGGTGGGTATCATATGTTTTCTTGAGCTTATTATCCCTCACCTGACGTTTCCGTAATACAGGAACAAACTTGCTATATTTTGAGGTCTTGGGCCAACCCATTATTGTGATAAATGATGTCCACGTGGCTCAAGAACTCCTCGAGAAGCGATCCACTATCTACTCAGACAGGTACGTAATGCGTAACTTGAGGTTTCTTATTGAATTCATTTTTTATAAGGCCGCAGATCAGGATATTCTCGGAGGGGTAAGATTATACTAATGGTCGAAGACAGAAAAACTCCCCTGACCCCCACTTTGTACCAGAAATGGCCTGGATAACTTATTTGGACTGATGCCCTATGGCGACAAATGGAGAGCACACAGACGCCTATTCCATCAGTACTTTGAACCAAGAAATATTGATCGTCAGTTGGAGAGAGACGAACGAATGTTGCGTTTTGTTCGCAGGGGACTTTTACCAAATCTCTTGACATACCCAAAATGAGTTTCGTGAACATTTAACAAAGTTAGCATTCAACTTTATTTCCCAATATATGTCTAGCTTTGACTCTTATTCTTTTAGCTGTATAGGCGGCTTTGCCTGTTCCATAACATATGGTCTCCCTGTCCAACGACAGCATGACCCGCGTGTACAATTCTCGGAACAAGTGTTCGCAGAAATAGTAGAAGCGGGGCATCCGGGAAACTTTTTTATCAATTTCTTGTCTGCACTGTGCCAAGATATACCTGAATGGATGCCAGGCGCTGGATTTAAAAAAGCAGCCCGACACCTCCGCCTACGTATAGAGGAACTGATGGAAGAACCCTATCAGGCAGTGCTGAAGCTGCTTGTGAGCCTTTCAGCGTTGGGGCTAAACATTTACTCAGGATTACGCATAGGAACAAGGAAATTTGGAAGAATGTTTTCTCGTTGCAAACCTCGAGAAGAACCACCACGCCACTAATTTCAATGAACATGTAAAGCGCATCAAGTATACTGCTGGCCAGGTTTCCGGAGGTGACTTTTCTTACTTCCGAGTTTCTTGAAGAAATTTGAAGTGGGGCGAATTTTAGTTGCTGCAGAAACTACCACGGCCGCCGTATTGACGTTTGTACTGAAGATGTTGCAATGTCAGGATATCCAACGTAAGGTCCAACAAGAAATCGATTCAGTCGTAGGTTTAGATCGGATGCCCGCAATGGAGGATTTATCACAATTGTCTTACCTATCTGCCGTCATAAGGGAGACCATACGGTACGTAGTAAGAACAATCTTTATGCCCTTATATTTATTCCGTACCTCAGTTGGAACGTTATAGCACCTTTAAGTCTCCCACATATGACCACAAGTGACGACGTGTATAACGGATATTATATCCCGAAGGGCTCCGTTATTATTACCAACATACAGTCTGCCGCTCCTTCTCTAAATGTTGTATCATTCTCTCTAATAGCAACCATAGCGCAATGCTTTACAATGAAGCGATCTACCCAGAACCATCCAAGTTCGACCCCAGTCGATTCATCAAGGACGGGGCCCTCTGCAGTGATGTTCCCAATCCCGAAGTAACGGCCTCCTTCGGGTTCGGTAGGAGGTCAATCTAAACCATGTTTCAAAATTTGTACTTGACAGATAATCCTTGACAGGGTATGCCCTGGGTCGCACATAGCGTTACCGTTCATTTATCTTATTGCTGCCTCAACTTTGCATTTGTTCAATATTTCGTCAGAAGTTGATGCAGAAGGCAATCCTATACATGTGATCCCTGAATTTCCACCTTCGTCCATCACGTCGTAAGTCCACAAAATCGATCAATCCAAAACTAGCCAATCCATGAGTTTTTGTTAGGGTGCCGTATCCATTTTCTTGCCAAATAACCCCTCGCAAAGACAAGAATGTCATTGGCTTACTCACAGAGTATTTGGGTGACGGGCCCATATAACGAAATGTCAAGAAGCGCTATCATCTGTAATCGTAATTGCAAACGGCAAGCGATTACAACATGAACGTACTATTACTACATATTGAAGCATGTACGAATCGGATGTTTTCTCAGTTGGTTGAATGTTCAGCAACACTTGCAACCTCCTTTCTTGTAACAAGTTACAAAGTAGAGGCCAAACTTGGCGGTTCAACGTCAGCATTTTTGGTAAGAGGTTGACTTTCCGTGGCTCAAGGGTCCACCGCGGACACCGCACTGAGTAGGTAAGTCCAAATCTTGTAACCGGAGTTACACGCTAATACAACTACTGTCATAGACACTAAATGCAAGCATACTTGTTCATGAGGATGGGTGGGATGAATAAAGAGGGGGTTCTGCAGAATCCGCGACGCTCTAAAGCCCCTTACTGGCCAGGTACACCATTCTCTTCGGAAAACCCCAGTTTCTCCGGCTTCGTCCGGCTTCCATATCGGCATCTGAGTATCAAAGTTTTGCCGCAGAGCGGAAGTCATATCAGCGTATGTGTACATTCGAGCTATCATAGACTGGAGCAAATATTCTTGTGAGGTTGAATTAATCAAACTCAAACCTCTTCGAGGGGCGCCTTTTGGTTGCTACTATTGGAGTGCCGTCGCTGCCTTAACACTCCAAGTCTGACAAGTTGCGGAACTTGAATTGTGGGAGATCTACATTACGTTCGTTCCACTAGGACAATGATACGTTCCGCAGATGTTGTTTCGGAAGCACAAGTGATATTACTCAATGCTGGGCGGAGCACAGGGCACTGATCATGAAGTTGTATTTGGATATTCGATCATGATTATCTCCCGTACGTGTCCATCTTCTGTCACGATATATATAGCGCACCAATCGCATTGTAGCACAATGTTCAAAAAATATGGCTTGGTACATGTATGCGGCTTCTGTAGACGAGACAGTGGAGAATGAAGCATTCGACGACCACTTGCCGCCAGCCCTGCGCTGGACAACTCGAAATTGTAATTGTCTGATCTCCTCTGGAACTGTAAAACTCGGAATTGTGGCCGTGTCTCCCCATACGAACAAATAATGCGCAGCTAGAGTTGAATGACACTGTAGTTATGAGCAATTTTAACACGGCGGACATTTAGCTGTCAAGTCGTCTCCCAAATTGGGATGTCAAGTAATTTGTCACCTCGCTGTCATGTGGACTGTCAAGTCGTGCCCGACGTGCCGGTCAGTCACCTGTCACGCAAAGATGATCACCGTATTCCTGTTGATTGTTGAACGTGAAATAGCACCTCCCTTTTGCTGTCTTTGTTAAGATGCCTTCATCATGCTGAGTACTATGCACTTGCTCGAGGTGTTGCCTATACCATTTCATTGCAGAAGATGGTCGACAATCCTTTTGGAAATTTTGTTTCTCCTAACACACATACTACACACATGCAAAAGGAGTATCAGCAACCTGAGCCTCATAATAGTGCACAGGTGAGCCTATAACCGTTCTGAATTTAGGATTATTTTAGTTGAGTGATACAGGAGAAAAGTTCATGATCATATACTACCATAGGAGATTTCGAGAGTGGATATTTGAAGAAATGGAATGATAGTGATCTTGGAATTCAATCAAAATTGCCACCGAGGCGACGTGTAGTATGATATAGCACCAAATCAAAGGCCATTGAAAGGAGATTCAGGATGAGAAATGGAGACGGATGGGATGACGGTCGAGGCACTGCAGGACGATAGAGGAATTACACAACAAGTGCGTGACACTGTGACATGATCGTAAAGCACCGGCCGACTTGACAATAAGGAGTCAAATCACTTGACATCCCAGGCCGGAGGCTGACTTGACAGCTAAATGTCCGCCGTGTAAGTTTCAGGGTGCTCGATTTCATTGTTCTTGCCTGGAAGTTAACTTCAAACTGGTGTGTTGATTCAACGACTGATGAACAATAATGTCATAATATGAACAGGTGTTGCCTGGCTTTGCCACTGCGCCCGACTAGAGTAGTCAGGTGAAACAAACGGTCGGCGTCCGTTGATAAAAGCAATCAATCCGTGCAGGGCATTCAGTTACTATATCTGGACTACAACGCACCTTGTGAGCAGTTTTTCTCAGCGCTTCTTGGATTTAAACGATCAAATCTCACTAATGCCGATGAGCACGCACGCAAGCTAGACCTCTTTTGTGGTGGATCAAACGTCCCGGCTTGATAAGCCTTTATATAACGGTCCCAGACCATCTTTTTTCGACACCCCCAATCCCTGAA
Source organism: Agaricus blazei (assembly GCA_029719445.1). Taxonomy (NCBI): domain Eukaryota; kingdom Fungi; phylum Basidiomycota; class Agaricomycetes; order Agaricales; family Agaricaceae; genus Agaricus; species Agaricus blazei. Next base: position 75,270 of record SSNC01000008.1, on the reverse strand, counting down.
CCATGTCTACCTGGGACAAGGTCAGAAAAAAGCCACCTCGCGACACAACTCACTCATGGCGGCATCTTTTGAAAGCTCTCTTTCCTGCAAAGGAGGGTTTGTAACTCGTCCTTCGTGCTCGAGAAGTTCACTCAGTCAAAGTCTTTCAGCTCCCACGGATGGAGGAGGATTTTTCAAAGGCGCTAGTCATTTCAGCATTGATAATCCCATTATGATTGAGAATCAGATCAATCTTTCCCCTGTTCCTGGTATGCATACTTTTGCCTTTGTTCTCGATATACCAGCCTAATATCCAAAACACATAGATGCACTAGAAATACTAGCTGAGAAGAGGATGTTCGGAGTTGAGGTAGACTCCCGGGATCGGGATCCTCCTCCTAGATGTCACCCAGAGACGCGCAAAAACTTGAGAAATCGGGTTAGAATCTGGCTAGGGCACCCGGGGCGGCACTCGCGATTATGTTATATTTGGGGGCCCGCTGGAGAGGGCAAATCTGCGATTGCTCAAAGTATTGCTGAAGAATCGAAAAAAGGAGGAAACCTCGGCGCCTCAATATTCTTTTCGAAGTTGAACGATCATGACGATATGGATTGCGTCATCCCGACTATTGTTGCTCAGCTTTCCACGATATGTCCTGGGTTTGCGGCTATAATATCCCGTGTATTGGAGGCGGACCATGCGATACTGAAGAAAAATCGAGCTACTCAGTTCAAAGATCTCCTCATCGATCCATTTCAAAAAATCATGGAGCGAGATCCTTCTGCAGCCCAAAAGCCATTCCTTATTGTCCTTGACGGGATTGACGAATGTAGGGACCAGCGTGCTCAAACGGAATTCATTGAACTCATCGACAACCACGTACGAGACGTACCGCAATTTCCTTTGCTCTGGATCATCTCCAGCCGACAGCAAGCCCACCTGAAACCTTTACTACCCCAATTGCATTGCGAGCGTGAGGTGCTCAAGATGGATGACAAAGAATCCCAACAGGACGTTGAGTGCGTACTACGAGATGGATTCCGCCGCATACGGGACAAGTACCAAACAGATTTTGACACTCATTGGCCACCCGAGGGCGATTTGCAACGAATCATCGAGGTGTCGTCGGGATTTTTTGCTTTCGGGTCTAGCATCATCGACTTCGTCGGCGACAGTCAAGCTAACAATCCGGAGAGCCAGCTGAAAACTTGCATGAAATTTCTTGATCGCCGTGGCCATGTCAGCCCTCTGCAGGCTTTGGATCTTCTCTATCACCAGATCATCTCGGAGATTCCTGCGGGGTCTCTTCCCATCACCATGCGCATCCTCGGAATGTCTATTCATTATCCCCATCATATCCTTCCCGCACAAGCTCAGGCAAACTTCTTCAGTCTGGATCGACATGAATTTATCCAATCTTTCCGGGGCTTGCATGCTGTTTTGGATGTTCCCTCCGCGCTAGACGCTCATACCCATTCGATTCATTTTCTTCACACTTCGTTCGCTGATTTTCTGAAGGATCGCGAGCGATCTGGTGAATTCTGCATTCAGCCCACACAAGTGCACTTTGATGTCGCGCAGCATGCTCTTCAGTGGCATACTCAAGGAAAATCACTTGCCCAAAAAGGTCCCGGATCAGCTTATAATCATTGATTTACTGAACTAATTACGATACCTGATAGATATCAAATGGATCTCCTCGACAGACCATGCCGAAATACAACATGAACGTCAGGGTATGCTTAAAGTCCTGAGAGCGTATTCTTCAGACGTTGCGTGGATAGCATGCAGCAACGTACATAAAGAAGACGCGTCCGTATTACTCGATGAACTGGAAAACTTCAACTTTCGTGTTCTGCACAACGTTCCCGATGGAATTGTTCGTTTTATACCCTGGCTCTACTCATCGGTAAGTTTCTCTGAGTTCGCTAGCTTCTCAGCTCAATTGATAGCGGCGATAGGGCCCGCGTGGTCAGGACCTCGTACACATCGCAAACGTGGAATGTCCGTCAGAGCATTCAGCAAAATCGCTTTCCGCTCATCGTGCTTTGGATCGCCAATCTAAAAGGTCGTACCCAACGTTATTTGGGTTGGGTGTATTTGTTGGAGATCCGCCCTATGACGTGGTTTTTCACTTAGGCCAGGGCGATAATATGTGTGAGTTTGCGCTGACTTTAACTCGGGATCCACGTTCCGTTTTGCAAGGTGCGGCGTGGGCTGCTGGGATGTTTGGACGAAATATGGTGAAACGAGAAACAAGTAATTAGCTTTAGTATCACAACATTTTGTTTGGGATTTGTATTCTGTTGATTGTTCTCTAGGCCATAGTTGTATAGTAGGCAAACGTTTTAGTATTTTGCATTAGTTTCCACTCGACTGAATACTGCGAGGTTTAAACTAGCAAGTGTAGCTTATGAGGGCGCAAAGCAACTAGTGACATGACACATGGGAATGTCTATTAATATAAGACACAATGTCTTACGGGTCAACTGACACGGTGGGCAAAGTGCTGTCAAGTGCGTGCTGTCGAATGGGTTGTCAAGTGACCAGCCCACCACTTGACCTTTCTCGCGAATTATTGATCATGATTCATCGCCCACTCCAGAGCTTTAAATAGCACATAATTATATAGATTTACAGGGGTTTGAGAATTTTCGCGAGAAAGGTCAAGTGAGGGGCTGGCCACTTGACAACCCACTTGACAGCATAGACTTGACAGCACTTTGCCCGCCGTGTGAAGTGCTAAAATGCGAAGGGCCTCTGATAAATGGTATAAGCAGAGACAAGCGGATCTTGGAGGAGAGAGACCTTGCGAAGAACAACGAAATGAAAGTACAAGGCCAAGGGTGCTGGGACACTGCATGATGAATCCACTAGTAAAGAAATGAGTAGTAGCGAAGCTCTTTTCACAGCCGTGATGATTAGGTAAATTTAGGTGACACATACAATGCCTTGTTTAGAATCTGGTGCCGATGAAACTAACGTTCCATTATTGTACAAGTCTCATCTTGATGGTGTGGGGTGTGAAGCATCAGATGCTATACCCTGGGAATTGGCTGCCGTCAGCCTGGCTAGGCGTTTGCAACTGTCTTCGAGCCTTTATCGACTCTTTGGATGTGCCGTGTTACCTGTCGCCTCAAGCAATAGCAACGATGGAGTGGTCCAAACATACTATCTACAAATTGTGTGGTACAGCTTCAGTTAGTGTACTCTTGATAGATAGATAAGCATCTCTCATTTTCCAAACCCATATCTTTTTTCCCCTGTCAAGCGATCAATGTTGGGCTGAGTGTCTTTCGAAAGTCAGTTAAGGTTACGTCACACGAGCCTTGTTTGGTAAGTTGAAGAAGATGCCAGTGTACTATTTTCACAAGGGTAAGAAGTAACACGATTAGCTAGCTGTGTGTGTTTTCTGATAAGACATCACCAATCCCAAGAGAGCTGGCCATCCCGGATAGATACCACCCACACCCATCTCTACCATCCACCCGCTCTGAAAGTTGACGCTCATGGACCAGTTACTTGACCCTTCCAATTTGCACCCTCTTGGCCTCCTCAAAGGCGGTATCAATTTCGGTATAGGCCTCTACCTCGATTACAAAGCCAAAAAGATCTGTGAGCGCGTGCTTACAGCTGAATTTGCAAAGCTCATCGGACAGGGTTATCTCTCCGTCTCTGAGTCTGACGGGAGTCTTGTTGTCACTGATAAAGCACTTAACGACATGGTCGGATTGACTGTCTACCCTGATATCAAGGCGTTCACAGAAGAATATGCGTTCAGCGCAGAGGAAATGAATTTGTTGGCGAAGACGCGTGTGCACGTAAGGATGACCAAGAAGCTTCCAGCTTGGGATAAGAGGATGGGAACTGCATGGCCTGAGAGCACAGAGTTGTCCAAGCAGCTCAGGCAGAGAGCATCCACGGCCTTGGGTATGTGGTGAGTGATTCTTCAGGCGCTGAAGGGCAATAAGTGTAAAGTAACGACGCTTAGGTATAGCCCAAAAGGAGTGGGACCGAAACAATCTTTGAATCAAGCCCTGGCATATCTCATGAACGCTGAAGCCGCCCTGGACAACTCCAAAGCAAGAAGCAATGTTAACGACAGAGATATTCCCATGGCCATTGTCACGCGAGCTATCGGTCTCGCCCAGTTATGCGGGATAGAGGAGATAGGCCTCGTCGACATTATTGAAGGCTTGTCCATGTCGTTCATGTTCGAGACAATAGCACGGCACATGGTCGCTTCCATTCGCGGACTGCATGGATCACAGGTGTACAATATCAGTTTGCACATCAAAGGAAGCTCTGAGAATGTACCAATTGAGTTTGCGGTTCGGGCGAAAAGCTTCATAGGACCGAAAGAAATTGTTGGAAGGTGGACAGCTGCAGGTGTAATGCTGGACCATATCAATGTCCCTGTGATGGCGAGGCCGGAGGTAAATATGCCAAAGGAAGGCGAAGAGATTTGGTGTATGAGTGGGTGGGCCGAAGCGCTAAGGAGGCATACTGCCAAGGCGAGCGACGTAGTCGGGGTGGATATTCACGGAAGTCGGTTGGAGTGTAACAAGAGGTCCGTGGTCAAGCTGAGTCTGAAACGGGTAGAGGGAATTCTTATGATCAAGATTAAGCAGGTGAAGTTAGGAATTTGCATGCATAATAACCGTGTAACTGATGTCCTACAGATTGGAACACGCTTAGTTAGTGACAGATACTGCAGTGGCATTACTGGTCTTGCTTGTCAATGCAGCTCTCCGGATCCACGCAAGAAAATTGGTCCTAATGGAAGAATCGGGAAACTGAAGGTGATGTTCAAGTCTGACCCTGAAGATCTTACGGTCAACCCTCGGGAGACTGTTGCAGTTCTCAAGACGTATAACGATGAAATTGCGCGCACTTTTTTGTGTCATGCCTTGATGAGCTCTTATCTGAGGAATGAGAAAGAGTGCTTGCATTGCGCGATTTCGAGAGCTGCCGGAGCGGGGTGTAATACTATTTTACTGTGAACGTGATCACAAAGGCCTGAGACAAATAGTACAACTTGATCGTGTTTCATTGATGTAATTTTCGGACTAGTATCACGGAGTGAGTGACAGGAGAGTAGATAGCACTTAGTATCAGTGAACTCGATAAAGGACCTTGACTACAAGCATAAGCTTACAGAATATCTACTCGTCGGATAAGATCAACTGTGAAGTTGATGTCAGCAATCTGTGAATTACAACACAGCTTTAATTGACGGCGAAGTACGTGCCGAGTCATCAGAAAAAAAATACAGCTTTCACCCTGTCATACTCGCCAATTATAAATATGTGATATATCTATAAAGAAATCAAGGAGTGAAAATAGGAGGTAATTAACTTGATAATTTTCTCCAGGATGGGATGTTATCACTTGCGCGAAGGTCCCAAATATTAATTGACCTCCTTTTCCGATGATTGGTCAGAGACAAACGGCAATGCCACGAAAGAAAACAAGAACTGGGAAAAATATTGTTATTAGTACTAAATGTATATTTGTGCTAAAAAAACCCCGTGTCCCATCGACAACGAGTCTCATGAGAGAAGAAATTGTATTTCCAGACAGTGAACACAAGATGCAAGTAAAGAGCAGTTTGGCGATATTTGCAGGCGATTATGCCCATGTCCTACTAGGTCCATGCCAAGGGGTTCAATTAATTATCACCATCCGCTACATATTGAACCAATACCGAGTGTTTCGCTCCGAAAGGATACTATGGCAGCAGCTGACGCTCGTTCTAAGGTTTTATTTCTTCGCATGCGCTCGACACAAGTACTCTTCTGTGTTCAAAATCTGACGCTCAACCCTCCTTAAAATCTGAATCTTTCATGCTATAGTTATCGACTACTTTGTATCAATAATGGATCATAGAAATAGATACTGCCATTAATATTTCAATACGAATTGTGAAATGTTTGCGGCAGCATTATGATATTATAACCCAATGGCTAGGCCCATGTATATATTGTACACCTCCTCAGTATGTCCAACATCGTGAAAACTAAGACATGATTAGACAAAGATAAGAAATCTAAGTACTACGCCAAAGCTGCATGATCAGATTTGTAACATGTGCACTAGTGGATCCAAAGCTATTAATTCTTGGCAAGATTTGCGAACCCTACCTGCTTTGCACCTGTATCAAATCCTGCAACTATGTGTAAGCTCTTCTGGGCATCGTCAACGCAAGATTTGTCACTTACTTGTGTAATAGCTACTTAGGAAAACGTCTCCAACTACCCAAACTGTCCAATCTTTTAGTATACGCCACGCAATACCAGTAAAATATCAGGCTCACACTCGACACCGCTCAGGGCCACGATACCACCGACACATTCTGAGGAACCTTCTTCGGACAGCCCTAGGTTGAATCCAGAAACTGCAAACCGCTTCCCGCCAAAGGTGAGGCTGACCTCAGGGTTGCTATTACAAGGGACTATGAAAGAAGGCAGTTAACACTGTTTTTGCCTCATCTGCATATACGAGAGGACTCACAAGTATAAAATCCTGCAATTGTTGTCTTTTTCGAGCCAGGAATGGCTTGATAAAACTTGGCGACGTCCTCCTCGGGTGCAGCGATAAGGGTAGTTCCGGTATCAATGATGGCCTGCGCATTTGAAATCGCTGTTGTGTCGCCCGCATTGACACCATCAAGGGCTACCTGCCAGAAGCCCTACCAGAATATGTTGGTAAATTATCGAGGCATCTGTATAAGGTCGCACCTCATGCGTGACATCGACGGTAGTGAAATCTCCTACAAACAAATCGGTATTCACGCCGCCCAAAAACAACTCAGATCCATCCGCTGCAAGTTTGAAACTGAACTGCGGTACAGTAGCACCACCTTGTGCAATTAAATTCTGGAAAAATGGGCTCTCTCCAAATACAGATATTTGCGGAAATCCCATACCCATGAGACCGTCGGAGGGAAATTGGTCGACTGAAAGACCAGAAGAGTATCGTGATGCTGCTCCAACAGATTGATTGGTTGCCTGGTGCGAGAAAGTCAGGAAAGTTATATAAACACCGGGAAATAGATAATCACAGTCAGACCAGCTACAGTTACGGTGTCGGTAAAGATGTTGCCGTCAACTGTTGAGTTGTCACCGAACTTGAGTGAAAATGGCTTTCCCGAAGCCTCCGCGGTTGTACTTTTGGATGTGTCGTAGATTGTGTGCCCCTCACACGAGGTGCCACAGGCGGTTCCAGGCAAAAATAAATCACTACTGCCTTAGAACATGACCAACATTGATCACGGATAAACAAGGGTAATTTATTAAGCTCACATACCGGTATCAAAGTCCACTAGATATTTCTGATCAGCACTTCAACGTAACTTTAAAAATCTGAACATTTTACCCGTGAACTTCGCTGGCGGAGTACCAATTGTAATTGACCCTATCCAAAGCTCATCATGGTAGTCAGTGAGGGATTAGCTCCGGATCCAGTATCTCTTCCGAGTATACTCCCAACCTCTTTCATGGCAAAAGGATGAGCCTCCCCCATGTTTTTCTCATAGGCGAGAAAACCGCTGCTCAATTTTCTAGCATAGCATAAGTGAATCTATTTTGTCAATACTTGTCATTGAAATACTACCTTGACGTCCTAACACCTAGAGATTTCAACGCCTCGCAATTGACAACGCCCCGATCATCCGTCACCTGGATGGCATGTTTCGCGAGAGGGATGATTGTACCAGTGCGAGGAGGGACGACATTGGCAAATGCCGTAGCGGCGAAAGTAGCGAGAGCCAAACACAAGCGCATTTCGCTTCTGGCAGGAATATGAAAGAGCCTGGAATGAGACTCCTAATTGCTTCCCCTTCAACTTTATATACTTGTGAGATGGATGTCGACTAGTCCTACCGCCCCAACCCCACACCGCTGACTCAAAAATAGCTACAATTGAAAATAGCGGACTAGTAACTCGTACCAAGTGGAGTTCTGACGTGCGCCGGTGAGAAGCAAACGGAGACAGCCGGACTCGGTAACCAACGTGAACTGTTCATTACTCAAGATCTATCCATACCACTATAGTCTTGCGGCTCCCTGTGGAGTAGGCAGTAAGATCATGCCTTGGTACGTGAGGTTTTCGAAGCTTAAAGCAGTCGTCACAATCACCAAATTGCTGGTGAGGTTAACTGACACCATGGTTCTTTAAATAATGAAGCATCGAAGCACCTGTGATCATTCTAGTGTCAGTGTGACTCGAAGGCAGTTGTAGTTTTTCCGGAATGGAGCGCCAGTGGAGTCAACCAGTAAGGCAAAGAATGAGGTATCAGAACTTCGAGATGAAAGGCTATATCGAAGGACGAGCGAAATCCTTGATGTCTCAACCGGCTTGTCTGAGAAGTTACATACTGAAAGGGTCGTGAAACGAGGTTTTCATTAAGAAAAATAGATAGCCTATTCACGGCACAGCTGTACAAAGAAATGACAGGCAACGCGAATGGTTTATTACATACAAGAAACTTAACTATACAGCTACTCAATTAGTACAGATGTAAAAAAGACAACGTCGTCACATAACCCGCTTTAGTTCTAGTATGTCCTTCTTTAGACTACCAGAGTTGACAAACTACGTGACTCTACCGAATAAGGGCGCCAGCTCCGACAGGCGGTATGATCGCAAGCGCTCATACTCGAATATCCTACTTCTTGGTTAGAAGACAGACAATAGGGAATCTCACCAAGATTGAGTATATTGTATGGGAATCCTCTCTTGTCACTCGAACATGTGAGCCAAAATTCGGAATTGTAGATTCAGAGGAGGACTGTTAAAACCGGTTTGCTAAGACAGAAGTGTTGGAATTGAATCGAGAACTGTCTTGAAAGATATCGAATCTACAGTTTTGGACGATGGCCAAGAAGAGCTCATGTCAGGCTGCCAGCGGATTCCCGCCTCAGCTTATTGTTCGAACATTGCCACACCAAACAGAAGGCGCGGGTTTGTTTTAGGTGTATTTCAATGACGAATACAACAGCAAGCAGTCTATAACTTTCCTCCTCAAAAACTCAGCCTCGGCCGGCTCCTCTTCTCCTTGAGGCCTATGTTGTACTGCCAAGTCGAGATGAGACCACCTTTCGAGTTGGTTTTGTCTTCGTCGAGTTCCTATTTCTATGCCTCCAAGTTTGCTTTATGAGGCTTGATGTCCTCTTCTGCTTCACCGGATATGTCAATAAGAAAGTTGAAATAAGCACATGCTTTACGGCAGAGATAGTACTCTCTTTGGCATAATAAGCTTTCCCCAGCACTGTTTAAGCATAGAATTGCCAGTGCATCACGCCGGCGCATTGACTTGTCCCCTAAATGTGGCTTCAAAATATGTCAAGGCAAAGCTGTACCAGTAGGCTACAGACCTTGTGGTATACCCGGCTCAATTTCTTTTTGATCTACATAGCAGTGAAGACGGGGGAAGAAATGATGTTCTCACGAACCAAGAATGAATACGAGGAGCGTGGAAGCTAATGAAATATAGCATCATTGACCTTACATTGGTAGCTATTCTTAAGGATGAGAGTGCCCTCTGTAATACAATACTACCATCTGATTAATACCTCGGGGAGGAGGCAATCGTTATCCGTGGTCCTGATTCAATTGAAAATGCATCAGTCGAAGCAGGAGCGCATTCTCACAAGACATCGTCTATCTGCTGGCGGTCCATTAGTGATTTATCTTACATTCGTACTTCAACTTAGCGGTCGTTTCAGGTCTTGGCCCTTGGTTTCATGGAGAGCATGTCTTCCGTTCGGCTGTTGAATTAGACCCAGACCAAATATAAATGGTGCGTTACCCGACGTTAGGTGATGCTAACAGCTGTTGAAGGTGCTGCTGATAGTAATTGAAGTAAGGGAAAGTTTTTGTTGTACCTTGGCGCCGAAGTAAATTGAAGATTACAATGTTCAATTATATTCACTCCTCGCCTGATCCTCACGCTAGCAATATCCATAATGCCGCCCAAACGCGGGCTCCACTATATAAATTTCCCAAAATAATCAAGACCAGTTATGCCATTCAGCTTCCTACTATGAGTTGCCCCGTATCCACAGTAACTACTACCAAATATCAAACGGCATCTTGCTCAAAGCAACAATCTAGAAGGACATCAACTTATAAAAAACAGATACTACCGACATGAAAGATAAAGCGCAGTATGTATTCAACAAAAAAAAAAAAGAAAAAAGAAATCAAGTTCACGACAGACGGTTTAACTTAAGGTTACTAAAGAGAGGTTACTGTGAACCAACAAGATGACGGAATAACCAGGAGGGGGGAAGAGGAGAGAGAGCATGGACATAGAAACCATAAACGACGAGCATACGAGGTGAGTGATGGTGCACAAAGATATGGCACGCCTTAGGGATTGAAATACAAGTAGGCTAGGGATGTTCAAGGATACAGAGTGAGTAAAAAGGAACGAAACGCAGGTAAGGCAACTCATACTAGGGTAATCGAGTTCATGCAGCATCGGCCATTGCAACATCTTGAATAGGCGCTGCCTTAGGGGGTTCACCGGCGGCTGGAGTATCTACAATAAGTGATGATGGGTTTCCACACGAAGGAGGAAGTTGCGAATGGCGCACCTTCCCCGATTTTTCCGTTTAGACTTATAGCTGCTGTGCCATGGGTAACGCTAGTGTCATCGTCCTTCAATCCAATAGCACCGTGCGAGCCAGGGGCGGCAGACAGGGGCGCCAAGGCGCTCATAGAATCTATAGCTGCGTTGGCAGACTTGTTAGCATTCAATATTTGCTGCCATTTCTTGACAAGTGCGTCTGCGCGTTCTTTAAACTTGAATTCCGCATTTCTTGGAATTTTGTCGTCATCGAGGACGGCAATGTGACGCATCACCTTGCCGATCTTGGAGAACTATGTGCAGGGATCGCGTCAGGAGATGAAAAAAGCGAAAGGGAAGGCATACCTGGAGGTATTCGATAGTTAATTTGTCATAATTTTCCACTGTCGTGAAAAGGGCGTCAATATTTGGCATTTCCTGTAGAAGAAAGGTGAGAGACGGAGTAAGTTGAGAGCAAGAAGGCACACCTCATCTTTAGGAATCCCTTTAGAGCTCAAGAATGTCTTTTGTAGTTTATGTCGCCAATCCTTGACCTTGGTGGCTTCCGGATCGGTGCTCCCTTTGGCTGGAGAAGAGATTAGTTGGTATTTTAAAAGGTGCGGACTACGCTCACCATCGTCAGCCTCGTCGCCTTTATTGTGCTTCTGTCTCTTGGCCGGCGGCGCGGACCCTTTGCTACTTGGACCAGCATCGCCATCGCCAGCAGGGACATGGTCGCCATCCTCCTCTTCCGACTCAATCGTCGCGTTGGATTTTCGGCCGTTCTTCTTACCCTTGCCCGGTGCAGACGCAGGCTTTCGCTTGGTATCGGCCATATCCCGTTTCCTGGGGGCCTTCTTGGCCTTGGAAATCGAGGCATCCGAGTCGCGTTTCCTCTTTCGCGATTTGCGGGGCCCAGAGCTCTCATCATCCGAGGCATCGGCGTCGCTCTCGAGCTCGTCGACCTCGGCATTTGCTTCCTGTTCAGCGGCTAGCCGGCTCTCGTTCTCGCGTTCCTCCTCCCACTTGGCGGGGTCCAAGGCGATGCGGTATCCCTGCAGCAGGTCGCCAGACTTTTTGTTGGGTTCGTTGATGTACGATTGGATTTCGCGGGTGAGGAGTTTGGAAATGTCTTTGGCGACCAGCCAAGCACTGGAGAAGAGGTCAGCACGAGGATCGGGAGGTCGATTGGGACTGACAAGTCGCCGGTGGGGAAGAAGCGGACGCAGTAGAACTGGGTCTTTTTTGTGGTGGGGCGCTCCTTGCGGACGAGCGGGGGGACGGAGTCGGGATCGACGACCTGGAGGAGACTGAGGCGGGAGACCAGCAGCACACGCGACGACGCACCATGCCTGGCCAGGGCGGATAGCCCCGCACTTTTCCGAGAACAATGTCGCGGGTTTCGTATGTCGCAGACTCTTTTTCGGACTTGCTCGCCTTTTTGCTCATCGTCCAGATAGTGGCGGAATGAGAAACGCTGCTCTCCAAACACACCGGTCACCCTCTCCAGCAGTCACACCCCGTCCCGTGACCCGTCACCTCACGGGGTCCGTGCCCAGCCGGCAGCGGTGGGGCGACCGTCGGCGGACCCGCTGCAACAGAGCTCGCCCGAGCTGGGGCTGCCGGAACAGCGCGCTTTGCATGCCACTCACTGGTTCTGACAGGACCCTCACCGCCGCGACGAGGGAAGAACGGGCTGTGGAGGACATGGACAACCCACGTAGGGGCCTGACGAGGGTGCTGCACAAGTTTAGAATCGGGCATATCCGAGCGAGCCCCGATACCAGTTTCGCTATATATCCTGGACAGTCCACAAATTCCCGGCAACCCGTGACTAAACTGCAACTAGAGTACTTGGCACCATCCCTCCAAGAAGGGCGGAGGCTTATCTGGACAAATGACCCAGACTACATCAGCAGCCTTCAATAATCATCGGCGTGTGTTTGGTGTATCCCAACATCATTATCTTGCAAAACGAACACACAAACAAAGAATGCGCTGCCACCGTAAGGAACTTTTCGAAGCCCTAGCATATGTACTGGCTAATTATCTTTGCCGAAAAACAAAACTACGGAACAAACGAAATCCGGCACGTACTCCCTCTTTTCAGATGCTGAAGATTGTGAACCACTACCGCATTCGATAGACAAAGTCGGTAAAATTTCCAACGACAGATTTCCAGAGGGGGTTGTTGAATTATGCATTTGCCAAGGGGTCCCTTGCTTCATAAAGCTACCACTCCAGGAACGTTGAAAGAGCATTATCCTTGGATTTCATGGAAATCGTTCCCCTGTCTTTTCGGAGCCTCCTGAGCTTCGCTTCGAGATGTCTGGACCGAAACAGAGAGGGGGGAAGAACGCAGAAGCTCACCAACGCTATAAATATAATCCTCATTATCACATTATCTGCGCAGCCCAACTTAATCCTCCTCCCGTGGTCGAACTGTCACCCTTCGTAAAGTGGCAAATGGGATATGAACGCGGGCGCCGCTTAATAACGCCACAAGCGAGGCCGGTGGATGGAAGGGGACACCAGATCATCGAGGACACCTGTTGGACAACTCGCCACGACGCCCATATCGCTTAGGATAAATGCTGTTAGCGTGCACCGCCGACTTGTTTCGCACCTGCCAACAGTATGTGTATGCCTTGCGCACACGCCAAGCTTCTAGGCACTATGAGCATGCTGAAGATTGGCTGTCTGAAGAAGCACTGCTTCAATGCATCTTTGTCACTACCATATGCGGGATGATCGGGAGTAGCACTATTTTTACCCCGGCCGCCACGGATCCCTGTCTGGACAGATGAGACGCACTGTAAACACAAATCGACTTCTTCGCTCCGGTTTTACTGTACTTAGATCCGGCGACTGTCAGTTGTACCCTAGTTACAGGTTTACAGCGGCCCCCAAAGTCTCTTCGTTTGTCGATCTCTGCTGATCTACCTACCGCAAGGCCAACTACCCTACGGCCTACCGTCAATAAATATCACCCTAGACTCTAGCGTATCGAAACAGACCGATGAGTCCATAGTGCCAACGCCCGATGACAATTTGAAGCAGCTACGACAATGCCGGAGTCCTCAAAAGCAACAACACCATCAGAACTATACATAGGGCACTATTTCGGGCTGAGTGCTCTGACATGGACAGAACTTTATTCGCGTATGAACTTCTGGGCTCATTCCGTACCAAACGGCTCAAGTCCTCAAGGAGTTTGGTTCGCGAATGGTCTGAGATATGGAACAAGTGCCAATTTCATAGCTCAGAATGTCCGAGACCATCGTCCATTTCATTTAGGTATGATGGACGAAATGTACTTCAATAGTCAATTTTTTTGATCCCAAGCATGCACCTCGTGCTAATGCCAAACCATTCCACATCTCGAAACGTCACCAAGACTCACAAGCATAGATTTAGGTTTATCACTAGATTATCCAGAGAAGACAACTGCACCGGATCAATCACACAAGTGCTCGGCTGCCAGTCACAGTGATGAACCAACAGTGCACTACAGCCTTAATTTCTACCAGGCATTAGCGGGGTTTCTCGACTACAAAATTTGAATTTCATTTGGATCGGGATTCTCCAAAATTAGTCTGTTTGATTGACAAGAAGCAATTGGAAAAAAAAAACAGGAAAAGTCGATAGAAGAATTGATATCGACGAGATTGAACTAATTAATAGACGATATATAAGCTGGATTTACGCCTGGATTAAGAAGGGGAGGGAGTGACAATTGTTGGGGGGGTGTGAAATAGGGGAGTAACACGAAAAGTATACAATAAAATAAGGGAACAAGATTGAATCGTAAAAAGAGGAAAAGGTGGTATCTGAGGAAGACTATATAAAAAAGAAGAAAAGAAACTCCCAGGTAACGGACAACCCATGTGCTACCATCTCTGATGGATAAACAAAACTCCGGGGAAAACGTCGGGGAAGGTAAGCGCGGGAACAACATGTGATGAATAAGTGACAGCATTTTGCAGATGGCATTGAAGGACGTGGGGGTCATGGCGTGGAGGGTAACCAACCGAATGGGAGTTGGAGTCGATAGTACAAAGGAGACGCTACACAATCTCCAATTCTTACAGCAAACCGCACTCCCTGAGATGAAGTTGGAGCAAGATATCCTGAATTGCGCTCAAGACGACTGAAGAAACGGAGATTAGTACCTTTCCGATAACATTGACAGTGGAGACAGACGTACATTTGATCTGTTGCGTGTCAGTGGCACATGTGTAATGAGCGTAAATCTGTTTTGTAGCTGCGCTCTGGTTAAGGGAGACAAAGCGATGCAACAAATAATCGCAAGCCGCGTCATAGTTGTCACCACCGGTGTAATCAGGGAAGTAATCGCCCAAGGGTGACCGGGGGAGTTTGTCTGCAAAAAGATCGATTTTGTTCAGGAAGAGGATCTATACGAATAAAAGGAGTAAAGAATAGATCTGTTGGAGGACTGCAGAAAACATACTATCGATGTTTTGACGAACCATCGGGAATTGCATATTGAATCAAAGAGAGTAAGGGCTTCCTGCATACGATTCTAAAAGGGATAAGATCACTAAACGTGAGAGAGCGTTAGTCGGAAATAGATACTTACCACGCTTTCATCCTCGTAAAGCATCTGGTCGTATTCACTCAGACTGACGAGAAAGACGAGGGCGGTGACATTTTCAAAACAATGAATCCACTTCTTCCGCTCGCTACGTTGGCCCCCAACATCAAAGAGTTTATAGGTAAGTTCGCCAACTTTGAAGGTAGTTTCGGTGATACCGGTTGTCTTGACACGACTGCGAAGAATGTCCTGGTCGGTAGGAAGGTAACCAGGCTGGGCCATTCGGTCAATAGCGTTGAAGTAGTAGATGGCCGAGTCGTTGAGTTGAAACTCGCGAGAGCGGCGAACAGCCTCTTTGACACTGGGATCACGCCAGAGATTGCGGATGGCGTCTGTCACGTCACGAGGTAGCATCTCGGCCTCGATCTGGCCGGGAAGTGCGAGAATCGTGGCTTTGCGAGCATCATTTTGGGGAGCAAGCTGAAGATCGAGATGGGGCATTGCTTCAAGAATCGCTCTGCGAAACTATGGGTTGAGATTTTCCGATTCACCGCAAGTGGGGGGCTTACCGCATAGACTGGATGGTGTTGGAAAAGATGATTTCCTTGTACGAGTCCCGCTCCTGCTCGTTGTATCCTCCGTTGTGGATGAGTTTCATCTGCTTCAGAACCGTCGACTAGAGCCGAAATTAGCATGCGACGGTGAGATGAATTAAATGGCGGACCTTGCCCGACTCTCCAGCACCGAGTAGAAGCATCTTTATTTCGTTTTTGGCCATCATCCGGTCGCGCTTGAGCTGGCTTTCGATCTCATCGTTGCCTAGGAAGAGTGAGGAGGGCGAGCAGAGGGGAGAAGGGAAAGAACGCACGGGCCTTGGCCTCTTCGTCGACGGTGGAAGACTGGACGCAGCCCATTGGAAAACGCGGAGGGCGAGAAGAAAGGGGAGAGAAGGAAAACGCAGAGTCGCTGACCAATCCTCAGCCAACAGCTTGCAATCATATGACTAACCCCGGCACCCCCAAACCGGGCAATTTCTCGGCGGTTGCCCTCCGTCTCCGCCCGTCCCCTTGGTTCCGCTGTCAAAATAGTTTCATTGTATTTTTAGGGTCTCGCTAACAGCCTGGTCATCGACTACGCCGACGCTGTGACCAGTCCTCTCGACCAATGTTTATTTAGTCCCTCATCTCTCATGTCTTTGGACTTGGCAACGTCCTGTCTCTATTTATGCCCTTTCCGCACTCTGCTTCCGACTCGGAAATCTTAACTGTTCTCTCAGGCGTTCAGTAACTCTCGTATCTTACAGGGGTCTTCTTTGTTCGGTCTACTTGTTATCTCCGTTCATACTATCGAATGGACTCGCTGGTGTTGTACGCACTAGCTTCTTTGCTAATCTAGTCGGATTCAGTACGGGCTAGATGAAGCTTCTACTCCTAAGCTGACTCTTCGTCTACTATTGCCCATGACACACTCGCCATCAATGGTTTGTGCTGCGCCGCTGGAGTCAGGGGGCACCAGCATGTAAAAATTTATGCTGTGGTGGACTTCTTCATTAAAACCTCTAATACTAGTGTACACCCCTAGGGTTCCCAAGTACGCTTCCCACCATGAAATGAACTTCTCAATACCCACGCCGCCAGTCAGCGTCCCTCGGGTATATTTTCTATGACAACGTAGAGAGCGGGCACACCTTCCAAAGCGTTCAACAATCGCTGATTAACTCCACGTCGATTCAACCTCTTGCCTTACCCACGCACTTGCTCATTCCTCTATTTGGAACCGGTCCACTGCCGTGACTACACTTACATAGGCCCTTGACTCCAGGCTCGAGGCCTGTGCCAGATTCCGGATCTCCACTACACCATTCAACCAATCACGATCTGATGTTCACTATAGTGAAACATGCACTCCAATTCGCCGCCTTTCCTTTGGTTTCATCCAGTGCATGATTATTACTTGCTGTGGCACTTAGTACCCCAAGGTGGGACGGAAAGTACTTGGTCGGACAGGCACGTAAGCGTTGACACTTCCGGTCCACAATCGACCATCGCTCACACAGCCGCCACATGCCCATGGCTTGCTACCCTGGAATGCCTGAATTTTGGGTCTTGTGTTTTGTTTATCGAGAAATTTTCAGAATATTGGGTGCTAGAATATGGTCTGTTATGATGGATGTAGATTTTTTTTGATCTGTGCGATGAGCTAACGATATCGCAGACTGCGGGTTGGGTGCAAAAGGACTCATTCTGTAGTCTAGGCATTAGATTACCTTGAGGTGTCATTCGAGTTGTACCTTCTGTAAATCATTTAAGTATTTTGGTTGCCTACTTCAACCGCCTGCGTTACCATGGCTTCGTATCTTTTGGCGTGGTTAAGTCATCAACAAACTAGCGCGACACAATATTATCGGCTTCCGTCAGCCTTTATTTACTATTGTTTTTTTTTTGCATTGGTCGCCGCACGGCTGGAAATTACTATCGCTGAGGCCGTTTCGTAACAATGCAGTGTGATCTAATGACCAAGCCGTTTTGACTTGTGGTATTTTATAGCGGCTAAACGAACCGGTCCTAGATTAGACGGTAGGCCGCTGAAGTTGAAAGTTTCTGACTTGATGATGACGACCGTTCGAGTATCTGCGGTACTCCATCACCCACATAATGTTGTGGGTCAGTTCCTGGTAGAGAAACCAGCAGATCGGGTGCCCAGATTAATACATGATTTTTAAATTCCTTCCTTCGTGCCACTAGAGCGGGTTTTCCACCGCAACTTGCACATAGTGGACAAAGCCTATTCGAGATCCTCTCATTACAGAACCAACGTGAGATATGCATCCCCTTTCTCTTCTATATATAACAGATGCACAGGTGGACTGATTTTCTTCTGGAAACAATGAAAGCTTGAGCTTAATCCCAAAAAGTGACAATTCCTTGATATATTACTCCAGCCTCGTGTAGTGACTGCGTCCCGCGGACACGCACCGGACCTTTCTCGTTTCTTGCATAGTGTCAGTTGATTTACATGATAGTGTTTAACTTTTTAGTCAACGGACAAGGTTCAATCAGAGAAGCAACCTTATAGTTTCGGCTGCTGTTCAATTCATTCACAGCACCTTCGCATTCGGCTTTCTTCCGCTCGTCTCCTCCCTTGGGGGGAATACTGACAACACTCAAAAACAAAAAGGAAAAGTGAACCCCACCCGGATTGAACGGATGACCTTGAGGAAACACAAATCAGCTGGAATCTCACGCTCTACCACTGAGCTAGGGGTCCCTACATACATGTTCTTGAATTGAACTACAGGACAAAAAATTCACTGCCTGCATGATTACTATAGAGCGGTGTGCTATCTCCGACCGCCCGTTTACCCCCATTACTATGACTCCACTCGGACCTACGACCCTCTTATTTATAAAATATGGGATATAAACCGGTCTTGTAAGAAATTCTTGACCAATCAAACTTGTTTTTTATCTTAGTTGACGCTCGTTTTCCAATCGCCGCCAGAGTGGATTGGCGGCCCGTTGTTCATTCGAAGATTGATGATCGACAAGCCATACGTTACCAGCTAAACCATATTAATGCTACAACAGGTCGTCATCTTACTCATCGGAGCTTGATCAAGCCTCCATACATAAATCTCTGTTGTTATTACGCAAAAAAGGGTCATACACGAGGGTGGCGGCTGAAACTAATCAATCCTGTTGAATCCATGTACTGAAAATACGAAAGCGCCGCTTTCTCATGTCCTCGTGGCCTGTGGTCTGTGCGAAGCGGAGGCCGTGGTTTATTGCATTAACAAACCCTTACAAATATGGCAAATGTTTCGGATTGTCCACCTACGCCCGAGGTTGCGGGTTGGTGCCGGGGACGAACACATGCAAATACTTCACTCACCACCAACAGAGGTGTCCTCCTAGGTAATGATTCCAACGATCCTCTAAAAGTGCTCCCTCTAACCTTCGACAGGTCATGTACTTTGTAAAGAATTAATATACTTGTGAAGTTTCAGCGCTGCGAGGGCTCAAGTGCGGCTGTTCCAATAGGTGATCTTCCTGATTAATATTAGAATGACTCGGCGCTGTTTTCCCGATGCGTGAAAGAAGCATGATACACGAGTAAGCCTCAGCCATAACAGGTGTACGAGGAGATCCGCACTCCTTTCATGCTATATCGGACGTCTAAAACATGCGCTCGCATTCTAGAAAAATGACGGACCTCGTCTAATAATATGACGAACACACACAGATTGACAGGCAATGCTTTCGCTAAATCATTAATGCCTGAACGAAGAACTGGAACTTTAATATAGCACATGTCTAGAAGACCTTTAGAAGCCAAGTCTCAAGAATTCGAGAAGTCCGCTGCTTATTGTGAAAGGGAAGCTTGGTTCCTTTTTCTATAATCATCGTTTGGATCTTCAGTCATGCCAGTCTATTCATTGTAGATAACGATAACCCTTGGTCCGCTATATGTCCCATGAACTCGTCTCTCTCGGCCTTGGGCGCAACCTGGTACCATATTTCTCCAACTGAGACAAGTGGAAGTCTCTCACCATTCCCATCTTTTTCTTTCCAACAGGTGGTGTAGATTGGAATGGAGACACCGTAATTTAATTTGGCCATATCCACTAGGAGTGGCCCGATCAAGCATTCCCAGGGATCGGGATTGTCGATATGCTATGCTTTAGTAGAACACACCTGGCTGGTATGTATGTACAAGCGTTGAGTATGAAGAGTAGCGTAGCACAATCCATTGGATCAAAGATTTTGCCTTATTGAGTTGGTGATGGGGTTGATGTATGTGGCGGCTGATCTGCAAATCTGGTATTCTCAAAGGAACAAGTGTGTATCGAAGCTCCATCCCGTACAAGTCTAGACCGCAGCGACGAGATTCTGTTTTCCATTCAAGCTTCGGAAGCATAGTCCGTCAACTGTGAACTGCACAACAAAGATACCAAAGGTTTCCAGGCGACAAGGCGACACACCGGAAGCAGGTGAGGGTCAGTTGATAGACATCGGGATTCTTTTGAATCGAGGAGTGCGCATGGATCACAAGGCATGGCCGGGATGACGTTATTGAACAGGGTTAACTGCATTTAGTTTTTGCCAATGCCAAGTACTTATCTTAGCCGAATTGACTCGGGGGTGAGCGGGCAATGGGACACCGGAGTGTGGGAACATGCTCAAATGTATCACAACTTCGATCGAGAACAGAAACGGGATTTCGGTGTGGTGTTCGGGGTCTGGGAGGCTCAGCGCTGTGCCTGACGACTAGTTAAGGGCTACAGATGCCAGCAGGGCAGGACGGTGAGAGGGTGGCAACGAGTAAAGAACGAGCCTGACATGGGAAATGTGGCCACATACAAAGGGTGGGCATTATCTGAAGGGCGCCAATGACTGGACAGCGAGGCAGATGAAAGCGAGATAAACCAGACGAGTGATGCGTGTGACAAAGGGGCTCGGAGAGGAAAGGGCAAGACACGTGGCGAGGACCTGATGGGACCGAAAATAGAAAAACTTATGTTGGTGGGGCATGTTTTCGTTACATCCTCACGGTCACTCCGGAGATTTGCCGGGCTGAGCTTGAGGATGCGGGGCTTAGCTGAGCACCGTGGCCGGCAGGCCTGTAGTGCGCCACATTTCCCTTCAGCCCGTGCTAAAACGCTCAACCCGGAACGCACCCCTACTCCAAAGCCAAAATTCAAACTCCTGGACGAATCACACCAGCTCCATCGACGGATCTCCAGCGCGGGGAAATCGTCGATCATCCCATTATTTTGTGGATTCTTCTCACTGGTCACCGCAGGCAGCTATTCATTCCCAAAGTCACCCTTACTCCTCTATAACTTTCCCATCCAGCCCTACCATCCTCAAGACTCGTGTGGGTCTGCTGTTTCCACTACCCCTGCTTCCCTGGTTCCTTTCTCGCACACCCTTCCTCCGCTTCAGACTCTTCTGCCAGCTGCCATGGGTTCGAGCAGCGACGAAGACGACCACTACGGCCCCTTCCGCTTCCCCATGATCCAAGACGAAATTCCCGCGTCGAGCGACGATGGTTCCGGACTGCATTCCCCAGTAGGAGGTATCTTCCCTCGCATGCCGCACGCATTGCAGGGTGGCCGTGAATCTCGTACGTTGTTGTCATCGTATCTGTCTCCGCCTTCTCTTTCAACTGTCTTTGCAATAAAGTCCGGTATCAACATGATTCACAAGCTGCCGTTGCCCAGCAATTTGAGTTCGCACAAGGAGTTGACAAAAGCGGCCACCAACAGATACCGATCCTTGATGGACGACTAGAGCCTCCGAACTCCAGCGCAAGACAAATTCCGTCCTCTCATTTTCGTTGCTTTCAGCATCCTGCTTACGATTTGGGCCCTAGTTTGACAACCCATTATTATTCTTCCTTTGGTTCTCGCGTCCCTGCCACCACGCGTGCAGCGAACACAGTGGATTTCAGGTTTATTTCTCCACAGCTAGAGCAACCGTCGCCTAGTGGACCTTCCCATGGCCCTCCCTACTATCAACAACGGACTGCTCCTGTGAACAGCGCAAGCGGGGGCGCCGATCAACGGTCCAATACTGTGGCCACTCCCGAACGGTCGGAGCCTTCGATGTCAAGCCTAGCTACCAACTCACGGGAAAGTCGAAAGGGGATAAACCCTGTTGTCATAGCTTGTCGTCTCTGGTACGTTTTCTTCATTTGTCTCTTGTTTTCATTAAACCTTTTATCGATAAACTGACGAGCATCGGTACTTCCTTCACCCTATACGTTTCTTTTAGCCGTGCGCGCAAAATTCGATGTGATTCAACAAGACCCGAATGCAACAATTGTCTCCGAAGAAATAACGAGTGCGAGTATGATGCAATGCCTAAACGAAGGGGTCCAGATAAGCGTCCCGGCACGCGCCAAAGGAGATGTAAAAAGAGGGTCCCTGATGATTTGAATTCCCCAAATCCGAAGCGTCGTAAGACAAGCAACACCAGCAACACTAGCATCGCTACCACAGAAACTTTTATTGACACACCACAAATTCAACCTCAGAGAATGACCGATTCTAAGCCTACCTCCCAATCCGTTCGCCATCCCGAACGACTATCGAACCTTCCCATTAGCTCACCCACCCTTCATTTGTCTCCCGGCGCTACCTCATCTTCTGGATCGGAACACCTTGTGAAGGTATGGACATTCACTCATTATTGTCGGCGGTACTGAATCTTGAGTTGGCAGCAAGAAGCATCCCCCACACAACATCGTCCTCTAGAGTACGGATACGAACAGGAACTTTTAACGAGACAGTCATTTTCACGTTCTATTGATCTGAACACGCTAGCGAACGATCCGCAGCGCCTGATCATGTATCCAACCTCACAGATGACCGAAGAGAGACAACAAGGCTGGTGGGAACGTATCTTCGATGTGTGCAGGTGGGTGCGATTTTCCTATTCTGATGCCTCTTTCGTTGACTTGGTCGATAGCGATTCACAACAACTTGTCAACGAGTTCATCTTCTTGTGCGCCAGATCGCTTTTTTGATAATATAAGAAAACTCACATTCTCTAGGAAGGACAATACTACCCACCGGCTGTCCTTCCTCAACGTGGACTTCCTCGCTGCATCGTTACATGATGATGTTGAACGGATTGAAACGCATCCAGCCTTCATCCTGGCGGGACTTGCTCTTGCGCAGCTCTTGAGGTCAAGCAGTGCTGAGCAGGGCCTGATAGGTATGGAGAAGGCTATGAGGTTACGCGACCAGGCCAAGTTGGCCATCGATCAGGCACAACGTGCCGGAGTACTTCACGCAGACCTGGCAAAAGCGCAATATGTGAGTTCAGTAGCAATCGTAAACTCAAGTTAACTGAGCCTGTCGTTAGCTACTGACGGTCTTCGAGACATCTGCATACACTGAATACAACGACTCTCGGGCCACTGCCGCTCTTCATGCTTTGGATGAAACGATAAGGATTTTGTCTCTGACGATGGTTGACATGCACGACAAAGCCGCATCTTCCTATGCTTCCGGTGCTGTTCCTGCAGTGTTTCTGGAAGATGGCCCTTCGATTGCCGGAAAGACTTGCATGTGCATTCCTCAGGAACTTCACGATCCTTCTAAAGATTATGCGACTAGGAGCTGTTCCTTACCATGGTCTTCCAACTGGACAAGTGCCCAAATCCACGATGAAGAGATTCGCCGACTTTGTTGGGCATCCCTCAGTTTGATATGTGATCATACCGCCCAATGTATGGCGCTCGGTCGTGATGTGTCTACCTTTTTCCTGGCTAACCCTGAAAATGTATGTTTATCCGTTCTCTCACACTGATCGTTACACTAACGTCTGACCCAAGATCGTGCTCCTCTTTCCTGGAGAAGCTTTGTATCGACTTCCCGAATATAAGCACCCGGACGATCCGCTACTAGTAAAGGAGTCCGTTTGGGCCCTTTATTGCCGCTGCATGTTACTTTGGAGTTTCTGTGTGTCCGTGAAGGAGAATCAAATCACTGTTCATGATAAGATTGACGCCTTCACGCAATCTATTGGCGAGGCCCAACTCATAGAGGATGCTCTCAACGTCCATCATTGCAATATTGACACAACACTGCTTTACCTCACTCGAGACTATTTATTCAAGTACGTTTGTCTCTCGGAGATAATGTTTCCATTGGTTTGATTCATGGCATATTAGCATCCGGCTGCTTGTTGCAAACGAAGTTCGGATAGCGTATGTACTGATTCATTGACTTGCATAGCCAGATAATAACGCCCCTCCAGTCTCACAGGGCCTCTTCGATCAGGGCGCCCCGGGATGTTGTTCAACACAAAACATGTCCAAGATTGGGGTAGGCCAGATGTCCTTTTCTGCAGGTGACGTCGCTTATTTGACCGTGTAGTTCGCTCCCAACAAGGGGTGATTCACAAGGCGAAGGGTTCGATTCAACACTTAAATTCCGCGGAAAACAGTGAATTCATTCGACAACCCTTCATAGTCGCCTGGTTTGTGAATCAACTTAATGTGTAAGTTAGCCTGTTTCATCTGGATCCACGTTGACGTTAAACTACCAGAGCCGTCCTTCTTTGGCCGTATGAACAATCCACGGTTGGCCTCCTGGAGCTTGCCAAAGACATACTTTTCATTGTCGAAGCCCTCAATATCCTATGGATATGTCCCGGTATGTGGAAATCATGTCACACGATACAACTTCAAAGGACACTTATATATTTCATAGAAAACGACAGTAAAACGAACGGGTTTCGTACCGAGTTGATGCACGCCTGCCACAGTCGTGGTATCGCTCCTCCGCTATCAAGTTCTTATATGCCGTCGAATACCCGAGGGAGCATGTACTGATTTCGGACTTCTGTATTTTCCTTCTTACTCTAACTACCTCTCATTAATGGTCAGTTGTGCGTTGTCAAGTGGTTGTACTATACCTTACATTAGTTGTATGTTTTGTCAGCTGACGATGATCATGATTTTTGATGATCAATCGCGCACGTAGGTTACGCAATTTGAAAATGATAAAAGTGCCGAGTGCCATTCATGAAATTCGGAGTAATAATTGAGTAGCGATTTTATATCGACCTTGCGATCGCTTTCAGAAGATCTCATCTTGAGGCCAACGAAGATATTGTTTATAGCTATTGGTACCAACGGGTTCGCTTTTCGGTGTTTTTCTCATCCTGCTGATGGGCTTTCTGTATAGATTGTCGTATACCCACATACTTGGTAAACCACTCCGATTCCTGGCGTGGACAGGGTCATTCATAGACTGTAGTGAGGCATGGCAGAGGAGAACCCGGACGCTTAAAGAATTAACCGTTAATCGATGACGGTCTCATGATCATGATAACACATCATCCCTTCTATGTAGGCACGATTTTCTCTCATGGCCATTTCATGATTTGGGTCAGTCGTCGCTGTTCCGTATAAATATAATTTGCAGCATATGCATGGTAGCCCTGATCCGTTGGGATATAAACGGTTTTCTCGTGGCATCCATAATAGGGATGGCAATGAGGAGTCACTTGATCCACGCCTCGATACTTGTGCCGATCTCCAATGATTTGATTTCCGTTGAGGTAAGTCCTATTAACCACCGCGGTATAAGGGCATAATCATTCCTTTTCCTCTTTGAGTGATTATATGGAGCGCTTATCAGGATGTCGCAATAACATTACGTAGATTACGGTCATTAAAGGTTCGGCGTAAAACTCGTTGCACAGGCTTCCCAGGGCGCGAAGCAGTTGGTACATGGTCGCAGCAGGAATGAGTTGGAATACCTACTCCCATCGTATATCACATTGTACTCCATTGTATGTGCTGGGCTGAATTCATGACCGATCTCAAATATGGCTCAGCAGGTTGTAACTTATCGAGGCAACTTAAATTTCAAGCTGTCTGTCAGCTTAGATTCATTTTAGGAGCAACTCGAGGTAAATTCTTATTCGGGTAGCGGCAGAATCAAATTGGCCTGTTTCGGTGTGATATGAAAGGTGTGCGACTGATATGACGGGATTCTCCATTTCATATACGTATTTCGTTTCCTCAGCAAGTTGGCTGACAAGAACTCACTGTGTCGAGCTTACGATCCCATCTGCTTTGGTAGGATACTTGCCTAGATTCTAAACCATCGTCGCGGTTCAAAATCGATTGGTAATTGTGCGGTGGCAAAAGAATGCTTGGCTGAGACTCGCGCTAATTTCCTCGTTGCCACTCATTGTGTTGTCCATCCAGACGATGCACTCCACCTTCGGCCCGAAGCCGCTATTTCGAGGATTGAAGCAGATTGCTTGCGATTCTCTGTTTACACTCTTTCCCAAAGGGTAATTTGAAATCAACATCCTTATACAGATGTGTTACTACATTTCTGTTACAATGTATGGTCACCAATGTGTGACTGCGTCTTTTACTCCCACGACCATGCTCCATTTTCCGTCGGCGACAAACGTAGCTCCGAAACGTGTGGATAACCTAAATGCGACGCAAAAAAAAATGGGTTCTAATCCGATCCTCATGAAGATTGAGGAGGAATTGCATGATGTGCGGAGAGTCCAGACACATGGGCAAGAAGAGGATCTTCGGCTTGCATTAGATATGGTCATTAACAGAGTTACAGAGCTGGTGTGGCAATCGTGCATCTACAGCGGAAAGATCTCTCATGTTCCAATAGACCTCTACCTTGTCAGATGCATACAAGTCTCAAGCTGATCTTGAAGTCCAGCTCAATGTCGCCAAATCCAACCTCGCGCTTGTAATCGCCAACAACGAGATGTTAGAAGAAGCATTACGTCGTGATAGCTCTGGCAGCTCCAAGGGACTCGGGTGGCAAAGACGGAGCGGACATGCCTCCAAAGAGCGACAGAGCCTTGAGGAATGGCAACACGCAATTGATTTTTCGGGCGGAAATGAAGGATTGTCCACTACTTCGCCCCTAGCCCCGAACCCACTGGGTCCAGCATCAACGACCTCGAGCCAGGGGCAGGATAACGGCCGATTCTTCAGGTTCAGGTTTTCGTCTTCTTCCGCCTCTTCCCGGCCCGCTAGTCGACCTTCGACACCCTCTGCCGTCTCTACATCTTCTCCCCAAATTCCTCAGCGCGATCAATCGCCAAATTTGCCATCTCCAACGCCTCTATCGAGTACGAAAGAGCTAGAAGACCTAAACGTTGAACTTGAGAAGGAGCGATCCGCGCGTAAATCAGCAGAAAAAGAAAAAGCCAACCTGGAGGCCGAATTGGAATCCTTGTCTCAGGCATTGTTCGAAGAAGTACGTCGTCTATTGGTATAAACCTCTATTGTCAGAATTCATTATACTCCACTAGGCGAATAAGATGGTTGCAATCGAACGTATCAAACTTGCTGAAACGGAAGAAGAATTGAAGGAATTACGAATGGAAAAAGACGCTCTCAAAAAGGCGCTCCGACTTATTGAAGGGGAAAACAGCTCCCTGCGCCAGACAAACGCACTTACGCCAGCATCGCTGCCCGACCTACATGCGAGTGATACGCCCGCCACACTGGGTCGGCCTCGTTCGTCGTCCGAGGTGGCGATCAAGTCACGTCCTAGCTCAATACTTGAAACTGATATTCCCCTCCTGGTCTCTCCTCCAGAAACCTCTCCTTCCCCAGATCCCTCGAGATCTCCTCCAAATCATTCGGCCTCCCCTACCCTTTCTCGGTCGCTTAGCCTGGATGATTCACAGTCAACGCCCAGGATACTCCGCGTACCACTTAGTTCTTTCCCATCTGAATTAGACCAAGCTTCCCCATGGGCTGATACTGACTCTTCCTCTACTCGAGTTTTATGAAACAATCTACATCTCCCCAGATCGAAACAGAGCCATTCTTTTCGGTTTTGGGTGTTACGACGCAGTAATCGTGATCCCTCATTGGACTTTGCATCATTCTTCCTTGTTATCTCAGTTCCTGATTTTAAGCACCAGCTGTTTTCATACATCGGATTATCAACTAATGGATTTATCAAGTCGGCGATTAGCTGTGCGTGGTTTCACTGATGACAAGCATCTCTGTTAGTATATCGGTTAGTACACGCGCCTGTCACGCGCGAAAGCGGGGTTCGACTCCCCGACAGAGAGTCCTTTTTTATTGACATTTCTTCCAGTTTCGGTCTTGAGGAAAACGTTTGACACTGGCTTGCTCCATGCCTCAATTCTAGGGATATTCATCATTGCTAATGTTGATACTAATGTGAACTTGCATGTGCAGACAACACGTTATTTCAGGATGGTGTACCCATACTCAAACTAGTGTAACATGTGGAAATACACCCAAAATTTTGTTTTTACACGTGGCTGTTCATTCTCTGTCACGAAGTGTCTGCGCTTAGCTTGAATCCCACCATAGCAGAAACTCTATCAACAATGACGTTCACCATGGACGGGGCTTCTAGTAGGTCAAT
The DNA here is from genome assembly GCA_029719445.1 of Agaricus blazei. Lineage (NCBI taxonomy): Eukaryota > Fungi > Basidiomycota > Agaricomycetes > Agaricales > Agaricaceae > Agaricus > Agaricus blazei. The sequence continues at coordinate 47,246 of SSNC01000008.1, read as the reverse complement.
AAAGGGCTCGGCTGCTCGCGGTCCCTGCCAGAATATCTCACACCAACCCTGGGTCGTTCTCTGTGAATTAATAAGTGTGGAAAAGTGGTTGAATTGCGTAGTTCTTATGACTGAAGGGCCTTACGGTATCCTCTTTTCTCGATTAAGCAATTAAAGTGGTCCTGATTGCGTTGTTCCAGCAATTGTTGCCCAGCTTCACACCATCGAGTCTATCCTGAGTTTCCGCCTATAGTCTCGACTATGCTGAGATCAAATCGTACTGTGGCGCAGAAAAATCTCACCATTCGGGTTAAGGGTCTTTTTGTTATCAAATTGCCCCGCAGCCCAAAACATCCTCTCATTATTCTTGACAGGATGTACATATTCAAGAAGCAGGATTCCTAAGATGAATTAATTACGACTTGGTAATTTCTGCACCAAGCCTGCAGAGTGTATTTCGAGGTTATGCGCTGCGTGCCTCAATGGCTTACATGAAAATGAATGACTGTAAATCAAAAACGTTCTATATTATTATTATAGGTTGATATTATTGTCATTCAGAAATATGCCGTCCTCAGGAGCTAAGAAAATGCTTGCACTCGTCCAATTCCTCCAATTTTTTCGTGGATGGCATGCAGCAACGTGCGTAAATAAGAATTGGACGAATTGGCAAGCCTCGAATTTAGCCTCCTGTAACACATCCCAGATGAAATTGTTTGTTTCCTACCCTGGCTCTGCTCGCTGGTACAGTGCTTCCCGTCCATTGTATTTACTCAGTCTGACTGATGCTCGCTTTGAATAGGGTCTTGGAGGCTAGGCTCACTTGTGCATTGCGGCTGCGGTATGTACTGCGCAGCATCCTGGTGCGTCGCTTTCTACGTAGTGTTCTCTCGGTCGTGATTGCACAGCATCATATCTAAGATCTTTCGGATTAAGAACCTTCTATGTACAATGTGGTTTTTCATATGGGAAAGGGCAAACGTACACGTGGATTTATGTTCAATGGTCTCCTCCGGTGTCTTCAGTCTCTGTGTAGGCTGCCGAAGTCTTGGGACGGATTGCGCTAAAGGGAGCCAATCGGGTTTGGCGATGTTACGTTAGCGGTTTGTCCGCGTTCTGTGGCTCCGTTCTCCTGACTGTGACTGTAATATGTATAACTCGTCAAGCCTATCGAAGGATCTTTCATTGCGTGTTACAAGAGCAGTATGTAATTGAGATTGAGGAACATACTATGAGAATAAATGAACTCTAGACACGCTCTGCTGCGAATGTTGGCAAGTTCACTTTCGTGGCACATTGTCACAACTCTTGCTACTTGCGTCCGGCAAAACATCCTCATGTTCCGCACGATGATGCACCAGTCCTCCGTTCCCTGATCCCTTACCTCAAAGCTGATTCCCGGTCCGTTCGCCTTTCTAGCAATGAGCAAGGGTGCATTGCCGTTTCCTTGGTATAGAAGCGAATACAAATGACGTAGTCAGTATCTCCACTCTGACGCCCCAGATCTAGGGCCAATGAACGATAATTTGACAAAATACAGTTGAGTCCCGTCAACGGTTGTGTTCATAAAAAGGCTAGGAAAGCGTCGTGAGCAGCGAATTTGAGACGAAACGCGTTCATACGCACGCTCACAATCTCCAAAGCATTGCTGGTGAGGTTGCTGACGCGCAACAATATGAAAGGGCCGGATAGCTGTATCTTGATTATCGCGAGTGCCCGAATCAATTCGATAGTATCGTTGGAACCAAGTAAACCAGCAGCGCTGCTGTTGTAAATCTTCTACCGCTTCTGTTTGATGCTGCATTGGCTCATATTCAGTAGAATCAGTGATCCCGAGACGACAACTTGGAGGAGTACTTCGCTTCAATTTGCCAAGTTTTGCGGGTTCGCTGCGAGACTTGTCCCGATGGGGAGGTTTAATGTCCTAGAAGCATAAAGCCTGCAGAAACCTACAGATGCAGGGTCTCGGATTGCATAAGACGGAAATAATTCCCCAAACGCAGCAAAGCGTGTAGTAAGCCCATGAAACAGAGATTTAGAGGTGATGTCCATTGATGGAGCTTCTGCGTATACAATCCATTGGATCATTGTACAACTGGCATCGTGACTCTTCATCCGTCCTTTGACAATGCTCATCACGAGGTCCAGAAAGTGAAATATTCATTCACGTAACAACCCGATTGGGTGATGTCTTCATCACGATCCATGCTGTCAACGAAGAGTTAAAGCAGGGTTGCATAACCTCATCATGGAAGTTATCGAACAGCCTACATCGTTCAAGGTCAGGCCCCGACCGGTTTGCGGCATAATTCCAGAGTCCATCGTCGGGGCTATGGTGGTTGGCTAATAGTACAATAAGCGGCATCCTCTGTCAGGCTCAATATGTTGAATGCACGCAAAATATGGCATCAGGCCTAGATGTATGGGCAGGTGTTCATCACGCGAAGAACAACGTGACTGCAACGGCGTGACCCGCGAGTCACGCCGCACTGCGTCATGGCCTCCGACAAGCAAGAGTCGAAAACAGCATGGATTCCGATTTCCATCGTAAGTGTGTTTTGCCGCAGACAGTGCAGACAGTCACCCCGTTTGCAGGCGATAGGGACGTCCTTGGCCGTTGGCATTCCCCTGCTCATGTTCCGCAAAGCCAAGGCCGCCGCGCTGAGACTGGCTTTGGAAAACCCGTCGACTGCTCCTCCGCGCCGCGTCCTGCCCGGGTCGTCCTCCACAGCCCGGCCCCGTCATTATACTCGTCCGTCCGCCTCACCCGCCATCAAGTCTTCTTCGTCGGACTGGGACTCTTCTCCCTCTCTCCTCACTGCCATGTCGAAAGCGACAGCCTCCGACGCTGTCCTCGCGGGAAAAGCCTTTCTCATCGCAACGGCCCTTGTTGGCGTAGGCGCCTTTTCTCTCGTGGTCACCGTCCAACACCTCACGGACACATACACCGTGCCCGACTTTGCTCGTCGAATGCGTTACCTTGCAGACAAATACCTCTCTGGCGTCAAAGATAGGATATATCGTGGCCCTCAAAATGATGAGGAACGAAAAGCCTCTCTCGAAGTTGTTCCCTTTGGCTCTCTGAATGAAGAAGAGTGGTCCTGGGAGGAGGCTGAGAAAAGGATGAAAAGAGCATATGACGAAGGCGGATTCATGTTATGGTCAAAAGTGGCGCTACGGGAGGTCGAGGCTGAAGCACGCATAGAGCGTGCCAAGCGACGGCGACAGAACGTCATAGAGGAGAGCGCTCGTTCCAAAGAGACATGACCCAATTTATACATTCTATTACAGAGGTTTGTCCTCATCTGCATCATGCATTGGGAACTTTTCACGGCCTCGAAGACAGTAATAGTCATATTTTGCTCGAAACCTTCATCGTCTGCCGGTCAAACATACACCGGCGACCTATATTGCTCAAACTCAACCTCTATTATAAAGTACTCGAACGCTCTTGGGTTGGCCCAGAGAGGATGATCTAGATTAGTTAGTCGAGCAAATAAGATCCTCTTAATCCACGATCTATGTCCTCCTTTGGACCATCATCAATCGGGAACCTTGACTACTCTCAACATGTAAATCTTATGTATTGTTTGACCGTCTAACGTTTGGATGGTTTTTCGTGGTCAGCCATGCGTACAGGATGATGAGGGACAAAAATGATTTACAGCACAGCACCACTATGTGGCAGAATATACTTGCTTTTAGGTCCTCACAGTCCGGTTCAAGGAAAAGGGCCATCTACATTGGACTTATCATTTCCTTGCTGTCAATATATTAATCACGAATCTGTAACATTTGTGCTACACAATATTCTTCAGATGAGAGTGAGAGATCCTGAGATAAAAACTTTTCTTGCGTTAATGGGGTCTTTGAGCGAACAAGATTACTTCATAGCGCCCAAGCCCAACTTCGAGTGTTTGATAACCGCGACCAAAGGTGCTTCCAACCCTCCTGACAACCCAATTCTTTCACCTTCAGCCCATCCCATCGACGCGAGCATCTTGAATCCAAGATTACTCTGGCCAATCTTTGGCGCGCTCTAATAATTTCCGATTTCAAGTCAAAAAACAGTACACGAACCAAGAGAAAAAAAAATAAACGTACTCCACCAACTTCATCCCCTCTCTGTGCTTCGGAGGGTTACTCCTCTTTCCCTTGAATCCTCCCCCAAATTCAAAAGCATCCTCTCTGGCTCTGGAGGACCCGAATTTTCTCATGATAGAGGCAATCTTTCTCTCATTCACCGCTTGACCCGTCTTTGTCGTCTTGGTCAATATCGTGTACCGACTATCTCCCGTCCCTGTACTAACGCTCTTCAGCCCAAACGCAAGGGCGACCTCGTGTATATTCTTCCTCGTCCACTTATTCGCCGGAGGCAACGACATATTTTCCGGTCCATCCAAATTATCCACAAACCGTCTGATCTGTTGAACGAGAGTCGTGAAATCGATGACCCTGTTCGGGCCTAAGTTGATCGTATCTGGATCCAGCCTAGACGCTGTGAGCATGGTCTTACGACCTTTTTGTCCACCCTTCTTCTTGCTCAAGGGGTCCATGCTAGTAATAAGCTTCTGACGTTCGCGTTCACGCTTACGCTCAGCTTTCGCTTGACGATCCCGCTCCCAGGCGTCTCGCAACTCTTCAGGAATATCTTGCCACTGGTCTCTACGTTTCCCTGCACCACAGGCTTAGAGAGAGATAGATCAAGAGAAGTGGAAGGCATGACGTACTGGCTGGCTGAACAACAGCAAAGTCGCCGTTCGAAACCGCATTGAATGACTTCTTCCTTTCTTTACGCGAGTGGGCCTGAAGAATGTCGGCATTTTCTTCCAGGATTTCCTAAAAATAAAATTCATGAGGAGCGTGAACACATGAGCATCACACAAATGACGTTACATCAATACGCGCGATAAGTGAGTCATCGTCGTCCTCTGCCCACCTCAGGTTCTGGTCCCGTAAATCATCGTCATCGTCGGCTTCATCGTTATCACCCGAATGGTCTGTTGCCTTGTAACTTTTTGACTTCGCTCTCAATCGATCCAGTCTCGTTTGGAAACTTGACTTTGGGGTGAGATCAATGTCATCGTCGGATTTATCGTCATCTTCTGCTTCATCAGAGTCACCAATCATCAAACGTTCCTCTAAATCAAAGGTGCCTTCGATATCATCATCGTCGCTACTCCCCTCTGCCCCGCCACTGACTCCTTCTTCATCCTCCGCTTCAATCCGTTCTTCGATATGCAAGTCCTCCATCGTCACATGCACACCCGCATTTCGTCCCATTAAGCCACTGACAAAATTCTTCATCGCAGAAATATCCATCTCTGAATCAATCAACATCCCATGATTTGCCTCAACGTTGTCGTCTTCGGGTACAGCTCTCTCCTTTCCTTTCGCTTTCTCACTCTTCGCGAGCCCAACGCCCTCAATTGGAATCCTACTACTGCTGTCTTTCTGGCGACCACTCTCATCTTCATCCTCCGTACCCCACTCCACATCCGAGTCTCCCCGTCTTCGGTGCTCCCATTTCGAATCTTTACCGTCTCCGAACAAAACGTCTTCATCGTCATACAATCTAGCATCATTCACCATCGCTCCGAACACAGCTAAGCTCCCTCTTCGTCCATTCTTACGAGCTCTTCTGCGTTTCTCCCGCTTGATCTCCCAGGCCTTTTGGCGTCTAGTCATTCGTGGCGTCATTAAACTAGGAAGTTGACGTCCGACACCGTTAATACTTGACCCGTTTCGGGATGATGGAAAGTCGGCTTTAAAGTTACGGACGGATGGGACAGTTGGCGGTGTTGCAGGGTTAGCCTCTAATTTTGATGACGATGGTAAGTCAGGCACGAAGGGTGATTCGGTTTCGGTTACGGTTATTGCTTGTGGGGGTGGTGGAGCGGAGTCATCTCTTAGGGAGTTTGATGCGAGAGATAATGTCGCTGATGGGGTATAGGGAACGAATAACGGGGTTTCAGCAGCATTATATGCCGTCGGAATAGAGGGCTTTTCCTGCATTCTTGATGGTGCACGCGAGCTTATCTTAGGATGGGGAGCCACGTAAACAATGATCTCTTCATCTTCATCTTCAGCAGGGAATTCCGGTTCTCGAATGTCGAGTGAAGGCGACACAGGCGCTGGCTGAGTATCGACAATGAACAGCGGATGCCCCGCTGCTGACTCATAGGATGCAGTATAAGTGACAGACGACGGTGGTTGAGGCCGGATGCCTGAATTTTCATTTTCAAGCAGATGCCGAGAAATTTCCACCTCGTTGTCCGCTGTGCCGTTTAGGTGAATGGAACTCTGGCTTTTATCGGGGGGATCAAATAACCGGCCCATATCGTTGAAGTCAACTTCCTCAATCTCTTCTTCCTCTGATTCTGAAGATGAGGAATCAGACTTATCAAAGTGATCAGAGGTGCCTGAGAATATTCGTGCGATGCGGTCCGCGGTAGGTACATGAGAAGCTTCATCAACACCTGGCAGGTCTCAACAAAAGCGGGTACGGTATGGGTGATTCTGGAACATACCAACTTCTTCCGCGATAGGGCGCAAGATGTCTTCTTCCTTCTGAAACAAAAACGGATTTTTTTCTGCCCGGACAAAGTTGATCGGCTTCAGGAGGGGCCTCGCCTCGTGTAGAAGGTTCGATAAAGTTGACATTTTTGGACCGGGTTTTGTGGTTGTGTATTCTGCTGAAGCGCCCAGACCTCGACCACGCCGTGGAGAGTAACCATTCCCTTCGCCTCGTCTATGTCCATTTCCTCTCCCGCGAGAAGGTGCAATGTCAGGTTGACGACGGGTATTGTAATCCCCTTGACCGCGACCGCGACCGTTTCCCCGGAAATTACTGCCAAAACCACGATAGTTGGGGTTGAAGCCTCGACCGCGCCCCCTACCTCTCGAATTGTTATATCCGTTATCGGTGTATGATGGTGGTGGTGGGTTAGAGGCTAAAATGCATCTTTCAGCCTTAACAAACCCATGGCATAATTTCGACGAAGGGCACATACAATCAGCATACATTTTTAGGGTAAAATCTAGTTCGTCCTGTAGAAACGAAGAACCAAACGTCCCTCGTCCTTGATGCGTTTGTGGTCCTCCCCTGGAGCCATACCCGCCTCCGCTGGGGCCACCGCGACCTCGAAAAGGTGATGGGCTATTTGAGTGGTCTCCTCCGCCGCGATTCGCTTTTGACCTTTTACTTTTGGATTTACCCATGAGGGGTGGAAAGGTAAGGAACGGATTGAAAGGATAGAAGAGGAATGAATTTAAAGCAGCTGGAGTTATCGCGGAGTCACGTCATGACCTGTGATGTGATTGTCTAAATCCTGGGAAACAAACATCGTCCATCGCAATACCGATTTCGACTTCACACTTTACCGAAAGCACTTTATTTATATTTCCTTCTAGAATCAGTGGTCCCAGATATCAGATATAATCGAAGGACTTTTGTCAAACGATTTAGCAACGCTCAAAGGATCTTTGATCAACCAAACGGCCCGGGCATTTCGGCACCGCTTTCCAGTTTACGTCATTGTGAGTCCGAACCTGCCAGATGCTTCCCCACCTCTTAACTTCAAAATAGATACTCTCCCACAAGTAATGATAAAAAGCGTATAAATTTATCTAGCCTATATCATATGTCACAATTCCACTGGATACCCAAATATTTAACGAAATTCATCAATAAGAAATGTTGACGACCTTGTGGTCAAATTCGTCCCATCGGTTCGTGACTAAGTCCACAACAAAATGTGCAACATCTCGGCGTGAGATCGTATATCCACCTATTTCCTCAGTAGAAGCCCTGTAAGGCGCCTTGCCCTTTCTTCCGCCTTCTTCATACTTCTCTGCTTGGCATTTCCCATCTGTGAACATCGAAGGTCTTAACACAATCACACTCTTCAAAGTCCCCTCCGCAGGTAATCCTTCCGTGGATTTCCAGTCGGACGGTAATATGTTTGGGGAGGGTTCTCCATCTTTAGCGGTATTCCATGCCCAGCCTTCAGCAACGTGGTTGATTATTCGTTCCATGGCGAGTTTGTCTGCGTGCGGTCCGGAGAGAACATAGTTGTACAAAGGTTTAAGTGCAAGTGGAAGGTGAGAATGCGACTCGGGTGTGATACCTATCGATGAGATAGCAAGAATTCTAGGTGCAGGGTAATTTTGGGGAAGGGTACAGAGGACATTGAGAATAGCGACTGTGCAGATATTGGGGTTGTCCAGAACGGCTCCTTTCAGAAGCGTCATCGATGGTCTTCCACCTGATTAGGCATAACATTATAAGTTGAGGGTACACGTAATCAGATCTTGCAAGCCTACCAGGAGTGAAGAGTAGATAATCGACTGGTTTGGAATCCTTAGTTGCTTCAGACCAAGTCCGAGTGACGTCGTTCTTCACCAGTGCATCGCCTTTTACAATGCGTGCCTTTCCGTTCGACAAGAAGGGCTGCATATCGGCATCGTTATCGAAGATGGATGGGTTGCGTAAAAGATAAGTGACTGTCGCTCCCATGTCTGTACCAGAAGAGTTTCATTAAGCCATGACGCCCATACAATTGGATCTGAAACTTACTTAAAAGTTTAAGAGTTGCGTGGTAGCCAATATTACGAGAGGCCCGATAGCAAGGATATTGAGAGAAGTAGTAGTACTCGACATGTGAGAGGCAGTAGTGGTGTCCAGTAATGAAGGAAACCATGCATTGCTTATATGTCGACTAAGGCCTCCGATGATGACGAGTATTAGTTGAGCGCAGCCATCTCTCACTGTAGCAGCCAAAAGTCCATCATCTGTACTGCGCAGTTAAACGGTTATTAACAGACGTATCATATATGACAGGCACACGTGCGTACGTTTGTGGTCTGCACCGATGATGCATACCCCTGAACTGATGCGGCATTTTCTTGGCACCGCTGCAGTCGACTACGCATTCCAGTCATTACGTATCCTGACTCGATCTTAGGCTACTTTCATTAGGGGAGAACACTCGACGATAGTCAATTTTACATGTGCTCACGATTTCTGTGCAACAAACTTTAAATGTTTAACTAGTATTAGCTGGGCATCGATCTTGTCGTTTCCCCCGTGATAGTCGCACGCCTAAACTCAATCATAACTCTGATACAGCCTTGCTACGTATCATCGTTGACTTGACATGCACAGCTGACCCCTTTTGCGCCGAAGCCGGATAAGAATCACTAGGTGTAAGCATAGCCTCCAAAAAAAGAGGAAAAAACGAAATACAGAATGTTTTACATAAGCCGGTGTTATCAAGACATATCAGGATCCTTGGCCCCCCTACTCGTCTTAGCCTTCTCATAGCACTCCAAAGTAATAGAAGCCATAAATCCAGGTAAACACTGTTGATTCTCAATCCAGTAATGCATCATACTCGGTAGATCTTGCGGTCCACCCTCGCCCTGAGCAACCAATTGCATTTTAACATTATTTCCGCCGATCCCGCTGCCTTTGCCATTATTAGATGTAGGCTGGAAAACAAAAGATGCGTCGAGGTCGAATATAGATGTGAGTTTGACTTGACCGTTAGGGTAGAATGCGAGCTTGACACCAAGGATAGACGTAATGGCATCTCTGAATTCCGCAGATTTGGATGTAAAGACCTGTTGAAGTCGTAGGAGACGTTTCTCTTTTTGAGCGAGAGTTTGTTCGAGATTAGTGAGAGAAGATTGCAAAAGGTCGTACGAAGCACGCGGAACGAGCTCTTCGATGATATTGGATGGGGATTCACGGGTTGTTGAAACGTCGGCGGAAGCAAGGGATGACTCGAGATCATGGAGACGTTTGAGTAATGCAGAGTTTTCTTCTTTCAGCTTATCCATAGTGGCTTGGCGAAGGTCGAACCACTGCTGCTCTGGATTATTTGCGAGCTGAAGAACACGTTTGCCTGGCGGTACATGTCGTCCACCAGCAACTTCTCCACTCAACTCGAACAGCTCTTGCTCGAGCTTATCGACAGTTTTAAGATGTTGAGTATTCTCTCGCCTGCATTCTTCCAATTCTGATCGTAGTTGAGCGAGTTGATTGAGAGTTTCAGGAGGGGGTTTCGAAGGAAAAGGAGGAGCGGCATCGGCGGAGCTGAGGGTAGACTTGTATTCGGATAATAAAGACTCGAGCTCTTTTATCCGCGTGAAGGTTTTTTCATCCATAGTCGTGTCTTCTTTCTGTGCGTCTTCAGACTCGTAGCTTTTAACCAGGGCCTGCAAGAATTCGACCTCACGTTCCGCCAACCGTGTTCGCGTATCAGCTTTTGTCGTCGTGCTCCGAAGCTCTTGGACAGTTTGTTTGAGTTGCTCGATTTCTGTGGTAGAAGCTGAAAGGAGATCATTGAGAGATGTATTCGCGGATTCGAGTGTGCGTAGGGATGCGAGAGTTGAACCGTGTTCTTCGAGGAGGGACGCGTGTTGAAGACGAAGTTGAGCGACGGTTTGAGTTTGTGAGATAGTAGGTGTGGCATTCTTTGAAGGTGTTGACGGCAATGATGAGGGAATTGGGGTATGATTTGAAGCCCTGATAAGCACAGTTACAGCTAAGAAGTAGATAAAGGAAGGACGAAACAGACCATTGCGCCCGCTCGGCACGAGATGCCTCAAGCTCAGCTTCCAATTGAGCAACCTTGTCTCGAAGAGATTCCGTATGCTGCATTTTGTGCTCAAGACTCCGGTTCTGCTCGCGTAAAACTTCTACACTTGTCTGACGATCCCGAAGTATAGCAACTTCGGAAGTGAGTTTCGCGTTTGTAGCCTCTAATATTCTATGATAATCGGCTTGCTTCTTCAGCGCTTCTCTAATAACTCCCATGTCGCTCTCTTCAGTTGTTCTCTGCATCCAAGCGTCCTTCGCTGCTTGTAGCTCGTCTAATTGGTCTTGAAGCAAATTGATCGTGTGCAGACGAGAGGCAGCTAGATCCTGGGCGGACTCTAATCCTGCAGTAAGCCGGTCTACTTGTGATGAAAAGGATGCATTCAGGGCCCGAAGCTGAGAAATTTCCTGAGCGGAGGAGAGAGTACGGTGGGAATGAGCGTTCTGCAGATCTGTGTGTTCCTCTTGGAGAGTATCAAGCTGTGCTCTGAGAGACTTGAGCTCAGCGTCGGCTCGTTTCTGTCCATGGTAGTCAGAAAACGTAATCGAAATACAATTCAAACCCAACCTTTTCGGCGATTCGTTCTTCCTGTTCGCGTTCGCGAGCTTCACGTTCCTCTCTTTCCTTGTCAGCATAATGCCGTCTGTCCCGTTCTAATCGTTCTATCTGAGTCTCCTTCTCTCGCAGTTTGGTCTCGATGTCGACACGCGATGTCTGAGCTTGGTGTAATTGACGTTCGAGGGAGGCATGAGATACAGTATTAGTAAACAACTGCGTGCGTTGGCGACGTTTCGTGGCAGAGAACTGTGGATCTAAGCCATGTTCCTTTCAGGTCAGCGGTTATGGACTGTGCCTCCGCGTTCAGCTTACCGCGCTCGAGCTCGGCCGCTAATGAATCCCGTTTGACGGCAGTTGTGGGAGCCCGCGGTGTGGTGGTTGATGCGAGATTAGACGAGGACACCGAAGCTATTGGGCGCAATGTCCGACGTTTTTTGGTCGCGTTGTCGTCGCTATTCATGACGGTGTCTAAATGATAGAGAGAAACCAAACAGGCAACAACAAACACTGGCTTCGACCCTCACCAACAACTCATTACGGCGTTCTAAATGGCGGCTCCTTATCATTTGACTGGTAACGCGGCAAGCTCTACTTGGAAATCCCTCCCACTTGTTATGATTTCATCCGCAACAAAACCACAGGAAATTCGGCACCCGCCCCCTCAAAAATATGCACTTTCTGTCTTTCTTGTGATATGCGCTCATTAAAGTGCAACAAGTTCATCATTCTACGCTCCCAGAAACCGCAACAGTCTTCCAAAGGCTGAGATTTCTGGTACCTGACTTGAACATTCCTGTTGGGACCCATTTTCCAGTGCTGATCTGGGAAGTCGCATAAACAGGCGAGGCCGATAATGCCACTGCAGTATTTGTCACAAAGTACGTCCAGACTCGTATGGAATACAGAACGAACAAAGCAGAGACTGAATGTACCTGATAACCGCTAGAAAACCCCGAAACGTCTGGTGTTTATTTTTTGTGGGCAGCCCGTACAGTTGGAAGGGAGAGATTGATTAAGTGAGTTTCATTTTGTACTTACTGAACGTTGTGTGCATAGGAATTGAGTGACATGATAGTGACGAGGCAAAGACTCGATCAGGGCAGACGCAACAATCCGGCCGGGTAGTTTTAGAGAGAAGATGTGTATTTTCCCCCTTCTTATCTCTATTACTCAGGCCGCCGTAGAAACTAACTCGAGGGTTAAAAAACTGATTGTTGCACTGTTCCGCGAGTAGGAAATGGAAATCTACGGATGCGCATCCTCCTGACGATGTACAAGGCAGAAGATCCGGAATGACTGTCAAGTTTTAATGGTGGGAGAAGATAGGAGGTTTCCGGTGGGGGGCCCTGGGAGGTGGCGGAGGGGGGAGGGGAGGTAGGGCCAGAGGATGAGTCGGCGGAAGAGGAGGTAGAGGGAGTAGGCTGGAGAGAGTGCAAGGTCAGATGTTAGTAAGATTGGTGAGGGTGAATGTAATACCGGCAGTTGCGAGAGTGATGTGTTTAGAAAGGGCCGGCCATAGATTGCTGAAGATGGTGGACATGATGGCAAGTAGCGATCGTTTTCAAGGATGCACTCCCACGCAGGCTGCAGAATTATCACATGAAATATGGATTGTACCCTAACTGTGAGTGATCCGGGGTGCATGGTGTAAAAGTAAATGTACATGAGGGTATCAGGATGCAAAGAACGGTCAGAGCTGGTAAGCAATCTCAGTCCCCGCACTTTGAACATAATTCTCCCAACCATGATACTGGAGCTAGATGAGTGGCGTGAGGGGAGAGAGAGAGACTTGCCAAAGCGTTCTTAAAGACTACAGGTGTGACGCATTGAAGTGGACAAGTAAAGACAAACAAAAAGCAGTGCTTATTATGCCTTCAGACTCTGGTTGTACTTCTTTCACCCGAGCCACTCGAAGCTCTTGTCCATGGCTCACACCAAAAGTGATTCTCTAGATTCTACGTCGTCCTCCACGTCGACGATGTCAGCCTCTGCCCAAGCTTCTGTCGAACTTTACAATCGGGAAATCAAGTCCGGTATCGAACCTATCAGTAACAGCAAGCTCTCCCTCGCGGAATTAGTCCATGCGGCAGAGAAGATTGTCAACGACAAGTTCGCGCCCAACGCCCGAAGTACCTTACGGCATAAAACTAACAAAAACGCGGCATCCGTATCGCTTAGTCAAGTGATGCTTGCCATGCTTGCTCATGCAGGAGAGTGTGGCGGCGAAGAGGGGAAACATTACGTGGCAACTGCAATTTTGGCATGTTCGAAACAAGCAGATGTGATTGACGCGCTTGAAGCACTCGGCACTACGTGGGTCACCCATCTGTTATTTATCTGTAAGTGTCATTGCTCCGTAAAACGCTAGTCTGAAATATAACTATTCCCGCAGTCAAATGCTCCAGAGCCCATGCCACTCAACTGAATCAGACGCCCTCTGATATCGCTACCCCAACCCGCAATCAAACTGGCTCACACCTTATGGGAGGCATAAGTAGCCGGAAGCCGTCGTTTGACGACGTGCGTACACTCACTGTCAAGGAAGTGATCCTCGTTTACCTCCTCATGTTAGGTCAAGATACGAGATGGCTTTACGTGTGTCATAACAGGATGTCAAGATTTCAATTGCCCTGATCATATGATTAGTGGCACCCAATTTTTCAAGTTGGAAGGTTGCCACATACTTCGTAGGGCAATCGGAAAATTTGATTTAAAGTCCAAATCGGTGAGACATATGCACCACCTTAGAGTACTCGCTGACGGAATGTATCGCAGTAGGATTCTGCTCTGACAACGTTTGACATCTTGGTGAATTTCACGCGTCTTCCCTTCAAGACACTCGAGGAATTGGATAGAGAGCTGGATGACCCGTCAAATGGTATAACGCTTGAATCAAATGCACACTACGCGTTTGATGACTTTCGATTATGTTTGAAGAAAACAGAGGTCAGGTTCAGCTTTTCCTTGTGAGCTTGTCATAATTTTTGACTAAACCAGACGGAGCACGTGTACAACCTGAAGATTTACGATCAACGAGTCGGACTCATTCACAAACCCGAGAATAATCGTGTCATTTTCGTGGACCACAGCGACAAATGTTTCCCTCCTCCTAACCGTAAACGAAATCGCCCCATCAACCTGCCCAACCCTATGTATATCGAAATTCATGCCGCCATAGCTGGGATCCTGCATATGAGTGGTGCGGGAAAATTTTTCGATGAACTGTTGGACAAGTATCAGGGTCCCGGGAGTGGTGCTCCCGCGGTTGATTGTTGGTCTGATATGGAAACGTTGATGGAGGCCGAGTTACTCAGAGAGTCTGTGGCTGACGCATTCCAGTCAATTCATGTTAGATGAGGATCGGTAAATAGTTGCCATTTGATATTGATACATAATTTGGGTTGTATCGTGCCGACCATTTCCTCCCCGCAAACCTTTGTGACGCCATGAAGGCTGAATTGACATTCATCTACATCTGGGGATAACCAGTTTCTGATTCTCTATCCTATCTTAGATTGCGAGAGCGATGTGTTTAGAGAGGGTTGGGCATAGCCTGCTGAAGATGGTGGACGTGGTGGCAAGTAGCGATTGATTTCGAGGATGCACTCTCACATAGGCTGCAGAATTATCACATGAAATATGGATTGTACCCTAAAGACAAAAAGGCTCAGCGACAACGATGCGTGTTAATCACTAGACAATCTAAATTCACCAAATTTTAGCTGCGTAATGCGACTACTATAGCCCTAATATTCTAAAGTCGGGAATGCAGCTTGCATTCGTCCCTGCATCAAAATTACTATATGTAGTAGGATTCACTATAAAGAGATACTTGGTTTTGATCCGCAATTTCCTTTCCTAGTATTCTTGGACCCATGCGTCGGATCACACTACCATACCTAGTATTCTTTGCACCCACGGTCCCATCGGACCTCTCACGGCCCCTCGGCAGCCTAATACAGCCGAGAATCCAAACTCAGGAGTTTTTCCAACTGAATAGAAATTGATCCCATCGTCCTCCCATCATTTTCTGCATCACCAGGATCAACGGCATGCCATCCCCACGTTCAAGAATGCCAAAACAGGAGTTCTGCCAACTGAATTGAAATTGTTCCGCGCCATCCACATCAGTGTTTGCATCACCGGCATAAACGGCCTGATATCCCCACACTCTCACATCACTGTTGGAATCACCCGCATCAATGGCACAACTGTCCCATGGTCAAGAATGCCAAAATCAGTTACTTGCCAACTGAATTGAACCTAACTGTATTACCATTGGCACCAGCTAGCTGGTGCCAATGGGCGGGCGATAGCCCGTGGGGGGTGCAGCGTGGGAAACCTTGAAAAGGTTTCAGTGGGGCAAAAATAGGTTGGAATTTTGTTGATTTTTTGAGCTAGCAGTATTCCAACAAGCAGCGCTTTAGCGCTGCTTGTTGGAATGCTGCGCTCGCGGTAGCGTGGGAATATTGCCGTTGGGTTCGCATTAAAAATGCGATTCCAACGAGCCTAGTCTCATCCCAAGGGGACGACTCGTTGAATTTATATTGAATTATCTTTTATTTAATTTCGGGGCAGGCTTCAAAAGGCTTTGATTAAAGCCACCCGGAAATTGCCGAACGCCTGATCAAAGCCTCTGAAGCCATGATGCGTGGCATACTCTTACCATATGTGGAGATTTACTAAGGGTTTTGCGCTCGGCGGCTTTGCACAGCCACCGCAAAGCCGTGAATTAGTCAGCTTTTTTGTCCCAATGCGTCGACGGCTTTGCACAGCCACAAAAACGGCTTTGCTTAGTCATCACTGTATGAGCACTGGTGAGCAAACGGCTTTGCACAGCCACACCGACGGCTTCGCTTAGTCATTCCTGCTTCCCATCCCGGGTGGGAAAATGCATGTCAACAAATCTTTGCGAAAAAATAATGACAAATAAGAAAAAAAATAAACGTTCATTTTTTATGTGGGAACCATCTTCGGCCAGTCAGCCGTTGATGAGATATAAGCAAAATGACATATATATGTTTTTCTCCGTTCTTTGGAAAAAACATATCAGAGAAATCGCTCTAGTACTGTCAGAAAAATACTGACAAATACAAGAAAAATCGTGCGATTTTAATGATACCAAAATGATCATACATAGTTTAGTATTGACAGAGATACCTTGCCTTCACCTGAGTGCTATATCATTGGCCAATGGTATGATCATGTAAGCAGTGGATATTAATAGCTTGGAAAAATGCGCTAATTTTTTTCCTTTCTAACTTTCGTGAGAAAATGATTCATATCGGACGAGTTATTTGCAAAAAACTCGCCCGGAGTCGACTCTTTTGGGAAATTGCCCACTAAATCACGCGCGTGAGACTAGATTAGATCATCAGTCTGGTGGTGCATGGATGGCCAGGTGTGGGAATTACCAGTGGCTGTTCCCGCGGTTCTCGCGTGCCTCAGCAAGGTCTCATGGTGGCTGTGCCGCCATCACTCTCCCTTCCCTCCATGTTCGTCTCGTCACAGGTCGCCGCCATGCCCACCGATTGGGCTCAAACTTTTTTTGGAAGGACGGGGTGATGGAAAGAGGAGGACTGGAGAACGAGAAGGGTAGGGATTGAAATTTGAAGCGAGGAAAAATCAGACAACTCGGTAGACAGGTAAGTTTAAAATAACTCGTTGTCGTAGGCCCTATACTGAGTCTAAATTCACCAAACTTTAGCTGTGTAATGCGATCATGGTAGCCTCCGTGTGTACAAATTTTGAAGTGAATTGAAGCGCTTTCGATCTTGCTATTCGTTGTCGAAGTCAAGGGTGTCTATCATCACCCAGGTAGAATATTTCATAGGTAATCCGCTTTTGCACTGACACTTCTCATTTTCTAGGTACACCTTTATTATGTCCGTCGCTTCTTACGTTCCAAATTTCAGACTCAACCAACAAGGCGTTGTGCCACGGCGAGCCAATCTATGCAATGGCTGCAACATTAATGTATCTCCATTCCCTTACCTCCTTGTTCATGTTGTCACTGGTCACTGCCATGCCCACCGATCGGGTTCACATTTTTTCTGGACGGACGGGTCGACGGAAAGGGGAGGATAGGAGAACGAGAAGTGTAGGGGTCGCAAATTGAAGCGAGGAGAAATCAGACAACTTAGTAGACAGGTGAGTTTGAAAGAATTTGTTGTTGCCGGTGCTATGCTCACTGTAAATTCACCAAACCTTGGGTGCGTGGTGCGCTTATCATAGGCTCCATGCGTACAGGGTTTGAGGTGAATAGGAGCAGTTCCGACTTTGCAATTTGTGATCGACGTCAAGGGTGTCCACTGCTATCAATAAAGAATATTCTGTAGGTAATTCGCATCTGCACTGATACGTCCCACATTCTAGGTACGCGTTAATGATATCCATCGCTACTCAGTGCTGTAATTTCAAGTCAAACGGATAAGGCGTTGTGTTACGAGAAGCCAAACTATGCATTGGCTGCAACATAAATGTATCTCCACTCCCTCACCTCCATGTTCATGTCGTCACTGGTCGCTGCCAGGCCCACCGATCGGGCTGAAACTTTTTTTGAAAGAGCGGGTCAACGGAAAGGGGAGGACTGGAGAACGAGAAGGCCGGGGATCGAAAATTGAAGCAAGGAAAAATGGGACAACTTTGTAGACAGGTAAGTTTGAAAGAACTCGGCGTCGCAGGCTCTATACTCACTCTAAATTTACCAAATTTTGGCTGTGTCATGCGGATACCGTAGGCTCAATGTGTACAAATTCTGGAGTGAATTGAAACATTTCCGACTTCGCAATTTGCAATCGACGTCAAGGCTGTCTATCATCACCCAGGAAGAATATTCCATAGGTAATTCGCGTTTGCACTGACACGTCCCATACGTTAGGTACGCGTTGAGGACCCCCATGGCTAGTCACTCCTGTAATTTGAAGCCAAACGGTCAGGGCGTTGTGCTACGACAAGCCAAACTGCACATTGGCTACAACATCAATGTGCCTCCACTCCCTTACCTCCATGTTCGTGTCATCACTGGTCGCTGCCATGCCCGCCGATTGGGCTCAAGTTATTTTGGGAAGGACGCGACGATGGAAAGGGGAGAACTAGGGAACTAGAAGGCGAGGGGTGTAAAATGAGCCGAGGAAAAATTGGACAACTTGGTAGATAGGTGAGTTTGACAGAATTCGTCGTCGCAGGCGCTATACTAACACTAAATTCACCAAATTCTAGCTGCATAATGCAATTATTATAGTTATTTTGTGTACAAAGATTGGAACCAATTGAACCACTTTTACGTTTTCTATTCGTCGTCGAAGTCAAGACTGTCTACTATCACACACAAAGAATACTCCGTAGGTAATTCGCTTTTGCACTAACACTTCTAGGTGCATCTTCATTACGTTTGTCGCTCTCTACCTTCCAAATTTGAAGTGAAACGGGTAAGGCGTTGTGCAACAGCGAGCCAAACTGCACATTGGCTACAACACCAATGTGTCTCCACTCCTTACCTCCATGTTTGTGTCATCACTGGTCACTGCCATGCCCACCAATCGGGCTCAAATCTTTTTGGGAAGGACGCGACGTTAAAAAGGGGACGATTAGGGAACGAGAAGGCAAGAGATGTAAAACTGGGCTGAGGAAAAATCGGACAATTTGGTAGATAGGTGAGTTTGACAGAATCCATTGTCGCAGGCGCTATACTAACACTAAATTCACCAAACTTTAGCTGCGTAATGCGATTACCATTGCCCTCCTGTGTACCGAGTTTGAAGTCAATTGAAGCGCTTTTACGGTTGCTATTCGTCGTCGAATTCAAGAGTGTCTAATGCCATCAATAAAGAATATTCTACAGGTAATACCCTTTTGTACTGACACGTCCCATAATCTAGGTAGGCGTTTATGATGTCTGTCGCTGCCTCCCCTCCAAATTTGAAGTCGAACGGGTAAGGCGTTGTGCTACGACAAGCCAAACTACACATAGACTTTACCATTGTTACTTGGTAAGTCTCTCTTTGTGAATAACGTTGTTCTAATGCTAATCTACCTGTCCTTTGGAGATGCGACGTCCTGATTTACCCTCTCTAGGTGGGCATCGCATGCTTTTACATATTGGCGAAGTCGAGTGCTGTCATACACTCGACTTCTTACGTCGCGCCTCAACTCTGGCCTTCTGAATCAACCAGCAGCGCAACCGTGCCTGCTGTCAACGCCCACCATGGATGCCACCTCACTGAAACCCTGTGAGTGTTTTTCTTCTGGTTGTTTTCTTTTTTTCGTTGAAGGGGTTTCTTTAGCTCAAAGCGAGCACTTTCTGGAGGATCCCAAGTTGGTTCCCCTTCTGCTCGACCTCCGTGAGCCCCATAATATTCAAATTATGTCCCGCCTACTAATGCTACTTCAGCAATAAGAAGGCAAAAGAAGGTACTTTGGAACAGCGGACTTGTTCTATCTGTTCCGAGGTGCTACAAGAGAAAAATGCTACTGCTCACAAAGCATGTACTGCCTCGAATGCGTCGGTGGTTGTAGATGGAGGAAAGACAAAGATAATGGTGCAGAGAGATCCGAAGTCCAAGAAACTCGCGTGTCCGCGATGTGTGATGACTTTTTACGCTACAACTGAATTAAAGGTGTGTTTTACTTTCTAGCTGTAAAATATGTTACTGACTGCTCATAGCGCCATGCAAAAACACATACAAGTGCTGCTGGTGACCCCTCACCCCCAGCGACGTTGCTATCGAGTGCTGTTGAGGAGCAGACAGACTCTCCCTCATCGCTTTCTATCAAGACCAGTCGAACTCGACCACCACCCCCTGACACCATCGCGACGCCTCTCCTACAAACCTATGGGCTTGTCGTTAATACCTCCCACAAGATTTTGATTTGTCTCACATGTCAGGGCATCATCGAGCCCTCAAATATTCACAAGCATTTTCTCAAGTATCACCCACATCGAAAAACTTCTTTGAACCTTCAACATCTCTTTGACGCTGAAGCTACTACCATATATCCTAACTTGACGTCGTCGCCTGCCCACCCAACCTCTCCCATCCCCCCTAATATGCTTACTGGGTGAGCACGACCGGTGCTCGTCCCTGGAAGGGTCCTTCCCATTGTGGGAGGTCCTGCCGCAAGCGGGCATCCCGCCCCTGTCAGACCCTGGAGACCGTTGCAGCCATTCCGTACTCGCGAACCCACGCTTCAGGGGCCATGCCCATACCCGGAACTCGCGCTGCCACGGTCCCTAGGGGCTCTCTCACGCTCCCGAGCACCAGCATGCCAACAATAGAACTGAATGGGTGGCTGGGCCCGTGGGACTGGCTGCAGCCTCCCCATTGGCTGTGTGGCAGGTTCCTGTCCTCGTCACGCTTCCCCTCCTCGAGGACGGGTTTGGGCTGTGACTGGGAGTGACCTGGACATCACGCTCCCTGCCGGCCACTCCGATTGGGTGCCCCTGTCCAGTCACGCATCCTGTCCTCGACCCCGTCCTCAGCTGTGACCTGGGACAGTGATGGGTGAGTGATGGCATCGTCTGTGATTGGATGTGAGTGGATGTGGAGCCCCCTCGGGCATCCCCTGTCCATCCCCGCATCCCGGGTTCTCTGTCACGCTTTCCCGTCCTCGATCCCGTCCTCAGGTGTGACCTGGGGTGACCTGGACATCACGCCTGGAGTGATGGCCCCAGCTGGCGGTGAGCACATTTTCAGTGCTGCCGGCCTCGAGTTGGATGTCAGGGGCCCACTCCCCCCCCTCCTCGGGCATCCCCTGTCCATCCCTCCCTGAATCCCGGGTTCTCTGTCACTCATGCTTTCCCGTCCTCGATCCCATTGCATATTTATGACCAAAAAGCCGCTTTTGAGCATATCTTTTCATTGCACGGTCTGATTCCCGCAATACTTTGACTGACAGGGCAGATATATTGTATGCAGTCCTGATCCAATTTATGGCCCTGTAGCGTGAGAACTGAACATTTGCGAAGGGTTTTACTGGTTCCCGATGATCAAATCACCAGTTTGCTCTGGGAAATTTGACTCGAAAAGCATACCACTAGGTAGGGTATTCTTAGGTGACCCCACATTCAAGTGTGCTCTCGATCGGTGGGTTAGGTTAGCTCTGCGGGCACCTGCCTCTTTGGGAAGTGTTAGTAAGCGCAATCAATGATGAGTGATGCGCGAGTGAACAGCCACCTCAACTGATCCTCTGGCTTGCACGCCACTTTAGGAAATATTGGTAAGCAGAATCAGTGATGAGTGATGCGCGAGTGATCCTGGCTGTACATCACGGTAAGAAAGACATTTGCGATGAGTCTGAGTGAGTAAGATAGGGAGGATAGATGAGGAGAAGAAAAATGGCAGAGAATAGAGTGAATAGGGAGTGAAATTGAGGGCAGGGGAGAGAAAAGATAACGCCTTAACCCCTTAACGAACTTGTGGTTGAAAGCAAATAATAAATTTTTTTGGCAGGAATGTATGGAATGATGTATTTAAATTGTTTATTGTGAGGGGTAATATATATATATTGTATGTGATTGTGTACTGGTATTGAGTGGATTGTATTGTGGTAAGTGGAAGAAAGAATATATGTGCTGGGAGTGGAAAGGTGTTGATTTGTGGCCACGATGGAAAAAAAATCATATTTTTGTGCCATGAGTAGACAAATGGTGACTTGCGGGCACCATGGAAAAAAACAATATTTTGTGCCGTGAGTGGAGAGGTGCTGACTTGCGGACAACGATGTATGCGCCGCGAGTCAAAAGCTGCTGACTCGCTGGCACTGCGGAAAAAAATAATATTTTGCGCCGCGAGTCGAGAGGTGCTGACTTGCGGACACTTTGGAACCAAATATTATTTTGTGCCGCGAGTCAAAGGGTGTTGACTCGTGGCCAGCTTTGAAAAAACAATATATGTGTATGTGCCACGAGTCAAAAGCTGCTGACTCGCGGCTGCCTTGGAAAAAAATAATATTTTGTGCCGCGAGTCGAGAGGTGCTGACTCGCGGACACTTTGGAACCAAATAATATTTTGTGCCTCAAGTCGAGAGGTGCTGACTCGCGGACAAGAATATATGTGCCGCGAGTCAAAAGCTGCTGACTCGCGGCTGCTGTGGAAAAAAATAATATTTTGTGCCGCGAGTCGACAGGTGCTGACTTGCGGACACTTTGGAACCAAACATTATTTTGTGCCGCGAGTCGACAGGTGCTGACTCGCGGACAAGAATATATGTGCCGCGAGTCAAAAGCTGCTGACTCGCGGCTGCCGTGGAAAAAAATAATATTTTGTGCCGCGAGTCGAGAGGTGCTGACTCGTGGACAAGAATATATGAGCCACGAGTCAAAAGCTGCTGACTCGCGGCTGCCGTGGAAAAAAATAATATTTTGTGCCGCGAGTCGAGAGGTGCTGACTCGCGGACAAGAATATATGTGCCGCGAGTCAAAAGCTGCTGACTCGCGGCTGCCGTGGAAAAAAATAATGTTTTGTGCCGCGAGTCGACAGGTGCTGACTTGTGGACACTTTGGAACCAAATAATATTTTGTGCCGCGAGTCGACAGGTGCTGACTCGCGGCTGCCGTGGAAAAAAATAATATTTTGTGCCGCGAGTCGAGAGGTGCTGACTCGCGGACAAGAATATATGTGCCGCGAGTCAAAAGCTGCTGACTCGCGGCTGCCGTGGAAAAAAATAATGTTTTGTGCCGCGAGTCGACAGGTGCTGACTTGTGGACACTTTGGAACCAAATAATATTTTGTGCCGCGAGTCGACAGGTGCTGACTCGCGGCTGCCGTGGAAAAAAATAATATTTTGTGCCGCGAGTCGAGAGGTGCTGACTCGCGGACAAGAATATATGTGCCGCGAGTCAAAAGCTGCTGACTCGCGGCCGCCTTGGAAAAAAATAATATTTCGTGCCGCAAGTCAAGAGGTGCTGACTTGTGGACACTTTGGAACCAAATATTATTTTGTGCCGCGAGTCGACAGGTGCTGACTTGCGGACACTTTGGAACCAAATAATATTTTGTGCCGCGAGTCGAGAGGTGCTGACTCGCGGACAAGAATATATGTGCCGCGAGTCAAAAGCTGCTGACTCGCGGCTGCCATGGAAAAAAATTATGTTTTGTGCCGCGAGTCGACAGGTGCTGACTTGTGGACACTTTGGAACCAAATAATATTTTGTGCCGCGAGTCGACAGGTGCTGACTCGCGGCTGCCGTGGAAAAAAATAATATTTTGTGCCGCGAGTCGACAGGTGCTGACTTGCGGACACTTTGGAACCAAACATTATTTTGTGCCGCGAGTCGACAGGTGCTGACTCGCGGACAAGAATATATGTGCCGCGAGTCAAAAGCTGCTGACTCGCGGCTGCTGTGGAAAAAAATAATATTTTGTGCCCCGAGTCGACAGGTGCTGACTTGCGGACACTTTGGAACCAAACATTATTTTGTGCTGCGAGTCGACAGGTGCTGACTCGCGGACAAGAATATATGTGCCGCGAGTCATAAGCTGCTGACTCGCGGCTGCCGTGGAAAAAAATAATATTTTGTGCCGCGAGTCGAGAGGTGCTGACTCGCGGACAAGAATATATGTGCCACGAGTCAAAAGCTGCTGACTCGCGGCTGCCTTGGAAAAAAATAATATTTTGTGCCGCGAGTCGACAGGTGCTGACTTGCGGACACTTTGGAACCAAATAATATTTTGTGCCGCGAGTCGACAGGTGCTGACTTGCGGACACTTTGGAACCAAACATTATTTTGTGCCACGAGTCGAGAGGTGCTGACTTGCGGACAAGAATATATGTGCCGCGAGTCAAAAGCTGCTGACTCGCGGCCGCCTTGGAAAAAAATAATATTTTGTGCCGCGAGTGAAGAGGTGCTGACTTGTGGACACTTTGGAACCAAATATTATTTTGTGCCACGAGTCGAGAGGTGCTGACTCGCGGACAAGAATATATGTGCCGCGAGTCAAAAGCTGCTGAATCGCGGCTGCTGTGGAAAAAAATAATATTTTGTGCCGCGAGTCGACAGGTGCTGACTTGCGGACACTTTGGAACCAAACATTATTTTGTGCTGCGAGTCGACAGGTGCTGACTCGCGGACAAGAATATATGTGCCGCGAGTCAAAAGCTGCTGACTCGCGGCTGCTGTGGAAAAAAATAATATTTTGTGCCGCGAGTCAACAGGTGCTGACTCGCGGGCAAGAATATATGTGCCGCGAGTCAAAAGCTGCTGACTCGCGGCTGCTGTGGAAAAAAATAATATTTTGTGCCGCGAGTCGAGAGGTGCTGACTCGCGGGCAAGAATATATGTGCCGCGAGTCAAAAGCTGCTGACTCGCGGCTGCTGTGGAAAAAAATAATATTTTGTGCCTCGAGTAGACAGGTGCTGACTTGCGGACACTTTGGAACCAAACATTATTTTGTGCCGCGAGTCGACAGGTGCTGACTCGCGGACAAGAATATATGTGCCGCGAGTCAAAAGCTGCTGACTCGCGGCTGCCGTGGAAAAAAATAATATTTTGTGCCGCGAGTCGACAGGTGCTGACTTGTGGACACTTTGGAACCAAATATTATTTTGTGCCACGAGTCGAGAGGTGCTGACTCGCGGACAAGAATATATGTGCCGCGAGTCAAAAGCTGCTGACTCGCGGCTGCTGTGGAAAAAAATAATATTTTGTGCCGCGAGTCGACAGGTGCTGACTTGCGGACACTTTGGAACCAAACATTATTTTGTGCCGCGAGTCGACAGGTGCTGACTCGCGGACAAGAATATATGTGCCGCGAGTCAAAAGCTGCTGACTCGCGGCTGCCTTGGAAAAAAATAATATTTTGTGCCTCGAGTCGAGAGGTGCTGACTTGTGGACACTTTGGAACCAAATATTATTTTGTGCCGTGAGTCAAAGGGTGTCGACTCGTGGCCAGCTTTGAAAAACAATATATGTATATGTGCCACGAGTCGAAAGCTGCTGACTCGCGGCTGCGGTGGAAAAAAATCACATTTTGTCCAGCAAGTCGACAAATGGTGACTCGCGGCCACCATGGAAGAAAACAATATTTTGTGCTGCAAGTCGAGAGGTGCTGACTCGCGGACAAGAATATATGTGCCGCGAGTCAAAAGCTGCTGACTCGCAGCCGCCGTGGAAAAAAATAATATTTTGTGCCGCGAGTCGACAGGTGCTGACTCGCGGACACTTTGCAACTAAATATTATTTTGTGCTGTGAGTCAAAAGGTGTCGACTCGCGGCCAGCCTTGAAAATTTTAATATTTTCCCCTGCAAGTCACAATATCTCAACTCGTGGCCAGCCTTCAAAAAATATATATATTTTGTGCGGCGAGTTGTAAGCTGCTGACTCCTGGCCACCATGTCACAGAATATTATTGTATCCCGCGAGTCAAAACGTCTTGAGGCGCGGTTACCATTGCAACAAAATAATATTTGTGCCATGAGTCCAAAGGTGTTGACTCACGGCAGCTGTGAAAAAAAATAAAATTTGTGTCACGAGTCTAAAAGTGTAGACTCGTGGCCACCCTTGAAAAAAATAATATTTATCCCCACAAGTGGCAATAATTAATGTGTCAACTCGTAGCCAATCATCACAAAGATAACATGGTTACTATGATAACCCCTTAACCCCTTAACCAACTTGTGGTTTAAAGCAATTTTTTTTCGGGGGGGAATGTGGTGTACTATTATTGTGTAAAATGAATGATGTAAAAATGGATTATAAAATGGTATTCTAAGGGGTAATGTATATATATATGTGCACTTGTTTTAAGTGGATCGTATTGTGGTAAATGCTAAAAACAACAATTGTGCTGCAGACTTGAGGCAGCCATGAAAAAAAAATGAGAATTGTGCCGCAAGTCAAAAGGTGTTGACTTGCAGCTGGCCTTGAAA
Organism: Agaricus blazei; assembly: GCA_029719445.1. Taxonomy (NCBI): domain Eukaryota; kingdom Fungi; phylum Basidiomycota; class Agaricomycetes; order Agaricales; family Agaricaceae; genus Agaricus; species Agaricus blazei. The sequence goes on along the minus strand of SSNC01000008.1, from coordinate 21,236 downwards.
AAAAAGAATTTGTGCCAAGAGTGGAAAACTGCTGACTCACAGCAACTGGACATTTTGTCCCGTGAGTTGAAAAGTCTGGGCTCACTGCCACCATTGAAACAAAATAATGTTTGTGTGGCGAGTCAAAAGGTGTTGACTTGCGGCCAGCCTTGAAAAAGCAATATATGTGCTGCGAGTCGAAAGCTGTGGACTCGCGGTCATAGCGGACAAAAATCATATTGTGTCCTGCGATTCAAAAGCTGCTGACTCGCGGCCACCATTGAAAGAAAATAATATTTGTGCTGCAAGTAAAAAGGTGTTGTGTTGAGTCGTGGCCCCTGTGAAAAAAAATTTTTGTGCCGCGAGTCAAAAGGAGTCGACTTGCGGCGCCTATGAAAAAAACTAATAATGTTTGTGTTGCGAGTCACAAAGTGTTGACTCGCGGCCAGCCTTGAAAAAAACCATATATGTGCCGCGAGTGGAAAGCTGTTGACTTGCGGCCACCGTGGAAAAAAAATCATACTTTGTCTCGCGAGTCAAAACCTGCTGACTCGCAGCTACTGTTGGACAAAATATTATTTTGTCCCGCGAGTCAAAACGTGTCGACTTGCGGCTGCTGTGAAAAAAACTAATATTATTTGTGTCGCAAGTCACACAGTGTCAACTCGCGGCCACTGTCAAAAGAAAATAATGTTTGTCCCGCAAGTCAAAAGGTGTTGACTCACAGCCCTTGTAAAAAAATAAATATTTTGTGCCTCGGGTCAAAAGGTGTCGACTCGCGGCCAGCCTTGAAAAAACCAATATATGTGCCAGGAGTGGAAAGCTGTTGACTTGTGGCCACCGTGGAAAAAAAATCATACTTTGTCTCGCAAGTCAAAACCTGCTGACTCGTGGCTACTGTTGAACAAAATATTATTTATTTTGTCCCGCAAGTCAAAACGTATTGACTTGCGGCCACCATTGAAACAAAATATTATTTGTGCTGCAAGTCAAAACGTCTTCTGGCCCCTCTCACATTAATCTCTTCTTACTTCATATCCTCACCACCATAATCCATCAAAGAGAATTTATTAGCCACAACTAACTACCACATGCCAACCCCCACCCATCACCCTCCATACCCACTTCTTCCTCCCTAGCTTCTGCCCTCTCCCTCTTCAACCTCTTGAGCACCCCACTGCCAGCCTCACATCCTTCACCCTCAGCAGCTTCCTACATAGGATAGTGCAGCAGAGATGATTGCTCATCTGAAACACTTCATCCAGATACTCAGCACACCCTGAATCAGGGCTGTCCAGGCTAGCTGCTCTATTGCCTGTTATACTTAATCAGTAACTAATCGCCCGCAACATACTCACAACTTACCATGGGACACAGGTCGGGACATATCTCCATGATGATGTCCAGGATCATGGCCATGATCCCTCTAGTCATCTCATAGTCCATGATGGTGGGTATTCTCACCGTCTGTCCCTAATACATGGTCAGTAAATAATACCATCACTTTTATACATGCATTAACACTTACATCTATTGCTCTTTCCACCATGACAATGATGTTTCCATTCTGCAAAATAACAATTATTCAGTAATTTTGCCAACCGGAATGAAGGAATCAATACTCACAGCGTCAAGAGGATGATATTGAGGAGCCTCCTCCACAACCTCCACAGCCTCCTCCACCACCTCCTCAGCCTCCTCCACTATCACCTCCTCGACGCTCAGCGGTCCCTCAGCTATAGCCAGAGCCTCGGTCATCCCAATGAGAGCTATATCCTCTTGTTTCTGCATATCGTTGTGGTGGTGTAGAACGATAATTTGTTCACCGCCAGTCCACCTTAAATATCTCTTGCACCCAGTGATTACTAAACACTTTACTAAACACTCACATACCCGACTCATCCAATAGCCATTCTCGGCGGCACAAAGATATCCGCCGAACAAAGATATGTGATCGCTTACTGAACCTTACCAAATAGCTTTCCATCCTCTCAGTCCTTGCTTTCTTATAAATGATGTCCCTAATTTTCCACCGCGCCTGGACCACAAATTAACAGTCTAATTTCTATTCTGAAGTCCTTCTTTTAGTGAGAAATGTGCATGTTTTAGCATTCTGATATTCCAATGTTATATCTTTGTAGGAATGACATGATTTTTTGTGTACGTCAAACCTAGACCCCAAGAAGCTAGAATCGTAGATCCAGGCATCAAGCAAAATTTATGGCCGTTGTCCCTTAGCTATCGGGAACGACTTGGATTAAGAATTACGAATTATGAATTACAAAATGACAGGTGCAGAGCACCTTTAATTCCTTGCCGCGCTCACAGAAAATACGACGCAGACACTTTTCTGTGTCCAGCCTACATTGCGTGGACTCATTATTTCTGCTGTAGCGCATCTATGTGAGACAGAAAACACAATCTGCACCCAACGGGAGATATGTGATGGATTGTTCTGAGGGCTCTCACCACTGCATGGCCTACGGCAAATACACTAATCTCCGAGATTACGTGAATCATATACTACTTCCGAGGGTGAAAAGCAGGGTAGCTTGCTTTAGACAACACAACTTGTCCAATCCGGAAAAATAGGTTCCATCACAAGCAGTCCCGTAGATCAACAGGATTTGTATATTTTTCTTTTGTTTTTGTTTTTCGCCTTTTTTCTGGCAGTGTTATTAGGCGCAGGATGTAGCTAATGCTCTTTAGAAGCGTGTTGTGTCATACGAAGTAGATGTTTTGTAAGAAAATAATTGAATGTTTATGTAGTCGGGCAGTACGTGTTCGGGATCTGCTTTATTTGGTTCAAACCAAAAATAGGCGAACAATTACAGAACTGTGCCCAATAGCTTTCCATGCTCTGAATATAATTGCTTTCCTATGATCTCGTTATTTTTCACCCTGGCTGCACCCAAGTTAAGCAGACAGATTGCCATGTTTTGGACATCTGGTATTTGAATCCGATATCTTTCTAGCAGTTGCATGATTTTTTGTTTACGACAAACCTAAACCCCAGGAAGCCAAAATTTTAAATTGAGGTACCAAAATTTTCTAATTTACATTGTCTGTATTGTCCGTTGTATTGTCTGTCGTCCTTTACGTCGAACCTAAACCCAAGAAACCAAAAGTGTAAATTGAGGTATCAAAATTTTCTAATTTATATTGTCTGTATTGTCCGTTGTATTGTCTGTCGTCCTTTACGTCGAACCTAAACCCCAAGAAGCCAAAAGTGTAAATTGAGGTATCAAAATTTTCTAATTTATATTGTCTGTATTGTCCGTTGTATTGTCTGACATCCTTTACGTCGAACCTAAACCCCAAGAAGCCAGAATTGTAAATTGAGGTAATCAAAATTTTCTAAAATTTACATTATCTGTACTGTCCGTTGTCCCTTAGCTACCGGGAGTGACAATGAAAATATGAATTATCAATGACGAAATTGCAGGAAAGGATAAATTTAGAAATGACAAATGATCATGAATTGCTTCCCGCTCAATTTGCACCGGTGAATCCTCGGAGTGTGTCACGTGTGCATCTCTCTAGTGAAGCCCGACTCACTCCTGTTAAATGACATTTTCTATGGGCAGCGCTATTTGTTGTGACTGAGATTGTTATTTATTGGTATTTTAAAGCCTCGAGATAGGGTTCTTACATGGGCTCGCGGAGTAATGCAGGACGCTTTTTGTTGTGGAGCCTGCATTGGGCATGGTAGAGGGAATTTGTGTTGACTCGCAGCCACTCAATCTTGAGGATAAAAAAGTTTTTCTACTCAGGCTACAGGTTGATGGGTGCCAACTTGTGACTACTCGAAAAAAATTTTTTTGTGCCACAAGTGGCGAGGTGTCATCAACTCCCGGCTACAAGTGTGGAATCCACGTGAGGACGGGAACTAATGTGGGCTGGATGGACACTTGACATTGAATCAGCGGACATGCACTGTAGTGAGCCAAAAAGTTGATTACCCCCATTTGGATTAGTATATCATGGGAACTTTCAACAGGAGGAGTGCCAAATGAGCGTCAGAGATGCTATCTGGGACAATGATTCTGACTATGGTAGCTGGGATCATAAGAGGAGGTGTCAGTATAGTGTGAGTGGTAGATGAGATGACAAGTGTGGTTTGCTAGGCAGTATTGACGGAAAGACTGTTTCCGGTATTTAAACTGGTTGAATGCCGGAAATAGATTTTAGGTGAGACAAATAAGAGACAGCTGAAATACAGGGATTTGTACTTAAATATGAAGGATATGAGTGCTTTCAAAATCGAGTTCAATGAAAGAACCCCGGAATGCCAACCTCTGGGGATGGGTACGGTCCTACCCCAGGTGGGGACAGGACATGGGATAGTGTCGGGCAAAAGTGCGGATCCGGCGGGCGGGCGGACTTGACAGGGAATAACCCGAGGTGGACATGGCTTGCATGTTGGAGGAAAGTATGATTGTGTAGAATAGATGGTATAATGGGTAGAGATAGAGCAAGGGTATTGAAAATTTAAACACACAAGGTGAATGATAGTCAGATTATGGCAACGCAGAAACAATATCAAGGCATGGCGGGGCTGGATGCGTGCTGATGCAGACCAATGAGGATGGGTGCGGGCATCATGCGGACGCCTTGGGTACTGATGCGGACACCATGGGGACAGCGACACCTCCTTCAGATCTCCTTAACACTGATAAAACATGAATCTTATAATGGTTGTAACACTTATTAGGATATGTGTAAATGAAAAATTGGCAGATTTAAAAAGCTACAAAGTACCGTATGGATATATAGAAGTGGGTTGATAACATTCAAGAGAGGCTTGATGCGGACACAAGGCAGGCTGGACGTGGAAAAAGAGTCGACATGGGTGTGTGCATTTTTCTGCAAGCGCATTTTAGGACTGATAAAAGGTCAGGGTTATAATGATTATCAGCATGAGTGTGATGAAGGAGAGAGGATATGATACGGAAAATAGCAGTCTACAGGAAATAGGAGGAGGGCGGGATGGGCATTTTTCCTGTGTTGTGAGGGTGTAGTGTGGATGGAGTAGAATAAGTGAGATAATTATAACAGAATAAAGATTATAGCACTCACGCGGGGCTCTCATAATAATAAATAAAAAAAAGAAGTTGCTGTATCTGGGTTTATGGATGAAAGTAGGAGAGTCAGTGTTTGGATTTGGGGTACCAGGGTTGTTGTGTTGGATAGTAAATAAATTGGAGCTTATGGGACTGAGTGACATGTTAGATGCTACTGTAGGGCATAATTTAGGGCTACCAGAAATACGAGGAGCCCACTGCGGGCTGTTTTCCCGTGTTGAGCCCGCGTCAGCCTCTTTTTCCGCGTCTAGTCCGGGTCTAGTCGGTGTCGAGTAGAATAATCCACATAATTATAATAAAGTAACCTTATAATATTTAAAAAACATCCTCCCCTCCGTATAGAATTATTTTTTCTTGTGCTCTATCTTGCTTTATGTATGTAATTATGGCCTTAGTTTTCCCACTTGTTGCTCAAATATGGTGACCTTAGTTGTGTTATCTATACCCTCCCACGTCAAGCCCTCGTGAGCCCGCGTCTGATCCTCTGATCCTCTTCGCGTCCTCATTTGTCCGTGTCGTACACTCGTGATCCCGTGTTATGTTTTCATCATTAATTAGCTATATCTATTGAATATTTGAGTGGCCTACCACCCTTGCCGTCTTCTATAATAAATTAGCGGTTCCCCCCACTTCCTGCCTATGTTAGACCCTCCTCTAGCCCATAATTAAACCTCCACCCATTTGCGCCCTGGTGTTTGTCGGCGTGTGTCGGCGTGTTAGTTGGCGTGTTAGTTGGCGTGTTAGTTGGCGCATGTTAGTCAGCGTCAGCATGTAAGCCTTGTCAGCACACAGGCTCCTTGTATTTGCTGTAGCCCCATAATTTAAGGTTGAGGGATTTGAAGTGGGTTGTGATTGTGTGTGAATAAGGATTGTGTGGGGACAGGGTGGTTGTATCTGGTATAGCTGGGGAAAAATAGGCAAGAAGGAAAAACAAGTAAAGTAAGATTAGATAAGTGGGAATAAATTGATAACTAAAAATAACCATGTCTATGGATTAATTAACTAGTGGCTTGATTCAGATTTAGCTCTGTTTATGATGTCTACTGCTAACCGGAGGTGCTTAGGCTGGAGCTCCTTCTTGAAGAGGGCAGTAAGGACATCAGAACTCTTGTCAAAAAGATCATCCAACATTTGAATAGATGCCTGGAGGAGGGGCAGCCATGCATCTTCTTCAAGTGGCTGTTGTGTGTATATGAGAAAAGAACATAGGAGATAGAGTTATAACGTACTAGAGGAGATATGTCAGTGACTATCTCCCTGACAAGTTGTGAGATGCCAGCTGTGATCTCAGGATGGATTGGGATCGGGATGTGTATGTTTTGTGTGCCTTGAAGACGGGGTAGGAGGACCAGCAGTCTGCCATCCTGAAAAATAAATAAATATGGAGGATTATGGTGGACATGAATGAATAGTTACGGGATGGAAAGGTTGCTCCTGCTGGCTGTGAATTTGGTCGGGTTGGGTCTGAACTTGGTCAGGTTGGATGTGAATTTGGTCGGGTTGGATGTGAATTTCCTCGAGTTGGATGTGAATTTCCTCGGGCTCAATCTTGACGTCCTCCTGGACTGGTAGGGTAATAGGCTCCTCCTCCTCTATCTTGACCTCGTGTTTGAGCTCTGGTTTAACATGGGCGTCATGGTCGATCTTGACCTCAATCTTAATAGCTTCTTGCTCGGTCTTGAGCTCTGGTTTAATGTCGGGCTGCTCCATCTTGACCTCGGCCTTGACGTGTACGGGGATTTCGTGCTCGATTTTGCACTCGGTCTTGACTTGTTGGTTGAGGATTGCTCCTGCCAGTGGTCGTGTATCGCGGTTTGCACCGGGGGTGGCAGCAGTGGCGCTGGAGAGTGTCTTGTCCTTGACGTCCATCGTTATGCTGGTGTATTGGATGTGGTGGTGTTGTAGAATGATGATCGTTAATGCTGTATGCAAATTGAATAACTGTTGTACGAAATGATTACTAAAGACTGGGACACGGGAATAAAGGGAGATGACATGATTTTTCCTTTACGTCAAACGGAAAGCGGACGAAGCTAAGATTGTAAATGGAGGGATGAGATACTATGGATTACATTTCGGTTGTCTGTGGGGGAGTGGGAATGCGGACAAGTAGTAAAATATGAATGAATTTGGTGTGATCGGTGGGTGGATGCTGGACTCGGATGCTTGAGTATTTGATGCGTTATTGTAGAAGTGCCATTGTTGGTATGTCAGCTTGTAGGTGTTGTAATCTATGAGATAGGGTATAGCGTGTTGTAGAGCTGCCTGGTCTGCAAGCATGTAACCTGAATAATTAGTTTGATACTGACGGCGGCTACTGTAGGACAGAAAGTCGATGTTGTTATATACTCATGGGTATATGTATCCTGTAAGTGTGCTAAAGGAAATCAATAATGGATCCCAAGTATAGAGTCAGGTAAGCGGTTGCTCGAGAGCAGCGTTGGCTGAGCAAAGCTGAAGTGTTGTTTCGACTGCCCGGATCATTGCAGTGTTCTATGCTGGTTTGATGAGAGCGAGAACGTGAACAATAAGATTGTTAAGGAGAGGATACTGCACAATACGACACAATTACGATTTACGATTTAAGATATTTACAATAGGATATCTACGATACAACATTTACCGGATACAATATTTATGATTGATTGACTGACCATACTGACGATATTATACCATACTGACGATATTATACCATACTGACCATTGACCGTTTGACCATCCATTCGATGCATTCCATCGGGCTACAGCAAATGCGAGGAGCCCGGGCGCGGACAACATTTCACACAGGCTTCACGCGGGATGTCAGTTTAGTTCTGGGTATAAAAGATGGGAATTTATACTTTGCATGCTAGCTATACAGTAGCTATGTATAGTATTTATGTATATAAGCCAAGTGAAAAGGATTAAGGGAGTTATTGTAGTCAGTGGAAAGACTCTCAAACTGTATGGATCTTTGCTGGGGATGAGCAAGTAAATGCGGCGGGCAGGTGCGGAGGGATGGGGACAGACAAAGGTATCTATATTTGGGGAGAGGACTTGGCGGGGACATGACAGACTGCCCGAGGGCAAGGTGCGGGCAAGTTATGGGAGGGAAATCCAATGCTCAGAATGGATTTCGAGGACCCCAATGTGGACATTAGAGACTACTGAAATAAGTACATGGTATTGGACCGGATACGCGACCAGGAAGCTGGGTAACAGTAAACACGAAGATGTTAAAGGGAGAGGAGCCAGTAGGCTAATGCTAGGTCTACACTTCAGGTTCAAGCTTCTTGAATTTTACATCAAACTCGTGCCACTGATCGTGAGTCCACATCTCTGTGCCAGTACTGACAGTCTCTAACAATTACACTTGAAGTACTAAGGTCTTCGAATAGAGAACTGCCTTATTCAATTATTAGCTAGAATAATGTTCGTGTGTAAGGTTGATGATTTTTTGTAGTGTGACGATGATGATTAGGATATTTACTCTTTAGGTCATTGTGCAGAGTGATGAGCTTAAAAGTGATTTGACAGAGCGACAGTACATGTATTACGAAATGCGAGGGTCATTATTACGAATATGGTACCGAGTATCATTTGACTAGTACAAGTGCTGGTAATGTATATCACACATAGTCAATGCTTGTGACTGCCCATGACCAGAAGTCCCAAACGCAACATAAGAGATAGAGTGAAAACCCTGTAGTCAATGTTTGAACTAGCGTATTCGGTGGCAGAAGTGAAGTGCAACGACATACACTCCAGCTGTATTATGAAAAAGACTGTCCACATAAACAATCTTGCTATCTGAGAACCTTCGCATTTACACAAGATTGATTACCAGACTTTGTTGCTTATAGCCCGAACCTGCTTGAGAATGCCATGGTCCAGGGGCTCACGGTGCGGAGACTGAGCCTTATGGATAAATTTAGTAAAGTAGGTAGGGTAGAACTCATCAGAACTCAGAGATACAAACTCTTGCGCAGCATCCAGAGGAAAGCATAAGGTACATGTGCGAGGATAAGGTACATGTGCGAGGATAAGGTACATGTGCGAGGATAAGGTACATGTGCGAGGATGTAACACGGACAGCACTCGGGTAAGCGCTCCATACACGGGTAAGTGCTCCATACGCGGGTAAGCGCTCCATTTCCATCCATCCATCCCTCATTTCCATTCATTCATTCCATTCCATTCCTCGTCCTTCCCCACAAGGTTCGGGTAAGGGTTTCCGTATGCTCGTCGACACTATCCTCTCCACCTCTCTTACTAATTTCTTTCCCTCTCTCATCCATTCCTCTACCCTTTGCAGTTCATCTACCATTCTACTTCTCAACATCTATCTATCTTTCACAGTCCCACCTAACCTACCACTCACATCCTCACTAACAAGACCATACCCACCCTACACACTCAATTCACGCATCACGCCCCCAACCGCGCTCACCCGCACTCCACAAAACCAGTCTCGTAGACCGCCACAATACTCAAATCAACTCATATCATGTCAATCCACATATTACTAACAGGTAATCCCTCTCAAGTATCAATATTTCAACCCTTTTACCTCGCTTTTCCAACCACAGTCCCCACCACACGAGCCACTCCGAGCTCGTGAACATCGCAAATACCATCAACCTCGCTTGCGAGGCAAAGAGCCCCGACGCCAACATTTGCCAGGCTCACCCTCGACATTCCACAATCCCTCACTCTCGCTTGACGCACCCTCCTCAGCTATCTCATAAACCTCTATAAATCTAGTCATCAAATGAACAAGAAAATATGTCCTCACAGACAGCATCCTCACTCTCCCCTCATCTTCATCATCCACAAAGACTTTACATTTCACCAGTCGATAACATGCATGACCTCCACTCTTTTTTTTCATCAACTCAGAACATTAATTCCCCGGGACAAATTGTGCCCAGGACCTGGTTTTTCCAAGCAACCTTTGGTGTACTAAGTCTTGCACCATATACACAGCCCGGTAACAAATCAAAAAAATCAACTTACCAGTCTATAGCCCAAATGTTCCACCACCCATCGGGTTCACCAATCAACAGCCATCTCACAGTGATGCCGTCACTCCTCGATCCCGCTGATTAAAACCGCCACTCCCTATGCTTTATTCAAGATCATCAGATAAGATCTTGATTGGTTTTCCGATTATACAACGCCAAAGTCCACATACACGACATCTGCCATGACCAGTATCCCTGACTCTCCAGAGATTTCTAACACCCCTGCCCAAATCCCATCCCCTCTCTCCCCAAATCCCACCAACGGCAAGAGGACAGCCCAAGATTGTACCAGCCCTATCCCCCCCAAACGCAGGACTACAGACAATAATCCCACATCTTATCTCAACCCTGACTCTTCCCGGAAGCACAACTTCTGGGTCAGCGTTTGGTACAATGGCGAGAGAACCGCCACACGCAGCGTCGTTTTAACCTACACTGCCCTCGCCGTCTACAAGTGTGTGGGACATGACGTCACCTCCAATATAACGGTTAATCAGACCTTGTCCATGACCTACGAGGACGACCCCATGTGGTTCAAGGCCACCTTCTCCCTACCCCCAAGCGTGGGAAAAACACTCCTCTCAGCTACCTATGTCGAATCAAAGGTTGCCCTCGTCATTTTTGCTCCCTACCCTTGCACCACCCAGATTATCACACTTGCAGACTTGGAAGAGTGGAAGAATTATAGGGCAAAGACAGGAGTTATGGGGGACCTTATGGCAAAGTCAGTCATCACAGGAGGTAGACCGTATACCTGGAGCATAGCCAAGTGTTCTCTTGTCAATGAGAGCATTGCGCGAAACCGGAAGGCAAGAGTTCCCGATCTCCCCAAGCACCCTTTGCAGGAGTATTTCCACCGCACTGAATCCATCGCAAAGGTTGAGATCATTTGAAACGAGCTCGATAATCATGTCCCTAGATAGACCTTAGTCATACATTGTCCTTGCACTTGGAAATTTCTTCAACCGTATTCAAATAGCCCTTCACTCATCATAAATGGTCCTTAAATAATAATAATAATATGATGCACCCAGGCAAGCATGGCCTGTGGACAGGCTCTCACAAAAGTGCGGACAAGCACACCAGACACTTTCCCGCGTACTGTACTGTCCGCGCCTTTAACCCAAAGGGGCGACAGTCCACCGTGAGTCCGCGCCGCTATGTAGGAGTCAGTGATACAGATGCCACCACCCCGTGTCTACACCGCGCCTCTAGTCCCACTCCGCCGTGCGCAGCTCGGTAGTATTGACGGCCCTTTAGCTGATCATCAATCAATAACTCCACCCTAGACAATCTTCTAACACAGCCGCGTATTGATGACCTGTTTACAAAACAACATGTATGTTTGTACTATACATTTAAGAGTTCAATGCCCTTCTTCACTTAATAATTTATTGCCATATGGATGTGAATTGCCAACTCCCAAAATATAGAGGAAAGAGCAGGAATCCCCGTCCTGTCCGCGTCACTTAGGTAGAGACCGCACCATCTGCGTCTGGTCTGCGTGGATTCCGCGTCCATTCCTCATTGGTCCATTCCTCATTGGTCCGCGCCCCCCGCACCTGCCCTCACTTGTCCGCGCGTGCCATTACTTGTCCACATCAAAGTGTAAGACTCATGTTCCCTTTACTATGATTATGCCTCTAGTACTCACTAAATGTTCTCTATTGACTACTGATGTCCTTCACAGATACGTTACTGATAGCTGCAAATAATTCTGTAGGTTTATCCGCCTATATCTTATCATGTGTTGGTCTTCTGCAAGGCCTTTATCCATGCCAGACCCGCGCTGTCACCCACGTTCGTGTGCGTACTTGTCCGCACTTCTCTGCGAGCCCTGGACAGAGAGAGTTTTTGTATTTCCCAGCGGACACGCGAGGTCTTGACGCAGACATGCCAGTCTTTGTGTGGGCAAGCCCCGGGACAGGCAGCCAAACCACACAAAAACGTCTGTATGACACTATTCTCTATTGGCTACTTGGTTTCTCCAGAGCCTTCGTATTCCAGCACTACTAGGTTTCTCTACAGCCCCAACTTTTCCTCAGAAGACTTATTTGTGTTCTGAACTCCGCTAGGACTACTAGGCACATATCACACAGCGTAGCTTTCAAACCCCAGCTACCAATCTTTCGGCTAATCGGCTTAGTGGTAGTATACATTCGCCTATGACCCTTAGTGGTAGTATACATTCGCCTATGACCAAGGCAATCATATGCTGTTTCCATCATATAATTCTGGTATGCCTTATTGACCGCTGGTGGTTGATTCTCACTCTGATTTTTCCGATAAATCTGCTCTTCCTTATCCAGGAACAAGAATGATGCTGCTCTCGGGAATTTGAGGATCCGTTGTCGAGCTCGTGTTGTAGTGAGCGCCTTATTTTTTGGTTTTGAAATCAAATAATTTATATACCGGTGCCCTAACACAGTCCGGTCCTTACACATTTATATGCACTAGAGTTATTTGAGGAGAAAGAAAGGAAACCCTCTAAACCTAAGACGTGATGCTGCCTTCCAGCCAATATAGTGCCTGCCCCTGGCGGGGACCCAGTAGCAGACAAGAAGAAAGTGGGCTGATTGCTCGTCCAAACAGTAAAGTTCTGCCCATCAGTACTTTTTTTTTTTTTTGGTGGGGCAAGGTACTGGTATCGCAAACAAGGTTAGCATATCAGTACCTTAGCATATCAGTACTGCAGGGGCTACCAGAAATACGAGGAGCCCGCGGCGGGCTTTTTTCCCGTGTTGAGCCCGTGTCAACCTCTTTCTCCGAGTCTAGTCCGCGTCGAGTAGAATAACTCACATAATTAAAGTAACATAAACCTTAGTATATTTGAAAAACAACTTCCCCTCCATATAAAATTATTTTATTTATGCTCTATCTCACTTCATGTATGAAATTAGGACCTTCAGTCTTTCCATTTGTCACCCAAATATGATGGCCTTACTTGTCTAATCTATACACTCCCGCGTGAGCCCGCGTCTGATCCTCTGATCCCTCCTCACATCCTCATTGGTCCGCATCAAACACTCGTGATCCCGAGTCCTGTTTTCATCAATCCTCATTAATTAGTTACATATATTGAATATTTGAGTGGCCAGTATCACTCTTGTCATCTTCAGTAATAAATAAACCCTTCCCCCACTCCCTGTCTACATTAGACTCTCCTCTACCCCACATACAACCTTCACCCATCTGCGTCCCCTCGTGTTTGTCTGCGTGTTAGTCCGCGTGTAAGGCTTGTCCGCGCGCGGGGTCCTCGTATCTGCTGTAGCCCGAAATTTCAATAAGGAGTCATAACATAACACCCTTCCTATGATCGAATGCACTGCATTCCACTAATTTTTAAAATAAAACCGGAGTGTCCATGTGATTCTCAGTACGGTGGTCACTGAAATTGTCAATTTGATGAGCTAACGTAGTCCACTCGTCGAACTTCATAGGAAGAGGAAGTCGTGTTCGGATTTCCATCTGGATATAAGTGTCGATCACCTTCTCATAGTAGTCAATCAGAACTTGGTCATCTTTGAGTCCAGCTCGATGGGCAGTGATCCTGAAACGAGAGTTGAAGGTTGATATAGCTTCACCTTGCTGGTGGATGGAGGTCAACTCATGAAACGCATGAGCTCGAGTATCTGTTGGAGTGAAAGACTCATCCAGTTTGTCCAGCAAGACCCGATGAGACAGAGGAATTAATACGTGATTAATTGTGTATTTGTCCACAGACAATTGAACCCAGATTACGGCCTTACCTCTGTTCATTAATCCCGGCATGGACAAGGTTTTGTCATTTCATTAGTGAAATCCGCAGCATGAAAGGTGAAGAAAACTTCGCATTGAGTTCTCCAGTGCATGTAGTCGTCACGGTGCCCGTAGAATGCTGGAGGTTGAGGGAGCTCATATTTTGGACTGAGTGGTGTGGATAGTGGCAGCAGAGACAGTAGCGACCTGCGCTTGCAATTGTGCTTGTTCAGCTGATGCCACTTGAACGGCAGCGTTGGACATATCAATAGAAGGAAAATGGATAGGTGTTGGAGGGCATATGGGTGAAGTCGCAGTATGAGATGCCAGGGGCTTGTTTGATAAATCCGAAGTTTCTAACGATTGGAGTGCAGGAGATGTACGCAAAGGAATATCCGAATCAAGGGGAGTACCAGCCCCCAAGTCAATTAGGACTTGAGTCTGCAAAGGTCGGATGCGAGAAGGACTTCTTGACGTTATTGGGTAGTTTACAGTGAAGGGGAGGGGGGAGAAGGTCGACTGCTGATCCTGGCGGGGGTGTGTTGAATGTTTCTTTGTCTGAACTAGAGGATGGGGGTCGAAAGGTAGAAGGACTCGTGAGTGGATGATGAGAGAGAGAAAGAAATGAAGAAGCGAAATTTTACGTTACGTGGTCACTCTGCCTATACAGACTTAGGCGATTACACGTGCGGATTCTGAGGCGCAGTGTATTCTCAAGGGGACACCACTGCTAGCTTTTTATCTTATCTTTTATCTCGACGTCCTATTTATATCACCTTGTGGTTTTAATCACCGAGCTCTCCATCTGATGGCATCAGCCCGGGATCACATTTGATTGGTGGGCTTTTAAGGATCCTCGATCATTCACCCTACCATATATGAGCCAGTAGGCTGTTTATTTTTCTTTCTTACCGCCCCACTATGCCTGCTAGGTCTTCTGCAGAATCATCCTCGAGGAGGCCCGGACCCGGGCGCGATTCTTATGGTAGAGTGGACCTGCCAGTCTCTTCAAAACGGACGCGATCCTCCCGTTCTGCTACGCGGGTTAAGTACAAAGAGTTCGTCGATGAGGAGGACGAACCAGACAGTGAGGACGCCGTTTGCGATATGCTCTTTTATTCCTCATTCGATGATCGTTTTGTAGAAGCTTACGAGAATAGTGTAAAACGCAAACGAGCGCGCAAGGCCGCCACTGACGCTGCTGCCCGGGATCCGGAGGAGGATGGATCCAACGATGACCGTGAAGGCTCTCCTGGTACTGATCCTCAACCGGTAAAGCGTTCGCGACGCGACTCCCATTCTTCTCACAACCGTGGGCGCTCTTCTGCCAAACAATCCTCTCGTCACTCCCAATCTCGCAACCGTTCGCCTCGTCGTCATCGTCTATCAAAAAGGCGTTATGTTAGCCCTTCGTCGTCTTCTTCCGCCTCGCGGTCTTCGTCTGAGTCGCGGTCTTCTTCTGGGTCACACACCCCGGTTCCTGCTCCGCCCATCAATGTTGGAAAACCGTCTTCAAGTGCAGAAGATGAGCATCAAGAGGAGGACAATGAATTAGCCGGCCATTCCTCGGAGCCGGTGGCTGAGCCAGTTGCTCGTAAACGTGGCCGTCCTCGCAAACATCCGGTCAAGGAGGTGCCTGCCACTGGTTCTCCTCCTGTGGTGCCGGTGGCTGAGGCTGCCAGTGCTGCGGCTGAGCCGGTTGCTCGTAAACGCGGCCGTCCTCACAAGCAGCTGGTCAAGGAGGCGCCTGCCACTCCTTCTCCTCCTGTGGATCCTCCTGTGGTTTCTTCTTTCTTGGAGGCACCCTCCATTGTTGTTCTTCCGGCACCTTCCAGTGTCGTGCCTCCTGCTCCTGTGCCTCCTCCAATGCCTGTAGTTCCCACTGTTGCTGGGAGTCGTCGTTTACCTAATTCTCGCGTGACCAGGACTCATGGTGCGTTTTGTTTCTTTTCTCTATATCTATCTATATATCTTTATTCTTATTCTTTTTTTGTAGGCGCCCGTTCTCAAGGCGAGTTGGCACTTCAGTTTGGTACTAAAAGTCCCTTGGTTCTGCAAGCGGGGCTTCTGGAACTTTTCAAAGTTCCTACCGTGCCTGTAAGTTTTTCTTGTCGTATTATCTTATTTCTGTATCTTTAATTTTCTTTTAGTCTCTATCCTTGCCTGTTCGCTGCATGAACTGTATCATTCGTCAAATCCCTTGTACGGTGCCTCCTGGCTTGGATCAAACTTGCTTGGAGTGCCGGGTGTCTGGAACCGGTTTTTGCTCGTTCAATTCTCTCCCCGCATTGCAGCATGCTCGTATCGAAGAGCTCCATCGGATTACCATTCCGGCCTTTACCCGTCAGTCTTTATTTTTATTTCTTATTTTTCTTCTAACTTAAGACTTTTTTTTTTAGCCCTCTCTCATTCCATTCGTAATTTGGCTGCTCAGCATTCGTCCCTGTTGTTGATTCTAAAACAACTCGAGTTTTCGCTGACTCAATATTATCGGATGCTTAGCGAGTTCGCCTGGGATTTCCGGACCGCTGTAGTGCAGGTTGGGTCTGAAAGGATGGCGTCTATGGGGCTGGCCAATTCAGCCGCCGACATTAATGCTTTTATATCTTTTCTTAACGCCTCTGGCCTTACTGACAACGAAGCTTCGCATGCCTCCCGCCTTGCGGATGCCTTTGAGGCTCATTCTCGTCTTTTATCTTTTCTGGCCCCCGGTCTTTCTCAGGCCCTTGCTAACGCCGCTGCCTCATCGTCTTCGTCTGTTCCTCCGGCCACTTCTCCATCTCCTTCCTCCGCGCCTTCTATCGTTTCTGTCGCTGATTTTATTGCCCCTGCGGCTACTCCTTCTGCTTCCTCTGCGCCTTCTACCATTCCTGTTGTTGATTTTGTTGCCTCTGTGTCTACTCCTTCCGGTCGCGAGGCTGACGCAGCTGCTGGGGCTACCGCTCCGCTTCCTACCCGATCTACTCGTTCTCGCACGGCCGCGTCCGCAGTTACGCCTTCGGCTAAGGCTCTGGGCAAGAAGAGGCCGGATTGAGGACGTGAGAGCTCGTGGTGTATATTTCTCTTGCGTATATACAAAATGGAACAATTTTCTTTTTTTTGTGTCTTTGTCGTGTGTCTGTTTTTGCGATTTAGACTTCTTACATGTTTCCTTGTACTAGTCTAATGGACTTCTCTGTCTTTGATTTGTTGTCTGCTACTCATGTGTTGTTCTTTTTTGATGAGAATATGATTGCTATCTTGTGTCCGTCTTGGGCGGTATATTCTGTGCTCTAGAGTGTCCTAGTGTTTTCTCCCTCTCCCCCTTAAAATTGTTCTAGCGAGCGCCTAAGGTACTCAAAATAAACAAAGAAAATTATTTACTTGTCCGAACTATTGTACGCCCTGCCGTTTGGCGCATCAAGGTCCAGATCTTGCAGGGTGAGGGTTTCTTCGGCTACATGCCTTTTTTCTTCCGAGATCCTCGCTCTACCTGTCGCTTACTCGGCATTGCATCGGCTACAGCGCATTCTCTTTCCTGTCTTGCTGCCGATCTCAGATTTTCAGTCTTCAGTTTCGTGTCTTACTTTTTTCATCGTGAGTTGGCGTTTGCCATAAAAGACCCCTTGCCATGGCTGTAGGTCTCTCCAGCTCCCAGTTGTCTTTTACTGCACTTGCTCTCTAGTTTTTGCATCGCTTTGTTCTCCTGCTATTTTGTTGCACATACCACGCGACGTCGCTTTCAAAATCAGGCCACCAAAACCTTTGGCTAATTAGCTTAACAGTAGCGTATATCCCCCTGTGTCCAAGGCAATGGTGTGCTGCTTCCATCATGTAGTTTCGGTGTGCCTTGTCGACTACTAACTGCTGATTTTCGCCTTTATCATTCCTATACAACAGTCCCTCCTTGTCCAGGAAAAAGTGCGAGGCTGCTCTTAGAAATTTTAGGTGCTCAGGGTCTGTTATAGAACTCGCGTTGTAGGTGGCGCCTTGTCGTAACCTCTCTTTTATTTTTGGCAACCTGTCGTCTTGGCTCCTCGCCATTGCTGTTCGGTGCCCTTCTTCGTATCCGTCTTCTAAATCTTCCAGAGTCCGATTTTCCAGGTCTGGAATTAATTCTTGTAACGTAAATATCA
This sequence comes from Agaricus blazei, assembly GCA_029719445.1. NCBI lineage: Eukaryota > Fungi > Basidiomycota > Agaricomycetes > Agaricales > Agaricaceae > Agaricus > Agaricus blazei. Next base: position 3,317 of record SSNC01000008.1, on the reverse strand, counting down.
GGAATTCCCACTGCTCTTTGGGGCAGTTAGGATCATTGATCATTTTCTTTTTTTTCTTGATTTTCTCTGTGTAACAAGACTTTAGCGTCGCTTAATTCTTTTTCGAAGTTGAGAAGCGAGCTCGCTACGCCCCGGTAACCAATCAATTGCACGTGAAGTGGAACTGTGACCTGATGTATTCGACCCATCTATTGGTGGTTGCGTTTGGCATCCTTCCCGGGTTGTCTAACATGCCATACAGGTACTTAGCGTCTGTTTCTATTTCGAGCTTGCGACAGCCCATTAATAAATATATTTCTTCTTCCAAAACAATTCTTAGCCCACAGAGTTCTCTTTACGGTTGTGAGTAGCGCTGTTGCCGGTTGTTCATTAATATTAAATTGAACTTTATGTAATTAATGATTTTGGGGTCATCTTCGTCTTTTTGGTAGATATAATACGGGCTACAGCAAATGTGCGGAACCCACGTGCGGGCGCGGATAAATGCGGACTGATGCGGGAAGGGTGCAGGTAGATAGTAAACACGCACTAACATATCATAAGAACTGAGGCTCGCTCACATACTAAATCATTAGCGCTTGTCACTTACACAGTTGCTCGCCATGATGAATTGACTGATAGCACTACTGGGGATTTACTAGGGAACTTTATTTTTCTTGTGGGGAAGCAATTTTGTATAGTCGCCTTGAGGTTATCCATAGCCTTTTGCTCAACAGGGCCCTAATTAAATTCTGCATCTTTCTTCAGTAGATCGTACAACGGCGCGGCGATTACTGCGAAATTGGGCATATGGTGCCGGCACCTGACCGCGGTTCCTAAGAAGGATCTTATATCGGTGGTGTCTTCACATGCTCCCCATCGCATGATAATTCCGATTGAATCGGTCGTGGCTAGATGGCCCTTGTAGGATACATGGAAACCGACTATTGTGATTGTGTCGGCACATGCTATCGTCTTGTGCCCTGAAAACGTTCCTCCCGCATATTTCATGCGTTGTAATATTGGGTTGACATTTTCTAAATGTTCCCACACAAATCTCCTTATCCTGAATTCTCGGGGATAGTTTTGTGCGAACCATCAGCTTGCTCATATCGAGTCAAGGTTCCTCTTACAGGTACGTCATCGATATAAGGAATAGTCTGGGAATAGTTATTTCCGGAATTGTACGTGACATCGTCGTGGAATAATCGCACTGAATTGGTCCAACCCATGGGCAAGGTCACTAATCGGAGGGCTCCAAAAATAGTTTGGAATGTAGTAAGGTCGCGAGATCCCTCAGATAATATGCGCTCGTCATAGCCTATGCGCAAATCAAAGGTTCCATTGCATGCCCTTCCTGCGAAGTGCATAGCTGACTCCTCTGTTGCCGGGGGCAATCCTGAGTGCGCCGTGGTTACTTACTGTTGGACTATCAGAAAGACATCTGATCTATAGTCAGATGACCTATGGTAATCAGCATGTGACCGTGTAGATACTAAAACCAATTCTCTCTTTGTAGCGTCTTCAGTTGTTTCCATCATCTGAAGACGTAAGTAATTGTATTCCTTCCTATCCCCTAATTTCCTGTAGTGACAACTATCACCATAGCTATATGTGTTAACGTCGTCTATAGGTACAATATAGTTTTTTTTTTTTTTTTAAAAAAAATCAAATTTTATATAGCGCTGCCCGATCGCGTAGCGCTCCTGACCGGAGGTCAGGAAAAATATGGTAAGACAAATCACCGAACAACAAAGTGAGAAATAACAAGTGAAAACAAATCCCCGGAACACAAAACCATACTAGCACTGACAGGTGCCCCGAGTGACATTGAGAAGCTGGGGTTGAGAGAAAGTAGAAGGGGAAACTTAGCATATAAATACAGGACTGTATCATGAGACGCATAGTAAGAGAGAGAGAGAGGGAACAAAAAGAAAATTCCATAACCTGAAACAGTCTGAGCAAGCTCAGGGGGATCCAGGACGGTTGGAAACCGATTACCTGTTCAGGACCTGAATAAGAGTGGCACGATCCGAAGACCGCAGAGCCAATAGGAACCTTCCTCGACCATCCTATTTGCAGCTACAGTAAAGCCTAGGCCTCGGGGTTGCCGCCCCTGGCCTTGTCGTATGTCCGATCTTGTCGGATGTGATGATTGCCCAGTTCATTCAAGGGAACGGGGTGGAATTCGATTAAGGTGTCGGAATGGATGATAAGTTTAGGGACGAGAAGGTCGGTGAGGGTGGGAGTGACCTGTTCCCCGATGAAGATAGGGGAGTGGTATGGGTCCGGTTTCAGCCCGATCAACTGCCGGCGATGGTTCTTGAGGCAGTGCATATATTCCACATCAGCAAAAGGTTTGGCTACTTGAAGCTACTTGAAGCTACTTGAGGGCTACTTGAGAATTTTCAAGCAGCCCTCAAGTAGCTTCAAGTAGCTTTAAGTAGCCAAACCTTTTGCTGATGCACATGATGTTTCCACTCGCCTTCCTGGGTCTGTGAAGGGGGGAAGATGGTTTTGCCGTCAAACGTAGCGTGTTTTGCGGACATGGCAGTGTTTTTTGCGATGCACAATGCGCATTTCCGATTGTACATCTTATGTTTGCATTGTGGCATGCTGGCGGCTCGGAACCCACGGATGGAGATGTGAATGTGTGGGGCAATGTCAACCAGGTCGCTGAGTGCCCCGGCCAAGGGCGATATTGATGGAGCGACCTTGATGAGGGGCATTGTTGAAGATGTGTCCTCTAAGGACAGGGACGCACAGGGATAGGAGGTGGATGTGTTGAATGGAGTGATGAGGTGGGTACGTAGGTGCTCCGTAATTTTAGATATGGCCATAATGGCGGACCATGTGTGAGCGTTTGCTATGGACGTGCGCTGTCCTGCAGGGAGGGTGTTGTGATATATTAGCGTGCCCTTGTGAGTAATGGAATACGCAGCATGATGGTGTTTGGGAAGGTTGGGGTTGCCTGTCTCCTCTTTCTGTCTTTTTCCGCTCATGACGGCGCATATTGAGTGGGGTTCACGGCGATGAGATGATCTTGCTGGCAAGGTCGTGGTATTCCTCAATTTCTTCTTTGGGAGCCTTGGGCGAGGATGGGGGAAGGGTGAGGGAGAGGTGAGAGTATTGTGTGTCCATGAACCTCTGGCCCGGAGTGACTAAGGGGTGGGTGGGGTGGAACGTTTCTGCAATAGAATCAAGGTCGCTGACGTCGAGAGGGGATTTGGCGATGTGTTTGCGTGATTTGGACATGTGTTCTAAGCTATCCGGGTGAAGCCTAGTACCCTTGGTGACAGTTTTGTTGGTGAGGGCAAGAATGGGATGTCCTCTGTGTA